>CM066048.1:131558535-132158535 GCA_033557465.1 Ichthyophis bannanicus | reverse complement strand
CCTTTGACCCCAAAAAATTGGGGCTCCCGGTCTCAAAGCGTACTCTGTCCATCTGGGTTGCGGACTGTATCTCTTGGGCTTATGGGGCAGCCGGACTCTCCTTAGAAAGTCGAGTCACGGCTCATTGCGTTCGGGCAAAGGCCACGTCAGTGGCTTACCTCCGCTCTGTTCCGCTGGCAGACATCTGCCGGGCCGCTACTTGGTCTTCGAGCCAGACTTTTGCGGTCCATTACTGTCTCGAGAGGGAGTCCCGTAGGGACAGTGCTTTCGGACAGGCAGTCCTCCGTAATCTCTTTGAGGTCTGAGCAACTCCTACCCTCCATCCCGGATGTGGGCTACCGGTGGGTGATAATTCAGCGAAGATTCTATCCTTCTGTGCTGCTGAGCTAGAGGGAGCTCATTTTTGTGCTTAGGGTCTCCGGTAGCCTTGAGCTTGGGAGTCCCATAAGTGAGGACTGACTTCCTGCTTGGTCCTGGAGAAAGCGTAGTTACTCACCTGTAACAGGTGTTCTCCAGGAGCAGCAGGAATCAGTCCTCACTACCCTCCCTCCTCCCCTTGGAGTTGCAATCGTCTGCTTATGTTCTTTTTGCAAATTTTTATGCTGTCTTTTTAGCTATGTCATCTGACTGGCTAAGATGGCACCTTCGGGCGGGAAGACTACCGCGCATGCGCGCTGCAATTCCCAAAGGCTTTCTTTGAAAGCTGGGGAAAATTGCTCCGCGAGGGCTCCGTCGGCGCCGACGTCACCCATAAGTGAGGACTGATTCCTGCTGCTCCTGGAGAACACCTGTTACAGGTGAGTAACTACGCTTTATGCTCCCCTGCCAGTAGATGTTGGAGACAGAGAAAAAACTCCAGAGCTTTGATTGGTTAGGCTCTGGATGGCATAGGTATATAGGGGTCCTACTCATTATTTTCTCTGTCTCCAGCAGATGAAGGTGTTACAAAAAATTGTCTCTAAGTTTTAATTTCTTTTCTTTTTCTTGACTCCTGGATGCACCCAGAGCACACACGAGGTCTCTCTCTGGGTTTCTCAGGCCCCCATTTCCAGATTTTAAAGGATCTTAAAGTAGGACTTGGGGTTTCTAGTCCCACAGGTGCTCCTTGTGGTCTTGGGCAAGCCACTTAATCTTCCATTGCCCATGTTCTCTGTAAAATAGTTATCTCCAAGTTATAATGCCCTGTTCAATGTAATTTCAGTTTGTTCAATGTAAACCGCCTTGATATCATGAAAGGCGGTATATAAGAAATGTTTAATTAATTTAAATTAGTTTAAATTAAATTAAATTTCTAGAAGCAGTCTCACTCCTCGAGCCTCGGTGACACTGGAACTGGCACTGTGAGTGACATTTATTCTCCAGGACCAAGCAGAAAGTCAGTCCTCACATATGGGTGACGTCGGCGCCGACGGAGCCCTCGCGGAGCAATTTTCCCCAGCTTTCACAGAAAGCCTTTGGGAATTGCAGCGCGCATGCGCGGTCGCCTTCCCGCCCAAGGGTGCCATCTTAGCCAGTCGTCTTTTTTCCGCGGAGCCCTACAGATGTACCCGTCGTGTCCCCGCTAAAAAAGTTGATTTTCGTGAGTTTTCTCGTTTTTCAATTTGGTTCGACGCCGGTCGTTTTCCTGCCCGGACTCGCGACGCCGTTGCGAGTCCTTCTCTTATTTTTCGGTTTTTCTGATTTTTGGTCAGTTTCGGTTTTTTCGCTGGCAGCCCGGTCCTTTGACCTTGCAGGGGCCCTTTTCCCCCCGATGGCTGCCAGTGGTTTCAAGCGGTGTGGTCATTGTGACAGAAATATGTCACTCACTGACACACACGATAATTGCCTCCGCTGCCTGGGCCCGGATCATGAAGAAATGATCTGTGGAGCCTGTGGCAAAATGTCCTCCAAAGCGTTGAGGAGTCGGCGGCATCAGCGGGATAGAATCTTCGCTGACCCCAGCCGTACCCGGACCTCGTCGGAGGCCTCGGCATCCAGAGGCTCCAGCTCTGACCATCGCCGAAGCTCCTCCGACAGGGGTTCTCCCTCCGGAGACCATCGACGGAAGACAAAACCCGCGAGGGCGGCATCGGTGGACGCTCCTGGCTCCGCGAGGGCCAGGTCGCATAGCCCCGACAGCCGTCCCGGGTCTTTGGAGAAGGAGCACCTCCCGAAGCGACCTCGCCTGGAGTCGGAGTTGCCTGCTCGGGTAAGTCCTGTGGTCCTTCTGGACTCGCCTCCGAGAGGTCCGACGTCGGGCCCGACGCCGTCGGGGCCCGAGTCGGGGGCTGCTGGGTCACCTGAGGTCGGACTCAGGTTGACGGCCTTGGAGAGCAGACTATCTGCCTTCATGGACCAGCAGCGGGCACTGATCGCTAGCCTCGCTGGCGCCGCTGCCCCGACCGCCGGGACGTCGACGTCTAAGTCGACCCCGGAGACCGAGCCGATCCTCGAGTCCATGCGAACTCGAGTCGATCCTCGGTCGAGGTCACCCTCGGCCTCCGGTTCGGGACCGAGGTCGTCGCCGCCGACTCCCTTGGCGTCGGGGCGGCCGACGCCTCCGCCTGCCCGAGCCGACCCCACTGATTCCTCCTCGGAGTCGGTCTGGGAGTCTGAAGAGGAGGAGTCACCTGATTCCTTTCGGACTCGGTGTGTCCCCTCGGACTCACCTGAGTCCGAACCTCGGAAACAGTCCCTTCCGGAGGATGCCCGGTTCTCGGACTTCGTCAGGGATATGGCCAAGGCTTTGGCCTTCCCTGCGGATCCCGAGGAGGAGCCTCGAGCCGAAGAGCTCGACGCCCTACAGTACGACTCTCCCGCCCGGGAGCACTTTACTGTACCGGTGCCTCCCATGCTGGAACGACTACTCTTCCGCATGTGGGAGAGTCCGGCCTCGTCGCCGGTATTGAGCAAGCGGGTCGATTCCATCTATCAAGTCCGCAAGAATCCTGGCTTCCAAAAAGCACAGCTGCCACACCATTCCATGGTAGTGGAATCGGCCATGCATAGGCTTAAGAGCCAGAAAATGCACTCCTCGGTGCCTCCTGGCAGGGAGGCCCGTAACCTGGATGGCCTTGGTAAGAAGTGTTTCCAGGGCTCTATGCTGGCTTGTCGTGTCCAGACCTACCAGCTATACATGGGCATGTATCTCCGAAACCTGGCTAAAGAGCTAGCCGGATTCTCCGCTGGACTGTCCGAGGAACCTTTGCGGAGGTTCCTAGCCTTAACAACTGGTATTCGGGAATGCTCCAAATTCATGTCCCGAGCAGCCTATGATGGCTTTGAAGCATCGGCTCGTGTGGCCGCAGCTGGCATCGGTGCTCGCCGACAGGCTTGGCTTCAGTCGTCTGACCTTGAACCTTGGGTGCAGGACAAGTTGGTCGATGTCCCCTGCAGAGGTGAGAACCTCTTTGGCAAGCCCATGGCTGAAAAGGCTGCACAAATCGAGACGGAGACTCTCACCAGGACAAGGCTTTCTAGGAAGACCTCCGCCCCTTCCCAGAAAAAGAAGGGCTCGGGAAAGAAGTCCTTTTACCCGAGAAAGGCGGCTGCCTATAAACACTACCCCCAATATCAGGCCCCTCCAGCTCCCCAACAGGGTCAGCAGGCCAAGGGACGGGGTAACGGGTCCCGTAGGCAGCAAGCCCCCAAGCCTGCACCACCAGCCCCTGCTCAGCAAGGTGGGGGTTTTTGACTTCCTCAGCATAGCCTCTCCCCCTCAGCTGGTTCCCCCCAGCACCGGAGGCCGGCTGGTTCACTTCGCCCACAGGTGGTCCAACATCACTTCAGATGCCTGGGTGCTTCAAGTCGTGTGAGAAGGATATCTTCTCCACTTCCATCAGGTCCCTCCCTCTTATTTTCCGGGAGAACCTCCTCGACTCCCTCTGCACAGGGACTTACTCCTTCAGGAGTTAGCAAGTCTTCTTCAGGACCAGGCTGTGGAACCGGTGCCCCACCACCTGAGAGGTCAAGGCTTTTATTCCAGGTATTTCCTAATACCAAAAAGGACAGGAGGCCTCAGACCCATCCTGGACTTGCGCAACCTCAACAAGTTCCTTGTGCGGGAAAAGTTCAAGATGCTTACCCTTGGAATCCTTCTGCCCTACCTCCAGCAGGGAGATTGGCTATGCTCCTTGGATCTAAAGGATGCCTACACGCACATCCTCATCCACCCAAGCCACCGCCAATACCTAAGGTTTGTGGTGGCAGGAAATCACTACCAGTACAGAGTACTGCCCTTTGGCCTATCCTCCGCACCGCGAGTCTTCACAAAATGTCTCGCGGTGGTGGCGGCCTATCTCAGGCTTCACGGCCTCTATGTCTTTCCGTACCTCGACGACTGGCTCATCAGAGCGTCGTCCTCTCCGGCAGTCGCCAATGCCACACACCGCACGGTGACTCTTCTGCAATACTTGGGCTTTGTCATAAACTTCGCAAAGTCCACTTTGCTCCCCTCACAGGATCTCGAGTTCATCGGCGCAAGACTGCACACTCCTCAGGCTCGAGCTTTCCTGCCTCTCGACAGGGCTCAACGGCTCATGGACCTAGCCGGCCGTTTTCCGCAGCCAGTCCCTGGTCTCCGCCAGGCGCTTCCTGAGACTACTCGGCCATATGGCTGCCACCGTCCACGTGACCCCCAATGCTCGCCTGAATATGCGGCCGGCTCAATGGTGCCTTCGCCAGCAGTGGCAACAAGCCACCGGCGGACTAGCAGACTTAGTGCGCCTCTCCAGACCGCTGGCCTCTTCCCTACAGTAGTGGCTTCATCGGCCGAACCTGGTGCTCGGAATGCCGTTTCAGTCGCCTCAGCCGGCTCAAGTGCTGACGACCGATGCTTCCCTCCTGGGTTGGGGAGCTCATTGCCAGGGGGCATGTACTCAAGGTCTCTGGACCGCGTGGGAGTCTGCTCAACAGATCAACTTCCTGGAGCTCAGAGCTATTCGTCTGGCGCTCAAGGCTTTCTCCCACCTGACTTCTCACCAGTCCGTCCTTGTCCAGACGGACAATCAAGTTGCCATGTTCTACGTGAACAAGCAGGGGGGCACGGGCTCCTTCCTTCTCTGCCGAGAAGCTCAGAAGCTCTGCTCTTGGGCCGTCAGTCACGGCATTCTTCTCAAGGCAGTTTATCTCCCAGGCCAAGAAAATTGCCTGGCGGACAAACTCAGCAGGATCCTCCAGCCGCATGAGTGGCGTCTGGATCCCTTGGTAGTTCAGAAGCTCTTTCTGAAGTGGGGGCTCCCCACGATGGATCTCTTTGCCAGTCCTCTCAACCGGCAACTTCCTCGCTTCTGCTCTCGTCAGCCACATCCCCTTCGGGTAGCGGCAGATGCTTTTCTGCTCTCATGGTCGGAAAGCCTTCTCTATGCTTTTCCTCCCATCCCGCTAGTCTCCCGAACTCTGTTCAAGGTTCTCCGGGACAAAGCGTCCATGATCCTGGTGGCTCCTCGCTGGCCCAGACAGCCGTGGTTCCCACTCCTGTTACAATTAGCGGCGGAGGATCCGTTCCCTCTGGGGTTTCAACCGGATCTCCTAACACAGGATCAGGGGTCTCTGCTACACCCCAACCTCAGATCTCTCAACCTAATGGCCTGGCGGCTGAAAGGGTAGTCCTTGCTCCCCTTCTCCTGCCGGCAGAGGTGGAAGAGGTCGTCCTAGCTTCTCGGCGCCCTTCTACCCGCAAATGCTACGCCCTTAAATGGCGTCGCTTTTCCGTTTGGTGTGTACAGCAGTCTCAGGATCCCTTCTCCTGCTCGGTGTCGGTGATCTTGCAGTACCTGCTCTACCTCTCTAATCTGGGACTTAAGTCCAACTCCGTCAAAGTCCACCTCAGTGCTCTTTCAGCACACCATGTGCCGGTGGACGGCAGACCTCTTTCCAGCGACCCTCTCGTAGCACGGTTTCTCCGAGGTCTCCTTCTTAAACCACCTCTGCGCCCGCCAGCACCTGACTGGGATTTGAATGTGGTTTTACAGCGGATCACCTGTCCGCCTTTTGAACCGATGGCTACCTGTTCTCTGCGTTTTCTTTCGTGGAAAACCTTATTCCTGATAGCCCTCACTTCCGCTAGACGCGTAAGTGAATTGCAGGCCCTCGTGTCTGATCCTCCCTTCACTCGGTTCTACAAAAATAGGGTAGTCCTACGGACTCACCCAAAATTTCTTCCAAAAGTTGTCTCCCCTTTTCACATCAATCAGGAGGTGGTACTTCCAACCTTCTTTCCCAGGCCTCACTCCAGCCGAGCTGAACGAGTCCTGCATACCCTGGACTGTAGAAGAGCATTGAACTTCTACCTTGACCGTACGCGGGAGCACCGTAAAGCTGCTCAGCTTTTTGTGTCTTTTGACCCCAATAAATTGGGGCTCCCGGTCTCCAAGCGTACTCTGTCCATCTGGGTTGCTGACTGTATCGCTTGGGCTTATGGGGCAGCCGGACTCTCCTTAGAAAGTCGAGTCACGGCTCATTGTGTTCGGGCGAAGGCTACGTCAGTGGCTTACCTCCGCTCTGTTCCGCTGGCAGACATCTGCCGGGCCGCTACTTGGTCTTCGAGCCAGACTTTTGCGGTCCATTACTGTCTCGAGAGGGAGTCCCGCAGGGACAGTGCTTTCGGACAGGCAGTCCTCTGAAATCTCTTCGAGGTTTGAGCAACTCCTACCCTCCATCCCGGATGGGGGCTACCGGTGGGTAATAATTCAGCGAAGATTCCTTCCTTCTGTACTGCTGAGCTAGAGGGAGCTCATTTTTGTGCTTAGGGTCTCCGGTAGCCTTAAGCTTGGGAGTCCCATATGTGAGGACTGACTTTCTGCTTGGTCCTGGAGAAAGCGTAGTTACTCACCTGTAACAGGTGTTCTCCAGGAGCAGCAGGAATCAGTCCTCACAACCCTCCCTTCTCCCCGTGGAGTTGCAATCATCTGCTTAAGTTTTTTTGCAAATTTTTATGCTGTCTTTTAGCTATGTCATCAAACTGGCTAAGATGGCACCCTTGGGCGGGAAGGCGACCGCGCATGCGCGCTGCAATTCCCAAAGGCTTTCTGTGAAAGCTGGGGAAAATTGCTCCGCGAGGGCTCCGTCGGCGCCGATGTCACCCATATGTGAGGACTGATTCCTGCTGCTCCTGGAGAACACCTGTTACAGGTGAGTAACTACGCTTTACCCTCCTACTTCTTCCGTTCCGTGGGGAGGTTTAAATGAGGCTTTCTGCCTCTGAAGCAACCGGCAGCACTCCTCTCCTCCTGATTGCCTTCCGTGCAGAATCGCCGCTGTCGGGTGTGTTTTTTGATAAGGGCTTCTTCTGTTCGGGGTTTTCTTTGCCGGTGGCCATTTTGTGAACGCGCAATTGCGTTCCTCAGCTTCTTTTGGCAGGAAGAGTTTTTTTGTCGGCTTTTTCTCTTTCTTTTGCGGTCCCGGAAGGCCCTGGGCCGTTCTGGTGCGCTGATCTGGGCTAACAATATAGTTTTCAGCCTGCAACCAGAATCAGTATTTGTTTTAAAAAAAAAAAAAAACACCAGAAACTATGCCTTCCTCACTGCACAGGTGTTTAGTGTGTAACAAAAAGAAGAAAGACCTAACCAACCGGCTGTGCCCAGCATGTTATGCGCATCCAGGGGAATCTTCTTCCTCTCTGTCAGGTACACTACCTGCCTTAGGCATCAGTTCGTCAGCACCCCCTTTTTTGGATGCGCCGCAGATTTCTCCGCCCGCAGAAGGATCACAGACTGCTCCAGTTTTGCTTCCGCAGCCTCCATCCATCTCAGCTTGAGGTGCCCCGTGCATCCCGCTGATAGCCAGTTCCTGGTGCTGTTTCGCCAGGCATGGGCCCTGTGGTGTTCAGACCCCTCAGAAGTACCCTCAGTGCCTTTCCCTGCTCCGGACAAGGGCATGCCTGGGTCTATGCCTTGCAAGCAGACTCATAGGATAGCAGACCTCAAGGGTTGATGTCCTCCCAAAGAAGTTTCATGGATTTTGCAGGACAGTCCGGAGTTCCCTGAAGATGGCAGGTCTTCAGCAGAAGTGAGTTTAGACTTTTCAGATCGGGAGGATGAGGAGTATTCTCCTTCAGACTCTTCGGTGATAGCTCAAGAGAACTCACAGGATATTTGACTCTTTCGAAAAGAGGAGTTGCCAGCCTTAATAGCGCAGGTGGTAGAAACCGCTACGCCTCACTGATACACCTGAGCCACAGAGTTCCCAGTCCGTTGCGCCGGATCCCATCTTGCAGGGCATACGTAAGCCCTCCAAAGCTTTTCCTTTTCCAGCGGAACTTCAACAGATGGTATCTCGGGAATGGGCGTCTCCACATATCTCTCTGCGTACGGCACGCCGTCTTGGTCAGTTATACCTTTGGTCTCCATCCGAACTTGAACTCTGGCATACCCGAAGGTGGATGCATCGGTGACCGGGGTTACCAAGCCTACCACCATTCCGGTTGAAGGCGGAGCAGCGCTCCAAGACCAACAAGACCATAAGGTTGAAAGTCTACTGAAAGCAACTTTCTCATTTTCCACTCTTTCGCTCTAGGCGACTGTCTGCGGGGGTCTAGCGGCCTGTGCCTCGCTGCGGTGGATTCAGCAGCTGCCGGAAGAACTGGCCGTGGGGCGTCTGGAATCCATCGCAGCGTTCTTGGCTGATGCCTTTTATGATCTGTTACGTCTCTCAGCTCGCTCATCAGCAGCGGTAACGGTAGCTAGGAGATGGCTTTGGCTGCGTCAGTGGGCAGCGGATGTTGCTTCCAAGACGCGACTGTCAAAACGTCCCTTTAAAGGAAAGCTTCCTTTTTGGTGAAGATCTGGATAAGTTGGTAAAGGATCTGGGTGAGGTCAAACCCCAATGTTTTCCGGAGGATAAGCCAAAAGCTTCATCCTGCCGGTCTTCTCGTTCTCAGACTTTTCGGCGATTTCCTAGATCTCACGATTCCCGGAGATACCATTCTTTTAAACCGGGCACCTCTTCGACTCCTGCCAGTCGCTTTGGTCAGAGATCACAGTTCTTTCGAGGAGCCCACAAAGGCACAGAGTCCTATTCGGGCCCAGGAAAGATTTCTGGAACCTCACGCCCTTCCCACTGACGGGACGGGTGGCCCACTTGCGATTCTGCTGCCAGTGGGAGGCCGGTTAGCACTTTTTTCTCGACAGCGGGCGCTCATAACTTCCGATCAGTGGGTCCTCGACATAGTTTCTCATGGTTACTCCCTCGAATGTTGGCGGCCCATTCGCAACGCCTTCCTGGTCTCTCCAGGATGATCTTTGGGGAAAAAAAATTGGCCATTCAAACTGATTCCTTTTCCTCAAAGCCATTTGTCCTGTCCCATCAGTGGAAAGAGGGCTAGGTCGTTACTCTATTTCATGGTGCCCAAAAAGGACGGTTCCTTTTTGTACAATTCTGAATCTCAAAGGAGTCAATCGCAGCCTTCGAGTGCCTCACTTCCGAATGGAAACACTCTGGTCCGTAATCCAAGCAGTGCGCAAGGGCAAGTTTCTAACTTCTCTCGATCTGGCAGAAGCCTATTTTCACATTCCTATTCGAGCCGAACACCAGCGCTTCCTGCAATTTGCAGTTCTCGGACAACATTTTCAATTTCAGGCAATGCCATTTGGCCTCACTTCGGCGCCTCGAACCTTCTCCAAAGTAATGGTGGTGGTAGCAGCGGCTTTACGCAAACACGGTATCCAAGTACACCCTTACTTGGACGATTGGCTCATTCGAGTGGACTCCCTTCCAGAGGCCTGCAGCACCATTTTGGTGGTAGTTTCATTCCTAGAGGAGCTGGGTTGGGTGATCAATCGTGCCAAAAGCTGCCTTCAGCCATCTCAGCAGATCGACTTTTTCGGGGCACGCTTCAACACCCATCATTTTCATGTATTCCTGACTCAGGAGCATTTCCTCAAACTTTCTTCACAAATTCGTCTATTTCTGTTTCAGGACTCACCTCGGGCTTGGGACTACCTCGACGTTTTGGGAACCATCGCGGCCACCATCGAGCTCATTCCTTGGGCCAGGGCGCACATGCATTGCCTACAGAACGCGCTCCTCTCTTGGTGGTCGCCAGTGTCGGAAGATTACCAGCTCCGTCTTCCGCAACGGCTGGCAATCATCCACAGCCTACAGTGGTGGTGTTCTCCACGCAATCTCCTCAGAGTATCATCTTTAGAAACTCCACGCTGGATATTAGTGACTACAGATGCCAGTCTTTCAGGATGGGGAGCTCACTGTCAAACTCGCACAGCGCAGGAGGACGTGGTCTACACGCGAGTCGCGATGGACCATCTAGAAGCACGGGCAGTCCGCCTCAACTTACAGGGTTTTCTAAATCTCCTACAAAATCAAGCATAAGAACATAAGATATGCCATACTGGGTCAGATGGAGGTCCATCAAGCCCAGTATCCTGGTTCTTATCAAAAGAGGGCTGCTACACAGTACCCTGTCTTGTGCTGCTGAGGTAAGCTATATTCTGATTTGATTTAAATTATAGCTCTTTGCTGCTGCTAGGACCTGTAAATTTAAACTACAAGCTCTCTGCTGGGTATGAAATGTAACCAGAAAGTTCTCTTCTGTGTTTTTAAATTTAAACTTAAACTGCTGCTACTAGGCCCTGACTGATTTAACAAAAAATAGTGGGTTCACAGATTAATTAGCTTTAATACAAAGAATTCCTTCATAAAATTCCCAGAAGTATTTACTCACAATTGCAGATCTCTCTCCAGAAGTAACAGTCCCCTTTTCTAGTGTTGTCTGACAACGCGACTACAGTGTCCTATCTCATCCGCCAAGGGGGCACAAAGTGCCCCGGAGTGTCAAAGGAAATGACCCTCTTTTTCCCCTGGGCAGAGAGGGATTTACAAGCTATCTCGGTGCAGCATATCGCGGGGACCAGCAATGTCAAGGCAGATTTTCTAAGCCGACATACTCTCGATCCCGGGGAGTGGGAGCTTGCTCAGGAAGCCTTTCAGAAAATAGTTCAGAGATGGAGTTGGCCGGCGATAGATCTCATGGCCTTGACAACAAATGCCAAGGTACCAGTCATCTTCAGTCACTGGAGGGACATGGATCTCAGGCATAGATGCTCTGGCGCAACCATGGCCAAAGCACGTCCTGCTTTACGTGTTTCCTCCTTGGGCGATGATCGGGAGAGTTCTCCATCGGATCAGACAGCACCAGGACTCAGTGGTCCTAGTGGCTCCGGACTGGCCCAGAAGACCCTGGTATGCTGATCTCATAAGGTTATCTCGAGTAGCTCCTCTGCGACTAGAAGCTCCCTTGGGCCTCCTCAGGCAAGGGCCGATCTCCATGGACAACCCTGCTCCTTACTCGCTTACGGCTTGGCTCTTGAACGCCGCAGGTTAACCCATAAGGGTTACTCTTCCAAAGTTGTGGCTACGCTCCTCAACGCCCGACAATCATCAACGTCTGTAGCGTATGCTAGGGTGTGGCGAGCCTTTGAGTCATGATGTTCGCAACATCAGCTTTCTCCATGGTGCTCCGAGATCCCAGAGATTCTCGCCTTTCTACAGGACGGTCTTGATAAAGGATCCTCCAACTATTTAAAGCTGGTGCCTGCCTGCGTTTACAGCTCTTATTGTATCTCTATGCCTTATACTTTGTCTACCTGTTTTGCAAGTTGTCTGTTCATATTTTTGTAGCTTTTGGCTGCTCTGCTCACTGCCGACGCCACCCCCCCCCCCCCCCACCCGGAAGACGCGACCGCGTTCTGCCAGGTAGATCCTCCATCAACTATTTAAAGCTGGCACCTATGGCGGCGGCGCGCAGCAGAGGTGCACACCTAAGGAGCACGATGTGCTCCTTAGGTGTGCTCCTCAGGGGGGCGGAGTTGGCGGAGGCTGCATTTCGCCACAACGCATTCCCACTCAGCTGTTCTGGTCTCTGCTTTGGATACTCGCCTTCCTGTACCCTTATTTACATCCGCCTTTGTTACCGGTAAATGTTTCAGTCTTCTGTCCCTTCTATCGCGTCCACTCTCCCTCTTAACACAACCCTCCCTGGTCATTCCATGGCTCCTATACCTGTCAAATGGGGTAATCGTCCGCGGTGCCTTTCGTCGTCCTACAAACCTAATGGGTCACTATTCCGTTGTCTCTCCAATCTTCTCCCCTGTCTGTCTTCCTCCCTCCTCCTCAGATGCTTTGGCGACCCTGCCCCCTTTATTTCCCTCACTTAAGTATGGCCTCCTCAACTGCCGCTCCCTAAGATCTAAGACTCTACTGGTACAGGACCTCATTCTCCAGAACACCCTCGACCTTTTGCTTCTCACTGAAACCTGTCTTAAGGGCGGGGAGGATGCCCTTCTTGTTCAGTGTCTCCCCCCAGGTTTTTCTGCTGTCTCAGTTCCCCGCACCAGTCGCACTGGTGGTGATGTGGCAGCTATTGTTCATCCCTCCATTTCCTTTACACAAATCCACTCGCCTTTAATACACTGCCCGGAAGCCCTTCTTCTCTGCCTTCATTCTTCTCCGTCCTCATGTCCTAGTCATTTACTCACCACCTGTTCTCCGCCCAGACCTCTAGGACTCCCTTCTCATAACCATCTCTGATCTATCCCTGCAGTACCCCCACCTGGTCATCGCTGGCGACTTCAATTTACATCTTGATTCATCTTCCTCCTCTAGGGATCACTCCTTCCTGTCACTCCTTCAGGACATATCTTTATCTCAACATGACACTGTTCCTACCCACAGGGCTGGACACACTCTCGATCTAGTTATCTCCTCTGTTTGTTCAAACGTCTCTGTGCAACACTTTGTCGCCACATCTTTACCCTGGACAGGTCATTATCTTCTCAGTTTCCATGCCTCCTTTAGTTCATCCTTCCCCCTCCCTTCTTCCCTTTCGTCTGTCTGTTCTTCCTCACCCACTCCCACGAGATTTTCACGTTGGATTACTTCCCTCACAATTAGTCGCTTCCCATCTGTTGATAACCTTTTACCAGCCAACTTCCCTCTTCTCTCACCTGACTCACACGTATCTCACTGGTCCTCCTGCCTCTCAGACACATTAAACCGTCTTGCACCTTTAGAACCTCACGTCATGCCTTGTCACAACCTTGGTTCCATTCTGGCCTTCCCCTTCTCCGTTCCTACCTTTGCAGGGCGGAGCGGCAGTGGAGAAAGTCGCGCTCCCCATCTTCTTTAATGTTCTTCAAAGCCCAACACTCTCATTACCAATCTCAGATACATTTAGCTAAACAAACTTATTTTTCTGCTTCTATCTCTTCTGCCACAAACCAAACCCGTCAGCTATATAGGGTTCTCCACTCCCTTACTTCACTCCAATCCTGTTCCAATTCCGCGTCTCACCACATGACACTATCTCAGTCTGCTTCCCAAATGGCTTCATCTTTCTATGCTAAGGTTACCAATCTTAGGGCTTCCCTACCTTACTGTCCCGCTCCCATTCCCCCCCTTCCTCTCCCCCCCTCTTCTTCTCTCTCTCATGTTTGTGTTTCCTTTCACCCTCTCACCAGCTCTGAAGTGCTCCAAGTCTATCACTTCTGCTAATAAGACCACCTGTTCCCTTGAGCATATCCCTTCCTCATGGCTTCTTACACCTTCTCTTGTCCTTCCCTTCATGCGAACTATCATTAACACTAGTCTTTCTGTTGGTATCTTTCCACATCCTTGGAAACACGCTCTCGTACACCCCCTTCCAGGGGCGGCTCAAGGGGGGGATGCGGGGCCATGTGCGGAGATTCGGTGCAGGGCCTCATTTGCATAAATATTTGCATAATGTTACCATTCTCCAGGACCAAGCAGGAAGTCAGTCCTCACATATGGGTGACATCGGTGCCAATGGAGCCCCCGTGCGGAGCATTTCTCCAGCTTTCAAAGAAAGCCTTTGGGAATGTAGCATGCCTGCGCGGTCCCCTTCCCGCCCAAGGGTGCCATCTTGCTCAGTCTTTCTTTTTCAGCGGAGCCCGACGGACGTGAGTTCGTGTCACCCGGGAAAAGTTGATTTTTTTTCTGCGATTTTTCGCGTTTGTCTTATCCGGTTCAACGCCGGTTCCCCTTCCCACCTGGGCTCGGTACACCGGTATCGAGTCCGGAGTTGTGTTTTCGGTTTTTGTCCTTTGTGACTAGCGTTCGCGCTCTTTTTGTGTTTTCACTGGCAGCCTGGTCTTTTGACCTTGCAGGGGCCCTTTTTCCCCCAGTGGCTGCCAATGGGTTTAAAAAGTGTGATCGGTGCAAGAAACTTGTGTCTCTCACAGACACACATGACTGCTGCCTCCGATGCCTCGGGCCCGACCATGACCCACTGGCCTGTGGCCCGTGCGGCAAAATGTCGTCGAAGGCGCTTCAGAGCCGTCAGCATCAATGTGAGCGAATTTTCTCTGACTCCGCGTCCGGCCTGGCACGGACTTCGTCAGAGGCCGACCCTGAGCGCCATCGGGGTTCCTCTGAAAGGGATTCTCCCCGGGAGCACAGAAGGAAGAAAAAGCTTGTGAGGGCGGTGTCGGTGGAAGCTCCTGGTTCCTTGAGGGCCAGATCGCGTAGCCCTGACCGCCGCCCCAGGTTCTCGGACTCGGAGAGGCCGTCCAAGTTACCTTGTGTGGAGCCGGAGTCCCCGAGTCACGTAAGTGCAGTTGTCCTCGTGGACTCTCCTCCGGGGGAGCCGCCGTTGGGGCCCGAGTCGGGGGCTGCTGAGTCTCCTGAGCTTGGACTCAGGTTGACAGCCTTGGAGAGCAGCTTGGCTGCCTTCATGGAACAGCAGCGGGTGCTGATCGCCGGTCTGACCGGTGCATCTGCTTCAACCACCGGGACCTCGACGTCTAAGTTGACCCCGGAGACCGAGCCGATCCTCGAGTCAATGAAGTCTCGAGTCGATCCTCGGTCAAGGTCCCCCTCGACCTCCCATGCGGTCTCAGAGGTACATGCCTTGTACAGATGGTAGGTCTGGACACAGCAAGATAGCACAGAGCCCTGGAAGCACTTTCTACCGAGGGGCGGGGTGGCACTGAGGCCTGCACAGCTGGAGCCGCTCAATTCCTCCTCGGAGGAGTCGGAGTGGGAGACGGAGGATGAAGAGTCCCCGGACACCTTCCGGACCCGGTGCATCCCTTCCGACTCACTGGAGTCCGAGCCTCGGAGATAGTCCCCCCCCCCGGAGGATACCCGGTTCTCGGATTTCGTGAGGGATATAGCCAAGGCCTTGGCCTTCCCTGCAGACGCCAAGGAGGAGCTTCGAGCCGAGGAGCTCGATGCCCTCCAGTATGATTTTCCTCTGAAGGAAGCCTTTACTGTACCGGTTCCTCCGATGCTGGAATGGCTGCTCTTCCATATGTGGGAGGCACCGGCCTTGATGCCGGTTCTTAGCAAACGGGTCGATTCCATTTATCGAGTCTGTAAGAGCCCTGGGTTCCAAAAGGTGCAGCTACCGCACCACTCCATGGTTGTGGAATCGGCCATGCACCGTCTGAAGAGCCAGAAGATGCACTCCTTGGTGCCCCCCGGCTGGGAGGCCCGGAACCTGGATGCCCTCGGTAGAAAGTGCTTCCAGGGCTCTATGCTATCTTGCTGTGTCCAGACCTACCATCTGTACAAGGGCATGTACCTCCGAGACCTGGCAAAGGAGATTGCCGGGTTCTCAGCTGGCCTCTCCGAGGAACCTTTGCAGAGGTTCAAGAATTTGTCAAGAGGGATTCGAGAGTGCTCGAAATTTATCTCTCGAGCAGCCTATGATGGCTTCAAGGCTTCGGCCCGGGTAGCAGCAGCTGGCATCGGTGCACGCCGTCAGGCCTAGCTACAGTCATCAGACCTAGAGCCATGGGTACAGGACAAGTTGGTCGATGTCCCCTTCCGAGGTGAAAACCTTTTCGGTAAGCCCATGACGGAAAAGGCTGCAGAAATCGAGACAGAGACTCTGACCAGGACAAGGCTGTCCAGAAAGACTTCTGCCCCTTCTCAGAAAAAGAAGGGCTCGGGAAAGAAGCCCTTTTTCCCGAGGAAGGGTGCTGCCTACAAATTCTACCCTCAATATTTATTTATTACAATCTCTTATATACCGCACTATTTATCATCAGCGCGGTTTACATAAAACAAAGTACCATAACAACAAACTGGCCTCTTCAGCTCCCCAACAGAGCCAGCAGGCCAAGAGGCAGGAGCATGGGCCCCGTAGGCAGAAGACCCCCAAGCCGCCAGATCCGGCTCCTGCACAGCAGGGAGCGAGGTTTTGACTCCCACAGCATAGCCTCTTCTCCACATAGCTGGCTCCACTCAGCACAGGAGGTCGGCTGACCCTGTACGCCTACAGGTGGCCAGCCATCACAGGGGATACCTGGGTCCTCAGCATAGTCCAGAAGGGCTATTTGCTCCACTTCCACCAGATAACCCCCTCCTACTTTCCAGGGGAGCCTCCAAGACTCCCTCTGCACAGAAACCTCCTCCTTCAGGAGAGTACAGGTGAGTAACTACTCTTACACTAACTTTTAGTAAACATGCCTCTTAATGAGTGTATGGATAAAGACAGACTAAAAGATTTCTACATTACTATAATCCAGTGCCAACCGCCAAGCACATTAGGAACTACTACAAACACTGCCCATTTAGAACCCATAGCAAACCCGCCGTATCCTAACAGCACTACCAGGACTCACAAAGCACCATACTCTACCTATCAAAAGGCAACACTGAAAATATTAAACCAATACATTTCAGAGAATAACAATACATGACCTACTGAGGAAAGAACAAGTGACAATGTCAAATAGGAATTACTTAAACAGAATACCTCAGCTCAGTTACACATGCAAGAACATAGACCATCACCAAACAAGGAATCACAATTTAGAAACAGGAAGACAATAATTAAACTGGGAACCCCAAAAGCCAAACTTGGAATGTACAACAACACTGTAGAAATAAAACTATAAATTAATTTCCTCTTGTACTAAACAAAGCGCAAACGTTAATGATGCACATTTCCCAGAGCTGACATATTCCAGTTAATAAATTCAAAATAAAGAGATTATTCTACCTTTTGTGCATTTTTTTTTCAGTTGCAATTGCTCCAGCCATTTTTTTCTGGTTTCTTCATGTCTTCTGCTAACTCTCCATCGTCTGCTGTCCATTTGTCCTTTCTTCTCTCTTCTCGTTTTTTCTTCCATTCTCTCTCTACATTTGCTTTAACATACTAATCTTTCTCCTTTTGCTCTTTCCTCATTCCTATTTCATCCACTCAAAGTTTACCCCTCCATCCTCAATCCCCACTTACTCTGCCAATGCCCAGCCAATTGTAAATTTGTCTTCCCTCCCACACAAAATATTTTTCCCCCCTCCATTTCACTCTCCCAGCTCCATCCCATTCTAATCCTCCCCCAACATCAGCTCCCTTCTAGTTCCAGCCCCACCCAGTATCTGCTCCCTTTTAGTCCCCACATCAGCCCATTTCCAATCCTATCCTAGCCCCACCATCAGCTCATTTCCTGTCCTAGCTCCACCCCCACTCAGCCCATTTCCAGTCCTATCTCCCTCCCCTCACAGCCCATTTCCATTCCAAGCCCCCTCCCCATCAGCTGTTTGCAGTTCAAGCCCCCCTTCCACTTAGCCCATTTCCAGTCCTAGCAAACTCCCAGCCCATTACCAGTCCTAAGCCCCCCATAGCCCATTACCAGTCCTAAGCCCCCCATAGCCCATTACCAGTCCTAACCCCCCATCAGCCCACTTACAGTCTTAGCCCCCTTCATCGCCCATTACCAGTCTTAGCCCCCTTCATCGCCCATTATCAGTCCTAACCCCCCCCCCATAGCCCATTACCAGTCCTAACCCCCCCCCCATAGCCCATTACCAGTCCTAATCACCCTCCCGCCCCCCATCAGCCCAGGTAGATTAAAAAGCAAACAAACTGGCTGTTGCTGCCGCCATGGCAGCGGCAGAATTCAAGTGTCCTGCGGGGCTCCCCCTACCCGGCAGAGCTTTCCCTGCAGCATCAGCTCCCAAAGCGTGGGCTTTTCAAAGCCACAAAGGGAGAGTATCTCTCTCGCGGCTCTGTTAAGCCCACCGGGGCTGATTGGACTTCCTGTTTCCCATCAGCCCCGGCGGGCTTAACAGAGCTGCGAGAAAGGGAAACTCTCCCTTCGCGGCTCTGAAAAGCCTGCGCTGAGGGAGCTGATGCTGCAAGGAAGGCTCTGCCGGGCAAGGGGGGCCCCGCGGGACACTTGATTCTGCTGCTGCCGCAGCGGCAGCCATTATTTTTTTAGTCTACTTGGGCTGATGAGAATGTTTTTTGCGCGGGGCCCCCTGAAACACGGCCCTGTGCAAGAAACATTCTTGCTCAATGGACGGGCCGGCCCTGCCCCCTTCTAAAGAAACCCTCCCTTGACCCACTTGTCCCCGCCAACTATCGTCCTTTCTCTCACCTTCCGTTCCTTGCCAAAATATTGGAGAAAGCCGTTTTTGCCCAAGTATTGCATCATTTAGACACCACCCACTTTCTTCATCCCTGCCAATCTGGATTCCATCCCGGTTACAAGTGTGGAGATGGTGCTTGTTGCTTTCCTCAATGAAATTCACAGGGCACACGATTGTGGTGACTTCACAGTGGCGGTATCACTTGATCTCTCAGCTGCATTTGACTTGGTGGATCACTCTTCTCTCTCATCTATGGGATGCTGGCTTTAGAGGGACTGTCTACAGTTGGTTTCACTCCTATCTTTTTGACCGGTCGTGCTCTGTTCTCCCTTGTTCTCCGTCTGATGCCCCTTCTGATCCTTTTCCCTTGCACTGTGGTGTTCCTCAGGGTTCTGTATTGGCACCTCTGCTTTTCAATATTTTCATGGCACCCCTTGCACTACTAATACAACAATCTGGCCTTTCCGCTTTCTGTTATGCCGATGATGATATTCTTTTGCATCATACCTCCCCTCTTCACCCTGACCTCTCCCTTCTTAATTCTTGCCTTTCCTCTTAGCTGACTGGCTGGTCTCTAACTGTCTACACCTAAATATCCCTAAAACTTTGGCTATTTGGTTCGCCCACAGCAGTTCCCCTCCTTCACTGGCCCCATCTTTTTCTGGTTCCCCCATCCCTCTGGTCTCACATTTTCGGTATCTAGGTGTCCTTGACACAGACCTCTCTTTCCGAGATCACATATCCCACATTACTAGGTCCTCTTTCTTTTTTCCTTCGGCAAATTCGAGCCATCCGTCCCTTCCTCATACCTCAGGCCCTCACTACTCTCATGTCTCTGGTTATCTCCCGTCTAGACTTTTGTAATTCTGTCCTTTCTGGTGTCCCTAAATCCCAGTTCCACAGACTACAACACATACAGAACACAGCCGCACACATTATCTCTCACTACTCATGCTGGGAACACGTCACTCCCCTTCTTATTAATCTTCACTGGCTCCCTCTGGCTCAGCGTATCCATTGCAAACTTCTTACGCTGGTCCATCAAGCTATATATACTCGCACCCCACAGTACCTGTCTGACCTACTACAATTTCATACTCCTAGTCGTTCCCTCCGGTCCATACACATCAACCGGCTGCACCTCCCTTTCCCTTCAACATGCTCATCTCCAGTCCACCCCTAACTCTGCGTTTTTCTTTGCTGGCCCTGCTCTATGGAACTCCCTCCCTACCTCACTACGTCTGGAACAAAACTACCGCACCTTTAAGGCTCAGCTAAAAACCTATCTTTTTAATAAGGTATTCAATTTACCTACTGCCCAGATCTAGTCTTGTCCATTTCTCTCTCTGTCATGTTCTATATGTATGTATGTATGCTTGCCTTTGACGTCTCCTTTCCTGTCCAATGATGTAACTTCTTTTTGGTGCCCATGGCCCATTTCTATATTTGATTTTTGTAAACCGCCTTGCTATTATTTGAAAGGCGGTATATCAAGTGTAATAAAACATAAACAAACACTTGGAACTCTTTTGAGTACAGGTTTAGGCCTTAACGTGCTACCGTGGGCCGGTTTGCGGCCGCTCCCTTGCGTCGCACTCCGATGTGATGTGTCCCATTTTCTCAAGGGGGTCAGACTTCTGCGCCCACCGGTTCATCCAGTGGTCCCTCCCTGGGTCCTCGTCCTGGTTCTGAAAGCTCTTATGGCCTGGCCCTTTGAACCTCTTAAGGAGGTTTTGTTTCGGGATTTGACTCTCAAGACAGTGTTCTTAGTGACAGTAACCTCGGCTCATAGAATATCGGAGCTGCAAGCTCTTTCTTGTCGGGATTCCTATCTTTCGTTCTCTGCAGAGGGCGTGTCTCTCTCCGAACCGTTCCCTCCTTCTTGCCTAAGGTCCTTACTCCTTTTCATCTCAATCAGCCCCCTCCTGTTGCCTGCCTTCTCAAAGGAGCAATGTTGAGGGCGGCATAAAAATCTTCAAGCGGTGGACCTCAAGAGAATTCTCCGCTATCTGAAGGTGACCAATTCGTTTCGTAAGACGGACCATCTTTGTTCTTTTTGCGGGACCGCACCGAGGTCTCTCAGCTTCTAAGAGGGAGGCCTTCATGAAATACAAGAGATCACAGAGAGAGGAAGACAGGCATCTGTATTTGGAAAAACTTAGAGAAGCTAGCAAAGTAGTCAAGAAGGCAAAGATTCAAAAGGAGGAGGAAATAGCCAATGCAATAAAATGGGGGGATAAGACATTTTTCAGATATTAGTGAGAAGAGGAAGGGCAAGAGTGGTATTGTCAGACTCAAGGGTGCAGGGGAGGAATATGTAGAAGCTGATAAGGATAAAGCGAAATTGCTTAACAAATATTTTTGTTCTCTGTTCACAGATGAAGAACCAGGAGCAGGACCTCAGAAAACACCCACAAATAGGAACAGAAGCAAAGGACATCTTGAACAATTTTCAAAAGACTGTGTTCGTGAGAAACTATCTCAACTTAAAGTAGACAAAGCGATGGAACCGGATGGGATACACCCGAGAATACTGAGGGAACTTGGGGACGTTCTAGCAGCTCCACTGACTGACCTTTTCAATGCCTCGTTGGAGTCAGGAGTGGTGCCAAAGGACTGGAGAGAGGCTCATGTGGTGCCTTTACACAAAAGTGGAAGTAAGGATGTGGTTGAAAACTACAGGCCGGTTAGTTTAACTTCGGTGGTGAGTAAAATCTCCAGGAACAAGCAGGAATGTAGTCATCACATATGGGTATCGTTGGTACTGACGGAGCCTGCATGGGAACGCTCCCCAGCGTCCAATCAGAAAGCTTTTGGGAGCATCCCACAGTGCCTGCCTGCTGCCTTCCCGCCTTTCCCAACTGCCTCTCTCCAGTTCTTCTTTTTCCGCGGAGCCAGCAGGTCGTGTTCCTGTCACCACAGAAGAATTTCTTTATTTCTTTTTGTGGTCGCGTCTGCCTCCTTCTTCGCTCTACCGGTACCGCCGGTCTTTCTTTTCCTATTTCACAAAAAAAAAAAATATATATATATATGTTTTTCCTTTTCTTCAGGTGCACCCGCCTTTTTGGGCCTTAGGCCCAAAAACTTTCCTTAACATGGAAAAACCTGCCTCAGGTTTTAAAAAGTGCACAATATGTGGCGGTACCATTTCCGTCACCGACACCCATGAATGGTGTTTAAAATGTTTAGATACTGACCACTCCATCACAGATTGTGTGTCCTGTGCTCTGTCTAAAAGAGGTCGGCAGAACCGAGCTGCCAAGCTCAGTACCCTGTTTCCCTCTGATGCGGCTTCGGTGGCATCAACGTCTTCCAGGGCTGCTTCTTCCTCCCGTGGATCTCAGGTAACTAAACATAAATCCAGCCGGACCTCGAAGGGTAGATCTCATTCTAAGCATTGAGATGCCTCTGGCATTGCCCTCGAGGATTCTGCACCGACAAAATTACCCCGGCGGGAGGCTTCGGCTTCCAAAGCATCATTATCGGGGTTCCAGGATGTTCTCGATGGCTTGGCCTAGACAGATCTCCTGGTGCCATGCTCTGGGGTACCGGTGGTCTCCACCGGTACCAATTTCCAGGCATTGCCAGCGTCTATGGACCAGAGAATTCTGTCCATGGAATGCAGTCTAGCGGCTTTCCTTGCGGCATCAACACCCTTGGTACTGCGACAGACAACTCCACCGGTACCGGCACTGGCAACGGCATCGGTATCGATACCGATAGCATCGGCATCGGTGTCTGCTATGCCGATACCCTGTCCTCCGATGCCCTCCGGTACCGATTCTCTGGTACCGGTTATTCCCGGTACCGATCTCGGTCGGTACGGGTATCGGGCTCTGCAGGAGCATCTGGACAGACAATACTTCGACGACTCAGAAGAATGAGGATTCTGAAAGTTCTGTCGATGCAGCGATGCTTCTTCCACAGGAGTCCTCCTCCCCTAAACGCAGGATGTCTCCTCCAGAGGACATGTCTTTCCAAGACTTCATCAGAGAGGTGGCTCGGGGCCTGTCCATCACTGTGGCCCCTGAGACAGAGCCAAGGGCCAAGGAGTTGGATATTTTACAATATCCCAAAATTCCTAAGGAGGCAGCTACCTTACCCATTCATGAGATTCTGTATGATCTCATGTTGAGGATGTGGGAAACACCTCTTACCACCTCTCCTCATTCTCGTAGGTTAGATACTATGTATCGTGTCCCTCCTTGTCCTGGGTTCCATAAAACTCAGCTTCCTCACCACTCTATTGTGGTGGAGTCTACTATGAGAAGGATTAGAAGTGCAAAAAAGACATGCCTCTAATCCTCCAGGACATGAATGCAGAACCCTGGATGCTTTTGGACGTAGAGTCTTTCAAGCTTCTATGCTTGCTGCAAGAATCAGTTCCTATAGTCTCTACATGGGAATGATCCTAAAGGAAGTCACAGGTCATTTACAGACCTTAAGTCCTTTCATTTCTGAGGATAAAAGACAGGACTTTCTCACTTGGCTCAAACATGCCCAAGATGTCTCTAAATTTTCCAACCGTGCAGCCTTCGACTGCTTTGAATGTATAAGCAGAACCTCGGCTATTGCCATAGGTGCACGTAGACTTGCTTGGCTCCAAGCATCTGATTTAGAGCTCTGGGTACAAGATAAATTGGGAAATATCCCTTGTACTGGTGAGAACCTGTTTGGTAAAGATTGGCAGGAAAAAGCCAATGAAATGGATGCTGAAAATTCCACTTTGAATAGACTATCCAAGTCTACTGCTGATCCTGTTAGAAAAAAGTTGTTCAAGAAAACATCTTTTTCTAAAAAGAAAAGATTTTATCCTGCTTATGGTCAGCAGGCATCTTCTGCAGGTCAGTTTTCAACCAAACGTCAGCAACCACCCAAACAGAAGAAAGCAAAGGCTGCTAGGCCTCCACCGGCCCAGCAGCCTCAGCCTCCTCAGGGCCTTTGACTTTCAGCTAGAGAACTTAGCCTTTTTGGCTCTGGAAGGACCAGAACCGTCCACCATTCCAGGAAGGTTATGTCATTTTGCTCCCAGATGGGGGCAAATAACAGCAGAGCATTGGACACTCTCCATCCTAAGGGAAGGGTACAAACTTCATTTTTCAAGCATACCTCCTCACACAATAGTGAAGCAGTTCAATTCTCCGACTTCTTTCGTCAACCTCTTAAGCCAGGAGGTTACCATCCTTCTTGCCCAGGGGACAATAGAAGTGCCTCTTCATCAGCAGGGCACAGGGTTCTATTCCCCTTATTTTCTTATCCCAAAGAAAACAGGGGGATACAGACCTATCTTAGATCTCAGAGAATTGAACAAATTCCTTGTCAAAGAGAAATTCAAAATGGTTTCTCTCGGAGCTCTGCTGCCATACCTTCAGAGTCAGGATTGGCTGTGTTCTCTAGATCTCAAGGATGCATACACCCATGTCCTCATCCATCCAACCCACAGAAGGTTCCTTCGGTTACTTTTTCACGGAAAGCACTACCAATACAGGGTGCTTCCTTTTGGCCTGGCCTCAGCACCAAGGGTGTTCACGAAATGCATGGCTGTAGTAGCAGCATTTCTCCACACTCTAGGGATATTCGTCTTCCCCTACTTAGACGACTGGCTCATTCGAGCCCCAACAGAGTCAGAGGTCAGGACTTCTCTATCCTGCACAATGCGTATCCTTCAGTATTTGGGACTGGTAATAATCATCCCAAAATCCAGTCTAACTCCCACTCAGTCTTTAGAGTTCATAGGAGCTTTGCTGGATACCAGAAAGGCAAGGGCCTATCTCCCCCAGGCCCGTTGCCTTCGCATGGTGCAGTTAGCTTCTCAAGCAGTGCTAAAACCTCATCTCACTGCTCGAGAAATGTTACAACTACTAGGCCACATGGCATCTACTGTGCATGTGGTTCCCTATGCTCGCCTCCATATGAGGGCAGCCCAGTGGACTTTATCCACTGGACCCAGGCATCAGGATGCCTGCCAGACAAAATAGCAAACACAAGCCGCCTTATTTTGTCCCTCAATGGTGGAAGTCCACTCAAAACCTGTTGCTGGGGTCCCCTTTTCAGCAACCCTTACCCCAAGTAACTCTCACAACAGATGCGTCTCCTATGGGTTGGGGAGCTCATCTGCAAGACCTCTCCACCAAGGCACCTGGTCTCCACAGGAGACTCATCTACATATCAATCTCTTGGAGCTCAGAGCAATCTTCCTTGCTCTTCGAGTGTTCCACACCCTGCTCAACTACAAGACAGTCCTCATTCATACGGACAATCAAGTAGCCATGTTCTACGTGAACAAGCAGGGGGGAACAGGTTCTCTGTCGCTTTGCAACAAAGCTTTGCGACTGGGCCCGCGCCAGAGAGCATCAGATTCATCTCCTGGCAGTGTATCTTCCAGGCATACAAAACTCTTGGGCAGACAGACTCGGTCGAGTTCTGCTTCCACACGAATGGTCTCTGCATGCAGACCAGGTAGCCAAGATTTTTCAAATTTGGGGAACCCCAGACATAGACCTCTTTGCAAGTCCGTGGAATGCCAAACTTCCCCGGTTCTGTTCTAGAATTCCAGCTCAGAAGGCTCAGGCCAGGGATGCTTTCCTCCTTCATTGGGGTCAAGACTTCCTGTATGCTTTTCCACCCATTCCCCTAATTCCCAAAACCCCCTGTAGCTTCAGAGAGAGAGGCCATATGATTCTCATAGCTCCACATTGGCCACGGCAAGTGTGGTACCCTCTGCTTCTTCATCTCTCTCAAGCTCCCTCCCTGGAGTTAGGGTCTGCTCCAGATCTCCTATCTCAGGAGGACGGAATGTTATGGCATCCCAATACCCAGTCTCTGCATCTCAGGGCTTGGTTGCTGAAGGCCTAGATCTCCAAGATCTTAATCTCCCTCAGCAAGTAAAAGATATTCTTTTTGCTTCCAGGAAACCTTCCACAAGATGCTCTTATGCTTTCAAGTGGAAAAGGTTTACCATATGGTGTTTGCAGAAGGGTCTTAACCCCCTTGCGATACCTCTGGAATCATTGCTGGAGTATTTCCTTCATTTATCCAATGCAGGACTTAAGACTAACTCAGTAAGAGTCCATTTGAGTGCTATTGCAGCTTCCTTTAAGCCTCTAAATGGACAGCCTATTTCCTCTCATACTCTTATAGCAAGATTTATGAGAGGCCTTCTTCTAACTAAGCCTCCCATTAGGCCACCACTGGTGGCATGGGACTTAAACCTAGTTCTTGGGCAGCTCATGAAGCCACCTTCTGAACCTTTAGCTACTACCTCCTTGAAATTCCTTTCTTGGAAGGTTATCTTTCTCATTGCAATCACATCAGCACACCTCATTAGTGAGTTGCAAGCGCTAGTAGCTGATCCACCTTATACAAGGTTCCATCATGACAAGGTAGTCCTTCGGACTCATCCACACTTTATGCCAAAGGTGGTCTCGCCTTTTCATCTGAACCAAGTGGTCTACCTTCCTATGTTTTTTCCAAGGCCTCATGCATCAAATGTAGAAAGGAATCTTCATACCTTGGACTGTAAGAGAGCTTTAGCCTTTTACTTACAAAGAACACAGCAACATAGAAAGTCCTCTCAACTCTTTGTTGCTTTTGATCCTTCTCATTTGGGACTTCCAGTCTCCAAGAGAACATTGTCTAACTGGATTGCTCAATGTATTTCTTTTGCCTATCAGAGTAAGAACCTTTCTCTGGAGGGCCATGTCACAGCTCACAATGTGAAAGCCATGGCAGCCTCAATGGCTCATCTGCACTCTGTGTCCATCGATGACATCTGTCGAGCAGCCACCTGTGCCTCGGTTCATACCTTCACAGCCCATTACTGCTTAGACAAGGACTCCCACCGGGATGCCTTGTTTGGTCAGGCTGTTCTCCAACACCTGTTCCATACCTAATCAACTCCTACCCATCATCCCTGGTAGGATGCCAGAGATCCATGGGGGGAAGTGGAGCCCTGTTAAGGGACACACAACTTCTGGGGTTTCTGCCTGGCACCTAAAGCTAGGGAGTCCCCATATGTGATGACTACATTCCTGCTTGTTCCTGGAGATAGCATAGTTACTCACCTGTAACAGGTGATCTCCGGGAACAGCAGGAATTTAGTCCTCACAACCCACCCACCTCCCCTAGGAGTTGTATCTCTCTATCTCTTTCCTTTCCCCCTCTCTCTCTTTGTCTCAGCTTTAAAACTCAACTGGAGAGAGGCAGTTGGGGAAGGCAGCATGCAGGCACTGTGGGATGCTCCCAAAAGCTTTCTAATTGGACGCTGGGGTGCGTTCCCGCGCAGGCTCCGTCAGTACCGACGATACCCATATGTGAGGACTAAATTCCTGCTGTTCCCGGAGATCACCTGTTACAGGTGAGTAACTATGCTTTACTCACCTGTAACAGGTGTTCTCCAGGAGCAGCAGGAATCAGTCCTCACAACCCTCCCTCCTCCCCTTGGAGTTGCAGTTGTATATAGTTCTTTTGTGCTTTTTGTGCTGTCTTTTAGCTATGTCATCTGACTGAGCAAGATGGCACCTTTAGGCGGGAAGGGGACCGCGCATGCATGAGTGTATTCCCAAAGGCTTTCTTAGAAAGCTGGGGAAATGCTCCGCTTGGGGGCTCCATCGACGTCGATGTCACCCATATGTGAGGACTGATTCCTGCTGCTCCTGGAGAACACCTGTTCTCCAGGACCAAGCAGGAAGTCAGTCTTCACATATGGGTGTCATCAGCGCCGATAAAGCCTCTGGGAATGCTGGCACGCATGCGCGGTTCCCTTCCCGCCTAAAGGTGCCATCTTACCTCAGTCTATTTTTTTCCGAATAGCACCGGACGTGTGTCCTGTTCTCCCTGATAAGTGATTTTTTCTTTGGCGATTTTTCGCTATTTTTCTCCGGTTCGACGCCGGTTCCCCTCCCGCCAGGTTCGGTACACCGGTATCGAGCCCGTTTCTCTTCTTTTTCGGTTTTTGCCCTTAGTGGCTGGCGTTCGCGCCCTTTTTTTCATTTTTCCCTGGAAGGCTGGTCTTTTGACCTCGCAGGGGCTCTTTTTTCCCCGATGGCTTCCAGTGGTTTCAAAAAGTGTGATCGGTGTAAGAAACTTATGTCGCTCACCGACACACACGACTGCTGCCTTCGGTGCCTCGGCCCTGATCACGACCCCAAGTCATGTGCGCCATGTGTGGGAAGATGTCTTCCAAGGCACTCAGAAGTCGACAGCATCAGAAGGAAAGGCTTTTCTCGGACTCGGCCTCTGACCGGGCCCAGACCTCGTCTGAGACCTCGACATCTCGGTATTCCGATCCCGAGCGCCGTCTAAGCTCCCCGGACGGGGGTTCCCCGACCAGGAATGCAAGAGGAAGAAGCGGCTCATGAGGGCGGCGTCGGAGGAGGTCCCTGGTCCCTCGAGGGCCAGGTCTAAGACCCCCGACCGCCGTCCTGGGCCCGTGGACCAAGAGAAGCCTGCCAAAGTTCCTCGCGTGGAGCCGGAGTCTGCTGGACACGTAAGCCCCGTAGTCCTCGTGGACTCTCTTCCCAGAGAGCCGACGTCGGGCCCGGCGCTGCCGGGGCCCGAGTCGGTGGCTGCTGCGTCTCCCGAGCTGAGTCTCAGGATGACAGCCTTGGAGAGCAGATTGTCTGCCTTCACGGAGCAGCAGCGGGCACTGATGGCCAGCCTGTCTGGTGCATCTTCCCCGACCACTGGGACGTCGACTTCGAAGTCAACCCCGGAAACTGAGCCGATACTCGAGACCCTCGTGGCTCGAAGTCGTCCTCAGTCGAGGTCTCCCTCAACCTCCCATTCGGGACCGAGGGTGTCGATGCCGGTGCCCCCTGCGTCGGGGCGGGTGCCTCAGGGCCCCGCGGGATCGGACCCTGACTCCTCCTCAGATGAGTCCGCCTGGGAGACGGAAGACGAGGTGTCTCCCGATACTTTTAAGACTCGGTGCGTCCCGTCGGACTCACTGCAGTCTGAACCCCGGAGTAGATCCCCTCCGGAGGATACTAGGTTCTCGGAGTTCGTCCGGGATATGGCCGCTGCCTTGGCTATCCCTGCCGATCCCGAGGAAGAGCCGAGGAGCTCGATGCTCTACAGTACGACTCTCCTCCGAAGGAGGCCTTTACTATTCCGGTTCCTCCGATGCTGGAACGGCTCCTCTTCCGGATGTGGGAGGCACCGGTTCTGAGCAAGCGAGTTGATTCCATCTATCGACTCCGCAAAAGCCCTGTTTCCAGAAAGCACAGCTACCACACCATTCCATGGTTGTGGAATCGGCCATGCATCGTCTGAAGAGCCAGAAGATGCACTCTGTGGTGCCCCCCCGGCCGGGAGGCCTGCAACCTCGATGGCGTCGGTAGAAAGTGCTTCCAGGGGTCTATGCTTGCTTGCCGTGTCCAGTCTTTCCAGCATGGGCATGTACTTGCGAGACCTGGCCAAGGAATTGGCCGGATTCTCTGCTGGTCTCTCCGGGGAACCCTTGCAGAGATTTAAGACCTTGTCCTTGGGGATTCGGGAATGCTCAAAGTTCATTTCCCGCGCCGCCTATTATGGCTTCGAGGCTTTGGCCCGAGTTGCGGCTGCCGGGATCGCGGCTCGACGCCAGGCGTGGCTGCAGTCAAAGGACCTCGAGCCATGGGTTCAGGACAAGTTGGTCGATGTCCCCTGCCGAGGTGAGAACCTCTTTGGCAAACCCGTGACCGAGAAGGCCGCTCATCTCGAGACCGAGCACCTTACCTGGAAAAGGCTGTCGAGGAAGACCTCTGCCCCTTCACACAAGAAAGGCTCGGGTAAAAAGTCCTTTTACCCGAGGAAGGGCACTGCCTACAAACAGTACCCTCATATCAGGCCGCCCAAGCTGCCCCCCAGGGTCAGCAAGCCAAGGGCCAGGGTAATGGGCCCCGTAGGCAGAGGGACCCCCAAGCCTTCTGCCCCTGCTTCCACTCAGGGTGGGGGTTTTTGACTCCTTGAGCATAGCCACTCCGTCCCTGCTCTCCCAGCCCTGCACAGGCGGTCGCCTTGTACTCTTTGCCCACCAGTGGCCTCTCATTACCACCGATAGTTGGGTGCTGGACATAGTCCAAAAGGGCTATGCCCTGCATTTTCATCAACTGCCGCCTCCTTACTTCCCAGGAGAGCCCTTGAGGCCTCCCCTGCACACAGCCCTTCTCCTTCAGGAACTTCAGGGCCTGTTGGCAGACAGGGCGGTGGAGCCTGTGCCTCCTCCCTTCCAAGGTCACGGTTTCTACTCCAGGTATTTCCTGGTACCCAAAAGGACCGGTGGCCTTCGGCCCATTCTGGATCTCAGGAACCTCAACAAGTTCCTAGAGAAAGAAAAGTTCAAAATGCTTACTCTTGGGACACTTCTGCCCTACCTCCAGCAGGGAGATTGGCTATGCTCCTTAGATCTAAAGGATGCGTACACTCACATCCTCATTCATCCAGACCACAGAAAGTACCTCAGGTTCATTGTGGGGGGAAACCATTATCAGTACAGAGTACTACCTTTTGGCCTGACCTCTGCTCCCAGGGTCTTTACCAAGTGCCTGGCAGTGGTTGCGGCCTACCTGAGAAATCAAGGCATCTTTGTCTTTCCCTATCTGGACGACTGGCTCATCAGGGGTCAGACGTGCCTGGAGGACAGACAAGCCACCCTCAGAACCATTGCTCTGCTTCAAAACGTGGGCTTTGTCATAAACTTTGCAAAGTCCACTTTGCTCCCCTCCCAGAACTTGGAGTTCATAGGGGCGATGTTAGATTCTCAACTGGCAAAGGCATTCTTGCCAGAAGACAGGGCCCAAAGACTGATGGACGTGGCCAAACAGTTCCTAAACAAGCCTCTGGTCTCCACCAGACTCTGCCTCAAGCTTCTGGGCCACATGGCTTCGACAATCCATGTGACTCCCAATGCCAGGCTCCATATGAGGCTTGCTCAGTGGTCACAGGCCTCAGGCCGACTAGGAGACAGGATAAGGGTGTCCAAACCCCTTTTGGCCTCCCTCAGTTGGTGGCTACATCCACCCAATCTACTGAAGGGGGGGATGCCCTTCCAAATGCCAGAGTACTCGGTGGTCCTCACCACCGACGCCTCTCTGCGGGGCTGGGGTGCTCATTGTCTAGACAAGTGCACCCAAGGCCTCTGGTCTCCTTGGGAAGCAGCCCAACAGATCAATCTCCTAGAGCTTCGAGCTATCCGCTTAGCTCTCAAGGCTTTTTCTCCTGCCCTGGCTCAACGCTCAGTCTTGATTCAAACAGACAACCAGGTAGCCATGTTTTATGTGAACAAACAGGGCAGGACTGGGTCCCAGCTCCTTTGTCGGGAGACTCAGGACCTGTGTTCCTTTGCCCTAAAGTACAAAATGCTTCTCAGGGCGGTGTACCTTCCAGGCCAGGAGAACTGCCTGGCCGACAGGTTGAGCAGAATTCTGCAGCCCCACGAGTGGCAGCTTGCATCCCTTGGTGGTTCAGAAGATCTTCCTGAAGTGGGGTCTCCCTTGGATAGATTTGTTGGCCAGTCCGCTGAACAAGCAACTGCCCCAAGTTCTGCTCCAGGCAGCCGCATCCTTTGAGAATAGCACCGGATGCTTTTCTGATGTCCTGGTCTCAGGGCCTCCTGTATGCGTTTCCTCCCACGCCCTTGGTGGCCCGAACTCTTTTCAAGACTCTTCAGGACAAGGCCTCGGTCCTGCTGGTAGCTCCCAGGTGGCCGAGACAGCCTTGGTTTCCACTTCTACTTCAGCTGGCAGTGGATCCCCCACTACCTTTGGGGTTGCAACCCGACCTCTCACAGGAGCAGGGTTCCCTTCTGCACCCCAATCTCAAAGCTCTCAATTTGATGGCCTGGAGGCTGCAAGGGTAGTTTTGGCTCTCTGGGGCCTACCTCAGGAAGTTGAGGAGGTTGTCCTGGCCTCTAGGAAACAGTCCACTAGGAAAACCTATGCTCTCAAATGGAAAAGGTTTTCTGTGTGGTGTCAGCTATGTACAGAGGATCCTTTCTCTTGTACTGTGCCAGTAGTGCTTCAGTACTTACTGCACTTATCCAATCAGGGACTTAAGTCCAATTCTGTTTGGGTCCACCTCTCAGCTCTAGCAGCTCACCACTCACTGGTGGAAGGGCATTCCCTGTCGGGACACCCATTGGTGTCCAGGTTTCTCAGAGGCTTGCTCTTGCTCAAGCCTCCCGTCCGTCCTCCTGCTCCTGAGTGGGAGCTGAATGTGGTCTTGCAGCAACTGACTCGCCCACCTTTTGAGCCGATGGCTACTTGCCCTCTACGCTTCCTTTCCTGGAAGATTCTCTTCCTGATAGCCCTCACCTCGGCTAGGCGAGTGAGTGAGCTTCAGGCCCTGGTCTGTGATAGGCCTTACACCAGGATTTATAGGAACAGGGTAGTCCTCAGGACTCATCCAAAGTTCCTCCCAAAGGTTGTCTCCTCTTTTCACCTCAATCAAGAGGTGGTTCTTCCAACATTCTTCCCTAGGCCTCATGCAAGCCAAGCTGAAGCAGTTCTGCATACCCTGGACTGTAGGAGGGCCTTATCCTTCTACCTTGACCGTACGCAAGGGCATCGAAGTGCTACTCAGCTCTTCGTCTCCTTTGACCCCAGTAAGTTGGGGTTGGCTGTGTCCAAGCGTACCTTGTCCATCTGGGTGGCTGACTGTATCACCTGGGCTTACAAGGCGGCTGACCTTCCTTTGCAGGGTCGGGTCACGGCTCATCGTGTCAGGGCAATGGCTGCCTCAGTGGCTCATCTCCGCTCTGTGCCCTTGGTAGACATCTGCAGGGCTGCAACTTGGTCTTCAAGCCAGACTTTTGCGGCCCATTACTGTCTGGAGAGGGAGTCCCGTAGGGACAGTGCTTTTGGCCAAGCAGTACTCCGGAATCTCTTTGAGGTTTATGCAACTCCTGCCCTCCTGCCCTCTGTTGGGCTACCGGTGGAGGTTGTGTCCTTGAAAAGCCTTTCTTTGCTGCTGAGACTAGAAGGGAGTTCTCTTGTTCAGCCTCGGTTCCTGGTAGCCCAGAGCTAGGGAGTCACCCATATGTGAGGACTGACTTCCTGCTTGGTCCTGGAGAAAGAGTAGTTACTCACCTGTAACAGGTGTTCTCCAGGAGCAGCAGGAATCAGTCCTCACAACCCTCACCCCTCCTCTTGGAGTTGCAGTTGTACATAGTTTGTTTTACATTTTTGTGTGCTGTTCTTAGCTATGTCATTTGACTGAGGTAAGATGGCACCTTTAGGCAGGAAGGAAACCGCACATGTGTGCCAGCATTCCCAAAGGCTTTCATGGAAAGCTGGGGAAATGCTCCGCTGGGGCTTCATTGGCGCCGATGACACCCATATGTGAGGACTGATTCCTGCTGCTCCTGGAGAACACCTGTTAAAGGTGAGTAACTACTCTTTACGGGTGAGTAACTACTCTTTCCTCTTCCCACCACATCCTGCGAGATTCTTGACAGTTCCCTGAGCAGAAAACTTCTTAACATTGCGAACTGTAGACACAGAGATTCCAAGGTCTTTGGAGGTGGCCTTGTACCTCTTTGAAGTTTGGCAATAATTGTTTTTCTGACTGTCTCGGGCAGCTGTCTTGTCTTCACCATTGTGAAAATGGAACAAGGCATGAATGTGGCCATTTTAAACATTAGAGCCATCATTCACTGGCTAATTCAAGTCATGTGAGTACTGACATTTGATCATAGGTGCATCTAATTTTACTGCAATGGTAATGTGGTTCTTCTGTTCAAACTGATTTGAATTGTTTATAAGGGGGCCAATAATCAAGTCCTGGCAATGTCCTGGTTTTTATACTATTTCTTTTTTTTAATTGGTCTTGTTTTATTTGATTCTTTTATGCGTCAAATATATGTGCATATATAGTCCAAAGCCATTTCGCTGGCCACTTCTTTTTTTAAGGAGATATTGGACAAGAAGGGTTTGAACTGCAAAGCTACCAGTAATATTGACCACAATTGTATTTGCAAGAATTTGATTTATCGCTAATGGTTAGAACATCATAGAAATTTACAAAGCCTTTTGATCTTAATTGTGGAGACACAAAAGCAAGACAATGGGAGAAAGGAGAAACATCAAAGAGGAGAGATGTGGCAGCATAATATTTTCAATAGATTTAAAAAAATTATAGCTGTATGAAAACAGGGGGGATAGAGAGGCAGAATAGACATGATCCTTAAGGAAATCATAACTAGCTTTCATTGGAAGGCTGATTAAAAAGCCAGGTCTTCAGACTTGTCTTGAAGACTCCATACAGAGTTTTTTGGGCATATAGTTCCATAAATGAGGGGCTTGGAAGCAGAAAAACAATAGAGTGGTAGGTTGCTAAGCATAACATGCGCTTTGTAGGAAATGTTACAGGTGATGTATCATTTCTGGAGTATACCTGCAGGGACGTTGTCATTGCTAAAGTGCTCTTCACCATATAATCCTTACAGGAATACGCCAGAGGTTTTACATGGCTCCTTGCTGCTAAAACATTTGTAGGGCTATGGCAGAGATAAACAGAGTATTCTCACTGCAAGGATAAGCTGCTTTTCCAATTCATACTGCTAGACCAGGCCAGACAAACGGGTTGTGTTCCCCTGCCAGCAGATCTTGGAGACAGAGAACTCTACCAGAACTCTAATAGGCTGAGCCCTGGTGATGCTGCTGAGGAGATGAGGGGGGGTCTCCCTCAGTATTTCTCTGTCTCCAGCAGATCTGGTAGCTTTTTGTTTTGCTCCTCTTGGAGGAAGTATTTATATCCCTATTTCAGAGCAAAGTGCCGGGGCTCCTCTTTCTTGGGAGTGATCCCCTCTATTGGCAGGGTGTTTCAGCTGAGCTCCTGTACTGGAACAGTGACGCTCGCTGACTGAAGGCATTCCCAGCAGTTAGCCATGAGGGCAGCCTTGGCTGGAAGAAGGGCTCACTAACACTCTGGGGTGACCTCTGAGTTAGTGGTACTTTGGCATCAGATGTCCTTGCCTGATCCTGCCCTTGGAATCCCTGCACTGGCCGGAATCTGTGAGTACAGCCTTTTTTGTCTAATTGCATGCTGAAGCTCCTGAGGAGTCCAAATCCGCCGAATTTTCATGTTCTCCAGGACCAAGCAGGAAGTCAGTCCTCACATATGGGTGACGTTGGCGCCGACAGAGCCCTCGCGGAGCAATTTTCCCCAGCTTTCAAAGAAAGCCTTTGGGAATTGCAGCGCGCATGCGCGGTCGCCTTCCCGCCCAAGGGTGCCATCTTAGCCAGTCGTCTTTTTTCCGCGGAGCCCTACAGATGTACCCGTCGTGTCCCCGCTAAAAAAGTTGATTTTCGTGAGTTTTTCTCTTTTTTCAATTCGGTTCGAAGCCGGTCGTTTTCCTGCCCGGACTCGCGACGCCGTTGCGAGTCCTTCTCTTATTTTTCGGTTTTTCTGATTTTTGGTCGGTTTCGTTTTCGGTTTTTTCACTGGCAGCCCGGTCCTTTGACCTTGCAGGGGCCCTTTTTCCCCCGATGGCTGCCAGTGGTTTCAAGCGGTGTGGTCAGTGTGACAGAAATATGTCACTCACTGACACACACGATAATTGCCTCCGCTGCCTGGGCCCGGATCATGAAGAAATGATCTGTGGAGCCTGTGGCAAAATGTCCTCCAAAGCGTTGAGTCGGCGGCATCAGCGGGATAGAATCTTCGCTGACCCCAGCCGTACCCGGACCTCGTCGGAGGCCTCGGCATCCAGAGGCTCCAGCTCTGACCATCGCCGAAGCTCCTCCGACAGGGGTTCTCCCTCCGGAGACCATCGACGGAAGACAAAACCCGCGAGGGCGGCGTCGGTGGACGCTCCTGGCTCCGCGAGGGCCAGGTCGCATAGCCCCGACAGCCGTCCCGGGTCTTTGGAGAAGGAGCACCTCCCGAAGCGACCTCGCCTGGAGTCGGAGTTGCCTGCTCGGGTAAGTCCTGTGGTCCTTCTGGACTCGCCTCCGAGAGGTCCGACGTCGGGCCCGACGCCGTCGGGGCCCGAGTCGGGGGCTGCTGGGTCACCTGAGGTCGGACTCAGGTTGACGGCCTTGGAGAGCAGACTATCTGCCTTCATGGACCAGCAGCGGGCACTGATCGCTAGCCTCGCTGGCGCCGCTGCCCCGACCGCCGGGACGTCGACGTCTAAGTCAACCCCGGAGACCGAGCCGATCCTCGAGTCCATGCGAACTCGAGTCGATCCTCGGTCGAGGTCACCCTCGGCCTCCCGTTCGGGACCGAGGTCGTCGCCGCCGACTCCCTCGGCGTCGGGGCGGCCGACGCCTCCGCCTGCCCGAGCCGACTCCACTGATTCCTCCTCGGAGTCGGTCTGGGAGTCTGAAGAGGAGGAGTCACCTGATTCCTTTCGGACTCGGTGTGTCCCCTCGGACTCACCTGAGTCCGAACCTCGGAAACAGTCCCCTCCGGAGGATGCCCGGTTCTCGGACTTCGTCAGGGATATGGCCAAGGCTTTGGCCTTCCCTGCGGATCCCGAGGAGGAGCCTCGAGCCGAAGAGCTCGACGCCCTTCAGTACGACTCTCCCGCCCGGGAGCACTTTACTGTACCGGTGTCTCCCATGCTGGAACGACTACTCTTCCGCATGTGGGAGAGTCCGGCCTCGTCGCCGGTATTGAGCAAGCGGGTCGATTCCATCTATCGAGTCCGCAAGAGTCCTGGCTTCCAAAAAGCACAGCTGCCACACCATTCCATGGTAGTGGAATCGGCCATGCATAGGCTTAAGAGCCAAAAAATGCACTCCTCGGTGCCTCCTGGCAGGGAGGCCCGTAACCTGGATGGCCTTGGTAAGAAGTGTTTCCAGGGCTCTATGCTGGCTTGTCGTGTCCAGACCTACCAGCTATACATGGGCATGTATCTCCGAAACCTGGCTAAAGAGCTAGCCGGATTCTCCGCTGGACTGTCCGAGGAACCTTTGCGGAGGTTCCTAGCCTTGACAACTGGTATTCGGGAATGCTCCAAATTCATGTCCCGAGCAGCCTATGATGGCTTTGAAGCATCGGCTCGTGTGGCCGCAGCTGGCATCGGTGCCCGCCGACAGGCTTGGCTTCAGTCGTCTGACCTTGAACCTTGGGTGCAGGACAAGTTGGTCGATGTCCCCTGCAGAGGTGAGAACCTCTTTGGCAAGCCCATGGCTGAAAAGGCTGCACAAATCGAGATGGAGACTCTCACCAGGACCAGGCTTTCTAGGAAGACCTCCGCCCCTTCCCAGAAAAAGAAGGGCTCGGGAAAGAAGTCCTTTTACCCGAGAAAGGCGGCTGCCTATAAACACTACCCCCAATATCAGGCCCCTCCAGCTCCCCAACAGGGTCAGCAGGCCAAGGGACGGGGTAACGGGTCCCGTAGGCAGCAAGCCCCCAAGCCTGCACCACCAGCCCCTGCTCAGCAGGGTGGGGGTTTTTGACTTCCTCAGCATAGCCTCTCCCCCTCAGCTGGTTCCTCCCAGCACCGGAGGCCGGCTGGTTCACTTCGCCCACAGGTGGTCCAACATCACTTCAGATGCCTGGGTGCTTCAAGTCGTGCGAGGAGGATATCTTCTCCACTTCCATCAGGTCCCTCCCTCTTATTTTCCGGGAGAACCTCCTCGACTCCCTCTGCACAGGGACTTACTCCTTCAGGAGTTAGCAAGTCGTCTTCAGGAACAGGCTGTGGAACCGGTGCCCCACCACCTGAGAGGTCAAGGCTTTTATTCCAGGTATTTCCTAATACCAAAAAGGACAGGAGGCCTCAGACCCATCCTGGACTTGCGCAACCTCAACAAGTTCCTTGTGCGGGAAAAGTTCAAGATGCTTACCCTTGGAATCCTTCTGCCCTACCTCCAGCAGGGAGATTGGCTATGCTCCTTGGATCTAAAGGATGCCTACACGCACATCCTCATCCACCCAAGCCACCGCCAATACCTAAGGTTTGTGGTGGCAGGAAATCACTACCAGTACAGAGTACTGCCCTTTGGCCTATCCTCCGCACCGCGAGTCTTCACAAAATGTCTCGCGGTGGTGGCGGCCTATCTCAGGCTTCACGGCCTCTGTCTTTCCGTACCTCGACGACTGGCTCATCAGAGCGTCGTCCTCTCCGGCAGTCGCCAATGCCACACACCGCACGGTGACTCTTCTGCAGTACTTGGGCTTTGTCATAAACTTCGCAAAGTCCACTTTGCTCCCCTCACAGGATCTCGAGTTCATCGGCGCAAGACTGCACACTCCTCAGGCTCGAGCTTTCCTGCCTCTCGACAGGGCTCAACGGCTCATGGACCTAGCCGGCCGTTTTCGCAGCCAGTCCCTGAGACTACTCGGCCATATGGCTTCCACCGTCCATGTGACCCCCAATGCCCGCCTGAATATGCGGCCTGCTCAGTGGTGCCTTCGCCTCTTCTCTACAGTGGTGGCTTCATCGGCCGAACCTGGTGCTCGGAATGCCGTTTTAGTCGCCTCAGCCGGCTCAAGTGCTGACGACCGATGCTTCCCTCCTGGGTTGGGGAGCACATTGCCAGGGGGCATGTACTCAAGGTCTCTGGACCGCGTGGGAGTCTGCTCAACAGATCAACTTCCTGGAGCTCAGAGCTATTCGTCTGGCGCTCAAGGCTTTCTCCCACTTGACTTCTCACCAGTCCGTCCTTGTCCAGACGGACAATCAAGTTGCCATGTTCTACGTGAACAAGCAGGGGGGCACGGGCTCCTTCCTTCTCTGCCGAGAAGCTCAGAAGCTTTGCTCTTGGGCCGTCAGTCACGGCATTCTTCTCAAGGCAGTTTATCTCCCAGGCCAGGAAAATTGCCTGGCGGACAAACTCAGCAGGATACTCCAGCCGCACGAGTGGCGTCTGGATCCCTTGGTAGTTCAGAAACTCTTTCTGAAGTGGGGCCTCCCCACGATGGATCTCTTTGCCAGTCCTCTCAACCGGCAACTTCCTCGCTTCTGCTCTCGTCAGCCACATCCCCTTCGAGTAGCGGCAGATGCTTTTCTGCTCTCATGGTCGGAAGGCCTTCTCTATGCTTTTTCTCCCATCCCGCTAGTCTCCCGAACTCTGTTCAAGGTTCTCCGGGACAAAGCGTCCATGATCCTGGTAGCTCCTCGCTGGCCCAGACAGCCGTGGTTCCCCCTCCTGTTACAATTAGCGGCAGAGGATCCGTTCCCTCTGGGGTTTCAACCGGATCTCCTAACACAGGATCAGGGGTCTCTGCTACACCCCAACCTCAGATCTCTCAACCTAATGGCCTGGCGGCTGAAAGGGTAGTCCTTGCTCCCCTTCTCCTGCCGGCAGAGGTGGAAGAGGTCGTCCTAGCTTCTCGGCGACCTTCTACCCGCAAATGCTACGCCCTTAAATGGCGTCGCTTTTCCGTTTGGTGTGTACAGCAGTCTCAGGATCCCTTCTCCTGCTCGGTGTCGGTGATCTTGCAGTACCTGCTCTACCTCTCTAATCTGGGACTTAAGTCCAACTCCGTCAAAGTCCACCTCAGTGCTCTTTCAGCACACCATGTGCCGGTGGACGGCAGACCTCTTTCCAGCGACCGTCTCGTAGCACGGTTTCTCCGAGGTCTCCTTCTACTTAAACCACCTCTGCGCCCGCCAGCACCTGACTGGGATCTGAATGTGGTTTTACAGCGGATCACCTGTCCGCCTTTTGAACCGATGGCTACCTGTTCTCTGCGTTTTCTTTCGTGGAAAACCTTATTCCTGATAGCCCTCACTTCCGCTAGACGCGTAAGTGAATTGCAGGCCCTCGTGTCTGATCCTCCCTTCACTCGGTTCTACAAAAATAGGGTAGTCCTACGGACTCACCCAAAATTTCTTCCAAAAGTTGTCTCCCCTTTTCACATCAATCAGGAGGTGGTACTTCCAACCTTCTTTCCCAGGCCTCACTCCAGCCGAGCTGAACGAGTCCTGCATACCCTGGACTGTAGAAGAGCATTGAACTTCTACCTTGACCGTACGCGGGAGCACCGTAAAGCTGCTCAGCTTTTTGTGTCTTTTGACCCCAATAAATTGGGGCTCCCGGTCTCCAAGCGTACTCTGTCCATCTGGGTTGCTGACTGTATCGCTTGGGCTTATGGGGCAGCCGGACTCTCCTTAGAAAGTCGAGTCACGGCTCATTGTGTTCGGGCGAAGGCTACGTCAGTGGCTTACCTCCGCTCTGTTCCGCTGGCAGACATCTGCCGGGCCGCTACTTGGTCTTCGAGCCAGACTTTTGCGGTCCATTACTGTCTCGAGAGGGAGTCCCGCAGGGACAGTGCTTTCGGACAGGCAGTCCTCCGAAATCTCTTCGAGGTTTGAGCAACTCCTACCCTCCATCCCGGATGGGGGCTACCGGTGGGTAATAATTCAGCGAAGATTCCTTCCTTCTGTACTGCTGAGCTAGAGGGAGCTCATTTTTGTGCTTAGGGTCTCCGGTAGCCTTAAGCTTGGGAGTCCCATATGTGAGGACTGACTTCCTGCTTGGTCCTGGAGAAAGCGTAGTTACTCACCTGTAACAGGTGTTCTCCAGGAGCAGCAGGAATCAGTCCTCACAACCCTCCCTCCTCCCCGTGGAGTTGCAATCATCTGCTTAAGTTTTTTTGCAAATTTTTATGCTGTCTTTTAGCTATGTCATCAGACTGGCTAAGATGGCACCCTTGGGCGGGAAGGCGACCGCGCATGCGCGCTGCAATTCCCAAAGGCTTTCTTTGAAAGCTGGGGAAAATTGCTCCGCGAGGGCTCCGTCGGCGCCGACGTCACCCATATGTGAGGACTGATTCCTGCTGCTCCTGGAGAACACCTGTTACAGGTGAGTAACTACGCTGTCTCAGAACTGTCCCATTTTTGGCAGAGGGGTCAATCCTGACCTGGGGGGCCGGATTCTGCCCTTTTTTTTTTAGCAATTTTGCTGCTTTTTTGCCTGTTTAACTTTTATTTTTCCGGCGGCCATTTTGTTTTTACACGGAGCTCCGATTTTGGGCGGGAAGCTCAGCTCTGCTCTCCTGTGTGGGACTCTGCCTCTTCCACCTATCTAAAGGGGGTTTTCCCTAGGATTGAGACCTATAAGGAGTGATCAGGAGGAAAAGTTTAAAAAAATCGCTATTTTGAACACACAATGCCTTCTTCTGGTCCTAGGTGCATTGTGTGCAACAGGAAGCAGAAGGAGCTGAAAGACCAACAATGCGCATCCTGCTTGGCGCACCCAGGGGAGTCTTCGGCATTTTTGTCACCTCAGGAAGCCACGGCTCCTGACTTACCTACGTTGGAGGGTCCATTACCTTCTTTTTCGGTGGCGGCATTGCAGGGAGCCCCTACGGGGGGGTCTCCGGCTGCCATGAGTTCTTTAGCACCTGGCTCACCTTCCGAGGACCAACTTCTCATGCTCTTCCGCCAGGCATGGGCCTTATGGCGTGCTGATTCCTCGGCTCCTTCGGTGGGGCAGCAGCCAGCGGCACCTGAGCGCTTGGGTGCTGCCTCTGGCCATAAGCGGTCTAAGAGTGCGGTAGCTCGCAAGCATACGTCTAAGGCATTACACTTGCTTGTGGAGGATGATTGCGACCCGGACAAGGATGGGTTATCTGCGGGAGAGTCCGAGGATCTCTCTGGGCGTGAGGATGGGGAGTATTCTGCATCTGATTCTTCTGTCCCAGGGCCGGAGGAGTCACAGGATATCCAGCTGTTCCAAAAAGAAGAGTTGTCCGCCCTCATCGGTCAAGTGTCTGAAACTCTCTGTCTTTCAGCGCCAGCGGAGCCTCCAGCCTCTCAGGCTCAATCTCAGGCGGATCCCATCTTACAGGGCATTTGAAGGCCCTCTAAGGCTTTCCCGTTCCCTTCGGAATTACAGCAAATGGTGTCCCGCGAGTGGGATTCTCCGGACGCACCGTTGGGAACACTCGTCGCCTAGGGCAGTTATATGCTTGGCCGCCAGAGCTTCTGGAGCAGTGGCTCGTGTATCCTAGGGTAGATGCCTTGGTGTCCGGAGTTACTAAGCATACCACCATCCCTGCGGAGGGAGGAGCTGCGCTCAAGGCTCCTCAGGACCGGAAGGTAGAAACCCTATTGAAGACGGCTTTCTCCGCGTCCTCCATGGCTCTGCAGGCGACGGTATGCGTGGGGCTCACAGCCCGGGCGCTGTTGCGCTGGATCCAGCGTTTGCCAGAGGATTCCTCTATCAGTCGTTTGGAGTCTGCCACGGCTTTTTTGGCCGATACCTTTTTGATCTGTTGCGCCTTTCGGCTCAATCGGTGGCAGCTGTGATGGTAGCAAGGCGTTGGCTGTGGCTATGTCATTGGGCGGCAGATGTCGTCTCCAAGACCAGACTCTCTAAGTTACCTTTCAAGGGTAAGCTTCTGTTCAGCGAAGAGCTGGACAAGCTCGTGAAGGATCTTGGGGAGGTTAAGCCCCAATGGTTGCCGGAAGATAGGCCGCGGGCTTCGTCTTGCCGGTCTTCTCGAGCGTTATCTTTTCGCCGGTTCTCCAGGAGTAGGGACTTCAGGAGATATCGTTCCTTCAAGCCTTCTTTGCCACCGGCTCAGCCTACTCGCTCTGGCAGAGGAAATCAGTCCTTTCGTGGGGCACGGAAAGACTGCAGGGGAAAGTTCTCAGGGACCGCGCGGTCCTCCCGCTGACGGGACGCTAGGTCCACTCCGGTCTGTGCCGCCAGTAGGAGGTCGGCTGGCATTGTTTTCTCAGGAGTGGGCGCGGATTGCCTCCGATCTTTGCGTTCTCGACAGCATCTCTCGGGGTTATTCCCTCGAGTGCTATAGCCCGATTCCCGAGGCCTTCCTAGTCTCCCCAGCGGGATCTCCCGAGAAGCGCCGGATTGTCCAGTCCACTCTCGAACGCTTGCTTCTCTTAAACGCCATTTGTCCCGTCCCGCCCCACAAAGTGGGGACGGGTCGGTACTCCATTTATTTCGTGGTGCCCAAGAAAGACGGCTCCTTTCGACCTATTCTAGACCTCAAGGGAGTAAACCGCCGCCTTCGGGTTCCTCATTTTCGGATGGAGACGTTACGTTCCGTAATCCAGGCGGTGCGCAGGGGCGAATTTCTGGCGTTGCTCGATCTCGCAGAGGTGTACTTCCATATTCCCATCCGAAAGGAGCATCAGCGGTTCCTCAGATTTGCGGTACTAGGCTGACATTTTCAGTTCCAAGCCATGCCTTTCGGCTTAGCCTCGGCGCCACGGACCTTTTCCAAGATAATGGTGGTGGTGGCAGCGGCCTTACGCAAGCAAGGGATCAGAGTTCATCCTTACTTGGACGATTGGCTAATTCGGGCGGACTCTGTCAGAGGCTTGCGAGATGGTAGCCCGCGTACTGGCCTTCCTGGAGAGCCTGGGGTGGGTGATCAATCACTCCAAAAGCTGTCTCCAGCCGTGTCAGATCCTCGACTTTCTGGGGGCTCGGTTCGAAACTCGCTGCGGGCAGGTGATGCTGACACGAGGTCGCTTCCAAAAGATTGTGGATCAGCTCCAGCAATTCTTACGGCGGGAGGCACCTCGAGTTTGGGACTACCTCCAGCTTCTGGGGTCCGTGGCGGCTACCATCGATGTTGTGCCCTGGGCAAGGGCGCATATGCGCGAATTGCAGAGGGCGCTTCTGTCGCGCTGGTCGCCAGTGTTGGAGGACTATCAGGTTCGCCTTCCTCTTCCGCCGGCGGTCCAGCTCGACCTTCGCTGGTGGCTCCGGGCGCGCAACCTTCTCAAGGGGGTCCTCTTCGAGTCTCCGTGATGGCTTCTTCTGATGACGTACGCCAGCCTCTCTGGGTGGGGGAGCGCTTTGTGGCACACACGCAGCACAGGGGATCTGGTTGCCTCAGGAGGCCCGCTGGTCCATCAATCGCCTCGAGGCGCGAGCGGTTCGCTTAGCCTTACGAAGCTTCTTGCCTATTCTGCACCGTCGAGCGGTTCGTGTTCTCTCCGACAATGCCACGACGGTGGCATATCTCAACCACCAAGGGGGCACGAAGAGCCCGGGGGTCTCGAGAGAAATGAGGATTCTCCTCCCGTGGGCAGAGCGGCATCTCCTCGCCATTTCAGCACAACACATTGCGGGGAAGAGCAACATCGAGGCGGACTTCCTCAGCCGCCATACGCTGGATCCCGGAGAATGGGCTCTGGCGTCGGATCCTTTTTGACTGATTGTTCGGCAATGGGGTTAGCCGGCAGTGGATCTCATGGCGACATGGGAGAATGCCAAAGCACCAATCTTCTTCAGCCGATGGAAAGACAGCAGATATCATGGAATAGATGTATTGTCGCAGCCGTGGCCGACTCAACTCCTTCTGTATGTCTTCCCTCCGTGGTCCATGGTCGGCAAGATTCTTCAACGGATCAGAGAGCATCACGGGCCAGTGATTCTGGTAGCTCCGGATTGGCCTCGCAGGCCGTGGTATGCGGATCTCGTCCGACTTTCGCGAGTAGCTCCTCTGCTGCTTCAGGGCTTTCCGGTGCTCCTGCAGCAGGGTCCGCTTGCCATGGAAAACCCAGCTCCTTACTCGCTTACGGCTTGGCTCTTGAACGCCGCAGGCTAGTTCGTAAGGGGTACTCGACTAGCGTGATCTCCACCTTGCTTAAGGCGCGGCGTTCTTCCACCTCCTTAGCCTATGCTCGGGTCTGGCATCTTTTCGAAGCATGGTGCTCGCAGTGCAGGGTGTCTCCCTGGCGTAGCGGCATTCCGGATATTCTTGTGTTTCTCTAGACCGGCTTGGACAAGGGCCTGGCTCTCGGAACCCTTCGGGTTCAAGTGGCGGCTATCACGTGCTTCCGTGGTCCGGTTTTGGGGTGCTCTATCGCTTCGCATGTGGACGTCTCGCGTTTTCTCCAGGGGGTTAAGTCCGTAAGGCCCCCCGTGCCGTCTGGTGTTGCCTTCCTAGGACCTCGCCATTGTCCTTCGGGCTTTAGTGGCTTCGCCTTTCAAGCCCTTATGGGCCTCTTCACTCAGAGACTTAACCTTGAAGACGATGTTTCTGGTGACATAACGTCGGCGCGGCGCATTTCCAAGCTCCAAGCGCTCTCTTGTCGAGATCCTTATCTTTCTTTCTCATCGGAGGGCGTAACTCTTCGAACAGTTCGTTCTTTTTGCCCAAGGTGGTTACACCTTTTCATGTCAATCAGCCCCTCTTCTTGCCATCATTTTCACAAGAGCAGTGTGCGGGTCGGCATCGTCACTTACGTGCGTTAGGTCTCAAGCGAGTTCTCTGTCGGTATCTTAAAGTCACCAATTCTTTCTGGCAGACTGATCATCTCTTTGTCCTCTTTGCGGGCTCCCGTCGGGGGGTTCGCAGCCTCTAAGGCTACTATCGCCAGATGGTTAAGAGGAGCTATTGAGGCAGCCTATGTTCTTCAGCAAAAGTCGATGCCTGTAGGACTCCGAGCACACTCCACGCGGGCGCAAGCAACGTCTTGGGCCGAGCGTTCCTATGTGGCGCCTCTCGACATTTGCCGGGCGGCGACTTGGTCGTCCTTATCGACTTTTGTCCGGTACTATCGATTGGACGTCCAGGCTCAACAGGAAACGAGTTTTGGCGCGGCGGTGCTTTCGGCGGCTTTGGGCCCACCCTAGAGGTCGGTAGCTTGGGTACTGCCCGTTTTTCTGGACTGGTCTAGCAGTATGAATTGGAAGGTGAAATTTCACTTACCGTTAATTTCCTTTCCTAGAATACTGCTAGACCAGTCCAGGACCCACCCTGCTGTCAGTCAGTCTTGCTGGTGCAGCGGAGCCGCCGTTATTTCCTGTCTTTTTATTTTTCCTTCGGAGGCCTGACAAGTGAGCCCCTGGTCTCTTTATCCCTCTGGGCGGCTTCAGTTTCTGGGAATGCTTTCAGCACCTTGTACATAGTTGAGGCTGGGTCAGCTTGCCTGGCTGTGTTTAATTGTTCAGTTGTAAAAAAGTTCAGCTTGTATACGATACTGAGGGAGACCCCTTGGGGTACAGTCTCATTTCCTCAGCAGCATCACCAGGGCTCAGCCTATTAGAGCTCTGGTAGAGTTCTCTGTCTCCAAGATCTGCTGGCAGGGGAACACAACCCGTTTGTCTGGACTGGTCTAGCAGTATTCTAGGAAAGGAAATTAACGGTAAGTGAAATTTCACCTTCAGAGAATAAGAATTTTGCTGCTGAGTCTGTGAAGTGCTTGGAGGCCTAGGTTACTAATGGAGAATGGAAATCTTGACTTGTACGGTGCCAATAAGTTTCTTCAGAATGGCAGAAGGTACTACTCCTATCACTGTCGAGGAAAGGAATGGAACGATGTAGAATAAAATACCCAATTTCTCTCTCAGATCCCACTCTGTAGTTATTATTTACTGATGCCATTGTCTGCTCTTCTCCACACAGTACAGCTGAGGGAAGCAGGTAACATCCAGGCCACCACCAACCTTCGCACAGAACGACTGAATCCCATACAGGTAGGTGGTGGGCCTATTTTTTCTAAGATTTATAAATTCACTAGGAGACAATGCTGCCACTTGTTAAACAAGTTTGTAAATATAGGGCAGGAGTCACACATCCACAGAACTATAACACTGTCTTGGAGAGCAGAAGATCCCTGGCACTAGTGACTGGGAATGGGAGAGGAGGGGACTCAGTGTGGCTTACTGTCACATGCCTCCTGGAGAAGGAGAAATTAGATCTTACTTGCTAATTGTCTTTCCAAATCGTCTTGCTAGACCAATTCAGACTAGTGGCTAAGTCCCCCTGCCAGCAGATGATGGAGAGAGAGAAAAAAACAGAAGTTTCCAGCATATCCTGCTATTCTCCAGGACCAAGCAGGAAGTCAGTCCTCACATATGGGTGTCATCGGCGCCGATGAAGCCCCAGCGGAGCATTTCCCCAGCTTTCTATGAAAGCCTTTGGGAATGCAGGCACGCATGCGTGATTCCCTTCCCGCCTAAAGGTGCCATCTTACCTCAGTCTCTTTTTTTCCGTGAAGCCCGTCGGACGTGTGTCCCGTTTTCCCGGTTAAAATCAGATTTTTAGCAATTTTTTGCTCTTTTTTTCTACCGGTTTGACGCTGGATCTTCTCCCGCCAGGTTCGGTACACCGGTATCGAGCCCGATTCTTCATTTTCGGTTTTTGCCCTTCGTGGCTGGCGTTCGCGCCCTTTTTTCTCTTTTTCCCTGGAAGGCCGGTCCTTTGACCTCGCGGGGACTCTTTTTTCCCCGATGGCTTCCAGTGGCTTTAAGAAGTGTGATCGGTGTAAGAAACTAATGTCTCTCACCGACACACACGACTGCTGCCTTCGGTGCCTCGGCCCCGACCATGATCCTAAGTCGTGCGGGGCCAGTGGAAAAATGAGGCCTCGACATCTCGGGATTCCGATCCCCAGCGCCGTCGAAGCTCCTCGGACAGGGGGTCCTCTGACCGGGAATGCAAGAGGAAGAAGCGGCTCGCGAGGGCGTTATCGGAAGAGGTCCCTGGCTCCTCGAGGGCCAGGTCTAAGACCGTCGCCCCAGGCCTGTGGAACCGGAGAAGCCTGCCAAAGTTCCTTGTGTGGAGCCGGAGTCTGCTGGACACGTAAGCCCCGTAGTCCTCGTGGACTCTCCTTCCAGGGAGCCGATGTCTGGCCCGGCACCGCCGCCGGGGCCCGAGTCGGTGGCTGCTGCGTCTCCCGAGCTGAGTCTCAGGATGACAGCCTTGGACAGCAGAATGTCTGCCTTCATGGAGCAGCAGCGGGCACTGATGGCCAGCCTGTCTGGCGCATCTGCCCCGACCACCGGGACATCGACGTCAAAGTCTACCCTGGAGGCCGAGCCGATACTCGAGTCCATCGTGGCTCAGTCGACCTCGGTCGCGGTCTCCCTCGACCTCCCGTTCTGGACCGAGGGTGTCGACGCCGGTGCTTCCGGCATCGGGGCGGGTGCTCCAGGGCCCTGCAGGGTCGGATCCCGACTCTTCCTTGGACGAGTCAGCTTGGGAGACGGAGGACGAGGAGTCTTCCGATACCTTTAAGACTCGGTGCGTCCCTTCGGACTCACCACAGTCTGAGCCCCGGAGTAGATCCCCTCCGGAAGACACCTGGTTCTCAGAGTTCGTCCGGGATATGGCCACTGCCTTGGCTATTCCGGCAGATCCTGAGGAAGAGCCTCGAGCTGAAGAGCTCGAGGCCCTACAGTATGACTCTCCTCCAAAGGAGGCCTTTACTGTCCCGGTTCCTCCGATGCTGGAACGGCTCCTCTTCCGTATGTGGGAGGCACCGGCCTCGGCGCCGGTTCTTAGCAAGCGAGTCGATTCCATCTATCGACTCCGGAAGAGCCCTGGGTTTCAAAAGGCACAGCTACCACACCATTCCATGGTTGTGGAATCGGCCATGCATCGTCTGAAGAGTCAGAAGATGCACTCCGCGGTGCCTCCCTGGCAGGGAGGCCCAAAACCTAGATGGCGTCGGTAGAAAGTGTTTTAAGGGCTCGATGCTTGCTTGCCGTGTCCAGTCTTACCAGCTGTACATGGGCATGTACTTGCGAGATCTGGCCAAGGAGTTGGCCGGATTCTCTGCTGGTGTCTCCAGGGAACCCTTGCAGAGATTTAAGTTCTTGACCTCGGGGATTCGGGACTGCTCGAAGTTGATGTCCCGCGCCGCCTACGATGGCTTCGAGGCTTCGGCCCGAGTTGCAGCAGCCAGCATCGCGGCTCAACGCCAGGCATGGCTGCAGTCATTGGACCTCGAGCAATGGGTTCAGGACAAGTTGGTCAATGTCCCTTGCCGAGGTGAAAACCTGTTTGGCAAGCCCATGACCGAGAAGGCCGCTCAGCTCGAGACCGAGCACCTCACCCGGACAAGGCTGTCGAGGAAGACCTCTGCCCCTTCTCATAAAAAGAAGGGCTCGGGTAAAAAGCCCTTTTACCTGAGGAAGGGCACTGCCTACAAACAGTACCCACAATATCAGGCTACCCAAGCTGCCCTTCAGGGTCAGCACGCCAAGGGCCAGGGTAATGGGCCCCGTAGGCAGAGGACCCCCAAGCCTCAGGCCCCTGCTACCTCACAGCAGGGTGGGGGCTTTTGACTCCTTGCGCATAGCCTCTCCTCCACGGCTCTCCCAACCCTGCACAGGAGGTCGTCTCGCCCTCTTTGCCCACCAGTGGCCCCATATCACCGGGGACAGTTGGGTGCTGGACATCATCCACAGGGGATATGCCCTCCATTTCCACCAACTGCCACCCCCATATTTTCCAGGGGAGCCTCCAAGGTCCCCTCTGCACACAGACCTTCTCCGTCAGGAGCTTCAGGGTCTGTTGGTGGACAGGGCGGTGGAGCCTGTGCCTCCCCACTTGCAAGGTCACGGATTCTACTCCAGGTATTTCCTGGTACCCAAAAGAACTGGTGGCCTTCGTCCGATTTTGGACCTCAGGAACCTCAAGTTCCTTGTGAAGGAAAAGTTCAAGATGCTTACTCTTGGAACCCTTCTGCCCTACCTCCAGCGGGGAGATTGGCTGTGCTCCTTAGATCTAAAGGATGTGTACACTCACATCCTCATTCATCCAGACCACAGAAAGTACCTCAAGTTCATTGTGAGTGGAAACCATTATCAGTACAGAGTGCTGCCTTTCGGCCTCACCTCCGCCCCCAGAGTCTTTACAAAGTGCTTAGCAGTGGTGGCGGCCTACCTGAGAAATCAGGGCATCTTTGTCTTCCCCTATCTGGACGATTGGCTCATCAGGGGTCAGAGAGGTCAGGAGGCCAATCAAGCCACCCTCAGAACCATTGCTCTTCTACAACGCCTGGGGTTTGTCATAAACTTTGCAAAGTCCACTTTGCTCCCTTCCCAGAACTTGGAGTTCATAGGGGCCAGGTTGGACACTCTCCTGGCAAAGGCATTCTTGCCAGAAAACAGAGCCCGAAGGTTGATGGCCTTGGCAAATCAGTTTCTGAGCAGATCCCTGGTCTCCGCCAGACTCTGCCTGCGGCTTCTGGGCCACATGGCTTCCACAGTACATGTGACCCCCAATGCCATGCTCCGTATGAGGCCTGCACAGTGGTGCCTTCGGACTCAGTGGTCACAGGCCACTGGCAGCCTCAGAGACAGGATAAGGGTGTCCAGACCATTTCTGCACTCCCTCAACTGGTGGCTACACCCACCCAATCTGCTGAAAGGGGTGCCCTTTCAGATTCCAGGTTACACAGTTATTCTAACAGATGCCTCCCTACAAGGCTGGGGAGCGCATTGGGCAAGTGTACCCTGGGCCTCTGGTCTCCCTGGGAAGCTGCACAGCAGATCAATCTCCTCGAACTCAGAGCTATTCGATTAGCACTCAAAGCTTTCACTCCTACCCTGGCTCAACAGTCTGTCTGAATTAGGACAGACAACCAAGTTGCCATGTTTTATGTGAACAAACAGGGCGGAACTGGGTCCAGGATCCTTTGTCGGGAAGCTCAGGATCTTTGTTCTTTTGCCCTCAAGCACAGCATGCTCCTCAGGGCTGTGTACCTTCCAGGCCAGGACAACTACCTGGCAGACAGAATAAGCAGGATACTGCAGCCCCACGAGTGGCAGCTGCATCCTTCTGTAGCTCAGAAGATCTTCCTGAAATGGGGTCTCCCCTTGATGGATCTCTTTGCCAGCCCCATGAACAAGCAACTGCCAAAGTTCTGCTCCAGGCAACCACATCCTCGCAGATAGCAGCGGATGCTTTTCTGATATCTTGGTCTCAGGGCCTCCTTTATGTGTTTCCTCCCACGCCCTTGGTGGCCCGAACCCTATTCAGGATTCTCCAGGACAAGGCCTCAGTTCTGCTGGTAGCTCCCAGGTGGCTGAGACAGCCTTGGTTTCCTCTTCTGCTTCAACTGGCGGTGGATCCTCCACTGCCTCTGGTGTTGCAACCCAACCTTCTCACACAGGACCAGGGTTCCCTTCTGCACCCCAATCTCAAGTCTCTCAATTTGATGGCCTGGAGGCTGCAAGGGTAGTTTTGGCTCCCTGAGGCCTACCTCAGGAAGTTGAAGAGGTTGTCCTAGCCTCTAGGAAACAGTCCACTAGGAAAACCTATGCTCTCAAGTGGAAGAGGTTTTCTGTGTGGTGTCACCTACGTACAGAGGATCCTTTCTCCTGTACTGTGCCAGTAGTTCTTCAGTACTTACTGCACTTATCCAATCAGGGACTTAAGTCCAATTCTGTTCGGGTCCACCTCTCAGCTCTAGCAGCTCACCACTCATTGGTAGAGGGACAATCTCTATCTGGTCACCCCTTGGTGTCCCGCTTTCTCAGGGGCTTGCTTTTGCTCAAGCCTCCCATCCGTCCTTCTGCCCCTGAGTGGGAGCTGAATGTGGTCTTGCAGCAACTGACTCGCCCACCTTTTGAGCCGATGGCTACTTGTCCATTACGCTTCCTCTCCTGGAAGACACACTTCCTGATGGCCCTTACCTCGGCTAGGCGAGTAAGTGAGCTTCAGACCCTGGTCTGTGACAGGCCTTACACCAGGATTTATAGGAACAGGGTAGTCCTCAGGACTCATCCAAAGTTCCTCCCTAAGGTTGTCTCCTCCTTCCACCTCAATCAGGAGGTGGTGGTTCTGACATTCTTCCCTAGGCCTCATGCAAGCCAGGCTGAAGCAGTCCTGCATACCCTGGACTGTAGGAGGGCCTTATCCTTCTACCTTGACCGTATGCAGGGGCATAGAAGGGCTACTGAGCTCTTCGTATCCTTTGACCCCAATAAGTTGGGGTTGGCTGTGTCCAAGCATACCTTGTCCATCTGGGTGGCTGACTGTATCACCTGGGCTTACAAGGCGGCTGACCTTCCTTTGCAGGGTAGGGTCACGGCCCATCATGTCAGGGCAATGGCTGCCTCCGTGGCTCATCTCCGTTCTGTGCCCTTGGTAGACATCTGCAAGGCTGCAACTTGTTTTCAAGCCAGACTTTTGCGGCCCATTACTGCCTGGAGAGGGAGTCCCGTAGGGACAGTGCTTTTGGCCAGGCAGTACTCCGGAATCTCTTTGAGGTTTAGGCAACTCCTGCCCTCTGTTGGGCTACTGGTGGAGGTTGTGTCCTTGAAAAGTCTTTCTTTGCTGCTGAGACTAGAGGAAGTTATCTTGTTCAGCCTGGGTTCCTCGGTAGCCCAGAGCTAGGGAGTCACCCATATGTGAGGACTGACTTCCTGCTTGGTCCTGGAGAAAGAGTAGTTACTCACCTGTAACAGGTGTTCTCCAGGAGCAGCAGGAATCAGTCCTCACAACCCTCCCTCCTCCCCTGGGAGTTGCAGTTGTACATAGTTTATTTTTTCATTTTTGTGTGCTGTTCTTAGCTATGTTATTTGACTGAGGTAAGATGGCACCTTTAGGCGGGAAGGGAACCGCGCATGCGTGCTTGCATTCCCAAAGGCTTTCATAGAAAACTGGGGAAATGCTCCGCTGAGGCTTCATCGGCGCCGATGACACCCATATGTGAGGACTGATTCCTGCTGCTCTTGGAGAACACCTGTTACAGGTGAGTAACTAACCAGTCCAGACGAGCAGGTTTAGTCCCCCTACCAGCAGATGTTGGAGACAGAGAAATAGAAAAAATCTACCAGCAGCCTGATTGGCTGTTCCCTGGTAATATGTAGCTGATCCAAGTAGAGGGCGCTCCAGTATTTCTCTGTCTCCAGCAGATTGAAGGGGTTTAACTTTTTCTCTCTGATTATTTTTATTTTTTAACTTTGAGTACTTGTAGTAATTTTGCTGGATGCACTCGGGGCGCACTTGAGGTGCCCCTCTGGGTTTCCCAGCTACGTTTTGTGGGACAGATTGAGGTTGATCTCCTGGTCAGGAGGACCATGTGAGTTTCCTCTCTGTTGGGAAGGAAACCGGCCTCAGCTCACGAGGACCTGAGCATCCGGTTATCAGGGCAGTCTGCAGCTTATCGGCAGCCTTGTAACAGCTCCTGGCTGCTGCCTGATTCAGGTCAGCCTTGGTTCTTCAGCAGTCTGTTCCAGCGCAGTGAGTAAATCTCAAAGGTCCTCCTCCCCCCCTCCCGATTTTGATTGGGACGTCGTCGGGGTAACCTCTGTCCGCCTGGGGTGTTTTTTTCTTCATGTCTTTACTGCCCTACTCACCATTTGTTTAATTTTATGTTTAATGCGTGTTCACAGCGTTTGGGGTTATTTTATTTTGGCAGGTCTAATAGCGGCGGCCATTTTGTTTCGGCGGTTATTTTTGCTGTACAGCTCCGTTTTTGGCAGGCTTTGTGAGGAGACTTTATTTTCTTAATTTCTGTCTTCCCTGCTAGTTTATGCCTGTCTGGTCTTGTTTCAACACCTATATTTGACTTTTTTGGGTTTTCTGCTCGCCTGGGACCATGGTCAGCTGCGCTTCTCCTGTGAGATGCCTTCCCTTCAGCAGTGCATGGTCTGCACAAAGAATCATAAAGATTTGAGGGATGGCATTTGTGCTGCATGTCTTGCTCATCCTGGGGAGACTTCGGCGACACTAGCCAAGGGAGCTCAGGACAGAGGCAGTCCTGCTGCACGTCCTCAGCTGCTAGAGGAACACAGACAGCTTCTCCTGACAAGAGTCTCTCTCTCCTCCTCGCTTAACTCCCCTTGCTCCAGAGTCTTTCGGGCAGCAGGAGCCGATGCATGCCTCAGATGCCCAGTTTTTGACCCTCTTTAGACAAGCCTGGGATTTTTGGCAGGCTAATTCTCCCAGTAACACAGTGGATGCCCTGACTCAGATCCCTCAGTCTTCTGTTTCAGGATTCCGTAAGCGCTTTAGACAGGAGGACATATCCAAGGTGGAGGCACGGCCACCAAAAGAGATCTCCTGGGCTACTAGAGTTTGGCCAAAAGCGCTAGAGGAAGGGCTGTCTTCGGGGGATGACAGTGAGAGCATGTCAGTCCGAGAGGATGGGGAATGGTCCCCTTCAGTTTTTTCTGCAGAGGGCCAAAGTGAGACACAGGATATACGCTTGTTTCGCAAAGAGGAATTGCCGGCCCTAATTATGCAGGTGGTCGAAGCCCTATGATTGATGGATCAGCCGGAACAGCAGAATCCACAGCTTTCTGACATTCCCCAGCCAGACCCGATATTACAAGGCATTCGCAAGCCATCTAGAACTTTTCCATTCCCAGTGGAGTTAGAACAAATGGTATCTCGAGAATGGGACTCTCCGGATATTCTTCTCCGTACAGTCCACCGCCTAGGTCAGCTTTACCTCTGGGCACTGCCTGACTTGGAGAAGTGGCTGACATACCCCAAAGTGGATGCCCTTGTGACCGGAGTAACGAAGCACACCACCATTTCAGTGGAGGGTGGTGCAGCACTTCGTGATCAACAGGATAGGAAAGTGGAGAAACTTCTCAAGACTGTCTTTTCGGCTTCGTCATTATCTCTCCAGGCCTCTGTGGGGGTCTAGCGGCCCAAGCTCTTCTGCGCTGGATTCAACGTCTGCCAGAGGATCCAGCTCTGGCTCATCTGGAATCGGTCACAGCTTTCTTGGCAGATTCTTTTATGATCTCTTGCGCTTCTCGGCTAGATCGTATCTCACAGATGGCTCTGGCTTCTCCAGTAGTCGGCTGACTCTGCATCTAAAGCACGCCTCTCTAGACTTCCCTTCAGGGGAAAGCTGCAATTTGGGGGAGGACCTAGACAAATTGGTCAAAGACCTAGGGGAGGTTTGACCCCCAACATCTTCCGGAAGATAAGCCTAAATTTGCTAATAGGCGTTCTTCCCGTCAATATTCGCCTACCTCGCGACGCACCTCCAGATATCACGATGCACCTCCCAGGTATCGCGCCGCTCGTCGCTACCGTCCTGGGAAGCCCTCCGCCTCTTTGACAACTGGACGTTTTGGTCAGAGGGGCACACTCCTTTCGTGGTGCCCGCAAGGGATCTGAGTCCTACTCGGGGGGGGCCTTCCAATTTCTCTGGCCCCGCGAGATCTTCCCGCTTACTGGCCGGACAGTCCACCCCAGAGGCCTTTTCTGGAGGTTGACCCGTCCGGAGAGACTCCTCTGGTAGGTGAGCGTTTGGCTCTGTTTTCTTGTCAGTGGTCTCTTGTTACCTCGGATCAATGGGTCCTCAACATAATCTCTCAAGGTTACATTCTCAAATGTTCCCGATCCATTCCCGATGCGTTCATCATCTCACCCGGGGGAAGATCCCTGAAGAGGAAGGCGATTCCCTCCACCGTACACCACTGCCTTCTACTAAGGGCTATTTGACTAGTCCCTTGAGAGAGAGGCTGTGGTCATTACTCCATTTATTTCATAGTTCCCAAGAAAGATGGGTCCTTCCGCCCAGTTCTGGATCTCAAAGGTGTAAATCGGTGTCTACAGGTGCCACAATTCCGAATGGAAATGCTTTGCTCGGTGATCCAGGCGGTACGTGGAGGCGAGTTCCTCGCCTCTAGATCTTGCGGAGGCTTACTTCCACATTCCCATCGGAGACAACAGCATTTCCTGCGATTTGTGGTACTGGGTCAGCACTTCCAGTTTTGTGCAGTGCATTTTGGCTTGGCCACGGCTCCATGCACCTTTTCCAAGGTTATGGTAGTGGTCGCAGCAGCTCTGCACAAATGAGGAATCAGAGTGCATCCTTACCTGGGCGACTGGTTGATTCGGGCGGACTCCCTGTTGGAAGCGTGTCAAGCAGTAGCTCAAGTAGTTTCTTTCCTCGAGAATCTCGGATGGGTGGTCAGTGTGGCCAAGAGCCATCTTCATCCGTCCCAACAACTGGAGTTTCTAGGAGCCCACTTCAGCACCGTGCAGGGGAAAGTTTTCTTGACACATGAGCGGTTTCACAAATTCACGGGCTTGCTTTGTTTGTTTCTTCTCCAGACAGCTCAGAGGGTTTGGGATTACCTTCAAGTCCTGGGGTCCATGGCAGCCACTATCTGTCGTGCCTTGGGCCAGAGCACACAGGGAACTTCAGAGGTCTCTCCTTTCATGCTGGTCTCCTGTTCTTCCCAGAGACTCGACGCAGCCTTCAGTGGTGGCTGGCACCATGTCATCTCCTCAGGGGTGTTTCCCTATAGAACCCTCGGTGGGTCCTAGTAACAACAGATGTGAGTCTCTACGGGTGGGGTGCTCTCTGCCAGCATCAGTCGACGCAGAGTACTTGGTCAATTCACAAAGCGCACTGGTCCATAAATCGACTGGAAACGCGGGTGGTTCGCCTTACCCTAAGACATTTTCTACCTCTTCTCAAACACCAGGCAGTTCGGGTTCTATGCAACAGTGACATATATCAACCGCCAGGGCAGTATCTCCGCCCTCCGCCCAGTGTGCAGCGGCGGCCAAGAAAGCAAATAGAATGCTAGGTATCATAAGGAAAGGGATGGAGAATAAAACAAAGGATATTATAATGCCTCTGTATCGCTCCATGGTACGACCGCACCTTGAATATTGTGTGCAATTCTGGTCACCGTATCTTAAAAAGGACATAGAGTTATTAGAAAAAGTACAGAGAAGAGCCACCAAATTGGTGAAGGGGATGGAAGGCTACTACTATGAAGAGAGGCTAAAAAGGTTAGGGCTCTTTAACCTAGAAAAGAGACGGCTGAGGGGAGATATGATAGAGGTCTATAAATTAATGAATGGAGTGGAACGGATAAACGTGGATCAATTGTTTACGCTATCAGAATATAGAAGGACTAGGGGACATGTAATGAAGCTACGGGGTAAACTATTTAAGACAAATAAGAGAAAATATTTCTTCACTCAACGTGTAATCAAACTCTGGAATCTGTTACCGGAGGATGTAGTAAGGGCTGTTAGTATAGCTGGGTTTAAAAAGGTTTGGACAAGTTCCTGGAGGAAAGGTCCATAAACCGCTATTAAAAAGGGACCCAGGATATCAATGCTTGACCTAGTACAAGCACTGCAGAACCTGTGTCTTTTGGGGAAACTGCTAGGTACGTATGACCTAGATTGGCCACTGTTGGAAACAGGATACTGGGCTTGATGGACCTCGGTCTGACCCAGTATGGCATTTCTTATGTTATGTTCTTATCTAATCCCTAGGTGTAGCCAGGGAAATGTCCCTTCTCCTTCCCTGGGCAGAGGCACATCTGCAGACTCTCTCGGCACAGCATATCGCCAGGGTAGACAACTTTCAGGCCGATTTCCTCAGCCGACAGGCTCTCGATCCTGGAGAATTGGAGCTAGCCCCTTGGGCGTTTCAGAAGCTTGTGCGAGCATGGGGGCAACCGGTAATGGATCTAATGGCGACGTCAGCAAAAAACAAGGTACCGGAATTTTTCAGTCGCAGGAGGGAGTTTGTCTTTTGGGTTGGATGCCCTGGCTCAACCATGGCCGCAAGGGAGTCTGCTGTATATCTTTTCCCCATGGGTGCTAATCGGCAAAGTGCTTCGGAGAGTTCTCGTACACCGGGCGAGAGTGATCCTGGTAGCTCCGGACTGGCCTCGGAGGCCCTGGTATGTGGACCTCATCCGCTTAATGTGAGCCCTGCCGTTGTAGCTGGGGTCTCGCCGGGGGCTGTTACATCAGGGGCCAATTGTGATGGACGAACTGGCTCCTTACTCGCTTACGGTCTGGTTCTTGAATGCTGCTGCCTGAGCAAGAAGAGTTACTCGAGTCGTGTGGTCGTGACCCTTTTGAAGGCACGCCGCCCGTTGACTTCACTGGTGTATTCCCAAGTTTGGTGAGTCTTCGAGACTTGGTGCGCGTGGCACCGTATCTCTTCTTGGAAGTCGGGAATTCTGAATATCCCTACCTTTCTCCAGGACGGCCTGGATAAGGGTCTAGCCTTGGGGTCTCTTCGAGTTGACGTAGCAGCATTAACTTGTTTCTGAGGTCCTGTTGGGGGTCGCTCTATAGCGTCCCATATGGATGTATCCCGTTTCCTTAAAGCTTAGTCCGACCACCGATTTGCCCTCCGGTGTCAACATGGGATCTGTCCCTCGTCCTAAAAGCCTTGATGCAGGCACCTTTTGAGCTGCTTAAACACATCACATTGAGAGATTTGATGCTTAAGGCAGTGTTTCTAATAGCGATAACTTCGGCATGAAGGGTATCCGAAATATAAGCACTTTCATGCAGGGATCCCTATCTTGCCTTCTCGAAAGAAGGAGTTTTCTTGCGTACTGTTCCTTCATTCTTTCCAAAGGTTCTTACGCCTTTTCATATCAATGAGCTGATTTTTCCTTCCCTGCTTTTCTGAGGATCAGTGTGCAGGCGAGAATAAGGGACTCTGTTCTCTGGATCTCGGCAGGATCCTTCGTAGTTATCTTCGGGTGACAAATCCTTTCCGTATCTCTGATCACCTTTTCGTGTTTTTTGCTGGACACCGTAAGGGTAAAGCTGCTTCCAAATGCGCGGTCTCTCAGTGGTTGCGGTTGGCAATAGAATCTGCATACATCCTCAAGGGAAAATCTGTCTCTCTGTCTTTGGGTGCACTCTACGCAGACGCAAGCTACATCTTGGGCAGAGCGCTCTCACGTTCATCCTCTTGATATCTGCAGGGCAGCCACCTGGTCCTCCCTGTCCACTTTTGTGCATCACTATCGGCTCGATATTCAATCTCGGGAAGAGGCTCAGTTCGGGGCAAAGGTTGTTTCAACGGCCGTATCTTCCTACCCAAAGAGCAGTTAGCTTGGGTACTTCCAGCTTGTCTGGACTGGTCTAGCAGGATGTGTTGGAAGGGGAAATTTTCACTTACCATTAATTTCCTTTCCTGGAATCCTGCTAGACCAGCTCAGGACCCTCCCTATTCTGGATATCTGGTTCAGAGGTGTATTGCTGAGGAGCCAAGACTTTGCAGCGGAGTGTTATCGCCTCTTGTATATAGTATGGTTTTCTGTTTTCCTTAGTTTTGGTTCCTGGTTACATCTGTTTGAGTATGGCTTTTTACAATACTGGAGCGCCCTTTACTGGTGTCAGCTACATATTACCAGGGAACAGTCAATCAGGCTGCTGGTAGTTTCTTTCTGTTTCTCTGTCTCCAACATCTGCTGGTAGGGGGACTAAACCCGCTTGTCTGGACTGGTCTAGCAGGATTCCAGGAAAGGAAATTAATGGTAAATGAAAATTTCCCCTTAGTAACATCTTTTGGTATGTCCAACTCATCCTGCTAGACCAGTGCAGACTAGCAGGTTGTGTCCCCCTGCCAGCAGATGGTGAGACAGAAAAATCACAGAAGCTTGTGACGACATCCCTGGTATATAGAGTCCCCACCCCTAGGGGTCAGCTTTGGTATTTTCTCTGTCTCAGCAAATGGTGGATTTCTTTGCTCCTAAAGGATTCTAAGAATTCTGCTGGAGCGGTTTTCCTCTTAGTTTTCCTGGGTCCCTAGGCACACTACGTGCTTTCTTGGTGATTTCTGCTTCTTCCAGCCATTCTATAGGTGCTTCTGGTTAGGAGGAGGCTCAGTGGAGCACCTCTGAAGGGAAGTGCTCCTGTTCATGAGAAACAGTGCAGCCTTCCTCTTTAGCCTTCCAGCTTAGCTTATACCTTGTCATCAACACTAAAGGCTGCAGTACTTCTCTAAAAAGTCATATGAGACTAATATAAGTTTAACGAAAAAATAGAGAACTTTAACTAAATTAGCTAACACAGTATGACTTTCCAGGCTTCAGCTTGAACTCTGCACAGATGGCATCAACAGCGTGACAGCTCCGGCTTAGTCGGTATTGACTTCAGCAGTGAGACTTCAGCAACATAACAGTGAGAATTCAGTAGGAGGGCAGTGAGTTTTTCCTTTTGGGGCTATGCCGTTCAGCTTGCCCACCCCCCCTTCATCATCTTCGGGGTTCCTTCCAGGCGTCGGGACTTAATGGGACTACACTCCTTGGATGAGGCTGCTCTCCTTGGGCCGGTCACAGCTCCAGCCATATCGCGGTTCACACAGCGCTGGGTTTTAGCTCTTTACCGCCGCTCTCACCGAAACATCATCTCCTTCGGTGGCCATTTTATGCAAGCTGCTTCAGTTTCTTCTTCCCGCCAAAACTAGTTACATTTAGTGGCCATTTTGCTACCGGGGCATTTTTCTCGCTGATCCTCAGCACTGCCTCCTTCATTAGCGCTGTGTGGCCTGTGGGAAGAAATGCAGGATCCTCATTAATAGCCTTGTGCTACATGCGGAACAGATCCCGGGGGACCTTTGGCCAGTATGCCTTTTGTCACTGTTTCACCTTCCCTGTCCGTGCCCCAGCTTCTCGCTGTTAACACCGCGTCGGAGGCAGACACACTCCCTCTGCTGCTTCTTTCAGAGCTCCGTTCACCACTGCTAGCCCAGCAGTCAGCTCCTCAGAGTCTCAGCCTCTTCACAATCGGATGTCTGCACAGCAGATCAACAATTTCTAACCTTGCTCTGTCAGGCCTGGGACGTGTGGCGCTCAGGTCCCTTGGCGGGGCCCATTTCTGCATAGCCTTTCTAGCGTAAACATGCCAGACTCAGTACAACTGCAGCTTCTGCCACTCTCTTGCCTTCCAACCTCCGGGGCTCCTCCTTGCCTTCAGGGGACATGCACCCTGCCAGTGACGACAGTGAGTGCCCGTCGGAGGACATCTCCCTCGTCTCTGGATCAGACCCAGAGGAACAGCCCCCGGAGGAACAGCAAGAGCTTCGGGATGAGGGACAGGATATCCGGCTTTTCCAAAAAGCTGAACTGGCGGCTTTCATCACCCACGTTACAGTGGCACTGCACCTCTCTGACACAGCGGCTGCTTCGGACCCAGCTCGACCTCAAATGGATCCCATCATTGTGGGCATCAAGAAGCCGTCTAAGGCCTTTCCCTTTCCCATGGAGCTGCAACAAATGGTCTCCTTGGAATGGGACAACTCAGATGTGTCCTTGCATTCAGTGCGATGCTTGGGGCATTTTCACATCTGGTCTCCGGAGGACCTGGATAAATGCGTTTTCCTAAGGTTGAAGTGCTTGTGACAGCTGTCACCAAGCACACTACCATTCTGGTCGAAAGCGGGACTGCTCTTAAAGATCAAATTGATCGTAAGGTCAAAGGTCTCCTGCAGACATCCTTTTCCTCTTCCTTCTTAACCTTGCAGGCAGCAGCCTGCGGAGGTCTCGCAGCATGGGCATTGCTGCGTTTTCTCCAGCTGCTCCCAGAAGACCCGGCGCTGCCTTGCCTTGAGTCCATCACCGCCTTTGTTGCAGATGCCTTCTACGTTCTCCTGCATCTCACCGCATGGTCCATTGTGGCTGGCACGAAACTGGCTCTGGCTCAGACATTGGAATGCAGATTTGGCATCCAAGTCTGGACTGTCTAAACTCACCTTCAAGGGCAAGCTGCTCTTCGGCAAAGATCTTGAGAAGCTTGTCAAGGGATTTGGGTAACATTAAACCTCAAAGTTTGCCGGAAGACCAGCCAAAGTTGAACTCGTGTCACCCCATAGCAGTGGCCGCTTCGGCCTCAAATTACAGGGGTCAGTTCTGGGATGTCCGGCACTTCCTTGAATAAATCTGGAACCAGGCCGCAGTCCTTTCGCAGGGTCCGCTACGCAAGGGATAATTCTCCAGGAACAAGCAGGAAGTCAGTCCTCAACTTATGGATGACGTCCGCACTGATGGAGCCCGCGCGGAACATTTCCCCAGCTTTCAAAGAAAGCCTTTAGGATTGCTGCCACGCATGCGTGGTCCTCTTCCCACCCAAGGGTGCCATCTTGCTCAGTCTCCCTTTTTCCGTGGAGCCCTTCGGACGCACATCTTCGTCCCTTGGAAAAAGTTTTTATCTTCTCGGCCCTTTGGCCTTTTTTCCAGTTGCACCGGTCCTCTCCCGTCCTCCCCAACAACCCCGCTTCGGCTGTGGACCAGGGGATCCCTATTTTTCCCCTTTTCTAGGTTTTTGTATTTTGGGCCCTTTTCGCATCCTTTATCTACCGCTGGTCTCGAGGGTTTTCGACCTCGCAGGGGCTCTTTTCGCCACCATGGCCACTGGCTTCAAAAAATGTGACAGATGCTCCAAAAGCATGTCGCTTACAGATACTCATGACTGTTGTCTGCGGTGCCTGGGGGCTGACCATAACCCGGAGCTCTGCTTGCTTTGCAAGAAAATGTCCACTAAGGCCCTTCAAGGCCGTAAGCAGAAATCAGACGACATTTTCCGTAGGTCAGCACCAGAGTCCCTGGTGGTGCCCCGCTCCTCCGATCCACCACTTGCGGGGTCCCCTGCAGTGACTCCGCGTCCCAGGCATCACTCTGACCAGGGTTCACCTGAGGTGGAATGGCATAAGAAGAAGACGACCTCAAAGACTCTGTCAGGGGCTCCGGATCAGCGTGAGCGGTCTCGCGCTTGTTCCCTTAGCCCTCACTGGCGCTCCCGAGAGTACCTCGTACAGACATGGAGGCCTCCGGTGATGGCGCCTGGTCTCCAGAGGGTCGTCCCGGTGAGGACTCCTCCATGCCAGACCCGGTAACCCTGGCATCAGCGTCGGCATCCCAGGGATCCACTTCTGAGTGGGAGTCCTATATGCTGGCACTAGAGCACAGCGTTTCTGCCGCCTTAGCTGCCCAACAGGCGCTCTTGCCCAGCACGGCTGGCACACGCACCGAGACCGAGGGTCCCTTGACTGTGGTCCCAAAAACTGCCTTGGAAACCCCTGAGAACCATGGGCCTCGTGAGGGTCCTTGGCATCAGTCTCGCTTGCCGTTCTGTTCCTGGGGGGCGAGGTCGTCCAGAGTCAGTACCGCTGGCTCCAACTGGCCTAAGCCACCGGACATGTGGATCAATCCGACTCAGAGTCCTTCTTGGACCTCTCGGACTGGGAACCCACGCACATCGGGACCTTCCTTCGGACCCATCCCTGCCCGCCTCGCGAAGGTGGTCACCCCCCGAAGATACCTCTTTTTTGGTATTTGTGCGGGATATGGCTCGGGCCCTCAATCTGCCCATGCAGACCAAGGAAGAGCCAAGGGCAGAGGAACTGGACATTTTGCAATATGGGTCTCCTCCAAGGGAGTCTCTCACGGTCCCTGTGCCGTCCATCCTGACCCAGCTGCTCCTCCATATGTGGGAAGCAGCCGCCTCAGTCCCTATCAGTAAAAGGCTCGTTGACATGTACAGAGTCCAGCATGGGTCTGATTTTCGAAAGGCCCAGCTTCCTCATACCTCCATGGTAGTGGAATCCACGATGCAGAAACAGAAGAGCCCGAAGTCACATTCTTCGGTTCCGTCCATCAGGGAATCCCATGCACTCAGCACCCTCGGGCATAAGGCCTACCAGGGATCCATGCTAGCATGCTGCATCCAGGCATACCAATTGTATATAGGTATGTTCCTTCACAATCTCACTAACGAGCTTGACAGTTTTGCTGTGGGCCTCGAAGTTGACCACCTTCTCAGATTACAAACCCTTCTGAGATTGGTCGCGGACTGCTTGTGCCAGGTTTGAGTCTTCTGCTTGGGTGGCAGCAGCTGGCATCGGAGCCCAGTGTCAAACATGGCTCCAGTCCTCAGACCTGGAACAGTGGGTCTAGGAGAAACTCTTGGATGTTCCCTGCCTCGGCGAACAACTGTTCGGTAAGCTCATGGAGGACAAGGCAGCCGAAATTGAGACTGAGTTTGTAACCTGTACCCGTGTCTCTTGGAAAACCTTGTCACTTCCTCGGAAGAAACAGCACAGAAAGAAGCCCTTCTTTCAGAGGAAGGGTCTTCCTTATTGGGGATACCCATCCTATCTGCCCGCCCCAGCACCAACGCCCAGCAGCTAAGGCAAGGGCAGAGCTCAGGGCCACCATAAGCCTAAGGGGCCCAAGGCCCAACCACCGGCGCCACCCAACCAGCTCTGGGGTTTTGATGCCACGTGCATAGCCTCTCATCCCCCAGCAGCGCTCCCGCCAGTAGGAGGACGTCTGTCCCTTTTTACTTCCGAATGGGAGGCCATCACATCGGACACCTGGGTCCTCTAGGTCGTCTGGGACGGTTACCGTATCCATCTGGACAGACTTTCTCCTCCATTCTCCCCAGCGGAGCCTACTCGACTTCCCTCACACCAGGCTTGCTTACAGCTAGAGTTAGACAACCTCCTCGGTCAATGGGCTGGCAAAAGGGTCCTGCCACATCTCCGGGATTGTGGGTTGTACTCCCGTTAGTTCCTTGTTCTGAAGAGGACACGGGGGCCTGTATCACATCCTCGACCTCAGGAACCTGAACAAGTTTCTGGTGAGGGAGAAGTTCAGAATGCTGTTGCTTGGTGTCCTACAGGGCGATTGACTATGCTCCTTGGATCTCAGAGATGCGTACACCCACATCCCTGTCCACCCCAAGCACAAGGACGTATATGCGTTTCAGGGTGCAGGGGGAGCACTATCAGTACAGGGTGCTTCCCTTTGGGCTTGCGTTTGCCCCACGAGTCTTCACCAAATGCCTGTCAGCAGCTGCAGCCCACATCCGGTTGCAGGGCATATCCGCCTAAACCTACCTAGACAATTGGCTCGTCACGGGCGCATTGTCCAGGGAGGCACGCCTCTTGGCGTCACACATGGTCCTCCTCCTCGAGCGCCTTGGTTTACTGATCAACTACTCCAAGTCACACCTCGAACCGGTGCAAGCACTGGAGTTCATCAGCGCACAGCTCAACATGGAATGGGCGACCGCCTTCCTACCCTGAGCGCGTGTGGACCGCCTCTGTGCTCTGGCTGCCAAGACTCAAAGCCGAACCAGGGTCTCGGTGCAGGCCATGCTGCGCCTCCTGGGGCACATGGCCTCGACTGTGCATGTCGTTCCCCACACTTGCATACATATGCGAGCGGCTCAGTGGTCCCCAGAGTGCAATGGTCCCAAGCCTCGGACCGGCTCCGGGACTCCATCTTGGTCTCGCGCAGCCTATCCAGTTTCCTGGATTGGTGGCAGAATCTCAGATGCTTAATTCGGGGCATGCTCTTCCAGGCTCTGCAACACAAGCTCATCCTGATGACGGATATCTCGCTGTTGGGTTGGGGAGCCCACTGCGACAACCTCTATACACAGGGATGGTGGTCACCTGAGGAATCCGTGGCAGCAGATCAACCTGCTCGCTCGAACTTCGAGCAGTCCGGTTGGCCTTGACGGTCTTTGAGCACCACTTGCAGGGCAGATCGGTGCTCGTGCAAACTGACAATAAGGTTGCAATGTTCTACATAAACAAGGAAGGGGGTATGGGCTCCTGCCTCCTCTGCTCCTTCGCAGTGCGTCGGGGCATGACCCTAAGAGCTGTCTACTTCCCAGGACAAGAAAATGTCCTTGCGGACAGGCTCAGCAGGTTTCTCCACCCGCACGAGTAGCGCATGAGTCCAGAGGTGACTCTCCACATGTTTCGCCTCGGGGACTGGACCCATGGAACTGTTCACCAGCCCTGCGAATGCTCAGCTTCCCCGCTTTTGGGGGCCGACACCGCACCCGAGCAGGGAAGCTCCGGACGCATTCCTCCTGAACTGGGCCTCCGGGTTTCTATATGCATTTCCCCCCAGTCCCCTCATAGTGTGGACCCTCCACAAAATTCAGTGGGACCGAGCATCGCTCATTCTCCAGGAAGTCAGTCCTCACTTATGGGTGACATTGGCACTGACGGAGCCTGCACGGAGCAATTCCCCAGGTTTCAAAGAAAGCCTTTGGGATTGCTGCTACACATGCGTGGTCCTCTTCCCGCCACTGTTCTCTCTAAGCTGTTCGCGTGTGCGCACGCGCACACCTCGCCGAGCGAGCGCACATACTTTACAACAGAGCACACAAAAATTACAGCTCTGATTCTGATAGAAAACAACACAGACGTCTTAAAATTTAAAAGTTATGTTTGTAATTACTAGAAATTAGTAATCATTTAGTAATCGTCTATTTTAATTTAATTTATTAAAATCTATGTGGTGTACATACTGTATTCTGATGTGTAGTCAAATTTTAAAGTATATAACTCCGAGTGTCGTTATGTGGCGCACAAAAATTTAACCTTCCTTCAAAAGTTGCACACAGCTGATATTTTATGCGCACACAGCCTACAGAAAATTAGAGGGAACATTGCTTCCCGCCCAAGGGTGCCATCTTGCTCAGTCTCCCTTTTTCCGCAGAGCCCTAAGGACGCACCTCGTCGTCCCTTGGAAGAAGTGTTTTTTGTTTCGGCCTTTGACCCTTTCTTTTCCGGTAGTATCGGTCCTCTCCCATCCTCCCCTTCGCTTCTTTTTCCCCGAGCAAAGGGATGACCTTTTTCCAGCCTTTTTTGGAAAATATTTCTCTTCAGGCCTTTTCGCGCCCTTTTCAACCGCTGGCCTCGAAGGTCTTCGACCTAGCAGGGGCCCTTTTTGCTCCAATGGCCACCGGTTTTAAAAAAAATGTGACAAATGCTCCAAAAATATGTCACTCACAGACGCCCATGACTGCTTTCTCCGGTGTCTTGGGCCAACCATAACCCAGAGCTCTGCTCTCTGTAAGAAAATGTTCACCAAGGCCCTGCTAAGTCGTAAGCAGATGTCTGATGACATTTTCCGTAAGGCAGCCCCAGAATTCCCTGTCAAACAAATTAACTAACACTCTACACTAAATAACCCAAAAACAAAAATAGAGTGAAACATGTAAATTTATGAGCCAGCGTGTATGTAAATGTATGTTTGTCAGAAGATTAGCCATGAGGTTTAAATAGCCTCTCAAAGCTACACTTCCATTTTGCTCATGTGTTAACGAGCCCACTTCGGAGCCATAGGTAAACCACCATAATAAAGTTCTACCTACATAAAGATACAGTGTTCGTGATCCAATAAAAAACTGTGTAAAAATCCAGACAGAAAAATCAGAAGAGTACTTATCTCAACTGTTAATTTCAAACTTCTTCACAGACTTCACACAGAATAAACCGCAGTTGTAAACAAGTACACAGTACTGCGTTTCGGGCAAATGCAAACGCCGTGCCCTGTCTCAACGCTTCAATTAATTGCAACAGTAGAACGGTCTCCCGGCTTGTCCTCTCCTTCAAGACGCCGGCGCATGCTCATTAGCAATCAGAACCACACAGGAAAAGACTGATGATTTTTATGCCACAAGTATCCAATCACAGCTGGATAAAGATGTCATCATAGATGTCAGTACAATGATCACAGAGCAAATGGATGCAATTAGACCAGCTAAAGAATGCTTGTCCAATCCAGCTCCCTATTAAGACCCAACGGCTCAACAGTGGACCATCGAAATATCCAGCGCTTTTCTAGCATTTGAAGTAGTTGTTCACGATCACCACCCCGTGGGTTTTGGAATCCCCTGTGGCATCCTCGGTGGTCCCTCCGCTACCGGGATCCCCCGCAGTGGCTCCGCGTTCAAGGCGGCACTCCGATCAGGAGTCCCCTGAAGTGGAGAGACGCAAAAAGATGACCTCGAAGTCACTGTCTGGGGCTCCAGACAAGTGCGAGCGTTCTTGTGCTTGGTCGCTCAGCCCTCCCTGGCATTCCCGAGAGTCGGATAAGGAACGGCTTCGGAAGGTACCTCGTACAATTACGGAGGCTTCCAGCGATGGCACCCGGTCTCTTGAGGGTTGTCCTGTTGAGGACCCCCTCTCATCTTCCACGCCAGACCCGGTAACCCCGGTGTTGGCGTCTCAGGGACCCACGCCCGCGTGGGAATCCCGGATGTTGGCACTAGAGCGCAGCATTTCTGCCTTCTTGGCTGCCCAGCAGGCACTTATGCCCAGCATGGCTGGCCTGTGCCTCGAGACCAAGGTTCTCCCGAGAGGGACACCTAAACCTGCCTTGGAAACCCCTGAGAGCTGTGGGCCTTTGAGGGTCCTTGGCACTGGTCTCGCTTGCCGTCCCGTTCCTCGGGGGCAAGTTCCTCCAAGGCCAGTGCCTCTGGTTCTAAGCGGGCCTCTGGACAGGGCGACCAGCCTAACTTGGACTACTTTTCAGACCTCTCAGGCTGGGAGTTGGACGGGGATACCTCCCGGGAGACCCATGCCCACAGGGACCTTCCTTCAGACCCGTCCCCACCTTCCTCCCAGAGGTGTTCACCTCCCGAGGACATGTCCTTTCTGGTGTTCATGCGTGACATGGCGCGGGACCTCAAGCTGGCCACGCAGGCTGAGGAGGAACTCGACATCTTACAGTGTGTGTCCCCGCCTCAGGAGTCCCTTACAGTCCCAGTGCCTCCTGTCCTGTCCTGGCTGCTTCTCCGCATGTGGGAAGCGCCTGCCTCTGTCCCCATTGTGAGCAAACGCCTCGACACCATGTATAGGGTCCAGCGCAGCCTGGGGTTCCAGAAGACCCAGCTTCTGCACACCTCCATGATAGTGGAATCGGCGATGCGGAAGCAAAAGAGCCCGAAGTCACATTCTTCGGTCCCACCAGGCAGGGAATTCAGAGCCCTCGACGCCCTTGGGCGCAAGGCCTATCAGGGGTCCATGCTGTCGTGCCGCATTCAGGCTTACCAACTGTACATGGGCATGTTACTGCATGACCTCACCAAGGAGCTCGGTGGGTTTTTTGCAGGTTTTGGGAGTGAACCCCACCTCAGGTTCCAGACTCTCCTGACGTCGGTAGCGGACTGCTCGAAGTACTTCTCCCGTGCCACGTACGACTGGTTTGAGTCCTCCGCCCGAGTGGCGGTGGCTGGCATCGGGGCCCGGTGCAAGGCATGGCTCCAGTCTTCAGACCTGGAACAGTGGATCCAGGAGAAGCTCTTGTATGTCCCCTGCCTAGGTGAACAATTGTTCGGTAAACCCATGGAGGATAAGGCCGCCGAAATTGAAAAGGAGTTCTTAACTCGAACCCACCTCTCGCGTAAGACCTCTTCTCTCTCATGAAAGAAGCAGCAAACAAAGAAGCCATTCTTCCAGAGAAAGGGGCTCCCCTACCGGGGATATTAGCCCTACCCACCCAGCCCCACACCACCCACCGGCACACAGGATAAGGGGGGAGCGCACGGCCATCACACGCCTAAAGGGCCCAAAGCCCAGCCGCCAGCACCACCCCAGCCCGCTCAGGGGTTTTGAAGCGGAAGGCATGGCCTCTCGCCCCCCTCTGCACTTCTGCCTTTGGGGGGACTCCTGTTCCTCTTCACCCCCCAATGGGCGTCGGACACCTAGGTCCTCAGGGTGGTCTGGGACGGTTATTTTATTTATTTATTTATTTGAAAACTTTTATATACCGCCCCTTCCCAAGATCAGTGGCGGTTTACATAGAACATTGGTAAACAAATACATAGAACATTATGTAACATTGCAACTATGTACAAGGAACATTATAAACAAAAACAAACATGTATAGCTCATAACAATAACCTTTGATTATTTAGACAGTTAATTATTTACAGAGGTTACAACAAAAAATCTTGATTATTTGCAGAACTGTGGCATTTACAGCCTGTAACATAGTATCGCCTTTGATTATTTAGACAGTTAGCAGAATGAGCTATGGGGGGTGGGAGGCTAGATCTGAGAATTGACAGTAATGTTGGGTGAATAAATGTGTTTTTAGTTCCTTTCTAAACTTTTGGAGATCTTTTGTCTCTCTTAGTTGATCAGGGAGGTTGTTCCATAGTATAGGTGCTACATAGGTGAAAGCGCTGTTGCTTGTTATTTGCTTTGTCTTTCTTATTGTATCTGGCACTTGCACTGTATTGAGATTCCTCCTTCTTCTTACTCTACTATCTATGGGGCTATGGATGAGGGTAGATAGGTAAGATGGGGCAATGTTGTTAATTAACTTGAGTGTAGTCAGTATAATTTTGTAATGTATCCTACATGCAACGGGAAGCCAATGTAATGAGTATAAGATGGGAGAAATGTGGTCGGATAATTTAGCCTTGGAAATTATTCTTGCGGCAACATTCTGAGCCATTTGGAGAATATTTTGATTTTTCTTTGTTATGCCTTTAAGGATACCATTGCAATAGTCAAGGTGAGGTGTTATTAAAATTTGAGTAATGGTCCGGAAGTCGTCACTTTCTATAAGTGGTCTAAGCTGCTGGATAGTTCTAAGTTTGTAGAATATTGTTCTGGTTATTTTCTTAATATGTGAAGTGAAGCTGAGAGTTTTATCAAGTATGACTCCCAAATATTTGATTTCATGCTTCACTGGGAGGGAGAAGTTATGTAGTTTGATTTCTGTTGGGGGTGCGAAATTGGGGTTTCTTGATGTAAACAGTATTTCAGTTTTCTTAAAATTAATGTTCATATTCTTTGAGCGAAGCCACTGATCGGCTTCGGTGAGACAGGTTGAGAGGTTATCATAGTTAGGGTCATTTGTATTAATTGGGGTGTACAACATAATATCGTCCGCATAAATGTGGTAATTTATATTATGTCTCTTAAAGATGGTGCATATCGGTTGCAGATATAAGTTGAATAATAGGGCAGAAAGTGATGATCCTTGAGGGATTCCCTGTTCTTGTGGAATGGTGGAGAGGGATCTTGATCTATTTGTACAAATTGAGAACGGTCGGATATATAAGATTTAAACCATTTGAGAGCTACTTCTTTTATACCTAATTGGCCAAGTCTTGAGATTAGAATGTTATGGTTTACACTGTCAAAAGCAGCGGAAATGTCAATAAATACTAGTATGAAAGCTTGTTTGATATTGTCCATACCTCTGACAAGGGAGTCAAGAAGGACAAGTAATAATGTTTCTACGCCGTGTGATGGTCGAAACCCATATTGGTGTTCATCAAGGGGTGTTGAGGTGTCTATAAAATCTTGAAGTTGGATTTGAACAACTTTTTCAATAATTTTAGTCAGGAAGGGTATACTAGCTATAGGTCTGTATGATGATGGATCTTTGCTATCTAGTGAGTTGTTTTTTTAAAAGTGGGCGGATTGCTGAGATTTTGAGTTCATTTGGTAGTATACCCTGTTGTAGGGATTTATTTACTATAACTAATATGTATGGGGCTAGTTCTTCTTTTGTAGTCTTAATCCATGCTGCTGGGCATGGGTCTAAGAGGGATGTGGTTGTATTAAGGTTTGTAATTATATTTAGTAATTGATTTCTATCTATGGGGTGGAAAGATTTCCATTCACTGAGGACATTTATTTTTGTAGGAAAGGGATCAGGTACAGATGGTGTATTTTGCTTGAGTTTGCCAGCAAAATAGTCTGCTAGTGTTTGGGGGTTGATAGGGATCTTGTGGATATTAGTAGGTGGGGCTTTAGATAATGATTTTATAATTTCAAATAGTTCTCTTGGACGATTAATAGCTTTGGATAGGATTGATGAATGGTATTGTTTCTTGGCATTATTTGTAGCTAGTTTGTAAGAATTAAGGGTTGCAAAGTATAACTCTCGCAATTCCGGGGTTTTTTAAGTTCTCCATTTAGACTCTATTTTTCTTAGTTCTTTTTTGTAATTATTTATTTCAGCTGTATACCATTTTTCAGATGAATTTTTATGAGGTCTGTTGGTTTTGGTAGATAATGGTTTGGCAGCTGCTTCTATTGTAGTGTTCCAATTGGTAATAGATTTTTCGAGACTGTCTAGTTTTTTGTCCAGTTGAGGAATAATTGTTTCAAGGAACATTTCTGGTTTAAACGGTCGAAACCTCGGACCGTGGTGTAGTGTATTGTGTAGATGATTAGGGGTATGGGGAATGTGAATGGAGAATTGAATTAAATGATGGTCGGACCATGGTATTTGAGTTATGTTAGGGGTATTATATTGGGGTAATCCGGTTATCGTCTTCACCTGGACAGGCTTCCTCCTCCCTTCTCCCCAGCGGAACCTTCTCGGCTTCCCTCGCACCAGGCTTGCTTGCAACAGGAGCTAACCAACCTCCTTGGCCAGCAGGCAGTCAAAAAGGTATCGCCGCACCTTCGAGGTCGAGGGTTCTACTCCTGATACTTCCTTGTTCCGAATAAGACGGGGCCTACGCCCCAACCTCGATCTCACGAACCTGAACATGTTTCTGGTGCGGGAGAAGTTCAAAATGCTATCGCTTGGTGTCCTGCTGCCCTTCCTCCAGCAGGATGATTGGCTGTGCTCGTTAGACCTCAGGAACGCTTGCACCCACATTCTGGTCCACCCCCAGCACAGACAGTGCCTTCACGTCAGGGTGCAGGGAGAGCACTACCAATACAGGGTGCTCCCCTTCGGGCTCGCGTCTGCCCCGCGGGGCTTCACCAAGTGCCTTTCCGCGACTGCCGCCCATCCCCAGTAGCAGGTCATACCTGTTTTCCCTTACCTCAATGACTGGCTCATCACAGGGGCATTGGCCGGGGAAGCCCACCTTGTGGCATCGCACACGATCCTCCTCCTCAAGTGCCTCTGCTTCCTGGTCAATTACTCCAAGTCCAACCTTGAACCGCTGCAGACCCTGGAGTTCATTGGCGCACTCCTCAACACAAAGCGGGCAACCGCCTTCCTGGTTGCTGAGAGCCTAGACCTTCATGGTCTTAACCTTTCTCAACAAGTAAGGGATGTCCTTTGTGCTTCCAGGAAACCTTCCACAAGACGCTCTTATGCTTTCAAGTGGAAAAGGTTTTCCATATGGTGTTCGCAAAAGGGTCTTCACCCCTCTGCGATACCTCTGGAATCGTTACTGGAGTATCTCCTGCATTTATCTAATGCAGGACTTAAGACTAACTCAGTAAGAGTCCATTTAAGTGCTATTTCAGCTTCTTTAAAGCCTTTAAATGGACAACCTATTTCCTCTCATCCTCTCATAGCGAGATTTATGAGGGGCCTTCTTCTAATTAAGCCTCCCATTAGGCCACCTCCAGTGGCGTGGGACCTGAATCTGGTTCTTGGGCAGCTCATGAAGCCGCCTTTTGAACCTTTAGCTACTACCTCCTTGAAATTCCTTTCCTGGAAAGTTATCTTTCTCATTGCAATCACATCAGCATGTCGCATCAGTGAATTGCAAGCATTAGTTGCTGATCCTCCTTACACAGGTTCCATCATGATAAGGTAGTCCTTAGGACTCATCCACACTTTATGCCAAAGGTGGTCTCACCTTTTCATTTAAACCAGGCGGTTTACCTGCCTGTATTTTTTCCAAGGCCTCATGCTTCAAATGCAGAAAGGAATCTTCATACTTTAGACTGTAAAAGAGCACTTGCTTTTTACTTACAGAGGACACAGCAACATAGAAAGTCCTCCCAACTCTTTGTTGCTTTCGATCCTTCTCATTTGGGACTTCCAGTCTCCAAGAGAACATTGTCCAACTGGATTGCACTGTGTATTTCTTTTGCCTATCTGAGTAAGAACCTTTCTCTGGAAGGCCATGTCATGGCTCACAATGTGAGAGCCATGGCAGCCTCAATGGCTCATCTACACTCTATATCTATTGACGACATCTGTCGAGCAGCTACTTGAGCCTCGGTTCATAACTTCACAGCCCATTATTGCTTAGACAAGGACTCCCACCGGGATGCCTTGTTTGGTCAGGCTGTTCTACAGCACCTGTTCCATACTTAATCAACTCCTACGCACCTTTCCCGGTAGGATGCCAGGGATCCATGGGGGGAAGGGAGCCCTTTCATAGGGGCACACAACTTCTGGGGTCTCTCCCTGGCATCTGTAGCTAGGGAGTCCCCATATGTGAAGACTACAGTCCTGCTTGTTCCTGGAGATAGCATAGTTACTCACCTGTAACAGGTGATTTCCGGGAACAGCAGGGATTTAGTCTTCACAACCCACCCACCTCCCCTAGGAGTTGTATCTCTCTTTTCTTTTCTTTCCCCCTCTCTCTCTCTTTGTCTCAGCTTTAAAACTCAACTGGAGAGAGGCAGTTGGGAAAGGCGGGAAGGCAGCATGCAGGCGCTGTGGGATGCTCCCAAAAGCTTTCTAATTGGACGCTGGGGAGCGTTCCCGCGCAGGCTCCATCGGTACCGACGATACCCATATGTGAAGACTAAATTCCTGCTGTTCCCGGAGATCACCTGTTACAGGTGAGTAACTATGCTTTACTCACCTGTAACAGGTGTTCTCCAGGGAGCAGGAATCAGTCCTCACGACCCTCCCTCCTCCTCTGGAGTTGTTGTCCTATTATTGGTTTTTATTCATTTTGCCGTCTTTTTAGCTATACACACTGTAGAAAAAAGTCGTTCACTATTAACTCAAAAAAGCATGTAGAGGAACTTATTGCTTAGACTTGCACTTCATTCAATCTTAAAAGACAGCACTCAGTTATGAAACTAGGTCTCAGACTTAACCAGTGCTACTTCCCGACTCACGTCCTGGAAGAAAAAGCACCTTAGCACATCAACGACCTTGTAAAAATTCACAACGAGTGAGCCAGTCCTTCATCTCAACAGTAACAAACTTTTACGTTCACTTCCACTTTTTACTTGAGAACACTGGGCTGGACTCTATCGTTGCTCTGCACTGAAACTCTTTTCCTGATCCCGACGCTTGCCTCAGGTACCAATCCCGCGTTTCACTTATATGGTTCCTCAGGGGATCCTGTTATCTGATTTCATAACTGTGCTCGCTGATGCTGCCAACGTTCCACTTTTAAACCACGACCCTCTGTCTTGAATATCTTCAATCTCTCTCTCGGGCTGAGAAAAACGCCCATATGTGAAGACAGATTCCTGCTGTCCCTGGAGAACACCTGTTACAGGTGAGTAACTATGCTATCCTTCAATACCCTGCAGCCCCAAATGAAGCTGCTACTTTCCCTAGTCATCGCATACTTCACGACCTTATGCTTCATATGTGGAGACACCACTAACCATCTCTTCACATACTCGACAACTCCATACAATGTACCAAGTACCGGAGTGTCCCAGCTTTCAAAAGATGCAATTACCACAGCATTCCATGGTGGTGGAATCAGCAATGCGTTGAATAAAAAGTGCTAAGACACGTTCCTCGAACCCTCCGGGTAGGGAATTGAGAACTCTCAATGCTTTTGGTTGTCGTTTTCAGGCCTCCATGTTATACGACAGAATCAGTTCCTACATACTCTATATGGGTATGTTCCTTAGGGAGGTGGCTAGAGATTTTGAATTCATGGCTCCTCTTCTCCAGATGATAAGAGTGCTGATTATCTCACCCTTGTAAAGCATGCCCAAAATGTTTCAAAGTTTAACGGGGCAACTTTTGACTGTTTTGAATGTATCAGCAGAACTTCAGCTATATGCATCAGTGCATGCAGGATTGCTTGGCTCCAAGCATCTGATCTTGAACAGTGGGTTCAAGATAAGCTGAGTAATATCCCTTGCACTGGTGAAAACCTTTTTGGCAAGGATTGGCAGGACAAGGCTTCTCAGCTAGAATCTGAGAACACCACTCTTAATAGACTATCTAGATCTACTGCCAACGCAGCTAGAAAAAAAAGACAGCGAAGAAGGCTTTTTTCAACAAGAAGAAGAAATACTACCCTTCTTACAGTGCCCAATCCATGCTCCCCAGAAAGGGCAGCAGCCACTGAAACAACATAGGAAGGCTCAGACTTCTAAGTCACAGCCACCTCAGCAGACCCATCCTCCTCAGGGTCTTTTGACTCTTTTCTGGAGAACATAGCCATTCTGCCTCTGGAGATTCCAGATCCCATCCACATTCCCGGCAGACTTTGTCACTTTGCCCACAGGTGGCATCTTGTAACATCAGAGCAGTGGAGTCTCTCCATAATACGGGAGGGGTACAAACTTCATCTATGAAGCCTACCCCCCCCCCCAAGACTCCTCCAAGAGAGTTCTGTTCTCAACCCCCTCTCACCGATCTGTTGTTGCAAGAGGTCACCTCCCTTCTCTCGCAGGGCGCAGTAGAGGAGGTACCACTCTCCTAGCAGGGACTGGGCTTTTATTCTCCATACTTCCTCATTCCAAAGAAAACAGGAGAATACAGGCCCATTCTGGACCTCAGAGAACTGAAGAAGTATCTGCTACGGGAGAAATTCAAAATGATCTCCCTAGGTACTCTTATGCCTTATCTCCAGAGTCAGGATTGGCTCTGTTCTCTAGATCTAAAGGAGGCATATACTCACATACTTATTCACGCACAACACAGAAGGTTCCTATGCTTTCTCTTCCAAGGGAGACATTATCAATACAGAGTCCTGCCTTTCGGCCTCGCCTCTGCCCCAAGAGTTTACAAAGTGCATGACAGTAGTAGCCGCTTTTCTAAGGACTCTAGGGATGTTTGTCTTCCCTTACTTAGACGACTGGCTCATTCGAGCAAGCACCTCTCTAGAAGCCAATCTTTCCCTCTGACGCACCATGCAGGTGCTGCAACACTTGGGATTTGTAATAAATCTTCCAAAGTCCCAACTCGTTCCCTCTCAAACTCTAGAGTTCATAGGGGCTGTCCTAGACACCCAACAATCAAAGGTTTTTCTGCCCCAAGCCTGCTGCATTCTACTCAATCAGCTTGCATCTTGGGCATGTCTCAAGAACTCTCATTGCTCAAGAAATGCTGCAACGTCTGGGTCATATGGCATCAACAGTACATGTTGTTCCATATGCTCGTCTACATATGTGTGCAGCTGAATGGACCCTGGATTTACAGTGGTCTCGGGTGTCGGGTCGCCCGTGAAACAAAATAATTGTCTCTACACGTCTAATTGCCTCTCTCCAGTGGTGGCAATCCCCAGAAAACCTTCTCGTAGTGTCACCTTTTCAGATGCCTCCACATCAATGTACCCTGATGACGGATGCATCCAAATTGGACTGGGGAGCTCATTTGGACAATCTCTCTACTCAGGGTCTTTGGTCTCATCAGGAGTCACAACTCCACATAAATCTGCTGGAACTCAGAGCCATCCACAATGCTGTGAAGGTGTTCCAGGACCATCTTCGCTTCTGGACAGTAGCCATGTTCTACTTGAACAAGCAGGGCAGAACAGGCTCTTGTACCCTTTGCACCGAAGCCCTGCATCTGTGGTCTTTGGCAATACAGCATCACATTCACCTACTTGCAGTATATCTTCCAGGCAAGCAGAATGTCTTGGTGGACAAACTCATTCGAGTTCTACTACCCCACAAGTGGTCTCTCCATGCAGACAAGGTCACTCACATTTTTCAGATCTGTGGAACCCCAGATATAGACCTGTTTGTGAGTCCTCAGAATGCCAAGCTTCCACGTTTCTGCTTCAGGACGCCTGCACAGAACAACCAGCAGGTAGATGCCTTTCACCTTGACTGGGGTCAGGACTTCCTATATGCCTTCCCTCCCATTCCCCTATTTCCCAAAAATCTTTTCAAACTCCAGAGAGGGGCTACATGATTCTTATAGCCCGCGTTGGCCTTGACAACCGTGGTATCCTCTCCTCCTTCGTCTGTCTCAAGCTCAGCCAGTAGATTTGGGGTCTGCTCCAGATCTCCTCTTGCAGGAGGACGGGACACTACTGCATCCCAATCCACAGACCCTACATCCTACATCATGGCTGCTGAAGGCATAGCCTTCCAGGACATCAACTTCTCTTAAGCTAAGATATCCTCTTAGCTTCTAGGAAGCCTTCCACCAGATGCTCCTATGCCTTCAAGTGGCGTAGATTCTCTCTCTGGTCTGAAAAGAATCTTAACCCCTTCTCAGCTCCGGTGGATGCATTACTTGAATACCTGCTCCACCTGTCTTCTTCTGGACTCAAAACCAATTTGGTAAGAGTGCACCTAAGTGCAATTGTGGCCTCTCACATACCCCTGGATGGTCAGCCCATCTCTTCTCAGCTGCTTGTGGCACGCTTAATGAGGGGTCTTCTGTTGGCTAAACCTCCCATTAAGCCACCTCCAATGGCATGGGATCTTAATGTTGTTTTAGGACAGCTTTTCAAGCCACCCTTTGAACCTCCAGCCACCACTTCTCTGAAGTTTCTCACCTGGAAGGTCACTTTCCTTATTGTCCTCACTTCAGCAAGACGCATTAGTGAGCTCCAGGCTTTTGGTGGCTGACCCTCCTTATACACGATTCCATCATGATAAGGTAGTCCTTAGGACTTATCCCCACTTTTTGCCAAAGGTGGTCTCGCCCTTCCATTTAAACCAGTCTGTTTACCTCCCTATCTTTTTCCCTAGACCTCATTCCTCTAGGGCAGAAACAACCATTTACACTCTAGATTGCAAACGTGCTTTGGCTTTTTATCTCCAGAGAACATGAGAGCACAGAAAAGCTTCCCAACTTTTCATCGCCTTTGACTGGAGTCACCTAGGATTGCCAGTATCCAAGCGAACTCTATCCAGATGGATAGTGGATTGCATCTCCTTTGCTTACGAAAGTGCAGGTCTCTCTCTCTCTCGAGACTCATGTCACTGCACATAATGTTCGGGTCATGGCTGCCTCTACGGCAAATCTATGCACTATAGTCATTGATGGGATATGCAAAGCAGCAATCTGTTCTTCTGTCCATACCTTTGCTGCTCACTATTGCCTGGACAAGGACTCCCTTGTTTGGCCAAGCTGTTCTCCAGCATCTCTTTCAGACTTAGATCAACTCCTACCCTCCGTCCCAGGTTCCGATACCAAACATCCTTGAAGGATATATTTTATTTATTTATTTTTATTTAATATACATTTATATACCATGTTTTCCCACGTATCAAATATGGTTTACAAGGAACAACAATGTGAATTGTGCCAACAAGTGCTCAGTTCACTTACATTATAACTATTGTAACTATTTACATTAAACTGTAAGGTTTACAACTATTTACCTTAATTTTAGATACTCAACTTATTTTAAAACTGTTGGAACTATTTACAATAAGCTGTTGGAAAAACTGTTGTATCAGTATTTTACATAGGTTATATAGCATATGCTTGTGGGATAATGTGCCATCAGGCAGAGGGGGAGATTAGCTGCTCAGGCAGACTGTTGTATCAGTATTTGACATAGGTTATATAGCATATGCTTGTGGGATAATGTGCCATCAGGCAGAGGGGGAGATTAGCTGCTCAGGCAGACTGTTGTAAGATTGAGGTGTGTGGTTTTAAGTTCTATTGTGAAAGAGAGCTTGTGGGCTAAAGTGTAGCGTAAACAGATGCGTTTTAAGGTTTTTGCGGAACATGTTGATGTCATTGACCTCTCTGAGTTCAGCAAGTAACTCATTCCAGAGTGTTTGTCGTTTTCTTGCATTTTCTGAAGTCCTTAGGAACTGTTTGTTACTAATACTCCTTTGGGTTCTGGTGGGGTTTTCTATATTGATAAGCGTATTTAAGAATGAGGGTGCTAAATTGTTGATAATTTTAAATGTTGTAAACCAGTATTTTATATTTTATGCGGCTTTGAATAGGTAGCCAGTGTAGTTCGTAGAGGGTAGGCGTGATGTGTTCAATGGCACTGATATTCTTGATGGTTCTGGCTGCAGCGTTTAGCACTAGTTGGAGCCTTCTAATTGAGTGTTTGGAGGTTCCTTGGAGAATTGCATTGGCAAAGTCAAAGTGAGGCGTGATAAGCGCCTGTATTACTGATATGAAGCCCTGTAAGGGGATTAGAGGTCAAAGCTGCTTTAGGAGTTTGAGTTTATAATGAATTTTAGTGACTGTATTCTTGATGTGTGTTATGTGCCAGTGATCCACAGTTCACTCTGAGGTCATCTCTCTGGCATCTTCAAGCTAGGGAGTCCCATATGTGAAGACTACATTCCTGCTTGTTCCTGGAAATAGTGTAGTTACTCACCTGTAAAAGGTGATCTCCAGGAACAAGCAGGAATAAGTCCTCACATATGGGTACGTCGGAACCGACGGAGCCGGCGCGGGAAAGCTCCCCAGCTTTTCAGATGAAAAGCTTTTGGGGCTTCCCACAGCGCATGCGCGCTGCCTTCCCGCCTTCCTTACCAGCTCTCTTCAGTTTCTCTTTTTCCGCGGAGCCAGCAGGTCGTGTTCCTGTCACCGCTGAAGAAATTGTTATTTTAATTTGTTTCTTTTGACCGCGTACCTGCCTTCCCCATACCAAAACCGGTACTGCTGGTCTCTCTTTCTTTATTTCTTAAAAAAAAAAAAAAAAAAAATCTTTTTTTTATTTCAGCACAACGTGGTAACTTTTGCTAGGCCTTCAGGCCTACACTAATTCTCCTCATGGAGAAGCCAGCTCCTGGTTTTTAAAAAGTGTACCAAGTGCAGTGCTGTTATTTCGCTCTCAGACACCCATGAATGGTGTCTTAAATGTTTGGGACCTGACCACTCCATACCGGACTGCCATTCTGCTCCCAGATGTCTAAACGTGGTATGCAGAACCGGGCCAACAAGTTCCATGTGCTGTTTGCTTCAGATAATCCAGCATCACAGTCATCCAGGTCTTCCTCTCCGGATGGATCTCAGGTAACCAAACTTTCTGTGGGCAAATCCTCTAAAAGCAAATCTCTTTCAAAAGATCGAGAGGCTCTCAATCTTGAGTTCGAGGATTCTGCCCACACCAAAAAACCCCGGCGGGAGGCTCCGGCCTCCAAAGCATCACCTATGGGGTTACAGGTTGACATCGATGGCACGGCCTCGAATGATCACCTGTTAGACTGCTCTGGGGTACCGGTCGATAACGGTAAGGACATCCAGGCAGCAGCAGTGGCGTCCATGGGCAATACTGTCCAGACCATGCAGCAGGCCATTCTGGCTTTCATTAAGGCTGCGACGCCCTCGGTACCGATTCCATCGGTACCGGACCCGGTTCCGGTATCCACACCGGAACCGAGACCATGACTTCCAAGCGTCGATCGGTTCCGCTTGCTGGATTCAGGCTTTTGCCCGATACCAATCCCATGCCCGATACGCCCGATCTCGATTATCGATCGGTACGCGTATCGTGCATTGCAAGCACAGAGAGAATACTCAGATTCTTCTGATGAGTTCAATTCCTCTGATGACTCTGCTGAGTTTGATCTTCCTGAGGAGCCCTCTTCTCTAAAGAGGGCGATGTCTCCTCCAGAGGATTTATCCTTTCAGGATTTCATTGTTGATGTAGCTAAAGGACTTCTATTGCTACATCTTCTGAAAAGAAACCCAGATCAAAAAAATTGGATATTTTAGGATACTCTAAAGCTCCTAAAGAGGCAGTTACTCTGCCTATCCATGAAATCCTTCAAGAACACTTGATGGATTTGTGGGAGACTCCTCTAACTCTGTCTCCTCATTCACGTAGGTTGGACACCATGTACCGGGTCCCTCCTCCTGGGTTTCAAAAAACTCAGCTGCCTCACCACTCCATTGTGGTGAAGTCTGCTATGAAGAGGATAGAGTCCCAAAAGGCACTCTTCTACCCCTCCAGGGCGAGAATGTAAGACCCTTGACTCTTTTGGTAGAAAGATCTTCCAGGCTAGTATGCTTATAGCCAGGATCAATTCTTACAGCCTTTATATGGGCATGTTTCTCAGAGAACTTGCCCTAAAGCTACGGCATTTTGCCCCTTTATCCCTGAGGATAAAAAGGAGGACTTCACTTCTGTGGTGACACAACTTTCAGAGGTCTCCAAGTTTTCCAACAGGGCAGCCTTTGATTCCTTTGAGGTTGCTGGCAGGGCTTCGGGAATTGCTATTGCAGCCCGACGTCTTGCTTGGCTCCAGGCTTCTGACCTAGAACCCTGGGTTGTGGATGGCCTAAGGAATCTGCCCTGTACAGGTGAGAACTTATTTGGTGAAGACTGGCAAATTAAAGCTGCTCAAATGGATGCAGAAAATGCCACTCTAGATAGACTTTCTAAGTCTACTTCTACTCCTGCCAAAAAGAAGTCTTTTAAAAGGCCTTACTATAAGAAGGCCAGATTTTCCACAAATACTGGCCAACAGTCTTCTCAGCCTCACTTTGCTGCTAAACGTCAGCAATTTAAGCAAGTAAAGTCAAAGTCTGCAGTGTCTGCTACACCCCAGCAGGCTCAACCCCTCAGGGGTTTTGACTTGCCCCTAGAGAACTTACCATTTCTGGCTCTGGAACAACCAGAGCCTCTCACCATACCTGGAAGGCTAGTTCACTTTGCTCCCAGATGGGAGCAAATAACATCAGAGCAATGGACCCTCTCTATCATCAGAGAGGGCTACAAACTTCCTTTCTCCAGCCTTCCTCCCCATACCATGGTGAGGCAATTCAGTTCTCCCCCATCTCTTCTGACCCTGTTGGGTCAGGAAGTCTCCTCTCTCCTTGCCCAAGGGGCAATAGAGGAGGTTCCTCTTCCTCAACAGGGGTTAGGGTTCTACTCCCCTTATTTTCTCATAACAAAGAAGACAGGGGGCTTCAGACCTATCCTAAATCTGAGAGAATTGAACAAGTTTCTATTCAAGGAGAAATTCATAATGCTCTCTCTGGGCATTCTCCTTCCATACCTTCAGAGTCAGGATTGGCTTTGTTCTCTAGATCTCAAGGATGCGTACACTCATATACTCATCCATCCATCCCACAGAAAATATCTTCGATTTCTGTTCCAGGGAAAACATTTCCAATACAGAGTACTTCCCTTCGGTCTCGCCTCTGCTCCAAGAGTATTCACAAAATGCATGGCAGTCGTAGCCGCATTTCTAAGAGGCATGGGAATCTTTGTCTTCCCATATCTGGACGACTGGCTCATCCGAGCTCCATCTCAGTCAGAAGCCCAGATTTCCTTGGACCGCACAAGGCGTATTCTTCAATATCTGGGACTTGTGGTAAACATTCCCAAGTCCCAACTCATCCCTATTCAGTCCCTGGAATTCATAGGGGCCCACTTGGACTCCACCACTGCAAGGGCCTACCTCCCTCTGGTCCGAGGCCAACGACTAATCAGCTTGGCCTCCCAGGCTCAGTCCAGAAGTCACTTGTCAGCCAGGGAACTGCTGCAATTTCTGGGCCACATGGCCTCCACGGTCCATGTGGTGCCCTACGCTCGTCTCCATATGAGGGCAGCTCAATGGACTTTGGCCACCCAGTGGTCTCAAGCATCAGGAGCGCTCTCAGACCAAGTACTCACCTCAAAACGTCTGTTTTGGTCTCTCCAGTGGTGGACATCCTCCAAAAATCTGTTGTTGGGGACCCCCTTCCAACCTTCGTTGCCCCAAGCAACCCTCACAACAGATGCCTCCCAAACAGGGTGGGGAGCTCATCTCCAACACCTCTCCACTCAGGGCACCTGGTCTCCCCAGGAGACCACCCTTCACATCAACCTTCTGGAACTGCGAGCAATCTTCCTTGCCCTCACAGTCTTCCACACCCTCCTTGTCAACCTGACTGTCCTAGTCCAGACAGACAATCAGGTAGCCATGTTCTATGTCAACAAACAAGGAGGGACGGGCTCTCTGTCGCTTTGCAACGAAGCTCTCAGATTATGGGCCTTCGCCAGAGAGCATCAAATTCATCTTCTGGCAGTATACCTTCCAGGAGTTCAAAACTCTCGGGCAGACAGACTCAGTCGAGTTCTGCTTCCACACAAATGGTCCCTGCATATGGACCAGATACGCAGAATCTTTCAGGAATGGGGGACCCCGGACATAGACCTCTTTGCAAGTCCGTGGAATGCCAAACTTCCCCGGTTCTGTTCCAGGACTCCGTGTCAGGGAGTTCAGGCCAACGACGCCTTTCTCCTGCATTGGGGTCAGGAATTCCTGTATGCTTTTCCACCCATTCCTTTGATTCCCAAGACTCTGTTCAAACTTCAGAGGGATCACGGGTCGATGATCCTCATAGCTCCACGCTGGCCACGCCAAGTGTGGTTCCCTCTACTTCTACAGCTCTCCCAGGGCTCCTCCCTGGACCTGGGAGCTGCGCCAGACCTTCTGTCTCAGGAGAAAGGGACTTTGTGGCACCCAAACCCCAAGTCCCTACATCTCCGAGCTTGGTTACTGAAGGCTTAAGCCTTCATGAGTTTAATCTTTCTCAACCAGTGAAAGATATCCTTCATGCCTCTAGGAAACCCTCTACCAGGCGTTCCTATGCTTTCAAATGGAAACGTTTTTCCATTTGCTCAACAGGGTCTTGACCCTCTGGCACTTCCTTTGAATTCTCTACTAGACTATCTCCTGCATCTTTCCAATGCAGGCCTCAAGACGAATTCAGTACGAGTCCATTTAAGTGCTATTGCAGCATCCTTAAAACCTATAAATGGACAACCTGTTTCCTCTCATCCTCTTGTTGCAAGGTTCATGAGAGGCCTGACCTTAACTAAACCTCCCATCCGACCTCCGCCGGTAGCATGGGATTTGAACCTAGTTCTAGGTCAGCTTATGAAGCCACCTTTTGAGCCTTTGGACTCCACCTCCTTGAAATTTCTTTCATGGAAGGTAGTTTTCCTTATTGCAGTCACTTCAGCTCGCCGCATCAGTGAACTGCAGGCTTTAGTGGCTAATCCACCTTATATTAGGTTTCATCATGATAAGGTGGTCCTTAGGACGAACCCCCACTTTATGCCCAAAGTGGTCTCGCCTTTTCATCTTAATCAAGAGGTGTATCTACCTGTTTTTTTTCGGGCTCCTCATGCATCCAGTGCAGAGAGGAACCTTCATACTCTTGACTGTAAAAGAGCTCTCGCCTTTTACCTCAACAGGACTCAGCCACATCGAAAAACTTCCCAACTTTTTGTGGCTTTTGATCCTTCTCATTTGGGACTTCCAGTCTCCAAACGTACACTTTCCAATTGGATTGCTCAGTGTATTTCTTTTGCTTACCAGAGTAAGAATATTTCTCTGGAAGGCCATGTCACAGCTCACAATGTGAGAGCCATGGCTACTTCTATGGCTCATTTTCACTCTGTATCCATCGATCAGATCTGTCGAGCAGCCACTTGGGCCTCGGTTCATACCTTCACAGCCCATTACTGTTTGGACAAGGACTCCCGCCGGGATGCCTTGTTTGGTCAGGCTGTCCTCAAACACCTGTTCCATACTTAAGCAACTCCTGAGATCCATACGAAGATGGTTTACCCTTGGAGGGGGATCTCCCAGGCATCTTAGCTAGGGAGTCCCCATATGTGAGGACTTATTCCTGCTTGTTCCTGGAGATAGCACAGTTACTTACCTGTAACAGGTGATCTCTGGGAACAGCAGGAATTAGTCCTCACAACCCACCCACCTCCCCTAGGAGTTGTATCTTCTATCTATCTACCTTCCTTTCCTCTCTCTATTGTCTCAGCTATAAACTCGAACTGAAGAGAGCTGGTAAGGAAGGCGGGAAGGCAGCGCGCATGCGCTGTGGGAAGCCCCAAAAGCTTTTCATCTGAAAAGCTGGGGAGCTTTCCCGCGCCGGCTCCGTCGGTTCCGACGTACCCATATGTGAGGACTAATTCCTGCTGTTCCCAGAGATCACCTGTTACAGGTAAGTAACTGTGCTATCTCCAAGAACAGCAGGAATTTAGTCTTCACAACCTGGCTTCCTCCCCTAGGAGTTGTAGGTCTTCTCCTTATCGCTTTTTATCTCAGCTACAAAGTCAACTGGAAGGGGCGGTATAAAAATATATGCAAATAAATAAAATGAATAAACTGAGGAGGGAGAGTTGGGAAGGCAGCTATGCAGGCACAGTGGGATGCTCCCAAAAGCTTTCCTACTGGATGCTGGGGAGCGTTCCCACGCGGGCTCTGTCGGTACTGACGTTACCCATATGTGAAGACTAAATTCCTGCTGTTTTCGGAGATCACCTGTTACAGGTGAGTAACTATGCTTTACTCACCTGTAGCAGGTGTTCTCCTGGAAAAGCAGGAATTGGTCCTCCCTCCCCCCCACCCCCCGAGTAGTTTTTCTTTTTTTGTTTTATTAAGCTATGTTATCATACTGAGGTAAGAGCTCCTTTGGGCAGGAAATGGGCATGCATGCATGCATGGTTGACCTCCACAAGGCCTTCTCTGAAAGCTGGGGAGCGCTTCCCATGTGGTCTCCATCAGTGACCTCACCCATGTGTGAGGACTGATTCCTGCTGTTCCTGGAGAACACCTGCTACAGGTGAGTAACTACGCATCTCCAGGAACAAGCAGGAATGAGTCTTCACATATGGGTACGTCGGCACCGATGGAGTCCGTGCGGGAACGCTCCCCAGCGTCCAATCAGAACGCCTTTGGAAGCATCCCAACACACCTGCGTGCTGCCTTCCCGCCTTTCCCAACTGCCTCTCCTCAGTTTTCGTTTTTCCGTGGAGCCGGCAGGGCATCGTCCTGTCACCGCAGAAAATTCTTTTTATTTTTGTTTTTTCTTGTGGTCGCGTCTACCTTCCCTCGACGCACCGGTACTGACGGTGTTTTCTTTTTTCTTTTCTCTACAAGTATTTCCTTTTGTGGGAAATTTTTTCCTCTTTAGTGCCTGACAGGTTTTGGCCTGCTAGGCCTCTCCACGTTCCCTCATGGAAATGCTAGCCACTAGAACCTCTCAACTGTGGCGCTACCAAATTAGTTTTAGACACCCATAATTGGTGCCTTCCATGTTTGGGACCTGAACACCATCCGCTGGAGTGTCCCTCCTGCACTACTATTTCTGCAAGAAGTTTTCAGCATCGAGCTCAACTTGATACGCTGTTCCCCTCAGACCTGAGGGTACCAGCTACATCATCTTTTTCGCAGGATCAGGTAACCAAACAAAAGTCTGTAAAAACTAGCCAGTCCTCGGGTGGTAGATCTCATGTACATCATAGAGATGCCTTTCGGCTTGCCCCTGAGGACATATTGGCAAAACCCCGGCGGGAGGCTTCTGTCTCAAAAGCATAAACGGGGTTTCAGGTTGTTCCTGGGGTGTTTACCTCGGTGAACATACCTGAGCCATGCCCGGTGGTGGTATCCGCTTTGAGCGGTACCGGTACCCCGGCATCGGCAATGGAACATTCCACACCAATGATCGCAGTCAAGCGCTCTCGGTATCTTCGGTGCCGCTACTGACCGATCTTCCCACATCGGCCTCGGTACCAATGCTGGTATCCGCGTCGGTGCCCTCCAGATCTGCATCGATAGACTCGCTTCTTTCGATGCCAAGTCTAGAATTGATCTCTAGTCTGGATGACTGGGTACTGACTCGTCTCGGTACCGACTTCAGACGGTACCGAAGACATTCTACCGATGATCAAGGTCTGCCACATTCGGTTACCTCGGTAACGATAATTCTCCAGGACCAAGCAGGAAGTCAGTCCTCACATATGGGTGACAACGACGTCGATGGAGCCCTTGCGGAGCATTTCCCCAGCTTTCCATGAAAGCCTTTGGGAATGCAGGCACGCATGCGCGGTTCCCTTCCCGCCTAAACGTGCCATTTTGCTCAGTCTCTCGTTTTCCGTGAAGCCCACCGGACATGAATCCTAGTCATCTCAAGGAACAAGCAGGAATAAGTCCTCACATATGGGTACGTCGGTACCGACGGAGCCCGAGCGGGAAAGCTCCCCAGCTTCCCAGAAGGAAAGCTTTTGGGACCTCCCACTGCACATGCGCGCTGCCTTCCCGCCTTCCTGACCAACTCTCCTCAGTTCTTCTTTTTCCACGGAGCCAGCAGGTCATGTTCCTGTCACCGCTGAAGAAGTTGTTATTTTAGTTTATTTCTTTGGCCGCGTGTCTGCCTTCCCCGATTCCAGACCGGTACCGCCGGTCTTTTTTCCTTTATTTTAAAAAAAAAATCTCTTTTCTTTTCCTCACTTGGTGTATTACTTCTGTGAGGCCTTTAGGCCTTCACTAATTCTCCCTCATGGAGAAACAAGCCTCTGGGTTTAAAAAATGCACCAAGTGCAGCGGTACTATTTCAGTCACAGACACCCATGAATGGTGTCTTAAATGTTTGGGGCCTGACCATTCCATTCCGGATTGCCCATCCTGTTCTTTGTCTAAACGTGGCTTACAGAACCGGGCAGCCAAGTTTCACATGCTGTTTTCTACAGATACTCCAGCATCGACATCTTCCAGGTCTTCCTCTCCTGATGGATCTCAGGTAACCAAACATTCCTCTGGCAGGTCCTCAAAGGGCAAATCTCCCTCTAAGTATCGAGATACCCCTGGGCTTGACCCTGAGGACCCTGCCCCAGCCAAACAACCCCGGCGGGAAGCTCCGTCTTCCAAAGCTCCTCCTATAGGGTTACAGGTTGACATCGATGGCACGGCCTCGACCGATCACCTGTTAGACTGTTCTGGGGTACCGACTCAATCATCCGGTACCGACATCCAGACAGTCGTGGCGTCCATGGATCATACAGTTCAATCCATGCAGCAGGCCATTCTGGCTTTTATTAAGGCTGCGACGCCCTCGTACCGACTCCGGTTCCGGTACCACAACCGATACCGGTACCCATGCCTTCCACATCGACCAGGATTCCGGTTCCTGGTTCCGGGGTTTTTCCCGATACCGATCCGGTTCTGGGTACCCCCGATGTCGATACCGGTCGATACGCTTATCGATCCCTGGAAGCAAACAGACGATACTTTGAGTCTTCTGATGATCCTGATTCATCAGATGACTCTGCTGAAGTATCCCTTACTCTACCTGAGGAGCCCTCTTCTCCAAAGAGGAGAATGTCTCCTCCAGAGGATTTATCCTTTCAAGACTTCATCATTGAAGTAGCTAAAGGTCTTTCTATTTCTGTATCCTCTGAAAAAGAACCTAGAGCAAAAAAGTTAGACATTTTAGGATACTCTAAGGTTCCCAAAGAGGCAGTCACCCTGCCCATCCATGAAATTCTTCAAGATCACATGATGGACTTATGGGAGACTCCTCTCACCCTATCTCCACATTCTCGTCGTCTGGACACCATGTATCGTGTCCCCCCTTCTCCTGGGTTTCAAAAAACTCAGCTCCCGCACCACTCCATTGTGGTGCAGTCAGCTATGAAAAGGATCAAGAGTACTAAAAGACACTCTTCTGCTCCCCCAGGAAGAGAATGTAGGACTCTGGATGCTTTTGGAAGGAAAATCTTCCAAGCAAGTATGCTTATTGCCAGAATCAACTCATATAGCCTCTATATGGGCATGTTTCTGAAGGAAATTGAATTAAAAATACGCCATTTTCTCCCCTTTATCCCAGAGGATAGAAAGGAGGAGTTCCTTCTTCTGCTTAAGCATACTCAAGATATTTCAAAGTTCTCCAACAGAGCAGCCTTTGACTCCTTTGAAGGTGCTAGCAGAGCCTCAGGTATTGCCATAGCGGCTCGCAGAATTGCTTGGCTCCAGGCCTCTAACCTTGAACCCTGGGTCCAGGATGGGTTGGGAAATTTGCCCTGTACAGGTGAGAATCTGTTTGGTAAGGAGTGGCAAATCAAAGCCACTCAAATGGATGCAGAAAATGCTGCTTTGGATAGACTTTCTAAGTCTACCTCTACCCCTGTCAAGAAGAAATCCTTCAAAAAGCCTTTCTACAAGAAGGCCAGATTTGCCACAAATACTGGCCAACAATCTTCTGCAGCTCGCTTTGCTCCTAAGCGTCAGCAGCCTAAACAGGCCAGGGCAAAACCTGCAGGGGCTGCTACAGCCCAACAGTCCCAACCCCCTCAGGGTTTTTGACTTACAACTAGAGAACTTAACCTTTCTGGCTCTAAAACATCCAGAACCTCTCACCATTCCAGGAAGGTTAACTCATTTTGCTCCCAGATGGGAGCAAATCACATCAGAGCAATGGACCCTCTCTATTATCAGAGAGGGCTACAAACTACATTTCTCCAACCTTCCTCCCCATACCATGGTGAGAAGTTTCAATTCTCCCCCATCTCTCCTAGACCTGTTGGGTCAGGAGGTGACCACTCTTCTCGCCCAAAAAGCAATAGAAGAGGTTCCTCTTCCTCAACAAGGGTCAGGGTTTTACTCCCCTTATTTTCTCATTCCCAAGAAAACAGGGGGGTACAGACCCATTTTGGATCTCAGAGAATTGAACAAATTTCTATACAGGGAGAAATTCAAGATGCTTTCTCTAGGCACACTCCTTCCATACCTACAGAGTCAGGACTGGCTTTGTTCTCTAGATCTCAAGGATGCGTACACACATATACTCATCCATCCATCCCACAGAAAATTCCTACGGTTTCTGTTCCAGGGAAAACACTTCCAATACAGAGTACTTCCCTTCGGTCTAGCCTCTGCTCCAAGGGTATTTACCAAATGCATGGCAGTAGTAGCTGCATTCCTACGCACCCTGGGAATTTTTGTCTTCCCATACCTGGACGACTGGCTCATCCGAGCTCAGACTTCCCTGGATCGCACCAGGCGAATTCTACAGTATCTGGGACTTGTGATCAATCTGCCAAAGTCCCAACTCACCCCTACTCAATCCCTAGAATTCATAGGGGCCTGGTTGGATACCACCACCGCAAGGGCCTATCTACCTCAGGCCCGTTGCCAACGTCTAGTGCACTTAGCCTCTCAGACTCAGTCCAGAAGCCACTTGACTGCCAGAGAGATGCTACAACTATTAGGCCACATGGCCTCCACAGTGCATGTGGTGCCTTATGCTCGCCTACATATGAGAGCAGCTCAATGGACTTTATCCACCCAGTGGACTCAAGCATCAGGAGCTCTCTCAGACCAAATAGCAAACTCCAATCGTCTTTTTTGGTCTCTCCAATGGTGGATGTCCACTCAAAATCTGTTGTTGGGGACCCCCTTTCAACCATTGTTGCCCCAAGCAACCCTCACAACAGATGCCTCCCAAACAGGTTGGGGGGCTCATCTCCAAGATCTCTCCACTCAGGGCACTTGGTCTCCACAGGAGACCACCCTTCATATCAACCACTTGGAACTTCGAGCAATCTTTCTAGCTCTCAAAGTTTTTCATACCCTCCTAAGCAACATGACAGTCCTTATTCACACGGACAATCAAGTAGCCATGTTTTACATAAACAAACAAGGAGGGACTGGCTCTCTGTCGCTTTGCAACGAAGCTCTAAGATTATGGGCCTTTGCCAGAGAGCATCAAATCCATCTCCTGGCAGTATATCTTCCAGGAATCCAAAACTCTTGGGCAGACAGACTCAGTCGAGTTCTGCTTCCACACGAATGGTCCCTGCACATGGATCAGGTACTCAGAATCTTCCAGAAATGGGGAACCCCGGACATAGACCTCTTTGCAAGTCCGTGGAATGCCAAACTTCCCCGGTTCTGTTCCAGAATTCCGTGTCAGGGAGTTCAGACCAAGGATGCCTTCCTCCTGCATTGGGGTCAGGGTTTCCTGTATGCCTTTCCACCCATTCCTTTGATTCCCAAGACTCTGTTCAAACCTCAAAGGGATCAAGGGTCCATGATCCTCAGCTCCACGCTGGCCACGCCAAGTGTGGTACCCTCTACTTCTGCATCTCTCCCAAGCCCCCTCCCTGGACTTGGGAGCTGCTCCAGACCTTCTGTTTCAAGAGGAGGGGACTTTGTGGCACCCAAACCCCAAGTCCCTTCACCTCAGAACTTGGTTACTGAAGGCCTAGACCTTCAACACTTCAATCTTTCGCAGCAAGTGAAGGATATCCTACATGCCTCTAGGAAACCTTCCACTAGGCGTTCTTACGCTTTTAAATGGAAAAGATTTTCCATTTGGTGTGCTCAAAAGGGTCTTAACCCTCTGGCACTCCCATTGAATTCTCTTTTGGAATATCTCCTGCATCTCTCCAATGCAGGACTCAAAACGAATTCAGTAAGAGTCCATTTGAGTGCTATTGCGGCATCACTTAAGCCCATCAATGGACAACCTGTTTCCTCTCATCCTCTTATTGCAAGATTCATGAGAGGCTTAACTTTAACTAAACCTCCCATTCGACCTCTTCCGGTGGCATGGGACTTAAACTTGGTTCTTGCTCAGCTTATGAAGCCACCTTTTGAACCCTTAGCCACTACCTCCTTGAAATTTCTTTCCTGGAAGGTTATTTTCCTCATTGCAGTCACTTCAGCTCGCCGCGTCAGTAAACTGCAGGCCTTAGTGGCTAATCCGCCTTATACAAGGTTCCATCATGATAAGGTAGTCCTTAGGACAAATCCTCACTTTATGCCTAAAGTGGTCTCACCTTTTCATCTTAATCAAGAGGTTTATTTACCTGTCTTTTTTCCAGCTCCTCATGCATCCAATGCAGAGAGGAACCTTCATACTCTGGACTGTAAAAGAGCTCTTGCTTTTTACCTCCACAGGACACAGCAACATCAAAAGTCTTCACAGCTTTTTGTTGCTTTTGATCCTTCTCATTTAGGACTTCCAGTCTCCAAAAGAACACTCTCCAATTGGATTGCTCAGTGTATCTCTTTTGCTTACCAGAGTAAGAACCTTTCTCTGGAAGGCCATGTCACCGCTCACAACGTGAGGGCCATGGCCACCTCTATGGCTCATCTAAACTCTGTGTCCATTGACCAGATCTGTCGAGCAGCCACCTGGGCCTCGGTTCATACCTTTACAGCCCATTACTGTTTGGACAAGGACTCCCGCCGGGATGCCTTGTTTGGTCAGGCTGTCCTCAGACACCTGTTCCATTCTTGAACAACTCCAGCCCACCTTCCCTGAATGGATGCCTGAGATCCATAGGAAGATGAAGAACCTTTCAGGGTCTCATACCCTTTAGGGGATCTCCCGGGCATCTTAGCTAGGGAGTCCCCATATGTGAGGACTTATTCCTGCTTGTTCCTGGAGATAGCACAGTTACTTACCTGTAACAGGTGATCTCTGGGAACAGCAGGAATTAGTCCTCACAACCCACCCACCTCCCCTAGGAGTTGTATCTCTCTCTCTTCCTTTCCTCTCTCTATTGTCTCAGCTATAAACTCGAACTGAGGAGAGTTGGTCAGGAAGGCGGGAAGGCAGCGCGCATGCACAGTGGGAGGTCCCAAAAGCTTTCCTGCTGGGGAGCTTTCCCGCTCGGGCTCCTTCGGTACCTACATACCCATATGTGAGGACTAATTCCTGCTGTTCCCAGAGATCACCTGTTACAGATAAGTAACTGTGCTATCCCGGAAAATTGTGTTTTGTTTTGTTTTTTGCGATTCTTTGCTATTTTTCTTCTCCGGTTCGACGCCGGTTCCCCTCCTGCCGGGTTCGGTACACCGATATCGATCCCAATCTTCTTTTTTTGGTTTTTGCCCTTAGTGGCTGGCGTTCGCGCCCTTTTTTCATTTTCCCTGGAAGGCCGGTCCTTTGACCTCGCGGGGACTCTTTTTTTTTTTTTCCCCGATGGCTTACAGCGGTTTTAAGAACTGTGATCGGTGGAAGAAACTGATGTCTCTCACCGACACACACGACTGCTGCCTTCGGTGCCTCGGTCCTGAACACGACCCTAAGACGTGTGGACCATGTGGGAAAATGTCTTCCAAGGCACTGCAAAGTCATCGGCACCAAAAGGAAAGGCTTTTTTCTGACTCGGCCTCCGGCCGGGCCCGGACCTCATCTGAGGCCTCAACATCTCGGGAGTTGGATCCTGAGCACCGTCGTGGCTCCTCACAGGGGGTCCCCCGACCAGGAAAGCAAAAGGAAGAAGTGGCTCGTGAGGGCGTCGTCGGAAGAGGTCCCGGGTTCCTCGAGAGCTCGGTCTCAGACCCCCGACGGTCGCCCCGGGCCTGTGGAACAGGAGACGCCTTCCAAAGTTCCTCGACTGCAGCCGGAGTCTGCTGGACACGTAAGCCCTGTAGTCCTTGTGGAATCTCCTCCCAGGGAGCCGCCGCCGGGGCCCGAGTCGGGAGCTGCTGAGTCTCCTGAGCTGGGTCTCAGGTTGACAGCCTTGGAGAGCAGACTGTCTGCCTTCATGGAACAGCAGCGGGCACTGATGGCCAGCCTGTCTGGCGCATCTGCCCCGATAACCGGGACATCGACATCGAAGTCGACCCCGGAGACCGAGCCGATACTCGAGGCCATAAAGGCTCGAGGTCGACCTCGGTCGCGGTCTCCATCGACCTCCCATTCGGGACCGAGGGCGTCAACGCCGGTGCCTTCGACGTCGGGGCAGGTGCTCGCAGGCTCAGCGAGGTCGGACCCCGATTCCTCATCGGATGAGTCCGCATGGGAGACGGAGGACGAGGAGTCCCCCGACACCTTCAAGACTCGGTGCATCCCATCGGACTCACCGCAGTCTGAACCCCAGAGTAGATCCCCTCCGGAGGATACCCGGTTCTCGGAGTTCGTTCGGAATATGGCCACTGCGTTGGCTATCCCTGCGGACCCCGAGGAGGAGCTCAAGGCCCTGCAGTACGACTCTCCTCCGAAGGAGGCCTTTACTGTCCCGGTTCCTCAGATGCTGGAACGGCTCCTGTTCCGAATGTGGGAGGCACCGGCCTCGGCGCCAGTTTTAAGCAAGCGGGTCGATTCGATCTATCAACTCCGGAAGAGTCCTGGCTTTCAGAAGGCGCAGCTACCACACCATTCCATGGTGGTGGAATCGGCCATGCATCGCCTGAAAAGTCAGAAGATGCACTCCGTGGTGCCCCCTGGCAGGGAGGCCCGAAACCTGGATGGTTTTGGTAGAAAGTCCTTCCATGGCTCGATGTTTGCTTGCCGTGTCCAGTCTTACCAGCTGTACATGGGCATGTACTTGCGAGACCTGGCCAAGGAGCTGGCCGGGTTCTCTGCTGGTCTCTCCGGGGAACCCTTGCAGAGGTTCAAGTCCTTGTCATCGGGGATCCGGGAATGCTCTGTTTGTCCCGTGCTGCCTACGATGGCTTCGAGGCTTCGGCCCATGTTGCGGCAACTGGCATCGCGGCTTGACGCCAGGCATGGCTGCAGTCATTGGACCTCGAGCCATGGGTTCAGGACAAGTTGGTCGATGTCCCTTGCCGAGGTGAGAACCTTTTTGGCAAGCCCATGACCGAGAAGGCCGCACAGCTCGAGACCGAGCACCTCACACGGACAAGGCTGTCTAGAAAGACTTCTGCCCCTTCTCGCAAGAAGAAGGGCTCGGGTAAAAAGTCCTTCTACCCGAGAAAGGGCACTGCCTACAAACAGTACCCACAATATCAGGCTGCCCCACAGGGTCAGCAAGCCAAGGGGCAGGGTAATGGGCCCCGTAGGCAGAGGACCCCCAAGCCTCCGGCCCCTGCTCCCACTCAGCAGGGTGGGGGTTTTTGACTCTTTAGGCATAGTCTCTCCGTCCCTGCTCTCCCAGCCCTGCACAGGAGGTCGCCTCGCTCTGTTTGCACACCAGTGGCCACTCATCACTGGAGACAGTTGGGTGTAAAGAATAGTCCACAAGGGCTATGCACTACACTTCACACAGCTGCCTCCTCTGTACTTTCCAGGGGAGCCTCCAAGGCCTCCCCTGCATACAGATCTTCTCCTTCAGGAGCTACAAGGTCTGTTGGTGAACAGGGCAGTGGAACCTGTGCCTCCCCACTTAAAAGGTCGAGGGTTCTACTCCAGGTATTTCCTAGTACCCAAAAGAACTGGTGGCCTTCGACCTATTCTAGATCTCCGGAACATCAACAAGTTCTTGGAGAAGGAAAAGTTCAAGATATGCTTACTCTTGGAACCCTTCTGCCCTACCTCCAGCAGGAGATTGGCTATGCTCCTTAGATCTAAAGGATGCGTACACTCACATCCTCATTCATCCAGACCACAGAAAGTACCTCAGGTTCATTGTGGGAGGAAACCAGTATCAATACAGAGTACTACCTTTTGGCCTAACCTCTGCTCCCAGGGTCTTTACCAAATGCCTGGCAGTGGTGGCGCCCTACCTGAAACATCAGGGTATCTTTGTCTTCCCCTATCTGGACGACTGGCTCATCAGGGGTCAGACGTGCCAGGAGGCCAGACAAGCCACCCTCAGAACTATTGCTCTTCTTCAAAGCCTGGGGTTTGTCATAAACTTCGCAAAGTCCACTTTGCTCCCATCACAAAACTTGGAGTTCATAGGGGCAAGGTTGGACACTCTGCTGGCAAAGGCATTCTTGCCCGAAGACAGAGCCCAAAGACTGATAAGCTTGGCGAGTCAGTTTCTCAGCAGGTCACTGGTCTCCGCCAGAGGCTTCTAGGCCACATGGCTTCGACAGTTCATGTGATCCCCAATGCCCGGCTCCATATGAGGCCGGCACAGTGGTGCCTTCGGTCTCAGTGGTCACAGGCCACAGGCAGCCTCAGAGACAAGATAAGGGTGTCCAGACAATTTCTGACGTCCCTCAGCTGGTGGCTCCATCCACACAATCTTCTGCAAGGGGTGCCTTTTCAGATTCCTGGATTCACAGTGGTGTTGACCACGGATGCCTCATTGCAGGGCTGGGGAGCTCATTGTCTAGGCAAGTGCACCTAGGGCCTGTGGTCTCCCTGGGAAGCCACACAGCAAATCAATCTCTTGGAACTCAGGGCTATTCGGTTGGCCCTCAAGACTTTCTCTCCAGCCCTGGCTCATCAGTCTGTCCTAGTTCAAACGGACAACCAGATAGCCATGTTTTATGTGAACAAACAGGGCGGAACTGGGTCCAGGCTCCTTTGCCAGGAAGCACAGGACCTTTGTTTGCCCTCAAGCACAACATGCTCCTCAAGGCTGTCTACCTCCCTGGCCAGGAAAACTACCTGGCCGACAGGTTGAGCAGGATTCTGCAACCCCACGAGTGGCAGCTCCATCCTTTGGTAGTTCAGAAGATTTTCCTGAAATGGGGACTTCCATCCATAGATATGTTTGCCAGTCCACTGAACAAACAGCTGCCAAAGTTCTGCTCCAGGCAACCGCATCCTCTGCGGAGAGCAGCAGATGCTTTTCTAATTCCATGGTCTCAGGGCCTCCTGTATGCGTTTCCTCCCACGTCCTTGGTGGCCCGAACACTGTTCAAGATTCTTCAGGACAAGGCCTCGGTCCTGCTGGTGGCTCCCAAGTGGCCGAGACAGCCTTGGTTTCCACTTCTGCTTCAGGTGGCAGTGGATCCCCCACTGCCTCTGGGGTTGCAACCCAACCTTCTCTCTCAGGATCAGGGTTCCCTTCTTCACCCCAATCTCAAAGCTCTCAATTTGATGGCATGGAGGCTGCAAGGGTAGTTTTGGCTCCCTGGGGCTTACCTCAGGAGGTTGAGGAGGTTGTCCTAGCCTCTAGGAAACGGTCCACTAGGAAAACCTATGCCCTAAAATGGAAAAGGTTTTCTGTGTGGTGTCAGCTACGTACAGAAGATCCCTTCTCCTGTGCTGTACCAGTGGTACTCCAGTACCTACTGCACTTATCAAATCAGGGACTTAAGTCCAATTCTGTTTGGGTCCACCTCTCAGCTCTAGCAGCTCACCACTCACTGGTGGAAGGACATTCTCTCTCGGTTCACCCCTTGGTGTCCCGGTTCCTCATAGGCTTGCTCTTGCTCAAGCCTCCAATCCGTCGTCCTGCTCCTGAGTGGGAGTTGAATGTGGTCTTGCAACAACTGACTCGCCCACCTTTTGAGCCGATGGCTACTTGCCCTCTACGCTTCCTGTCCTGGAAGACACTCTTCTTGGTAGCCCTAACCTCAGCCAGGCGAGTGAGTGAGCTTCAGGCCCTGGTCTGTGACAGTCCTTACACCAGATTCTATAAGAACAGGGTAGTCCTCAGGACTCATCCAAAGTTCCTTCCAAAGGTTGTCTCCTCTTTCCACCTCAACCAGGAGGTGGTTCTTCCAACATTCTTCCCTAGGCCTCATGCAAGCCAGGCTGAAGCAGTTCTGCATACCCTGGACTGTAGGAGGGCCTTATCCTTCTACCTTGACCGTACGCAGGGGCATAGAAGGGCTACTCAGCTCTTCATCTCTTTTGACCCTAATAACTTGGGGTTAGCTGTGTCCAAGCGTACCTTGTCCATCTGGGTGGCTGACTGTATCACATGGGCTTACAGGGCGGCTGATCTTCCTTTGCAGGGTCGGGTCACGGCCCATCGTGTCAGGGCAATGGCTGCCTCAGTGGCTCATCTCCGCTCTGTACTGTTGGTAGACATCTGCAGGGCTGCTACTTGGTCTTCAAGTCATACGTTTGCGGCCCATTACTGTCTGGAAAGGGAGTCCCGGAGGGACAGTGCTTTTGGCCAGGCAGTACTCCGGAATCTCTTTGAGGTTTAGGCAACTCCTGCACTCCTGCCCTCTGTTGAGCTACCGGTGGAGGTTCTGTCAGTGAAAAAGCCTTTCTTTGATGCTGGGACTAGAGGGAGTTCTCTTGTTCAGCCTGGGTTCCTTGGTAGCCCAGAGCTAGGGAGTCACCCATATGTGAGGACTGACTTCCTGCTTGGTCCTGGAGAAAGAGTAGTTACTCACCTGTAACAGGTGTTCTCCAGGACCAAGCAGGAAGTCAGTCCTCACTTATGGGTGTCATTGACGCCGATGAAGCCCTAGCAGAGCATTTCCCCAGCTTTCTATGAAAGCCTTTGGCAATGCAGGCACGCATGCGCGGTGCCATCTTACTGCAGTCTCTCTTTTTCCGAGAAGCCCACCAGACGTGCATCCTGTCATCCCGGATAAAAGTTTGATTTTTTCGGCGATTCTCGCTATTTTTTCTCCCGGTTCGATGCCGGTTCCCCTCCCGCCGGGTTCGGTACACCGGTATCGAGCCCGATTCTTCTTTTTCGGTTTTTGCCCTTCGTGGCTGGCGTTTGCGCCCTTTTTTGGATTTTTCCCTGGAAGGCCGGTCCTTTGACCTCACGGGGACTCTTTTTTCCCTGATGGCTTCCAGCGGTTTGAAGAAGTGTGATCGGTGTAAGAAGTTGATGTCTCTCACCGACACACACGACTGCTGCCTTCGGTGCCTCGGTCCTGATCACGACCCTAAGACGTGTGGACCATGTGGGAAGATGTCTTCCAAGGCCCTACGAAGTCGCCAGCAGCAGAAAGAAAGGCTTTTTTCGGACTCAGCCTCCGGCCGGGCCCGGACCTCGTCTGAAGCCTCGACATCTCGGGATTCGGATCCCGAGTGCCGTCAAAACTCCTCGGACAGGGGGTCCCCCGACCGGAAACGCAAGAGGAAGAAGCGGCTCGTGAGGGCGTCGTTGGAGGAGGTCCCTGGCTCTTCGAGGGCCAGGTCTAAGACCCCCGACCGTCGCCCCGGGCCCGTGGAACAAGAGAAGCCTGCCAAAGTTCCTCGCGTGGAGCCGGAGTCTGCTGGACACGTAAGCCCTGTGGTCCTCGAGGACTCTCCTCCCAAAGAGCCGACGTCGGACAGCCTTGGAGGGCAGACTGCCTTCATGGAGCAGCAGCGGGCACTGATGGCCAGCCTGTCTGGCGCATCTGCCCCAACCACCAGGACATCAACATCGAAGTCGACCCTGGAGACCGAGCCAATACTCGAGTCCATCATGGCTCGAAGTCAACCTCGGTTGCGGTCTCCCTCGACCTCCCGTTCGGGACCTAGGGCGTCGGGGCGGGTGCTCCAGGGCCCCGTGGGGTCGGATCCTGACTCCTCGTCGGACGAGTCCGCCTGGGAGACGGAGGATGAGGAGTCCCCCGACACATTCAAGACTCTGTGCATCCCCTCGGACTCACCGCAGTCTGAGCCTTGAGTAGAATCCCACCCCCCCCCCCCCCCCGGAGGATACCCAGTTCTCGGAGTTTGTCCGGGATATGGCCACCGCGTTGGCTATTCCGGCGGACCCCGAGGAAGAGCCTCGAGCCTCGAGCTCGAGGCCCTACAGTATGACTCTCCTCCTAAGGAGGCCTTTACTGTCCCGGTTCCTCCGATGCTGGAACGGCTCCTCTTCCGGATGTGGGAAGCACCGGCCTCGGCGCCGATTCTAAGCAAGCGAGTCGATTTGATTTATTGACTCCGGAAGAGCCCTGGCTTTCAGAAGGCGCAGCTACCACACCATTCTATGGTGGTGGAATCGGCCATGCATCGTCTGAAAAGCCAGAAAATGCACTCTGCGGTGCCCCCCGGCAGGGAGACCCGGAACCTCGATGGTGTCGGTAGAAAGTGCTTCCAGGGCTCGATGCTTGCTTGCCGTGTCCAGTCTTACCAGCTGTACATGGGCATGTACTTGCGAGACCTGGCCAAGGAGTTGACCGGGTTCTCTGCTGGTCTCTCCGGGGAGCCCTTGCAGAGATTCAACTCCTTGTCCTCGGGGATTCGGGACTGCTCGAAGTTTATGTCCCGCGCCGCCTACAATGGCTTCGAGGCTTCGGACCGAGTTGCGGCAGCCGGCATCGCGGCTCGACGCCAGGCATGGCTGCAGTCATCGTTCCTCGAGCCGTGGGTTCAGGACAAGTTGGTTGATGTCCCTTGCCGAGGTGAAAACCTTTTTGGCAAACACATGGCCGAGAAGGCCGCACAGCTTGAGACCGAGCACCTTTCCAGGACAAGGCTGTCTAGGAAGACCTCTGCCCCTTCTCACAAGAAGGCGGCCTCGGGTAAGAAGCCCTTTTACCCGAGGAAGGGCACTGCCTACAAACAGTACCCTCAGTATCGGCTGCCCAAGCTGCACCCCAGGGTCAGCAAGCGAAGGGGCAGGGTAATGGGCCCTGTAGGCAGAGGACCCCCAAGCCTCTAGCCCCTGCTCCCACTCAGCAGGGTGGGGGCTTTTGACTCCTTGAGCGTAGCCTCTCAGTTGCTGCTCTCCCAACCCTGCACAGGAGGTTGCCTCGCCCTCTTCGCCCACCAGTGGCCCCACATCACTGGGGACAGTTGGGTGTTAAACATAGTCCACAAGGGCTATGCACTACACTTTCACCAACTGCCTCCGCCATACTTTCCAGGGGAACCTCCAAGGCCTCCCCTGCACACAGACCACCTCCTTCAAGAGCTTCAAGGTCTGTTGGTGGACAGGGCGGTGGAGCCTTTGCCTCCCCACTTGCAAGGTCAGGGATTCTACACAAGGTATTTCCTGGTGCCCAAAAGAACCGGTGGCCTTCGACCCATTCTGGACCTCAGGAACCTCAACAAGTTCCTAGAGAAAGAAAAGTTCAAGATGCTTACTCTTGGAACACTTCTGCCCTACCTCCAGCAGGGAGATTGGCTATGCTCCTTAGATCTAAAGGATGCGTACACTCACATCCTCATTCATCCAGACCACAGAAAGTACCTCAGGTTCCTTGTGGGAGGAAACCATTATCAGTACAGAGTACTGCCTTTTGGCCTCACCTCCGCTCCCAGGGTCTTTACCAAATGCCTGGCAGTGGTGGTGGCGGCCTACCTGAAAAATCAGGGAATCTTTGTCTTCCCCTATCTGGACGACTGGCTCATCAGGGGTCAGACGTGCCAGGAGGCCAGACAAGCCACCTTCCGAACTATTGCTCTTCTTCAAAGCCTAGGGTTTGTAATAAACTTAGCAAAGTCCACTTTGCTTCCCTCCCAGAATTTGGAGTTCATAGGAGCAAGGCTGGACTCTCTACTGGCAAAGGCTTTCTTACCAGAAGACAAAGCACAAAGATTGATAGCCTTGGCAAACCAGTTTTTTCAGCAGGTCACTAGTCTCCGCCAGACTCTGCCTGAGGCTCTTAGGCCACATGGCTTCGACAGTACATGTGACCCCCAATGCCAGGCTCCATATGAGGCCTGCACAGTGGTGCTTTCGGACTCAGTGGTCACAGGCTACAGGCAGCCTCAGGGACAGGATAAGGGTGTCCAGACAATTTCTGAACTCCCTCAGCTGGTGGCTGCACCCACCCAATCTACTAGAAGGGGTGCCCTTTCAGATTCCTGGGTACACAGTCGTACTGACCACAGACGCCTCCCTGCAAGGCTGGGGAGCTCATTGTCTGAACAAGTGCACCCAGGGCCTGTGGTCTCCTTGGGAGGCTACACAGTAGATCAGTCTCCTAGAACTCAGAGCTATTCGGTTAGCACTCAAAACTTTCTCGCCTACCCTGGCTCATCAATCTGTCCTGGTTCAGACAGACAACCAGGTGGCCATGTTTTATGTGAACAAACAGGGCGGGACTGGGTCCAGACTCCTCTGTCGGGAGGCTCAGGACCTTTGTTCCTTTGCCCTCAAGCACAACATGCTCCTCAAGGCTGTGTACCTTCCAGGCCAGGACAACTACCTGGCCGACAAGTTGAGCAGGATTCTACAGCCCCACGAGTGGCAGCTGCATCCTTTGGTAGTTCAGAAGATCTTCCTAAAATGGGGCCTCCCTTTGATAGATGTCTTTGCCAGTCCACTGAACAAGCAACTGCCAAAGTTCTGCTCCAGACAACCGCATCCTCTGAAAATAGCAGCGGATGCTTTTCTGATTCCCTGGTCTCAGGGCCTCCTGTATGCGTTTCCTCCCACCCCCTTGGTGGCCCGAACTCTGTTCAAGATTCTTCAGGACAAGGCCTCGGTCCTGCTGGTAGCTCCCAGGTGGCCGAGACAGCCTTATTTATTTATTTATTTATTTATTTATTTCTCTTATATACCGCGCTCTTAATTCAGTGCGGTTTACATATGAACAAATATAAACACAATGGTACAAGCAGCATTGGTTTTTTACATAGAACAAGGTACATAAACTTGGTGAAAATCAGGGTAACTATAGACAAAAAACTTGGTTTCCACTTCTGCTTCAGCAGGCGGTGGATCCCCCGCTGCCTCTGGGGTTGCAACCCGACCTTCTCACACAGGAGCAGGGTTCCCTTCTGCACCCCAATCTCAAAGCTCTCAATTTGATGGCCTGGAGGCTGCAAGGGTAGTTTTGGCTCCCTGGGGCCTGCCTCAGGAAGTTGAGGAGGTTGTCCTAGCCTCTAGGAAACAGTCCACTAGAAAAACCTATACTCTCAAATGGAGAAGGTTTTCTGTGTGGTGTCAGCTACGTACAGAGGATCCTTTCTCCTGTACTGTTCCAGTAGTGCTTCAGTACTTACTCCACTTGTCAAATCAAGGACTTAAGTCCAATTCTGTTCGGGTCCACCCCTTAGATCTAGCAGCTCACCACTCACTGTTGGAAGGACATTCTCTGTTGGTTCACCCCTTGGTGTCCCGCTTTCTCAGGGGCTTGCTTTTGCTCAAGCCTCCAATCCGTCCTCCTGCTCCTGAGTGGGAGTTGAATGTGGTCTTGCAGCAGTTGACTCGCCCACCTTTTGAGCCGATGGCTACTTGCCCTCTACGCTTCCTGTCCTGGAAGACACTCTTCCTAGTAGCCCTTACCTCAGCCAGGCGAGTGAGTGAGCTTCAGGCCCTGGTCTGTGATAGGCCTTACACTCGCTTCTATAGGAACAGAGTAGTCCTTAGGACTCTTCCAAAGTTCCTCCCTAAAGTTGTCTCCTCCTTCCACCTCAACCAAGAGGTGGTTCTTCCAACATTCTTCCCTAGGCCTCATGCCAGCCAGGCTGAAGCAGTTCTGCATACCCTGGACTGTAGGAGGGCCTTATCCTTCTACCTTGATGATATGCAGGGGCATAGAAGGGCTACTCAGCTCTTCGTATCTTTTGACCCCAATAATTTGGGGTTGGCTGTGTCCAAGCATACCTTGTCCATCTGGGGTCTGACTGTATCACCTGGGCTTACAAGGCGGCTGACCTTCCTTTGCAGGGTCGGGTCACGGCCCACCGTGTCAGGGCAATGGCTGCCTCAGTGTCTCACCTCCACTCTGTGCCCTTGGTAGACATCTGCAGGGCTGCAACTTGGTCTTCAAGCCAGACCTTTGCGGCCCATTACTGTCTGGAGAGGGACTCTGGAAGTACTCTGGAATCTCTTTGAGGTTTAGGCAACTCCTGCCCTCTGTTGGGCTACCGGTGGAGGTTGTGTCTGTGAAAAGCCTTTCTTTGCTGCTGGGACTAGAGGGAGTTCTCTTGTTCAGCCTGGGTTCCTCGGTAGCCCAGAGCTGGGGAGTCACCCATAAGTGAGGACTGACTTCCTGCTTGGTCTTGGAGAAAGCGTAGTTACTCACCTGTAACAGGTGTTCTCCAGGAGCAGCAGGAATCAGTCCTTACCACCCTCCCTCCTCCCCTGGGAGTTGCAGTTGTACATAGTTTATTTTTCATTTTTTTGTGCTGTTCTTAGCTATGTCATTTGACTGAGGTAAGATGGCACCTTTAGGCGGGAAGGGAACCGCGCATGCGTGCCTGCATTCCCAAAGGCTTTCATAGAAAGCTGGGGAAATGCTCCTCTGGGGCTTCATCGGCGTCGATGACACCCATAAGTGAGGACTGATTCCTGCTGCTCCTGGAGAACACCTGTTACAGGTGAGTAACTACTCTTGCCGTCACAGACTGATCTTCATATATTGGTGTCACCGACGGTACTGGTCCCGATACCGGTATCAACATCGGTGTCGGTACCTCTCATGCTCCTTTCAGCCGGCTCGCTTCCTTCCATACCGAGTTTGGAATCGATCCCTAGCATGGACGAATTGCTACTGACGAGTTGCGGTACCAGTTTTCAGCGGTACCGACAACTATCTTTCAAAAACTCAACCTCACCCCCCTTCCAGCAACATCAAGGAGTACCGCAAGGATCCACATTATCAGCTATGCTTTTCAACATCTACCTCTGTCCACTCTTCAGTCATACGCACTCACAATGTCCACTTCCACATATACGCCGACGATATAATGCTCTACGCCCCCATTACAACCACAGACTCAACAAACGACCAGCTGTCAACCTGCTTCACCAAAGTATCCAACTGGCTACAAGAGAATAACTTATCCATTAACATAAAGAAGACCGAGGCTCTTATAGTGACAAAAGACCCAGACTTCAAACCACCCACTCACATCACCATGGGAACCACGCAAATCCAAATACAACCACACATAAGATATCTCGGCATTATCATTGACCAAGCCCTAACCCTTAAGCAGCAAATCAACAAGACCACTCGAACAGTATTCCACAAGGCAAAAAACGGTACAATGTCTCCGACCTCTCCTCGAACCACAGGACTTCAGGACAGTAATGCAAGCTCTGACACTCCCTCATCTAGACTACTGCAACATAATCTACCATGGCCTACCTGCCACACAAACCAATCCTCTCCGAATTGCCCTAAACACCACGGCGAGAATAATTCACAATGCAAAGAAAAGAGACCACATCATCCCAATTCTGAAAGACCTTCATATTCTCCCCATCGAAGCAAGAATCAAATACAAAGCTCTTCTACTCACCCACAAAACCATCCACCAAACACAAGGCACCCCACTCTGCTCCCTACTACCTCGACCAACCCACAGCAGAACGACCAGACAATCCTCCAACAGCTCTATTGCAGTCCCCCACAAAAGGACCAAGGCAACACAATGGACCTGCAACAGAGCCTTTGAACTCTATGCCCCATCCCTCTGGAACTCTCTACCAAACCACATCAGGAACAACGGTGATCTCCCATCATTCAAAAAGCAGCTAAAAAACGTCCTATCCCAAGAACATCTCTGAATAGGAATCCCCCTATTTTTCCTCAAGAGCTCCAGACCAGTAACTATGCTACCCTGTCAGTCTCTATGTTCATCCCAAAATCATCAATGTTGAACCCCCGGTGATGGCCCCCCCACCCCCACCATTGATTCCCCCCCTTGTTATATGTCCCACCGCTTTGACTCGGTGAAAAGCGGGATATAAATACAGTTAAATAAATCCGATGCTCCACCCCTCCAGATATTCTATTCTACAGAATCTGAATAAACCGGTGGATGCTAGAGCTAGTTCTTCAACAGATCTAGTTCTTTCTCCTCTTCCTCGAGGACTCCCCTCTGGGGAGATTTCTTTTCAAGCTTTTCTGCTTGATATGGCCAAGTTACTTGCCATTTCTCTACCTGGTCAAGACCCTGCACCAGGGGATCCACAACCTATACAGATCCCCTGCAATCCAAAGGAACTCATTATGTTTCCTTTGCATCAAACCTTGCAGGATCTCCTATTTAGAACGTGGGAAACTCCTTTAACGGTATCCCCACCTTCTAGGGCAACAGATCTTCTATACAAGGTGCCCCCTTCTCCAGGTTTTCAGAAGCCTCAGCTCCCTCATCATTCTCTTGTTGTAGAATCAGCAATGAGGCAGGTTAAGAGTACTAAGAAGCACTCTTCTTATCCGCCAGGTCGTGAGGCTAAGACTTTAGATGCCTTTGGACGTCAAACTTTCCAGGCATCCATGTTGTCAGCAAGAATCCTGTCATATATTTTCTATATGGGATTATCTCTTGAGGAAGTCACAAAGGATCTACTACTTTTGACCCCTTTCCTCCAAGAGCCTAAAAGAGCAGATTTTTCTATCCTAGTCAATCATGCTCAAAATATTTCTAAGTTCCTTACTCGTGCTTCCCTGGACTCTTTTGAGTCTGTTATTAGAACTTCTGCTATAGCCATAGGGGCACGACGTAGAGCCTGGCTCCAAGCTTCAGACTTGGACAAATGCGTACAAGATAGACTGGGAAATGCTCCTTGCACTGGAGAGAATCTCTTTAATAAAAAGACTTTACTCCAGGCTGCTCAGTTATCCACTGACACTATTGCTTTCACAGGCTTGGCTATGCCTTCCTCTATCCCAGTTTGCAGAAAATCTACTAATAAGCTTTGTTCCCTTAATGGGAGAAGGTTTTATCCATCTTCTACCCATCATACACATGCTCCCAGGCAGGGGAAACAACCAACCAGGCTCAGGAAACCACAACCTCAACGGGTTCAGCAAACCCAGCAGCCGCAGGGTTGCTGATAGACTCTTCCCTGAATCCTTTTTCCTGTTTGAGGTTTAGATCCTGTAGTTTGCTTCCTAACACTACAAGCATCTACATCGGTTCCATCCTAAACTTTACATATGTCCCTCTTAAAGAGACATCTTGACTATTGCTCAAAGAGCTTATTAAGATGATTATGCTTTACAGGTAGTAAAGTTACTCCTTGTCCTCTAACCTACACAGAGGAGCAACACCTGTCAATAAGGTTGCCATGCCTTTACCTTTGACTTTTTCTCCTGTATCAGCATCTCTCATATTACTTCACCGTAAGTCTTCTTTTCAACTCTGCCACTCTTACTAAGACATTTGGTCTGTAAGAGTGATGCCACTTACTGAGGGCTTTTCCTTAAGCTCCTAAGTTTTCTTTCAGAGTTGTCTCCCCCTTGAATTCTTAGTTTTCCTGGCAGCTTCTCAGACAATAGGCGGAGTCTTACCACTCCTACTTATGTCTGTATTTCTTTCCCTATCTTGGGACCCAAGATTTCTATTGCTGCCCTATCAATAGTTAGAACTGCAGGGGCCTCTTACTGGTTAGACCACTGACTTGCTGACCAAGCTACCAGGGCTTGTTCTCCAATTTTAATGGTTCTGGCCTTACCACTAAGTCCCAGACGGTTTAAAAACCTTTTCTGGCTATTGTTGCAGACACATCACCTTACCTTCTATCCTCAGCCTTCCCCATTCCTTGGGCTTGGCGGAGTAGTTGATGATACCTACTGGCTCTTAAACACCAGTTTTTCTTCTAATTAACCTGCAACATGCTCTCTGCATCTCTACGGAGCAGCTCTACACTATGGGGCCTTGTTAGAGAGCACATAATGTCAGATGGTTAGGAAGGGCTTTACCAAGTCATGCCTACTGGGTTCTCCCTGCTCTTATTTCCATTAAAGGCTTCTTAAATAAAGGACACAGACCTTTAATTAAGGGAAGACCTAAAGAATTATCCAATTCCCTGGATTGCTTCACATCTCCAGGGGACCCCTTCAGGGAGGGGTTTTTTCTTTCAGTATAGACAATCCTTGTCTTGTCTTTTCCTTCCATCCTCAACTCTCCTTGGCTTAATCCATGTTGAGCACAAGAATGCACCGTACCCTTTTTACCCTCATTAGGGGTAAATATGGTATTTTTACTGCATCTTTTTCTCCAGCTACCTGCTGGAGTTATGGAAGGATTCGGATTTACTGTCTGCAGATTTAAAACATCCTCTGCATGTTTCAGGTAGGTCTCCATTACTGGTTATTCAGGGGCTAGAGTTCTTAGAGGACTCTAGACTTCTCTTGCCAGTGAGAGAACTCCCTGGGCTTCCTACCCATAACCAGGAAGTAGAAATTCTCTAAATATCTTCTCAAGCAGGTACCTCCCTTCTTAGATAAATCTTTCTCTCTCCACATACCCTATGTCCGGACATGGGTGTATCTATGTATGTATATATGTATGTGTGTATATGTTTGTATGTGTGTGTATATATAACATCTGCATGTCTGTGCCCATATGTATGTATATATATATATATATATTTATTTATTTATATATATATGATGCATATATCTGTTTTTACCTATCTATATATATGTATTGCAATATATGATAGTGGGTAGATATGTCTATATACTAGTTCGATCTGTCTGCCTAGATATATATATATATATATTCCCCTACGGACCCGACAGATACTCTCTATCCCTTTCCATGCTGTCCCAGCATACTAGGGTTCTCCATAATCAACCACTCCTGTGGTAGTTGAGGAGTTTTTGTACCATGACCTTCAGTTTAGGTACACCTGAAGCCCTCCATATATTTTTCTTTTCAATTAGGAGGGACTTTCTGAATCTCCAGAAAATGAGAGGCTACAATGCCTCATTACTCCTATCCTTCTTTGTTATCGGATATAGGGATCTTTGAAACCCCCTTCTCCTATAAGAACTATGTCTCTTTTTAAAGTCAAAAGAGCTTCAGTTTTTATCTAATAAGGACTTCCGTGTTTTCCGCAAAGTCCTGCTTCATTGAACAACCCCAGTTCCACTGGGATTGTTTCTTCTCACCCTAAGGGGTCTAACCTCAGCCTGTTTATTGCACAGTTATTTACCTCTCCTTACATTGAGGTACTCCCTGGGGATATTCTGTTAGTTCATATTCACAAATCCACATGAACCTCCATATACCCCTTTACAATACCACCAGGTGAGGTCCATAGTGGTTTATTGCTCTCAATATTACCACTAAATATCACCTGCACAGAGACTCTTATCTAGGCATCCTGTTTGGTCCAGCTGTTCCACAGCACATCTTTTTGGTTCAACTCCTACCCTCCATCCCTAGGATGCCTGGGGTATTGGTAAGATAGCATGGCTCTCAGATTCGCAACATGCTGGGACTCCTCCAGGCATCTTAGCTTGGGAGTCCCCATATGTGAAGACTCATTCCTGCTTGTTCCTGGAGTTAGCACAGTTACTTACCTGTAACAGGTGATCTCTGGGAACAGCAGGAATAAGTCTTCACAACCCACCCACCTCCCCTAGGAGTTGCATTTCTCTATCTATCTTTCCCTTTCTCTCTCTCTCTTTGTCTCAGCTTTAAAACTTAACTGAGGAGAGGCAGTTGGGAAAGGCGGGAAGGCAGCACGCAGGCGTGTTGGGATGCTTCCAAAGGCGTTCTGATTGGACGCTGGGGAGCGTTCCCGCGTGGACTCAGTCGGTGCTGACGTCCCATATGTGAAGACTTACTCCTGCTGTTCCCAGAGATCACCTGTTACAGGTAAGTAACTGTGCTTTTCCACTCCATTCATTAATTTATAGACCTCTAACATACCCCTCCCCCAGCCATCTCTTTTCCAAGTTGAAGAGCCCCAACCTTTTAAGCCTCTTCTCATAGGGGGTATCCTTCCATCCCCTTTACCATTTTTGTCTCTTTGTACCTTTTCTAATTCTGCTATATCCTTTTTAAGATATGGCAACGAAAAGAGCAGCAGATGTGTCTTGGATGGCTGCTTCTTGCAATGCATCGGAGGTGAACCAGTCATCAAGATAGGGAGGGTACACACAGTGCCCCTGGTGCTGCAGGTGGGTGGCTACCACCGCTAGGCACTTTGTGAAGACGTGGGGTGTGGACGAGAGGTCAAGTGTGAGGACCTTGTATTGGCAGTAGTTGTCAAGGAATCTGAAGCGAAGGTATCTCCAATGATGAGGATAAATGGGGACGTGAGTGTAAGCATCTTTTAGGTCCAGGGGCAAACCAATCCTGGCTGCTGATTAGGGGAAGAATGGTATTCAAAGAGTGCATCTTGAATTTTTCGTGCTTTATTAAAAGGTTAAGATGACAGGTCCAGGATCGGGCGAAGGCCTTCTGATTTCTTGGGGATCAGAAAAAATCTTGAATAGAAGCCATCTCGATAGCATTATTGAGGAGTAGTTGGTGTACTTCCTGTGCCAGCAGGGGAACATGATGGCCCAGGAGCTCACAGACGCTGGGAGCAAGGTAGGAGGGCAGAGAAATTGAGTCTGTACCCCGAATAGATGATGGAGAGGACCCAGTGCTCTGTGATGATGGATTGCCATGCCTCTGTGGATGCGCCCGCCTACCTGTAGGTAGTCAAAAGCTTAGGGTGGGTTTGGGGATGGTGGTTTGAGGAACTGGTTGGGTCTTTCTTTCCCACTGGCAATTACATTGAGTATAGAGCTGATTCTGAAGACATTGATGAGGTGGCTGTGGGTAGGGCTGGTATCTGTGATGTGGGAAGAATTATTGAAAGTACTGGTAGTGACAGGGATGTCAGTAGGAAGGAATTGATGCGTGCCACTGAATCACAGATGCTGAAGTGGTGTGGATGATGTGGTAGAGGGATTAATGCAGGTCGGTCGCTATCTGGGTCATCGAATGTGGGATTATCCAGCTGAAGGAGAAGATCGTAATGGTAGTGTAGCACCTGCAGTTGATGGGCTAGGATCCACATGGCTAAGGTTACTGCTCTGGTAAGATTTGTGGCCAATGGCATCTAGTGTTCGCTGTTCCTTGCCCAGAGGTGTTTGAGACGGGGGTTTGGTACTCTTCGATTTCTTTAGGACAGCCTCTGAGACCACCAACTGGTGGGAAAATTGCTTATACTCAAAGCTGGGAGCTGGCAGAACTTTGTACTTTAGGTTAAACCGATGAGACGTGGTGCTGCCCGATGTTGGTGTTTTCCAGATAGAGGCTTGCAGATTTATTTATTTAACATTTTTTTTATATACCGCCTTTCATATCATCTGGGGGACTGGTGGGGCGAGGATGTCCTTGGGAGCGCTGCCGGCCCTGAGGATGGATTGGAAGCCACGTTTGTTCATGGGGGTCTGAGAGTCACTGAGGGCAATTGCCTGGGAGATCTTTTGGATGCATTTAGAGTAGGAGAGGTCATCCATTGATTCTCCCTGAAGGTCACAGTCGGTGGGGTTGGGGGTGTTGCCCAGTTGTGTGGGGTTAAGAATCACAGGGCACCCAGTTGTGTTGATAAGTCTAAGGAGATCCTTCATTGTAGTCCCTTGTGTCTCCTTCCCTGTTCTATCCTTATTCCTATCTTTTGTCTTGTCTGTTTTGATTAGATTGTAAGCTCTGACGAGTAGGGACTGTCTCTATCTGTTTGCACAGCACTGCGTATGCCTTGTAGCGCTTTATAAATGTTTAATAGTAGTAGTAGTAGTCTAGTGGTGGCAGGGGTCTCCAGTCATTGAAGGAAGGGAGACCCTGTGATCCCACGTGGGCTGGAGATCTAGGGTCAATGGGCACTTCCTGGTGTGGGGTGGGGGTAGAGGAGGCTGTCTGAAGTATGGCAGAACTGTCTTGGACAAACCTCCACTGGGGGGTTATGAGGAAGGACTGAGGATTGAGTGCCCCCCAGAAGAGAGAGGGGGGGGTGTCTGTCAGGTGTCAGTGCAGATAACTTGAGGGAGGGGGGTGGCTCGGGGGCAGCTGCCCTGGTGTTTCATTGCAGGCATACTGGCAGAGTTGACCCCAGAGGGAAGAGGAGTGGCTTTTCTGATGATATTCCTTCGCTTTGGTTTTGGTCCTCGATTTAGGAGTTGCCCCCTGTTTGAAGGAGGACACAGGAGGGTTTCGGGTGAGTTCTGGTGGGAGAGGTGCGGAGCCAGTGGTAAAGATCAGTAGAGGGGGGGGGACCCCCTGACCTCAAAGCTGTTGCCAGGCAATGTGCTGCCTCTGGCAGTGTGGCTGCTCTCAAATCTGGTCATGCCTGGGCAGGGCCCGATGGAAAGAGGGGGAGCAGATGGACAATGAAGACATGCTGGGAAGGCCCCACAGAAGCAGTTTGAGCCGCTGAGCAGTGTGTTTCAGAGGATGGATTCTTAACTTTTTTTTTTTTTTTTTTAATTTGCTGGTTTGTACCGTTGCCTGGATCACAGCTCCTACAGGGAACTCTGGTCCCGCATGGTCAGCCCTGCTGATGTAAAGGCTGATCTGTTTCTTTTGTTTTTGTTTTTTTAATTTTTTTTTTTGGCGAGCCGACGAGGGACGGAGGTGGGATCAGGTAGTCCCAGTGCTCATGGTTGGAGTTGGAGATGTTATGCAGGCTGATGAGGAAGAGAGAGCTTGACATCATGGCACTCTTCGCCCCAATCAGAAAGAAAACTGACATCTGGAGGCAAGCAGGCACACATCCTCAGAGAGGCATAGCAAAGCTGAGCGAGATCCGGGCACACAAGGCTCAGTCAAGACTTCACCTTATAGCAGTGCTTTTCAAACTTTTATCCTGTATGACCCCATTTTAGCAAACCCAAATTCACATGACCCAAGATGATGATGAAATCAAAATAGCAGGTCTCCAGCCTCCTTCTTTTCCCCTCCACCCATCTAAAGCAGGAAGGAAGTAGCAGCAGTCAGAACTAGGGTTCCTTGTGTCAGTGTGTAATGTGTGCTTACTGACCTCAGTACTCAGCATGGGTTTCTAACAGGAAGCTTACCCAGGAGGGGACAAGGGCCTATGAATGTTCACTGGCTCACAGGCCACATGCTGACTGGTAACTGCCATTGCTTGGCATAAGTCACAGTGAAAGTCCAGAGAGTGAAAGGGAGATGGCCATGTTTCTGTGACCCCATTTGGGGTTCCGACCCCAAGTTTGGGAACCACTGCTTTAGAGTGTGCCTGTATTTCCCTGCTTGTCTCCAGAGAAGGGACGAGACAATCTAAGCAAAGGAGTAAAAAAGTCCAAATATAACTTTCTCTGCTGACCTCAAGAGGAAAAACACCTGACAGAGAGTCTGAAGTTTGAAAATAATTCTGGCCAAGTTGAAGGCCACCAGAATACAGTTTTTTCAACCTCATGCCTTGACCGGGGTAATCTCCAAATTAAAAGCCCCAAGGAGGTACTTTCATTAAAACCTAGAAAATGAATGTTTAAATTGCAAGGCTCGACAAATCCTGGGTGCCAGTTCACCATGGCGACTACAAATTGCACTCTGGCGCCTAGGATTTGAAGGCCCTAAGTATTTGGCTCAATACTTACTCCCTTCACCCGACTGGCACTCTACAAAGAGTCAAGCTGCACAGTAGAGGAATTTCCTATGGATCTCTCAAGACTTGAAATGGCGATATCAGCAGGAACGTCCTCCACTGTGCAGCTCAGACTTTTTGTAGAGAGCCAGTCATGGTGAAAGGAGCATAGTGTGTCCATGCAGCACGGTGGGAATGATAAGAGATGCCTGATTGGGGGAGGGGTGCCCCAAGGACAGAGACCACGGGGTAATGCCTGATTGGGAGGAGGCAATGAGAGAGAGACCACTGGCTGATGTGGGGAGGTTATGAGAAAGAGAGAGAAATATTTGCTGATGAGTAGGGGGGCTATGAGAGTGTGCGTGTGAAGTCAGGGTAGGGGGACAATGGGAGAATTTTTTTTTTTGCTTTTATGTATTAACAGCTGTAAATATTATGGCCACTCTCAGAGCAAATGATACTTCATCCAAAAATTCAAAATAGCTCCACTCAATTAACCACATCTGTAGTACGTTTCTTCAGGAAAATCTTAAAAGGAGAAAAAGCAGGTCTCAGAGTCTCAATAGATGAACAGTTAAGCCATAATCAAAACGACCACTATTATCACCCAAAACGGTACATCAATGACCTGCCAAAAACTGCTTTTACTAACCATAAATAATTTAGGAGGTAAAAAGTCACAGTGGACTTAGTTAATTCTCAATGATTCATCTTCTAATCCACAATTCAAGATTCTGCACATCCAATAAACCACTCCAGATGGGCTGACCCCAACGCCCACTCGGATGTCCATTCAGCGTTTTGCTTCCAGCTGCCCCGAAAAGTGGTATATAAAAAATGTTAAATAAATAAACACAACGCTTTACTGTCCACAGTGTCTCTAATTGCAGCCCTGATCACTCATACTTTAAATCAGCAATACGTATCTCCGGAAAACTCAGAGTATCCTTCCATAAAGCTTGACCCATCATTGTAGCGATACAACTGTAGTGTTATAATCACTCTCAGAGCAAATAATGATACTTCATCCAAGAATTCAAAATAGCTCCACTCATTAACCACATCTATAGTGCATTTCTTCAGGAAAGAAAAGGAGAAAAAGCAGGTCTGAGTCTCAATAGGTGAACAGTTGAGCCATAATCCAAAACGGCCACCATTATCACCCAAAACTGTACATCAATGACCTGCCAAAAACACCTCTTATTAACCATAAATAATTTAGGAGGTAAAAATTCACAGTGGACTTAATTCTCAATGATTCATCTTCTAATCCACAATTCATGAGATTCTGCACATCCAACAAACCACTGCAGATGTACTGACCCCATCGCCCACTCGGACATCCTTTCAGCATTTCGCTTCCAGCTGCTGCAGGGGAATACAAACCACACAAAAAAATTTTGGATGATGTATCATGTATTAACAGGTCATATAATATGTGAAGCAAAAAAAGGATGTTGCCTTGGGTGCAGCTATAAAGGCTCACCAATATGCTGCTAACAACATACTCATTGAGGTTGGTGGAAGAGGAGGAGAATGGTCGTTACCTTCTGTTGGCACTGTGTTCTCCGGAAACAAGCAGGAAGTCAGTTCTCACATATGGGTGACATCGGAGCCCCCGCAGAAGCATCTCCCCAGCTTTCAAAGAAAGCCTTTGGGAGGTGCCTTCACACATGCGTGGTCCCATTCCCACCCAAGAGTGCCATCTTGCCTCAGTCTCCTTTTTTCCGCGGAGCCCACCAGACATCTATTTCCCTCAGAAAAAGTATCAGGTTTTTTGAGTTTTTTACTTTTTCTCTGGTTTTGCAGTTGTACTCTTCTGGCCCTGAGCGCACTACCTCTGCATCGTGTCTCTGGTCTGTTTAAAAATGTTTTTGTTTTCCCTCAGTGCGGTTTGTGCCTTTTTTACCGCTGGCAGAGCCTCGGGTCTTCGATGTAGCTGGGGCCCTTTTTCTCCCCATAGCCTCCAGTGGCTTCAAGAAGTGTGATCGGTGCTCAAGGGTCATGTTCCTCACCGACACGCTTGCTTTGCCTTGGGCCGGACCATGACCCGGCGGACTGTGACCTGTGCAAAAAAATGTCATCCAAGGCCCTTAAGGGCCGTCAGCAGCAGTAAGACAAGTTCTTCCCGGAGTCTCCAGTGACACTGCGCTCCATGGACCCCTCTGATGCCTCGGACTCCCGTGGTGACTCCTCAGGCTCCTTAAAAGCCCCAAGATCAGGGAGCGATAAGAAGAAGGAGCTCAAAATATAAGTGAAATGTTTGATATCTGTTAATCATTGAAGAATTAGTACAACTCATAGTGCGCATATTAGAGTTTGAATTTTGAAAGGAAAATGTTTAATATTGAAGAAGATATGATTTTGGAGTTCACATCATGGGGTTATTTTTGTTTTTGAGCCAAATGGAGACAGAAATCCATTAAGGTCTTATTAGGCTCCCAATAGTAACGTTTTTAGTCTTGACTTAAAAGAAGTTGAAGGTCATTGATGCAACATAAACACTAAATGTTGGACATTTTTGGTCCATAAAAGTGTTAAGATAAGTCTGAGACCTTCGACTGAAAAATTAAATAAGTAACCAAGTTTGGTAGTATCAAGTTGATAATACAATAACTTTTCATGAACCTTTTTTATTTGTTCAAAATTGAGCGTTAACACAAAAGAGTTGGGCAGTTGCAATCACTCAAGAAGAAGACCATTGCAAGTTATATTCATGGCTCAGCAGTGGCCCTGATGCCCGGCTCTGCCGGATCATCTGCCCACACCACCAGACCCTCTACATCGAGGACATCCCCGGATGTCAAGCTTTTCTTAGAGCATGCAGCCTCAAGTCAATCCTCAACAGCAGTCTCAATCCCGGTCCCGTTCCACTGGATCAAGGTCCTTCCCGCGAGTGTCCAAGGCTTTGGCTGTGGAGCCTTCAAGGGGATCCTGGCCGGGCTCAAGGCTGGATCATCCGGCCCAGCCATTCATCGATTCCTCCACCAATTACTTATACTGGAAAACCGAGACCAAGGATGAGGAGTGCCTGGACACCTGTCGCCACCGTGACATACCCTGACCTGTCCCCTCAGAGACTCAACGCTGCTCCCCATCCGAGGACATGTCGTTTCTCAACTTCATACGAGATATGTCCAAGGCTTTGGCATTCACCACCGAGTCTGAGGAAGACCCTTGCACGGAAGAGCTTGAGATCCTCCAGTACGAGAGGCCCTGCCGAGGGAAGCACTGACAGTGCCTCCCCATCCATCCTGGAATGGCTGCTTCTCCGCATGTGGGAAACACCAGTGTCTGTGCTCATCGTGAGCCAACAGCTCAACTTGATGTATCGAGTCTGTCGGAGCCCGGGCTTCCAGAAAGCACAACTACCGCATAATTCCATGGTGGTGGAGTCGGCGATGCATCGGCTCAACAGCCAGAAGACGCACTTCTCGGTGCCTCCAGGTAGGGAGGCTCCCACCCTGGGCGCCCTTGGCAGGAAGTGCTACCAGGACTCCGTGCTCATCGTCTGAATCCAAGCATACCAGATGTACATTGGCATGTACCTGAGGGACCTTGCGAAGGAACTCGCCAGGTTCTCAGCTGGTCTTTCCGAGGATCCCCTAGAACTGTTCAGGAGCCTGGCCAAAACTATCCTTGCGTGCTCCAATTTTGATACGAGCAGCCTATGACTGCTTCGAGTCTGCAGCTAGAGTAGCCGTGGCAGGCATCGGTGCCCAACGCCAGGCTTGGCTACAATCTTCCAACATGGAGCAATGGGTTCAGGACAAATTGCTCAATGTCCCCTGCCAGGAAGAGAACCTCTTTGGCAAACCCATGACCAATAAGGCTGCCAAGTTGGAGACCAAGTTCATGACGATGACCAGGATCTCCAAGAAGACCACTACCCTCCCCCGACGGAAGGGCTCAAATAAAAAGCCCCTGTACTCAAAGGGAGCTGCTTACAGAAACTACCTGCAGTATCAGGCCTTCCGAGCAGGGTCAGCAGGCCAAGGGACACGAGCATGACCCATGTAAGCAGAAGATTCCCAGGCACAGGTCCCGGCCCTGGCCCTAGACCAGCCTGCTGGGAGTTTTTGACTCCTTGGGCATAGCCTCTCCACCTCCAGGAGGTCAGCAGCTCACAGGTGGACATCTGATCCACGTTGCCCATTGGTAGCCAGCCGTTACCACTGACACTTGGGCACACCAAGTGTTCAAGGAGGGTTACCTCCTCCACCTGACACAGACACCTCCCCCTTCCCAGGAGAGCCCCCCAGGACTCCCCTTCACCGGGACCTACTACTGTAGGAACTCACAGATCTCGTCGAGGACAGGGTAGTGGAACCACTGCCCCAGCACCTCTGGGGCAAAGGGTTCTACTGCAGGTACTGCCTCATGACAAAAAGAACAGGAGGCCTAAGGCCCATCCTAGACCTGCGGGACTTGAATAGGTTTCTGGTGAGGGAGAAGTTGAAGATGCTCTCTCTTGGAACATTGTTGCCTTACCTCCAGCAGGGGGAGACTGGCTGTGCTCTTTGGATCTGAAGAATGCCTGTACCCATGTGTTCATTCATCTCAACCACAGGCAGTATCTCAGATTCATGGTGGGGGGGGGGGGGGTTGGGCGCCACTATCAGTACAGTGTACTACCCTTTGGCCTGGCCTCTGCTCCCAGAGTCTTCACCAAATGCTTGGCGGTAGTCATTGCCTACCTCCATCTCCCTTCGTCTTTCCCTATCTGGACAACTGGCTTATAAAGGGAGACATGGCCACCGAGGTGCAATAGGCCACGGTCCGCCCCATCTACGTCCTGCAACATCTGGGGTTTGTGATAAACCTCCCCAAGTCTTACCTCCTCCTGACACAGTGTCTGGAGTTCATCAGGGCAAATCTGGACACAGTTCAGGCCAGAGCCTCTCTCCCTCTAGACAGGGCCAACCATCTCAAGGCATCAGCCACAGATGTTCAGCACCGATCCTCAGTATCCGCTCGCCTTCTGCTGTGCCTACTTGGCCACATGGCCTCCACAGTCCATGTCACCCCAGATCCCCATCTTCATATGAGGGTGGCCCAGTGGACACAGGCCATGGGCTGACTGCGAGATAGTGTCTGTGACCCGCGAGCTGGAAGAGTCTCTGAAATGATGGCAGAACACACACCACCTTCGAGTGGGGATGCCCTTTCAGACCCCCACCCCCCAGAGGGTCCTCACTATGGATGCTTCCTTGCTGGGCTGGGGGAGCACACAGCTAGGAACTCTGCACTCAGAAAGCCAGCAGCAGATCAGCCTCCTGGAGCTCTGGGCCATACACTTGGCTCTCTAGGCCTTCCGCCACTGTCTGCAGCATCAGTCCGTGCTAGTCCAAACGGACAATCAAGTGGCAATGTTCTATGTGAACAAACAAGGGGGCACAGTGTCCTGCACCCTCTACCACAAAGTGGTGGCTCTTTGCTCTTATGCAATCCGCCAAGGGATACTCCTGCAGGCGTTGTACCTGCTGGGACAGGACAACACCCTGGCAGACAGACTGAGCAGAGTCCTCCAGCTATACGAGTGGTGGCTGGACCCCAGAGTGGCCAATCAGCTTTTCCAACTCTGGGGGACCCCTCTAGTGGATCTCTTTTCTAGCCTGGACAGCTCCCAGTTGCCCTGCTTCTGCTCATCACAAAAACAATATATTCCCTAGTAATAACCCTAATATAAATTACTCAAATAACCTATTTGTTTGACTATGTGCCTTGAGAGATCTTCCCTCCTGTAACAAATCTAGTCCTTTTTAACCATTTTAATGAGCTAAAAAACAACTCAATTTTCATCCCAGTGAAACCTCAAGGAGACTCACATCATGTGACCACCTCCTATCATTTTAAAAGCAATGCCGACTGAATTTCTTTATCTATCTTCATAGAACACCTTAAAATAATGCCCACTTAGCTTTCATATATGACTTCATGAATACAGCCAGTCCATTGCTTGAAACCGCTCACGCTGGGCCCAGTTCTTCCTGTCTTACGCCCAGCGATAAATAGCAGTCCATTGAAGAGAGCAGTCCTAAATTCTCTCGTGGACACAACTGCCCCTATTCACCAGCAATGTAAACGCAAATTGCCAACCGAATAACAGCAACACAGCGCCATGTTTCAAATGGAAGAATCCTCGCGATCCTTCTTCAGGCTCATTTTCCGGCTGAATAACGAACCAACATCACCATCCTCATCCTTTTCTTATAGGGAAATCCCTCAGACGTCACTTCAGTTTCAACCAATCCATAACCAGCTATCTGGAAATGCAGCCCGCTGGTCCAATCAAAACACATGCCACTCAGAGATCCCCCCCAGATGACTCACAATTCACTCGCCAATCAGTTTCCAAATTTAGTCCATGGGGTACCACAGTTTACAATCGGAATATCCATTCTTGATCGTGTCCCCAGTCTAGTCCCGGAACCTCTGGGTTGCCTATCTCATCTAGCAGCTTGGAGACTGAGAAACTCCCACTTTTGTGACATCACCAGTATAACTCTCCGGTGTCCGCCTCCCATCATCAGTTACCTCAGTCTCCAAGCAGCTGGATAGATAGGAGCCCGGAGGTCCAGGCTCACTAGAGAAACAATTGAGAATTTTAGTTAGTGTTCTTTTGGTGCCTAGGGGCTTAAAATTGCAGGGCTGTTTATCTTGGTTTGGAGGACTGTGCCTTTAAATCTTGTCTCAGTCCAGCCCCCCTTTTTTCTTTGTCGTCTCTTTAACTTTTTTGTTTTTTTCTGCTGACTTGTCCCTTCCCCCCCCCCCTCACTCTTTGATTTCTTTGTTACCTTGGGGATTTGAGGAGGGTCCCGCTTTGCCCAGATGCCGTTGCCCTGAATTCAGCTGTGTCTGTGAGCAGCGAGGAAGCGCCCGATTGCGGGAGAGCTCAGATCTGAGCGCAGTTGACGCCGCGCAGAAGGCCTTGCCTCCCAGTGCGTCTGGCGGCTCTCCCCTCTGCACTGAGCTGTCAACCTGCTTGGGCAGCACTCGGGGCCGGGGTCGTCGAGTGCTCCAGGAACTGGCTGCAGGCGGAATTATCGCAGCGGAGTTCATAGCTCTTCCTGAAGCTGTGCGAGGTAAGCGCTGCCCTCCCTAGTCTTATTGCCTCAGCGCGTTTTTGGCACGCTTTTGGAGAGGTAGGCCCGGCCGCGTGGTAGCGGCATGGCGGGGCCTCTGGCCCAAGGGGGAAAATGTTTCCTGATATTTTAGGGGCTGTTTAAATTCCTTAGTTTATAAAGTATTAAAAAAAAAAAAAAAAAACAGGGCGTTTTCGCGGTATTCTTTACCCTTTTGTATTTCTCTTAAAGGGAGCGTGGTGCAGTTCTTTCCCTTCCCAGAGCGGTTGGGGTTACCTTTTTTAGCGGCTGTCTTCAGCGGGAAAGTCTTACAAGAGGCCGCGGAGGTGTTTTCCTTTTCACAATGCCCTCCAAGCCTTTGTGCATGGTGTGCGGCTCTCGGAAGAGCGCTAGCACCGGGGTCTGCCAGGCCTGTATTGGGGGATCTACGGAGCTGGGACAGGTCCAAGAACAGCTCGAGGGGGTCCAGGGGACAGTGTTAGACGCCCCGGCCTCGTTAGGGTCTGCAGTGGCTCAGCCCGAGCCGGTGGCGGGTCCTTCCTCCATTTCAGGCGCTCCCCCCTCTCAGGCGTCATTGCCTACAGAACTGTTGTCCATTTTTTCCCAGCAGTTTGTGGCTCTACTTCAGCAGACTGTTTTTGGGAATTCTTTGCAACAGCAGCTGGCAAAAGATATCAGTGGAGCCAGAAAGCGCTCTGCGTCCCCTCGAGATGAGTCCTCTCCGGGCGGAGGCAAGAAAGCCCGCATGGAAGGAAAGCCCTGGGAGCAGTCCGGAGCTTCTGTGGACCCTCTATCGGATGAGGAGGGCCACAGTATGGCATTTGATGAGGAGCTGGAAGAAGGTGAAATTTCGGAGAGAGAAGATCAATCCAGAGTGGTGAGAGTCTTCAGGAGAGATGAGCTTCCAGCGCTCATTGTAGAAACACTGAAGGCACTGAATATGCCGGTCCCGGGGGCCGCAGAGGATGAATCTCTAGAAGACCCTTTGTTGCAGGTTTTCAGAAAGACTCAGAGCCTTCCCAGTTCAGAGTTTTCCAGGAGATGATTCAGGAAGAGTGGAATGTCCCGGAGGCGCCACTGAAAGGCTCCAGAGTTATGGGTTGGTTGTATCCATTAGTGGATCAAGATAAAGAAGTCTTTAAGTCACCTAAGGTGGACGCAGCGGTCTCGGCTGTGACTAAGAAAACGACTATCCCGGTAGAAGGTAGTACGGCCCTCAAGGATGGTCAGGATAGGAAGTTGGATGTCTTGTTGAGGCAGGTGTTCGATGTCAATGCCATTTCGCTGCAGGCGGCTATTTGTGGAGCGTGGGTGGCCAGAGCCTGTCTTTGGTGGGTGCAGGAGGGACAGCCGAGTCCACTGGCGGGAGAGGCTGCCCGTTTGGAGTCCGGGGCAGCCTATCTGGTGGACATACATTATGATCTTATGAGAGGTCTGTCAAAAAGTATGGCTTCGGCTGTAGCTGCGCGTCGGTATTTGTGGCTCCGCAATTGGGCAGCGGACAGTTCTTCGAAATCTAGACTGAGTAAACTGCCTTTTAAGGGTCGTCTACTTTTCGGCGAGGATTTGGAGAAGTTGGTTAAGGACCTAGGTGAATCTAAAGGAGGGAGATTGCCAGAGGATAAACCTAAAGGTCCCCGCGGTGCTCCGGGAGGTAGAGGTCAGTTGCGGGAGTTTTGCCTATTTCGCTCCCCAAGGTTTGCTCAGGGTCAGCGGGGGCGTTTCCCCAATAAAAAACAGGGGTTTCGGGGAGCAGGACGGGGTTTCGGTCCCTCTTCCTCTTCCTCGAATAGCTTCAAAAAGTCGCAATGAGATGAGGAGGACCTAGGTTCCTCTACGTTCCGTGGGGGGGCGTCTGCAGGAGTTTTATCCTGCCTGGATCCAAATCACGTCGGATCAATGGGTGCTGGAAGTCATCCTTGAAGGCTATGCTCTGGAGTTCTTGCACCCAGTAAAAGACGCCTTTGTTCGGTCTCCCGGCAGATCAGTTGCAAAACACGGGGCGCTGCGGGAGACCGTGCAAAGGTTGCTGGATCTCAGGGCCATCGCTCCTGTACCATCAGACCAGTGCGGCTGCAGTCGTTACTCTATCTACTTCGTCGTCCCGAAAAAAGATGGCGGAATTCGTCCGATCCTGGATCTCAAGGGAGTAAACCGTTGTCTGCGGGTGTCGCATTTTCACATGGAAACTCTGCGCTCCATTATAGTGGCCGTGCAGCACAGAGAATTTCTTATGTCCCTGGACCTCTCGGAAGCATACCTTCATATCCCTATAAGGCCGGATCATTACAAGTTTCTCAGGTTCGCAGTGCCATTCGGGCATTATCAGTTCCAAGCGTTGCCCTTCGGTCTGGCCACGGCTCCGAGGGTCTTCATCAAGGTCATGGTTGTAATAGCGGCAGCACTTCGCAAGGAGGGTATCCTAGTGCACCCTTATCTGGACAATTGGCTCATTTGGGCAAAGTCTCAAGCCGAGAGCGAGAGGGTGACGACCAGAGTGGTGATGTTTTTGGAGAGCCTGGAGTGGATAGTCAATGTGGCGAAGTCACCTGCAACCTTCCCAGAACCTGGAATATTTAGGAGCTCGCTTCGACACCCAGAGGGGGAAAGTGTTTCTCACAGCAAAGCGAGCTCAGGCCCTGCGCCAGCTAGTGGGAAGGTTCCTGCAGTTCAGGGCTCCCTCGGCATGGCATTACCTGCAGTTATTGGGCACCACGGTGGCATCGATCGAGACGGTGCCGTGGGCCCGAGCTCATATGAGACCATTGCAAAGGGCATTGCTGCTGCGCTGGTCACATCAGTTGGACCCCCTATCCTGGAAACTGGTCTGCCCGGAGGAGGCACGGCAGGCCCTGCACTGGTGGTTGCTTCCCGAGTCCTTGGAGCGGGGGAAATCCTTGGAGTCTCAGGACTGGGTGGCAGTTATGACAGATGCCAGTTTGTTGGGATGGGGGGCCCATTGTCAGGGCAGCTTTGTACAAGGCCGCTGGAGTGCTCCAGAGAGAGAGTGGCCGATCAACAGGCTGGAGTTAAGAGCGGTGTTCCTGGCTTTGCAGGGGTTCCACTCCTCCCTCGTAGGAAGGGCGGTCCAGGTATTGTCCGACAATGCGACGGCGGTGGCCTATGTCAACAGGCAAGGGGGCACCAGCAGCGCCTCTCTGGAGACCGAAGCCGCAGCCCTGTGTGCCTGGGCAGAAACAAATCTCTCAGACTTGTCGGCGGCTCATGTAGCAGGAGTCGACAATGTAGAAGCCGATTACCTCAGCAGGGTGCGGGTGGACCCGGGAGAATGGGTCCTGCATCCCGAAGTCTACGACATGATTGTTCGCAGATGGGGGGTCCTGGTCATGGACCTGATGGCGACCTTCGAGTCCGCAAAGACCAGTTGCTTTTTCAGCAGGCGTCGGGAAAGGATGTCGGAAGGTCTGGATGCCCTTATGCAGGCTTGGCCGGTGGGTCAGCTCCTGTATGTGTTTCCCCCGTGGGTCCTGATAGGAAGGGTCCTGCAAAGGGTAGAGAGGTTCCGAGGTCACGTAATTCTGATAGCGCCGGATTGGCCGCGCCGTCCCTGGTACAGGGATCTGGTGCGGCTGCTGGTGGCACAGCCCTGGCGGCTTCCTTGCAGAGCGGATCATCTCTCCCAGGGTCCTCTCCTCATGCCGCACGTGGCTCGGTTCTCGCTTACGGCTTGGCTCTTGAAAGGGCTCAGTTGAGGTCCCGGGGGTACTCGCCGGCAGTCATTGCTACATTATTGAAGTCAAGGAAGGGTTCTACGTCCCTAGCGTATGTGCGAGTTTGGAGAATTTTTGAAGCGTGGTGCAGGGATAGGAAGTGTGAGGCTCTGAAGGCCTCTGTTCACCAGATCTTGGATTTTTTGCAGGCTGGTTTTGACAAGGGTCTGGCGGCAGCCTCGTTGCGGGTTCAGGTAGCAGCCTTGTCCTGTGCAGGGGCAGTCTAGCGGGTCGGTCGCTTGCGGCCCAGCGATATGTGAAACGTTTTTTGCGAGCAGTAACACTTGTTCGGCCTCCTCCTTGGCATATTTTTCCTAAATGGCACCTTCCCTTCGTGCTGGACGCTTTAGAGTGAGCCGTTCGAGCCGTTGGCACGGGCTTCTCTCAAGGACCTTACCCTGAAGACGGTATTCTTGGTGGCGGTCTGCTCGGCGCGTCGGGTGTCAGAGCTTCAGGCGCTGTCCTGTAGGGAGCCCTATCTCTCCTTCTTTGCAGCCAAAGTCGTTCTACGACCGGTTCCGGCTTTTTTGCCAAAGGTAGTCTCGTCTTTCCACCTGAACCAAGAAATTGTGTTACCGTTTTTTTCTGGGGAGACTCCAGGTTCTTCCTCTAGGAAGCTGCATCTGCTGAATGTGCGGAGAGCGTTAAAGAAGTATCTCCGCGGAACAGTGTCTTTTCGAAAATCCGACCGGCTGTCTGTGCTGTTTGCGGGACCGAGAAAGGGGGATTCGGCGTCTAAGGCTTCCATCGCTTGGTGGATCAGAGAAGCCATTGTGTCGGCTTATGTGCTGAAAGGATGGGTAGTGCCGGACGGTTTGAGGGCTCATTCCACTAGGGCTCAGGCTGCGTCCTGGACAGAGCTTCGATTGGTGCCGCCGGTTGAGATTTGTAAGGCGGCAGCGTGGTCATCCTTGAACTCCTTTGTTCGGCATTATCGTCTTGATGATCAAATGGGAGAAGAAGCCTCTTTTGGTAGAGCAGTCCTTCAGGCTGGTTTGCCGGGACCCTCCCGTTCTTGAATTTCTTACTGCTCTGGTACTGACCCAGAGGTTCCGGGACTAGACTGGGGACACGATCAGGAAGGTGAAATTAGACTTACCTGCTAATTGTTGTTCCTGGAGTGGAACCAGTCTAGTCCCGTATCCCTCCCAGCGTGCACAGGCAAACAGAAGCCTGAAGTATCTCTGTGGATTACAGGTAGGACATATTTTTTGTTTCCTTTTCGCTAAGGTCTGTTAGATTACAGAAATATATCATAATAGAAAAACGATTATAAGAGGGGGTGGGTTCCACCGTTTTCTTCAGTTGGGTCTTCCTCTCTCCCTTTTCTTTCTGAGGTGGGCTTGGCCTGTTCAAGGTTTTCAGTCACGGTGTTGAGGGGGTGTTTCTTGTTCTCCTCTACGTAGTTCTAATGTTGCTAAGTTAAATGCTTACTTGTTTCTCTGGTGAGTCTGCTTTGTCAATAGGATACTGATGACGGGAGGCGGACACCGGAGAGTTATACTGGTGATGTCACAAAAGTGGGAGTTTCTCAGTCTCCAAGCTGCTGGATGAGATAGGCAACCCAGAGGTTCCGGGACTAGACTGGTTCCACTCCAGGAACAACAATTAGCAGGTAAGTCTAATTTCACCTTTCTGCTCCAGATTTTGTAGATGATCAATTCTATCTCCTCCTCGATGTCCGAGAGGAACATGGTTAATGATCCGCCACTGATAATCCTGAAACGTATGCTCCTTTGATATACTATGAGCCACTATAGGGGCGGGACAGTACCTGATTTCAAAGCCGAGATTGATGTTCTACAAGTCTTTGTTTCATAGGTCTAGTAGTACGCCCTATATATTCTAAAGTGCACGGACATATGAGCATATATACCACAAAAGATGTCTTACAATTGGTTTGATACAAAGCTGTATAAGAGATCTGTGAGGGCACATCGATCCATTTAAGGCCTTTAATAGTGTTGAAGCAAACATCACATTCACCACAAGGCATATGTCCCTCGCTGTTCTCTTCTTCGACCATAGACCATACCCTCCCCGTGACTAAATTCGCCACATTTCTACCCCGCCGATAGGGCAACATTAAAGGGCTTTGAAAACAAGAATGCACTCCTAAGATACCCCAGTATTTTTGCAGCCCACCTCTCTCAGGTAGCTGCGAATACCTTCCTCATCCCATGGTCAGAGGGCCTTCTGTATGCCTTCCTGCTCATGCCATTGATTGTCAAGACCCTCTTCAGGCTTCATTGTGACAGGGTGTCGTTGATCCTGACGGCTCCACAGTGGCCCGGGCAACCATGGTTCCCTCTGCTTCTCCACTTGGTGGCAGAAACTCCTGTCCCCTGGGGAGTGCCCCCGCGATATTGTCCCAGGAGAAGGGCACCCCGATCTGGGGTCCCTGTCTCTGACAGCTTGGCTGCTGAAAGGATAGCCTTGGCCCCTTTTAACCTCTCGGGAGGAGGTGGAGGAGGTCCTTCTGGCCTCCTGTAATATCTCTACAAGACGAGCCTATGCCTTCAAGTGGCACAGGTTTTCAGTGTGGTGCGTGGAGCGATGGGCAAACCCGTGCTTGGTGCAGCTGGTACTGCAATACCTACTTCATTTGTCGCAGTCAGGGCTCAAATCCAATTCCATTAGAGTATACCTGAGTGCTCTTGCAGCGCACCACCACACTATCAAGGGCAAGCCCCTCTTAGTGTAGTCTCCTGTCACCTGCTCTCTGTGGAGTTTCCTGTTGTCTATGCCCCCCCATCTGCCCACCAGCAGTGGAGAGGGTCCTCAAAAGTGGTGCTAGTGCAACTCACTGGGCCGCCATTAGAGCCCTTGGCTATCTGCCACTTGAGGTAACTTTCATGGAAAGTCATCTTCCTGGTGACGCTCACATCCGTTCACAGGGTCAGCGAGCTCCAAGCCTTGGTGGCAGAGCCGCCCTACACCAGGTTCTACAAAAATGGTCATGCTCCGCACGCACCTTAAATTCCTCCCAAAGGTGATGTCGCTATTCCACCTCAATCAGGAGATGATGCTGCCCACCTTCTTTCCACGGCCTCACACCAGCAGGGTGGAGGCCATCCTCCATACTCTGGATTGTAAGAGGGGCCCTGTCCTTCTACCTTCAACATACCCAGGGCCATAGCAAAGCTTCACAGCTTTTCATTTTCTGTGACCCCAGTTGGCTGGGGGAGGTGGTGACCAGACAGACTCTGTTCACCTGGGTGGCGACTGCATTGCCCTCACCTATGAACAGGCTGGGCTCTCGCTGGAACACCAGGTCACAGCGTACAACATCAGGGCCATGGCAGCCTCTGTAGCAAGCCTCCTTTCCATCCTGGTGACGGTCATCTGCTGGGCTGCCACCTGGTTTTCAGTCCATACCTTTGCAGCTCATTATTGCCTGGAAAGGGAGTCCTGATGGGACAGTGCCTTCGGCCAGGCGGTGCTCCGTAATCTTTTTGGGGTTTAGGCAACTCCTACCCTCCGATTCTTCTGTGTTCAGGCTGTTGGAGTTTTGGTTCCTCACTAGACACACGGGTCCTTCTGGAGTCTGTATACTTGGACTCAATTGCTGCTGCTCACGGCTTCCTTTGGGGGCATCTATGGTTTTCTACGGGCTTTCAGTAGCCTGTAGCTAAGGAGTCCCATATGCGAGGACTGACTTCCTGCTAGTTCCCAGAGAAAGTGTAGTTACTCACCTGTTCTCCAGGACCAAGCAGGAAGTCAGTCTTCACATATGGCTGACGTCAGCGCCGACGGAGCCCTCGTGCGGAGCATTTCCCCAGCTTTCACAGAAAGCCTTTGGGAATTGCAGCGCGCATGCGCGGTCCCCTTCCCGCCCAAGAGTGCCATCTTGCTCAGTCTTCTTTTTTCTGCGGAGCCCGACGGACGTAGTTCTTTTTTCCCCCTAGGAAAAAGTTGATTTTCTCTATTTTTTTCTCCGGTTCGATGCCGGATCCTTTTCCCGCTCGGACCGATACGCCAGTATCGAGTCCTTTCTCTCTCTCTCGGTTTTTGTCCTTTGTGACTGGCGTTCGCGCCTTTTTTCTTTTTCTCTGGCAGACCGGTCTTTTGACCTAATAGGGGCCCTTTTTCCCCCGATGGCTGCCAGCGATTTTAAGAAATGTGATCGGTGTAAGAAACTTATGTCTCTTACCGACACACCATGACTGCTGCCTCCGTTGCCTCGGACCCGATCATGACCCGATGATCTGTGGTCCGTGGCAAAATGTCCTCGAAGGCGTTGAGGAGTCGGCAGCACCAGAGGGATAGAATTTTTTCTGACTCCGCATCCGGCCGGGCCCGGACCTCGTCAGAGGCCTCGACGTCTCGGGACTCCGGCCCCGAGCAGCGTCGGGGTTCCTCTGAGCGGGGGTCTCCTTCACGGGAATATCACAGGAAGAAGAAACCTGCGAGGGCGGCGTCGGTGGACGCTCCTGGTTCCTCGAGGGCCAGGTCGCATAGCCCCGATAGCCGTCCCGGGTCTTCGGAGTCGGAGAGGCCTACGAAGCATCCTCGTGTCGAGATGGAGTCTCCTGGACACATAAGTGCTGTTGTCCTCGTTGACTCTCCTCCGAGGGAGCCGATGTCGGGCCCGACGCCGTCGGGGCCCGAGTCGGGGGCTGCTGGGTCTCCTGAGCTCGGACTCAGGTTGACGGCCTTGGAGAGCAGCTTTGCTGCCTTCATGGAACAGCAGCGGGCATTGATCGCCGGTCTCACCGGTGCATCTGCCGTGACCACCGGGACCTCGACGTCCAAGTCGACCCCGGAGGCCGAGCCGATCCTTGAGTCCATGCGGGCTCGAGTCGATCCTCGGCCACGGTCTCCCTCGACCTCCCGTTCGGGGCCAAGGTCGTCGTCGCCGATACCCTCGGCGTCGGGGCGGAGGGCATCTGTGCCCACCCGACTGGAGCCGCTCGATTTCTCCTCCGAGGAGTCGGGCTGGGAGACGGAGGACGAAGAGTCACCCGACACCCATCGGACTCGGTGTGTCCCCTCGGACTCACCCGAGTCCGAACCTCTGAGACGGTCCCCACCAGAGGATACCCGGTTCTCGGACTTCGTGCGGGATATGGCCAAGGCCTTGGCCTTTCCCGCGGATCCCGAGGAGGAGCCTCGAGCCGAGGAGCTCGAGGCCCTCCAGTATGACTCTCCTCCGAAGGAGGCCTTTACTGTTCCGGTTCCTTCGATGCTGGAGCGGCTACTCCTCCGCATGTGGGAGACCCCAGCTTCGACGCCGGTGTTAAGCAAGCGGGTCGATTCCATTTATCGAGTCCGCAAGAGCCCCGGGTTCCAAAAGGCGCAATTACCGCACCACTCCATGGTTGTGGAATCGGCCATGCATCGACTGAAAAGTCAGAAGATGCACTCCTCGGTGCCTCCCGGCCGGGAGGCCCGGAACCTGGATGCCCTCGGTAAGAAGTGCTTCCAGGGCTCTATGCTTGCTTGCCGTGTCCAGACTTACCAGCTCTACATGGGCATGTACCTCCGAGACCTGGCAAAGGAGATTGCCGGGTTCTCTGCTGGTCTCTCCGAGGAACCTTTGCAGAGGTTCCAGGCCTTGTCCACCGGTATTCAAGAGTGCTTGAAGTTTATCTCTCGAGCAGCCTACGATGGCTTCGAGGCTTCGGCCCAAGTAGCCGGGGCTGGCATCGGTGCCCGCTGACAGGCTTGGCTACAGTCATCCGACCTCGAGCCATGGGTCCAGGACAAGTTGGTTGATGTCCCCTGCCGAGGTGAAAACCTCTTTGACAAGCCCATGGCTGAAAAGGCTTCAGAACTCGAGACCGAGACTCTGACCAGGACTAGGCTTTCCAGGAAAACCTCTGCCCCTTCTCAGAAAAAGAAGGGCTCGGGAAAAAAGACCTTTTACCCGAGGAAGTCATCTGCCTACAAACAGTACCCTCATTATCAGGCCTCTGCAGCTCCCCAACAGGGTCAGCAGGCCAAGGGGCAGGGTCAAGGGCCCCGTAGGCCCAAGACCCCCAAGCCACCAACACCGGCCCCTGCTCAGCAGGATGGGGGTTTTTGACTCAAACAGCATAGCCTTTTCTCAGCTGGCTTCTCTCAGCACAGGAGGCCGGCTGGCCCACTTTGCCCACAGGTGGTCAGCCGTCACATCCGATACCTGGGTTCTTCATATAGTCCAAAAGGGCTATCTTCTCCATTTTCACCAGGTACCTCCCTCCTATTTTCCAGGGGAGCCTCCCAAGACTCCCTCTGCACCGGGACCTACTCCTTCAGGAGTTGACAGGTCTACTAAAGGATCAGGCTGTGGAACCGGTGCCCCACCACCTGAGAGGTCAAGGCTTTTATTCCAAGTTCAAGATGCTTACCCTTGGAATCCTGCTGCCCTACCTCCCGCAGGGAGACTGGCTATGCTCCTTGGATCTAAAGGATGCATATACTCACATCCTTATCCATCCAGACCACAGACAATATCTCAGGTTTGTTGTGGGAGGAAACCACTATCAGTACAGAGTGCTTCCCTTTGGCCTCTCATCCGCTCCCAGGGTGTTCACCAAGTGCCTGGCAGTGGTGGCGGCCTACCTGAGGCTTCAAGGTCTCTTTGTGTTTCCGTACCTGGACGACTGGCTGATAAGGGGCCAATCTTCCCAGGAGGCCAACCAGGCCACCCTTCGCACTGTGGCTCTGCTTCAGCACTTGGGGTTTGTCATGAATTTCGCAAAGTTCACTTTGCTCCCGTCCCAGAACTTAGAGTTCATAGGGGTCAGACTAGACACTCTTCAAGCAAAGGCTTTCCTGCCTCTGGACAGGGCCCACAGGCTAATGGATCTGGCCAGCCAGTTTCGCAGCAATTCCCTGGTCTCTGCCAGGCAATTCCTGAGACTACTCGGCCATATGGCTTCCACGGTCCATGTCACCCCCAATGCCCGCCTGCACATGCGTCCTGCTCAATGGAGCCTTCGCACTCAGTGGCATCAAGCCACTGGAGGCCTAACGGACTCAGTGAGGATTTCCGACCTCCTGATCTCCTCCCTGCACTGGTGACTTCATCTTCCAAATCTAGTGCTCGGGGTGGGTTTCCAATCCCCTCCACATACTCAGATGCTGACAACCGATGCCTCTCTTCTCGGTTGGGGAGCACATTGCCAAGGGGCATGCACTCAGGGTCTCTGGACCCCTTGGGAGGCTACTCAGCAGATAAACTTCCTGGAGCTACGGGCGATACACCTAGCTCTGAGAGCCTTCTCCCACCTCGCCTCTCACCAGTCTGTACTGGTCCAGACGGACAATCAAGTTGCCATGTTCTGTGTGAACAAACAGGGAGGCACAGGCTCCTTCCTTCTTTGTCAGGAGGCACAACGACTGTGCTCTTGGGTTGTCCATCACGGAATCCTTCTCAAGGCTGTCTACCTCCCAGGTCAGGAAAATTGCCTGGCAGACAGACTGAGCAGGATCCTGAAACCACACGAATGGAGATTGAACCCATTGGTGGTTCAGCAGGTCTTTCTCAAGTGGGGACTCCCCACCTTGGATCTTTTCGCCAGTACTCTGAACCAGCAACTCCCGAGATTTTGCTCCAGACAACCGCATCCTCTCAGAGTAGCAGTGGATGTGTTTCTGATCTTGTGGTCCACAGGCCTACTGTATTTATTTATTTATTTATTTACATTCTCTTATATACCGCGCTATTCTGCATCAGTGCGGTTTACATTAAACAAACTGAAATTACATTGAACAGGGCATTATAACTTGGAGATAACTATTTTACAGGGAACATGGGCTATGGAGGGTTAAGTGGCTTGCCCAAGACCACAAGGAGCACCTGTGGGACTAGAAACCCCAGTCCTTCCGGCCCAAGGTTGCTGTCCTCTAGTGGGATTTGAACCCCCGACCTTCCGGCCTGAAGTACCTTGCCCCAACCACTAGGCCACTCCTCCCACACCACTAGTGTCCAGAACGCTGTTCGAAGTCCTCCAGGACTGGGCTTCATTGCTTCTCATAGCCCCCAGGTGGCCGAGGCAACCGTGGTTCCCACTTTTGCTACAACTGGCGGTGGACACTCCTCTTCCTCTGGGGTTTCAACACGATCTCCTGTCACAGGATCAGGGGACTCTCTTGCACCCCAACCTCCAGTCCCTTCATCTGATGACCTGGCTGCTGAAAGGGTAGTCCTACTCCCCTACTACTGCCTCGAGAGGTGGAAGATGTAGTCTTGGCCTCTCGGCGTCAATCCACCAGGAAATCCTATGCTCTTAAGTGGCGTAGATTCTCCGCCTGGTGTGCTCAGCACAGTGAGAATCCCTTCTCGTGCTTGGTTGCGGTAGTGTTGCAATATTTGCTCTACCTTTCCAATCTGGGACTTAAGTCTAACTCTGTCCGAGTTCACCTTAGTGCTCTATCAGCACACCACTCGCCGGTGGACGGCAGACCTCTTTCCAGCCACCCTTTGGTGGCTCGTTTCCTCAGAGGCCTTCTTCAGCTTAAGCCTCCTTTGCGTCCACCGGCCCTTGAGTGGGATCTGAATGTGGTCTTGCAGCGGCTTACTTGTCCGCCTTTTGAACCTATGGCTACCTGCCCTCTCCGTTTTCTCTCCTGGAAAACTTTATTTCTGGTAGCTCTCACCTCTGCTAGGCAAGTGAGTGAACTGCAGGCACTAGTGTCTGATCCTCCTTACACTAGGTTCTACCGGAATAGGGTAGTCCTACGGACTCACGCTAAGTTTCTTCCTAAGATTGTCTCACCTTTTCACCTCAATCAGGAGGTGGTTCTTCCGACCTTCTTTCCCAGGCCGCATGCCAACCGGGCTGAGATGGTCTTGCATACCCTGGACTGTAGGAGGACGTTATCCTTCTACCTTGACCGTACGCGGGAGCATCGGAAGGCTGTTCAGCTTTTCGTTTCTTTTGACCCCAATAAGTTGGGGCTCCCTGTCTCCAAGCGTACGTTGTCCATATGGGTCGCTGACTGTATCGCCTGGGCTTATGGGGCAGCCGGCCTCTCATTGGAGGGTCGAGTCACGGCTCACTGTGTCAGGGCGAAGGCTGCGTCAGTGGCTCATCTCCGCTCTGTTCCGTTGGCAGACATCTGCCGGGCTGCTACTTGGTCTTCAAGCCAGACTTTTGCGGCCCATTACTGCCTTGAGAGGGAGTCCCGCAGGGACAGTGCTTTCGGACAGGCAGTACTCCATAATCTCTTTGGGGTTTAGGCACCTCCTGCCCTCCGGCCCAGGTGTTGGGCTACCGGTCGGGGGCGTTCTCAGAGAAGATTCCTTCCTTCTGTGCTGACGAGCTAGAGGGAGCTCATTTTTCCGCTTGGGGTCTCCGGTAGCCTTAAGCTGGGGAGTCCCATATGTGAGGACTGACTTCCTGCTTGGTCCTGGAGAAAGAGTAGTTACTCACCTGTAACAGGTGTTCTCCAGGAGCAGCAGGAATCAGTCCTCACAACCCTCCCTCCTCCCCTTGGAGTTGCAGTCATATGATTTGTTTTTGCTAATTTTTTGCTGTCTTTTAGCTATGTCATCAGACTGAGCAAGATGGCACCTTTGGGCGGGAAGGGGACCGCGCATGCGTGCTGCAATTCCCAAAGGCTTTCTGTGAAAGCTGGGGAAATGCTCCACACGAGGGCTCCGTCGGCGCCGACGTCACCCATATGTGAGGACTGATTCCTGCTGCTCCTGGAGAACACCTGTTACAGGTGAGTAACTACTCTTAACAGGTGATCTCCATGAACAAGCAGGAATGTAGTCTTCACATATGGGTATCGTCGGCACTAACGGAGCCCGCGTGGGAACGCCCACCAGTGTCTTATAAGAAAGCTTTTGGGAGCATCCCACTGCGCTGCTGCCTTCCTGCCTTTCCACCTCTCCCTCTTCAGTTTTTTTGTTTTCCACGGAGCCGACAGGCAGCAACTTCTGTCACTGCAGACAATTTCCTTTTTTGTGGTCGCATCTGCCTTCCCGTCGACGCCTAAGAGGATCTGCCCCCTCTTGGTGCTTTGACACCATTTTGGGCACTAGGCCCTGCTTTTCTTGAGGGTCTGTCCCCTCTTGGTGCTTCGGTGCCATTTTGGGCACTAGGCCCTGTTTTTCTTCAAAATGGAGAAACCAACTAGTGGTTTCAAAAAATGTTCAAAATGTGGTGGTACCATTTCTGCCACCGACACCCATGACTGGTGTCTTAAATGTTTGGGACCAGACCATTCTCCATTGGAGTGTCGTCTTTGCAGAAAGATGACTAAGAGGGGTCTGCAAAATAGAGCTTCAAAACTCGGCACCCTTTTTGCCTCGGATGCAATGTCCGTTGCATCGATGTCCTCCAGGGCTTCATCTTTCTCCCATGGATCTCAGGTAACCAAACCCAGGTCTTCTTTGAAGACCGGTCAGTCCTCAAAGGGTAGATCTCCTAAGCATCAAGATGCTTCCAGCATTGCCCTTGAGGAGAACACACCGGCCAAACAACCCCGGCGGGAAGTCCTTGCCTCCAAAGCATTAACGGGGTCTCAAGATGTTCCCGAGTTGTCCACCTCTGGAGAGCTCTTGGTGCCATGTTCTGGGGTCGTAGCCCACTCCACCGGTACCGATACACAGACATCGGCAGGCTCCATGGAGCAACGTATCCTAGCCATTGAGCGCAGTCTAGCGGCCTTGTTAGCGGCCTCCGTACTGCTAAAACCGCTACAATTGATTCCGCAGCCATCGGTACCAGTACTGCCGCTGTCCGTGCTACCACCCATGCCAGCCCTAGAATCGGTGTCCGGCATAGAGGGTCCGGTATTGAGGCATTCCGATGCCGATTTCAATCGGTACCGGCGACAGACAGTACAAGAGCACCCGGCCCGTCGATACTTTGAGTCTTCCAAATCCAATGATTCTGATGAATCCATCGATACCAGAGTGGTTCTTCCAGAGGATCCCTCTCCTTCGCTACAACATCAGATGTCTCCTCCGGAGAACATGTCTTTTCAAGACTTTATACGGGATGTGGCTCGAGGCCCCTTGATCACCGTGACCCCTGAAAAGAAACCGAGAGCTGAAGAACTTGAAATTCTTCAGTATCCGACAGCCCCCAAAGAGGCTGCAACCCTTCCCATACACCGGATTTTGCATGATCTCATGCTGAGAATGTGGGAAACACCCTTAACGGTGTTCCCACATTCTCAAAGGCTCAATACAATGAACTGGGTACCGCAGTGTCCCGGGTTCCAAAAAACACAGTTACCACACTATTCCATGGTTGTGGAATCGGCAATGCGCTGAATCAAAAGTGCCAAGATGTATTCCTTTAATCCTCCGGGCCGTGAGGAGAGGATTCTCGATGCCTTTGGTCGTCAATGTTTTCAGGTCTCTATGCTGTCGGCCAGAATAAGTTCTTACATACTCTACATGGGTATGTTCTTACATACTCTACATGGGTATGTTTCTTCGAGAGGTTACTAAAGATTTGAAACTCATGGCCCCTCTTCTCCCCGAAGACAAGAGGGATGATTTCCTTACTCTGGTTAAGCATGCCCAAGATGTTTCTAAGTTCATGAACAGGGCAACCTTTGATTGTTTTGAATGCATTAGCAGAACCTTTGCTATTTCTATCGGTGCACGTCGGATTGCTTGGTTACAAGCATCCGATTTAGAGCAGTGGGTGCAAGATAAGCTGGGAAATATTCCTTGCACAGGAGAAAACCTTTTTGGCAAGGATTGGCAGGATAAAGCTTCTCAGCTTGAGTCCGAGAACACTACCTTAAATAGATTATCCAGGACCACTGCCAACCCAGCTAAGAAAAAGACAGTTAAGAAACCCTTTTTCAACAAGAGAGAGAAATTCTATCCTTACACCCAAACTGGCCACTATTCAATCCATGCTCCCCAGAAGGGGCAGCAGCAGCTGAAACAACAAAGGAAGGCTCAAGCCCCTACAGCTCAACCAGCTCAGCAGACACAGCCTCCGCAAGGTCTTTGACTTCTTCCTAGAGAACCTAGTCATTCTTTCTCTAGAAATACCAGTGCCTCTCAACATTCCAGGCAGACTGTTACTTTGCCAAGAGGTGGCAGCAGATAAAATCAGAGCATTGGACTCTTCCATAGTGACAGAGGGGTACAAACTCCACTTCCACAGTATGCCCCCTCTCTCTACTCCAAGAAAGTTCAGTTCTTGGCCTCCCCTCACCATTCTCTTGTGTCAAGAGGTCACCTCTCGTATCTCTTCTGAGAAAAATTCAAAATGATTTCTCTCTCGGAACACTCCTTCCTTACATTCAGAGTCAGGATTGGCTATGTTCTGTAGACCTAAAAGACGCCTATACACATATCCTTATTCATGCAGAACACAGGAGGTTTCTTCAATTCCTCTTTCAGGGAAGACATTACCAGTACAGAGTTCTGCCCTTTGGCCTGGCTTCAGCCCCAAGTGTCTTCACGAAATGCATGGCAGTAGTAACAGCATTTTTAAGGACTCTAGGGATATTCGTCTTCCCCTTCTTAGACTGGCTGATCCGAGCACCAAGAGCTCCAGAAGCCAGCTCAGCTCTTTCCTGCACGATGCAAATCCTGCAATATTTGGGATTGGTCATAAATCTCCCAAAATCCCATCTCACCCCTTCTCAGTTTCTAGATTCATAGGGGCTCTTCTAGACACAAAGCAGTCAAGGGCTTTCCTGCCACAACTCCGCTGTGCTCGACTAGTTCAACTGGCATCTCAAGCAACTATGAAAACTTTCCTGACTGCTCGAGAAATGCTTCAGTTGCTGGGGCATAATGGCATCCACTGTACATGTGGTCCCCTATGCTCGCTTACACATGCGGGCAGCCCAGTGGACTCTAGCCTCTCAGTGGACACAGGCGTCAGGTCGTCAGAGGGACTAAATCAGAAACTCTGCACACCTCATCTCGTCCCTTCAATGGTGGCAAACACTAGAAAACCTTCTCTTAGGGTCACCTTTTCAGCAGCCACTGCACCAATCTGCCTTGACGACGGATACGCCCAAGTCAGGTTGGGGGGCTCATATGGACAATCTCTCCACTCAAGGTCTCTGGACCCAACAGGAGACTTGTCTTCACATAAATCTACTGGAACTCAGAGCTATTTTCTACACACTTCGAGTTTTTCAGGACCATCTGTGCTACCAGACAGTCCTTGTCCAGATGGACAATCAGGTAGCCATATTCTACATGAACAAACAGGGTGGAACAGGCTCTCAAGCATTGTGCAATGAAGCTCTACACCTGGTCCTTCGCAAGAGGCCTTCAGATTCACCTACTCGTGGTGTATCTCCCAGGCACACAAAATCTCCTAGCAGACAAACTCAGTCGAGTGTTGCTGCCACACGAGTGGTCTCTTCATCCATAACAGATTGCTTGAATCTGGGGAACCACAGATATAGACCTATTTGCAAGTCCTCAAAATGCCAGACTTCCCCAATTCTGTTCCAGAATTCCAGCTTGGAACAGTCAGACAAGGTATGTTTTCCGCTTTCCACCTCCACTGAGTCAGGAATTCCTGTATGCCTACCCATCCATTCCCCTCATTCCCAAGACTCTGTTCAAACTCCAGAGAGACAGGAGCCATGTGATCCTCATAGCCCATGTTGGCCACGACAGATGTGGTATCCACTGCTTCTACGTCTCTCTCAAGCCAGGCCTCTGGACTTGGGCTGTGCTCCAGATCTTCTATCCCACTTTTGCACCCGAATCCTCAGTCTTTACACCAGCATGGTTGCTGAGAGCTTAGAATTCCAGGATCTCAACCTCTCTTAACAGGTTAAGGGTATCCTTTTGGCCTTAAGGAAACCTTCCACAAGGTGGGCTTACGCCTTTAAGTGGAAAAGGTTATCTGGTGTCAAAGAAGAAATTTAATCCTTTTTCAGTTCCCGTAGGGGCGTTACTGGAGTATCTCCTCCATCTTCTGGTCTCAAGACTAATTCAGTAAGAGTCCATCTTAGTGCCATTGAGGCTTTCCACAATCCCTTTGATGGACAACCTGTCTCCTCTCAGCCGCCTGTAGCGCGGTTTATGAGAGGTCTAAACTAAGCCTCTCATTAAGCCACCACCTGTGGCATGGGACTTAAATCTTGTCCTCGGACAGCTCATAAAGCCGCCCTTAGCCACTACATCCCTGAAGCTTCTTGAAAGGTAATCTTCCTAATAGCCCTCACTTTTGCAAGACACATCAGTGAGCTACAAGCTTTAGTGGCTGATCCTTCTTACACAAGGTTCCACCATGATAAAGTAGTCCTTAGGACTCATCCTCATTTTATGTCAAAGGTGGTTTCGCCTTTTCATTTAAACCAGTCGGTTTATCTTCCTGTCGGAATCTTCACACTCTAGATTGTAAAAGAGCTTTAGTCTTTTACCTTCAGAGAACTAGGCAGCATAGAAAGACTTCACAGCTTTTTGTTGCCTTTGATTCCAGCCATCTGGAGTTACCATTCTCCAAGAGAACAGGTGGATTGCAGACTGCATATCCTTTAACTATGAGAGTAAAGGACTTTCTCTCGAAGGTCATGTCACAGCTCACAATGTTAGAGCAATGGCTGCCTCTATGGCTAACCTTCGCTCAGTGTCCATCGATGACATCTGCAAAGCAGCCACTTGGTCCTCGGTCCACACCTTTGAGGCCCATTACTGCTTAGACAAGGACTCCCGTCGGGATGCCTCGTTTGGCCAAGCTGTTCTCCAGCATCCCTTTCAGACTTAGAACAACTCCTACCCCCCGTCCTGGGTTTCGATACCAGAGATCCTCTTGGGAGGAAGCATGACCCACCTCAGCCTGGGTTTAGCTGCTCTATGGGGTCATCTCCCTGGCATCTCTAAGCTTGAGAGTCCCCATATGTGAAGACTACATTCCTGCTTGTTCCTGGAGATAGCGTAGTTACTCCCCTGTAACAGGTGATCTCTGGGAACAGCAGGAATTGAGTCTTCACAACCCAACCACCTCCCTTAGGAGTTATATCTCTCTCTCTCTCTCTCCTTTTGTCTCAGCTACAAACCCAACTGAAGAGGGAGAGTTGGAAAGGTGGGAAGGCAGCAGCACAGGCACAGTGGGATGCTCCCAAAAGCTTTTCTATAGGATGCTGGGGAGCGTTCCCGTGCAGGCTCAGTCGGTGCCGACGATACCCATATGTGAAGACTCAATTCCTGCTGTTCCTGGAGATCACCTGTTACAGGTGAGTAACTACGCTTTCTCTGGGAACAGCAGAAATCGATCCTCGCAACCCTCCCTCTTCCCCGTGGAGTTGCTTCCTTGCTGTTTTATTTTTGCCGTCTTAGCTATGTTATGAGCCTGAGGCAAGATGGCACCCTTGGGCGGGAAGGGTTTCACATATGCGTCGTGGCATCTCCCAAAGGCTTTCTTTGAAAGCTGGGGAGATGCTTCCTCGAGGGTTCAGTCAGCACTAATGGAGAACACCTGTTATGTCAGCAACTATGTTTAATGGCACATTAAGTACCTGATTTATTAAGCATTCTTTTCTCATAGAAAATGGGAAAACAGTAGCTCAGGGTCTTAAAAAAGAAACTGCAATGCAACTTTTGTGGGGAGAAGGCACTGTGACCAAGATCTCAGCAACCACCTGCTAAGTTTTTAAGCTGGCTCCTAGATTCCAAGAAAATTTGTCAAGGCCTGCTATACTCCCTCTCCCCCCTCCCCCCACCCCCAAAAGCGAGGAGGCTCAAGATGCTTAATTCTTCAGAGATAGCCAAAGAGATAGCCAAAACATGGAAGCCGCTGCCTGTACCTACAAGGATCCCAACTTGAGGCTCTTAACCAAACCAACGGGCACACAGGTCATTGTTTAGCCAGGAAGACTGAAGCAGACCACTACTCAGATTCTGATACAAAAGCTCAAGACTCTCAACACCAGAGAGCACTAGAAGTTTACTTTTCCCTTAACAGCTAAGTGGTATATTGGTATATTCATTCCGAGCAGATCATGAGAAGTAGCTGAGAAATACAGTACCAGCTGTGTGGAAATATCCTCTCTATATTTGCAGTGGCCAGCCTTTAAGCCCACCTCCGCAACTTGACTTGTACAATATAAAGTTGTGCATAAGCTCAAAGAAAAAGGAAGGTGGTGTTAAAGAAGTTAGCTTATACTGATGCCAACTAGTGGTTTATTGCTATATCTTAGTGCTCTCTTGCTGCTTTGTTCTATCTCTACTGACCTTCCAAATTCATATACCATAGTTGCAATGTTCTGGCTGTGTCAAATGGATTCAAAGCTCACTGGCTGACCTTTCTTGCAATATGCAGCAGGTAAGCCTGTCATATAATCGCTCTGTATCACAATAGGCTCGGTTACTTCATTAGGAGCACAACACGGGCCAGCTGCAACTAAGCACTTTGTCCTTTGCTCTGGAAGCCAGATGCAACCATATTCATATCCAAAATTCTTCTCAAAGGTTCACACGTCTCAGACTGACAGTGATTTGCTAGGGTAAACCTAATGAAGCACTGCCCAGATTTTATATTTGTAGGCGATTAAATATTCTGTTTCCAATCCATCCTGCTAGACCAGTCCAGACAAGTGGATTGTGTGCCCCCCCCTTTCAGCAGATAATGAACTAGAGAAACTAGAAGCTTCAAGTGACATCACCACTGGTATTAAGACCGATGCAATTAGGGGCATCCTTCAGTATTTCTTGGTCTCCAGCAAATGGGGGTTGCTGGACCGGTGCACCTGGTTTTGTTTTGGAGTTTACTCCTGGGATTCCAGCACGAAGGTCATGTTTTCCAGTTGAGTAGTGGGGTCTGTCCTGTGGCTTCAGGCAAGCCATCCTACAACCTGTACTCTCAGAGGGTGCTTGCAGGTTTCCTCTGGGTGAGCTTCCCTTCCCTAGGAAAGGGGGGGGGGGAGGGGGGTTGGGCTTTTCCATAAGTGTTCTGATCAGTTGAGCCTGAATAAGGTGGCTATGATTGCCTGAAGGAATTGAGGTCCAGCATCATTTTCTTTCCTTATTTTTTCCTTCCCCCATCCTCTCCAAAGTGGCCAGAGTAGCAGATTTTGGGCTGACTCTTCCTGTTCAGCTCATTGCTGTATAGCTGTGTCTGAACACGGATGGGCTGGGAGGGCCCAACTCTGGGTTTCTGATGGCCCTGCTTGTTAGGCCTGTTTGGGGAAGTGGATCGTGCCTGTAAGGCAACAAGACAGTGTCTGAAGGCTGTAATTTCAGTTCGGCCTCCATGGCTTCGGGGCCTCCCAGTGGGATGGGGAGGAAGGATAGGTGGCTTCAACATTTGGACAGAGTACTGCTCCAAGCATGCTGGTCCACACCTGGTGCTGTTTGGCCTGCTTGGCATGTCTGCTCGACTTGTGCAGCAATTGTATGACCAATCCAGGAGGACCCTCCTCTGAGGCATGCAAGGGGGACCTCCCGACCTCACCAGTGCACTGGGGATTTGAAGAATGTGATTCTCCTTCACAGTTGTCGACCAGTTGAAATAGAAGGAACAGCTACCATTTTGATGGACTGCAGCATGCCTTTGGCCCATCTCAGAGACTCTCGCTGCCTTGGGAGGGGGCACAGGGGGCCCCTCCAGTGTTACTCCTGGAAGGGGGAAATACTGATGGGACCCCTTTAGGGGCTCTTGTTTTTCTGTGTCTTTGGAGGTGCTCCACAGGATTTTTTGGGGTTTCATGTAGTAGGCTCTCTCCCTTTGGCAGAATCATGCTATAGGGCAGCCTAAAATTGCAGCCAGGGCTAGGTCAGACATTAGGCAAACTAGGTGGTTGTTGGGGGTGAAAGGAGCAGGGTATTCAAAGCTATACAATAGAATCTCCAGGAACAAGCAGGAATGTAGTCTTCACATATGGGTGATGTCGGTACCGACGCAGCCTGTGCAGGAACACTCCCCAGCATCCAATAGGAAAGCCTTTGGGAGCATCCTACTGCACCTGCATAGCTGCCTTTCCAACTCTCCCTCCTCAGTTCTTCATTTTCCGTGGAGTCAACAAGAAGCAATTACTGTCACTGCAGAAAATTTGTCTCTTTCATATTTTTTTGTGGTCGCGTCTGCCTTCCCGTCGACGCTGGTACCGACTCCCATCAGTGCTTTCTTTTTTTTTTTTCTTTCTTTCTCTAAAAAAAAAAAAAAAAAAAAAATTCTGTGAGGGAAAGAACTTTTCTTTCCTTCGGGTGCATCAACGCCATCTTAGGCTTAGGCTTTCCCTTTTGTCATAGACAAAATGGAAAAACCATCCAGTGGTTTTAAGAAGTGTTCCAAATGTGGCGGTACCATTTCAGCCACAGACACCCATGACTGGTGTCTGAAATGCTTAGGGCCAGATCATCAGCCGTCAGAATGTCGTCTTTGTAGGAAGATGACAGAGAGGCCTACAGAGTCGAGCTTAAAAGCTGGGCACCCTCTGCCTCCAATGCAGTATCTTTAGCATCGATGTCATCGAGAGCTTCATCATCCTCCCAAGGATCTCGGGTATCAAAACCTAAGTCTTCATCAAAGGCTGGCCGGCCCTCCAAGGGTAGATCTCCTAAGTATTGAGATGCCTCGAGCGTTGCCCTGGAGAGGGACACACCAGCCAAACAACCCTGATGGGAGGATCTTCCCTCCAGAGCCTTAGTGGGGTCCCAGAATGCTCCCAAGGCCTCCACCTCTGGAGAGCTCCTGGTGCCATGCTCTGAGATTGTGGCCTGCAATTCCGGTACCAAGCATCAGCAAGCTCCATGGATCAACGTATCCTGGCCATGGAGCGGAGCTTGGTGGCCTCGGTACCAGTAAAACCTTCACAGTCTGTTCCGCAGGCATCGGTACTGGCTCCATTACTAATACTGTACATCCCACATCGACTTTTGTGCCACTTACCATGCTACTGCCCATGCCGGCCCTTGAATCCATTTCCAGTACCGAGGTTCTGGCACTGCAAGACTCAGCTACCAGTTTTGATTGGTACCGAGTTCGTGCAGAGCAGAACACCCTGCCTGTTGATACTTTGAGTCTTTGGACTCCAATTCATTGGATGATGAATCGGTCAATACTTGGGACATGAGAACTATCCTGGAAGTCCCATCTCCACAACGTCACATGTCCCCTCCAGAGGACATGTCTTTTTAAGACTATTCGGAATGTTTCTAGGGGTCTGTCCATAATAGTGACATCGTAGAAAGAGCCTAGGGCCAAATAACTCAAAATTCTTCAATACCCTACAGCCCCGAAGGAGGCTGCTATGCTCCCTATCCATCGGATACTTCACAACCTTATGCTTCGTATGTGGGAGACACCCCTTACCATCTCTCCCCATACCCGGCGACTTGATACTATGTACGAGGTACCGGAGTGTCCCAGTTTTCAAAAGACACAATTGCCACACCATTCCATGGTGGTGGAATTGGCAATGCGTTGAATAAAGAGTGCTAAGACACGTTCCGCGAACCCTCTAGGTAGGGAATCGAGAACCCTTGATGCCTTTGTCGACGTTTTCAGGCCTCCATGTTATCGGCCAGGATCAGTTCCTACATACTCTATATGGGTATGTTCCTTAGAGAGGTGGCTAAGGATCTGGAGTTAATGACTCCTCTTCTCTCTGATGACAAGAGAGCAGATTATCTCATCCTTGTAAAGCATGTTCAGAATGTTTCAAAGTTTAACTGAGCAACCTTTGACTGCTTTGAGTGCATCAGCAGGACTTCATCCATCTGCATCGGTGCATGTAGGATTGCTTGGCTTCAAGCATCAGATCTTGAACAATGGGTTCAAGATAAGCTGGGTAGTATCCCTTGCACTGATGAAAACCTTTTTGGCAAGGCAAGGCCAGGCCTCTCGGTTAGAATCTGAGAATACTACCGTCAATAGACTATCTACAGCTACTTCCAATCCAGCTAGGAAAAAAGCAGCAAAGAAAACTTTTTTCAATAATAAGTACTATCCTTCTTACACCCCTGCTGTATAGTGTCAACACCATGCTCCTCAGAAGGGGCAGCGACCATCAAAGCAGCAAAATAAGGCTCAAACTCCTAAGTCACAGCCATCTCAGCGGACCTAGCCTCCTCAGGGTCTGACTCCTTTCTAGAGAACATAGCAGCTCTGCCTCTAGAGATTCCAGACCCTGTCCACATCCCCGGCAGACTCACTTTGCCCACAGATAGTATCTTATCACATTAGAGCAGTGGACTTTGTCCATTGTACGGGAGGGCTACATGTTTCATCTACAAAGTCTACCCCCCCCCCCCACTCCTCCAAGAGAGTTCCACTCTCAACCCCCTCGCACTGCACTGTTGCTTCAAGAGGTTTCATCCCTTCTCTTGCAGGGTGCAATACAGGAGGTTCCACCATCTCAACACGGAATATGATTTTATTCTCCATACTTCCTCATTCCAAAGAAAACAGGAGGATTCAGGCCAATTCTGGACCTCAGAGAAGTGAACAAGTACCTATTTCGGGAGAAGTTCAAAATGATCTCCCTAGGGACACTTCTCCCCTATCTCCAGCGTCAGGATTGGCTCTATTCTCTACATCTAAAGGAGGCATACACTCACATAGTTATTCATTCATAGCACAGAAGGTTCCTGCGCTTCATATTTCAGGGGAGACATTATCAATACAGAATCCTACCTTTCAGCCTCGCCTCTGCCCCAAGATTCTTCACAAAATGCGTGGCTGCATTCCTAAGGACTCTCGGAATATTTGTTTTCCCTTACTTAGACGACTGGCTCATTCGAGCAAGCACCTCTCTAGATGCCAGCCGATCCCTCTTGCATACCATGCAGGTGCTACAACACTTGGGATTTGTAATAAATCCCAAAGTCCCAACTAGTCCCCCTCTCAAACCCTAGAGTTTATAGGGGCTCTACTAGACACTCAGCAGTCAAGGGCATCTCTGCCCCAACTCTGCTGCACTCGACTCTGTCAGCATCTCAGGCATGCCTCAGGAACTTTGCTGGGCAGACTGGATGAACCATGCTAGTCTTTATCTGCCATCATTTACTACGTTACTAGAACTTTCTCATTGCTCGTGAAATGCTACAGATTCTGGGCCATATGGCATCAACGATGCATGTTCCATATGCTCGTCTACATATGCGCAGAGCGCAATGGACACTAGCATCCCAGTGGTCTCAGGCTTCGGGTCGCCTGGGAGACAAGATAGCAGTCTCTGCCCTCCTAATCTCGTCACTCCAGTGGTGGCAATCCCCAGAAAACCTCCTGGTGGTTACTTTTTCAGATACCAGCACATCAGTGCATCCCAATGACGGATGCATCCAGACTGGACTGGGGAGTTCATCTGGACACTCTCCCCGCTCAGGGACTCTGGTCTCGCCAGGAGTCACAACTCCACATAAATCTGCTGGAACTCGGAGCCATTCACAATGCTCTCAAAGTGTTCCAGGACCATCTTCGAGACCTCACAGTTCTAGTCCAGATGGACAGTCAAGTAGCCAAGTTCTTCTTGAACAAGTGAGGCTCTACATCTGTGGTCCTTTGACATACAGCATCGCATTCACCTGCATGCGGTGTATCTTCCAGGCAAGCACAATGTCTTGGCGAACAAATTCAGTCGAGTTCTTTTCCCCTACGAGTGGTCTCTCCATGCAGACAAAGTCTCTCACATTTTTCAAGTCTGGGGGACTCCAGAGATAGACCTGTTCGCAAGTCCTCAGAATGCCAACTCTCTCACTTCTGCTCCAGGACTTCTGCACTGCACAGCTAGCAAGTGGATGCTTTTCACATCCACTGGGGTCAAGGCTTCCTATATGCCTTCCCTCCCATTCCCAAGACTTTTTTCAAACTCCAGAGAGACAAAGGCTGCATGATACTCATAGCCCCATGTTGGCCACGTCAACCGTGGTACCCTCTCCTTCTACGTCTGTCTCGGGCTCAACCCATAGATCTGGGGTCTGCTCTAGATCACTTCTCTCAGGAGGAGGGGGCGCTGCTCCATCCCAATCTGCAGTCCCTCCATCTCACAGCATGCTGCTGAAGGCATAGCCTTCCAAGACATTCCCAGGAGGTTAAGGAATTCCTCTTAGCTTCTAGGAAGCCATCCACCAGGCGCTCCTATGCCTTCGTGGTGTAGATTCTCTCTCTGGTGTTCACAAAGGGATCTTAACCCCTTTTCAGCTCTGATGGGGGCATTACTGGAGTATCTCTTCCACCTATCTTCTTCTGGATTCAAAACCAGTTTGGTAAGAGTGTATCTAAGTGCATTTGCGTCTTATCAAATGCCCTTAGATGGCCAGCCCATTTCTTCTCAGCCACTAGTAGCACGCTTCATGAGGGATCTTCTATTAACTAAACCTCCCATTAAGCCCCCTCCAGTGGCATGGGATCTTAATGTTGTTCTGGGACAGCTTCTGAAGCTGCCCTTTGAACCTCTAGCTACTACTTCACTGAAGATTCTTATGTGGAAGGTCATCTTCCTTATTGCCCTCGCTTCAGCAAGACGCATTAGTGAATTCCAGGCTTTGGTGGCTGACCCTCCTTATACACAATTTCACCATGATAATGTTGTCCTTAGGACTCATCCTCACTTCATGCCGAAGGTGGTCTCGCCCTTCCATTTAAACCAGTCAGTCTACCTTCCTGTCTTTTTCCCTAGACCTTATTCCTCTAGGACAGAGGCAACCCTCCACACTCTGGATTGCAAGCGTGCCTTGGCTTTTTATCTCCAGAGAACTCGAGAGCACCGAAAAGCTTCCCAACCTTTCATCTCCTTTCCCTCGAGTCACCTGGGTTTGCAAATATCCAAACAAACTCTCTCCAAGTGGATAGCGGACTGCATCTCCTTTGCTTATGAAAAGGCAGAACTCACCCTTGAGGGTTACGTCACTGCACATAATGTTCGAGCCATGGCTGCCTCTATGGCAAATCTATGCTCTGTAGCCATTAATGAGATATGCAAAGCAGCAATTTTGGTCTTCGGTCCACACTTTTGCTGCTCACTATTGCCTGGACAAGGACTCCTGCGGGGATGCCTGGACAATAGTTTTTCCCTGGTTTCCCAGGTGTCTTCAGCTCTATGCATTGTGGGGATACTAGCAAAGGAGAAAGTGAAAGGGGGTCCCATTTTAGAAGGAATGCATTGCTCTTCTCTGGCCTGGCCTTTCCCTTCCTACAGGTAGTTAAGTGCATGGTGCAGGTGCAATGGAAACTTCTGCATGAGCTACCGGGAGGAAAGATCATGCACAGGCTGTATACCCTTCTACAGGCTGAAATGGATTGATGTCTGTGTTTTCCTAAAGTAGACACCTTAATGATGGTGGTCATGAAGTGCACCACTATCCCAGTGGAGGGTAGTGCCGCTCTCTGGGATCAGAAGGTCAAAGCACGCTTGAAGACTGTGTCGTTTTCAGCTTCAGTGTTTGGGTTGCAGGCCTCTGTTTGTGGGGATCTAATGACTGGGGCCCTTTTGTGCTGGATCCAGCTGTGGCCATACTCCATGTATGCTGGCAGACTCCATGTATGACCTTATTCATTTGTCAGCGACAGAGAAAGTAGAGGCTATAACAGTTCAGGCATTGGCTTTGGTGGTGGCAGTGGGCTATGAATGCAGCCTCCAAGGCCCACTTGGTGAAGATGCTCTTTTAGGGAGGATTTAGAGAAGCTTGTCAAGGATTTGGGTGAAGCTAAACCACAGCATCTACTGGAGATAAGCCTAAGGCTTTCACGTGGTGTGTTTCATCTCTGTTGTGTCTGAGGGATTCTAGGTGTTACTGCCTCAACAAGCAGTCTGTTCAGGAAGGCAAATAGGGTAAGTCTCAGCCCTTTTGTGGGGCAAGGAGACCCAAAGATGTCAACTCTGGAACTGCTACATCCTGTCCCGCCAGTGATGGTCAAGGGGCCCATTGCAAGGTGGGTAGTTGAATCTGCCCTTTTTTTAATCAATAACAGTATTGAGCCCTTCTCTAATCTTCTTTTAAGATATGCATGTAATAACTTTTTGTCAAACCAAAAAAACATGACTCCAGCAGTGTGTACTGCTACTGGATTTCCCCAAATGGTCCTTTTTAATGAAAAACTAGCATGTGTAAAAACTGGTGTGTCTTCATTTTTATTAACTCCATTTTCTGATTCTCAAAAATAGTCCTTTTTAGTATTTCATCATACCTTTTTTACCCAACAATAGAAAAATACCCAACACAGTGTTATGTTTCAGAAGGGGGAAAACCATACCACCTCCTGCTTCAGGGGACGAATTCAAACATTTTTTTTAACTTATCTGTCCATTCAGGTACCATAGCCATTGTGCATAACTGATACTCAGAAGGCAAAAGCACTCATTCGTATTCAAAAACTGCAACAATGGTGTATTCCCTCAAAGTTGTTAGGTTGGCTTCACTGGTCCAACTTCTGATTCCATTTTTCAAAGCAACCTACACCAATCAGAGCATCACCTAACTCCACTAGCAGCCCAATAAAGAGAACCACTCAGTTTCAGCATTTACTCATTAGGCTCAACAGTATTTAGCCTAAAAATCCAGTTTTGTTTCCAGTGATTTACAATTTTAGTATGATCTCGCCAATGTGGGGAGACTATCAGTTACTCTCCATTGTAACATTGTGAAACTATGATGTTCATTCATATAATGTTTCACTAAGAGCACAGTCAAAATTTCTGTTTTTTAAATGGCTTATATTCACTTAGCTATACCTTAAATACCTGACTAGTACAGTCCACATAAAGTTTTGGACAAGGACACTGTATGATTATAGATAACACCTGTTAAGCAAGTAGAACGATGCAAGGACGTATACCTTTTCGGAGTCACAGGATTACAGTTTGATTTTTTTTTTTAACCAGAAATAGGCCAAAGTCACTAAGGATCATTGGGTTCTCAACATTGTTCTTTTGGGCTCTATGCATTCTAGGGCATAACCAATCTCAGATATGTTTGTGATATTTCAGTGCAGATCCCTGCTCAAAAAGGTGGCAGTCAAGGCTACTCTGGAGAGGCTTCTTCATCTTCACACCATTGTGCTCATGCTACCTCTTAAGTGTGCAGCAAAGGACACTATTCTTTACTTTGTCATTTCCAAAAAGGATGGCTTTTTTGTCCAATTCTCGATCTCATGGTGTTCAATGCCTGCCTTTGGGTATCTTGTTTCCGCATAGAGACTTTGTAGTCTGATATTAAGTTGATCAGAAAAGGAGAATTTTTGACATCTCTAGACTTGACCAAGGCATAGTTCCACATTCCTATTTGCAAGGCCCAGCACATGTTTCTGTGGTTTGTCATCCTAGGCAAGCATTTCTAGTTTAGAGGTTTGCTCTTTGTTCTCACCACGGCACCCAGGACATTCTCTAAGGTGTTGGAGGCAGTGCTGTGTCCTGAGGGGATCAAAGTTCATCCCTATCTAGACAACTGGTTTAGCTATGCCAAGTCTTATGTTCTTAAGTCTGTGCAGGACAATTGGGTCACAACAGCTTGAATGAGAGCTTGGACTGTGTTTTGAACCAGTCCAAGAGTCATTTTGTTCCAATCGGTCTCTCTGGAGTACCTTGGGGTGCACTTTGATACCTGCCTGGGTAGGATTTCCTGTCCAAGGGGAGCCAGCCAAATTCTTGGGGCAGCTCAATGCATTCAGGTACCAGGAGGTGCCCAGGGTTCTGTGATTATTTACAGCTCCTGGAGTCCATGGCAGTTATGCTGAAAATCATCCTTTGGGTGAGGGCCTACATGTGTCTGCTCCCGAAGGCACTTCTTTCCTGGTAGTTTTTTCTGTTGGTAGAATTACGAGGTCCACCTCCCCCTGCTGCCTTCAGTGACGAGGAGGCAGGAGTGGTGAGTCCAGTGCTTCAGCTGAAAGTCCTTTGGGTCCCCACCAAGGGTTACAGAGAGGCCTGCAAAAGGTGGAAGGGGCCCACAGCATCCAGATCCTTATTCAAGCCAACCTAGTCATCCTAGGAGCAAAAGGACCCTCTCTAGGGCTGCATGAGGAAGAAGGGCCCCTTCTTTGGGCCCTTCCATCACCCTGTCACATCAAAAGCTCCTACTAGGGAGCATGTTTTGTTTTGTTTTCTGGGACTCTATTGGACCTAACCGGGTGTCTTTTCCATCTACTCATGCTCAGAGACAAACCTAGGAAAATGGAGACAGGTTTCTGCCAAAAACGTTCCCTTACCCTCTCTGAGTGATACGTTTGTCCTTCTGGGCCTGCTGCAATGCATACTTACCTCAGTGCTGCCATGAACTCTCCCCTGAGAGCCTGTCTGTGTGGCTTTCATCTCCAAATTGCAAGACCTGGCCTGTTCCCTCCTTGCAAGAACTGACACAGCTCCATTCTGTGTGTCCTTCACAGAGCTAAACTTATTTCCTCCTGGCTGGTGGAGTTACAGCCTTAGGTGAAACCAGCAAGGCCCTAGCTGAATTTCCTTCCTTGGCTGTCCTTTTTAAAAATAAATAAATAAAACGTCAATAAGGCAGTACTTCATCAGTTCCTTCTCATGCCCCTTCCCAAAGGTAGGGGAGTAGGATAGAGGGGACTGTTATCAAATTAACTGATACAGAGACAGCTCTCCTCTAGCTTTCCCATGGGCCTCCTCCCAAAAGTAGCGGTGGAAGATGGAGGGTATTGTCACTGAACTAATTGCAACAGAAGCAGCGTGTTGACCCCCCTCCTTCTCCTGAAAGTAGGTGAGGACACAGGGTACCCTGCCAAAATTGCCCCTAGTAAAAATTGAATGGGGGAGAGACTTGGCACCACAGGGTTTGCACCGCTGGGCTCCACAAATCAGCCCCAACCAATTCTAGCTCTATTGTTTCCCACTGCAGAAGCCAAATTCTCAAGAAAATCACTTCTTTCCCACTGAAGGACCGGAAATCATCAGGTCAGACTGCACAGGCCTACAGGACTTTATATGGAGTAATGTCCTCAAACCTGTAGTTCTCAGTCTCCATCTGCTGGTAGTACAACATAAATACATGCACCTGGACTAGTGTGGAGGGACAAAGGAGTGAGATTTTTCAGTTGCACTTTGAGTAATGGAAGGCAGAAGTGGATGGGCATGCACCCTCGTATACAGTGCCATTAATATAGTTCTGCGGAGCAGGGTTCCTTAGCAAGGGAAATGGGCCTCACATAACTTCCGTAACACCTCTAAAGAATGGCAGTCTCTTCAGTTACACTGCAGGACATGGAAGGGAGGCAAAATCATTATGATGATTCTCTTTTCTCATTTTCAGCTGAGATTCACACCACGGGCAGCTGGGTCTCTTCTGTCAACAATGTAAGGAAATCTTTGTAATGTTTTACTAAATAAAAACTGAAACAATTGCTTTAATCCAAAATCCCTACAGCCCAACAGTGCAAGGAAACTCTCCCACCCCACTGCAGCTCTATGAGATGATCTGCCACATTTTTTCTAGATGCTTCCTTATCTCCTCCCCTTCTTCTCAACTGCGTGGAATGCTCTGCTCTTCTCTCTTCTCCTGCCCCTAAGGGCTCTGTCCTCTGTGGTCCCACTTTTTCTAGCCTACATCTGATAAAATACCTGTCCCACTTTTCAATACCTCAGATCTTCATGGAAGAACTTGTCCTACTTCACCTCCTCCTTCCCTCTTGTCCCAGAGCACCATGGAATGAACTACCCACTCTTCCCCCTCACCTCCCAAATAGCTCCATGAACGGACCTGGTCTACTTCACCTCCTCCTTCCCTCTTGTCCCAGAGCACCAAGGAATGAACTACCCATTCTTCCCCCTCACCTCCCAAATAGCTCCATGAAAGGACCTGGTCTACTTCTCTGCCACAGAATGACCTGCCTTACACTATCCCCTCATTCCTAAAGTTTTGTGGAATTACCCATTCCCCCCCTCTTGGAAGAATCCTTATAATTTGGTCAATGCATGTTTTCCTTCTCTTCCTTTCTCTAGGCCATCCTCTAGAGCCAGAATGAACTTGGTCTGAAGACTCTCCCCGCTTTTATCAGGACTCGCATCCATCCTCTTACACAGGCCCCAGAAGAAAAGACAAAAAAAAAAAGGAGAAAATAGTGTTCTGATACAGGAAGAACTGCAGCCCACTCCTGCTGAAATAAATAAATAAATCACTTTTACCATTTGCTGAACATAGCTGTAATCAGGATGGATGGAGGGTATGAAATCTGTGTATTTATTTTTAGGAGTGGGTATGAAATATGAATAGAAGGAACATCTCCCTAGTGAGAAGCCAGACAGAATCTATTGCCCCCTTTCATTATGCTCCATTACTGGAGAGGGCATTTACACAGGGTGGTGGGTTTTTTTTCCCATAAAGTCATACTTTGGGGTAAAATATATTTTAATAACAGTTTGTAAGACAGCTTTATACAGTTCACAAGCTGCAGATGTAAATTTAGTCCTGAATGATAACATCATCATCTTCCTCCTCCTCCTCCTCCTCCTCTTCCTCATCCAAGCACACCTCCACCTCTGCAGGGGCTGAGGACTTATGGAAGAACCAGTCCATTACCTGCTGTGGCTCCAGTCCAGTGGATCGTGCTAGCCTAAGCATGTCCCCTTCTTGGATCTGACGGTGTGTTGCCCAGTATTGCTCCAGTATTCTGTAATCTGGCTGTGACACCGGTTGTGATAGAGATGAAGCAGATGCCCTAGTTGGCAGAGGTGGTTTCTCTTCCTGTCTCCCATTGTGCGTTGGCAGTACTGGTGGTGATGTGGGCAGGTCAGGACTGCCCTCTCCCCCACTCCCTCCCCTTCCTTTGTCTGCTGAATGCATCATGTGCTGTTCTTGCCCCAACCAGGCTGGGCAACCCTCTACATAGTCCCTGAACCATTTAAGTTGTCCATGCTTGAGAGCATAGCGGGTGTCTCCAAACCACTGGATGATCTCAGGGCGTGGGAGCCCCGTGAGCTCCTCCAGCTTGCAGTAGTCCTCCCGCCGAGCCCACTGGCACTGCAGGAAGAAGGACTTCAGGATAGCTAGCTGTTCTTTGGTCTTGCGCTGCCTCCGTGTGACAGGGAAGAAAGTCTCATCACTCCGCCATCCCCAGTCAGGGCCTTGCCTGGCTGCTGGTGGCAACAGGAACTCTGCTCCCCAGGACCCAACCTCAAACCGCCTCCGCAACTCCTCCTCAGATGGTAGGCAAGCTACTGCTGCACTCACTTCTGTACCATCTACTCCAAAGAAGTGCCCAGCCCCATGTGGCCTTCTCCCAGAGGGCGCCTGCTGCAGCTGCTGTGTTGAAGGTGTGGGTGACTCCCAAGTCTGCAGTCTTGAGTCTTGTATCTGCTGCTGCAGACTCCCTGCTCGCTGGGGGAAGCTAAGCTGGACATTTGGCTGGGGATAACCTCCAGGTAACCGCTGCTCCCTCTGTCTCTGCTGACTTGATGACAAAGGCCTGGGGGAGATCCCTCTTGTTGGTTGAGACATGGTAGAGCGCTGCTGGTAATGATCCACTCCAGAGTGTGGTGTTCTAGTGATGCAATCCACCTCTGGCCTGGGCCGCTTGGAGGTATGTGGGAGAGCATTCCTAGGGCTGTCTTCCCTGCTGACAGCATTTGCAGAGGTCTTCAGAAGGTTGCTCTCTGCTTTCCCAGAAACAAGCTGCTCAGTTTTCTGGAAGCCACAGGGACCAGGCATCTCCTTGGTTATGCCTCCCTCAGGAGGCCGCCCTGCATCACAAGACCCAGAGACTAGTTGCTTAAAGTGGAGCTTGTCCTGATTGTAGAGTAGTCGGGCTCGGGTCTCCTCAATCTCCTCTGAGGACCAGCTAATGCCACAGCGGATTCTCTGAGCCATAAACCAGGCTTTCACCTTCTCCATTTGCAGGCCATACCTCAGGCAAAGTAAAGCAATCTCTGGCAAACTTGGGTAGGGGAAGTAGCTGAAGGTATGCAGCAGATGCTCATTCCCATCTAGTTCACTGGTCAGCTCGGCCTGGGTCCAGATCAGCTGCAGGTCCTCTGAGATAGGAGGTAAGCAGATCAACCCATAAGAGCTAGTTGGGCAGCCTCCTGAGCTCCTGGTGGTAGGAGGCATGCTGGGGATGGGAGAGGGCTGGATGCAAATGCTTCAATTCTGGTCCCTTCCTGTCACGGTAGTCCTTGAGTGCCTGGAAGGTTACTGTGGCTTCTGACTCTGTGATTCTTCCCCTTCCCTGGTCTTATTTATTCTGTCAGCAATTCACAGCAGGAATGAGGTATGTATTGTTGCAAACCCTGAAAAGACAGGAACCAAAGAAAAAAAGGCTAGAATTTCAGAACTTGTCATATTCACTTAAGGTAAATTTTCAACCACTGAGGCACTTTTGACATAACTATTTCAGTTAATCTTCTTCAATATATCTAAATAGCTGAATTTTAGCTGCCATGGAGTGTATGTATACTGTAAAAATAGACATACTTTTGGCTGCTTATAAAAGAAGCATTCTAGGCAGTGGGTTAGGGAGACATTTCAGAATATAAGACTTTCACCCTGGGTCTGATCAAAGGTGTATATCAGCATTTTGTCCTTTACAGTGGTCAATCTAGGGCACAAGTGTTCAGCAGGATCCCCAAGTATAGATCCCATCTTACTCTAATGTTTTAAATGGGCTATTTATCAGATTTATGGCATTTATCCTAGTCAGAGTACCATTTGAAGGGATAAATAACAGTTCTACCCCACTCATGATTTTTATAAACCTCTATCATAGTTCTTCTCCATTTTCATCTTTAGGCTGAAGTGCCTTAACCTGTTTAGCTTTTCCTCATGCGGGAGTTATTCCATCCCCTTTATTGTTCTGGTGTCCCTTCTCTGGACCTTTCTGGTTCTACTATATTACTATATTTTGAAATGGGATGATCAAAACTGTACTTCCAGATCTTCCTGCTAGACCAGTCCAAACAAATGGGTTATCTCACTCTGCCAGAAGATGATGGAGACACAGAAAAAAAACAGAACCATGCAATGACATCACCACTGGCATAAAACCTAGCACAGCTGGAGGGAGCCCTCAGTATTTTCTCTGTCTCCAGCAGATGGTGGTTGCTGTTTTCCTCTACAGCTATGGCCCAGAGCACCTGGCGGGCACTGGGGTCCACAGGCCAGTTGAACTTGATCTTGGGGGGACCCCAGGGTGTATATATGAGACCCCTCTGGCTGGTCTGATCTGCAGTTCAGCTTGGGGAGGTGTTCCTGGCTAACAGAGCCAGTGTAACTCTGGGTTTCTTCAGGATCACAAGGATCCTTTGCAGGGGCGCCTGTGCTCCTTGGTTATTTTCTTTTGTTTCACTTACAAGTTTAAAAAAATTAAATAAAGTCATACTGCAACGAGGGCTGACTAAGCCTCCCTGTATACCACCCCCCAGCAGACATTGCAGCTGTGGAGCTTACTCGAGTTTCTCCATGCTCACGACTGGAGCTTCAGACCAGCAAGACATCAAACTGTGAGTAGTGCCTACTTCGTTTCCTAAGCGGGGGCCTGAACACATGTGGTGGTGCATGCCGGTCAATGCACCTACTACTACTGAACATTTCTATAGTGCTACAGAACGTATGCAGCGCTACACAGACACATGTAAAAGAGGGTCCCTGCTCATCAGAGCTTACAATCTAGTCTAGACAGACCACACAGTAACTATAGACATGAGATACATCTAGGGGGAATGGTAAGGAAACACAAAGGAGATCTGAAAGCGGCAGTGAAGAGGTGAGTTTTCAGCCTGGATTTGAAAAGGGTCAGAGAAGGCACCTGATGTACAGACTCAGACTCTGACAGAAGGTCCATGGCTGCCTACTTGCCATAGTTTTGAGCACTGATCCCGTGCAGATGTGTGTGTGCACCTCCGGGCCTTCCTTCAACATGCTGAATTCCCTCCCATGCTGCTTTGGCTGTGGCAAGCAGCAAATTTTAGTTGATCACCTGTGCACTGCTAATCCAGGAGAGGCCTCAAGCGCTTCACTGCAAGCAGTAGCTCCATCCTCTCCTGTAGTAACTGCGGCTTCTCCAGCCACTTCTATGGAGTCAGAGCGGTCTCCAGAAGGGGGGGACTCCTCTCCTGGTCACACGGCAGTTTACAGTCCAGTCGGTTTCACTCCCTCAGCAATCGCTGGCAGACCCAGCAGCTTCTGAGTTTTCATTGCTCTTCCAGCATACATGGAACTTATGGAAGGGGGGGGGACACGGTCTGCCCGTGTCAAAGGTGGCTCCTGCTTTAGCTGCTCCCGCGGGGGAGGGGGGGGGGAAATCACAAATATGCTCTGGTGCTTCTGGACAGGACCATGGAGGGGGTCGTCCATCCAAGGAAGCCATTTGGGAGTCTGAATCTTGTGATGGCGATGATGCGGAAGGGGATGAGTTGCCATTTACACAATCCAACATGGAAAAGGGAGAAGCTTCCTCTGTTGACATTGACAGCGAGTCAAGAATACTGCATCTCTGTCACAGGGAGGAGATCCCTGCCTTGATTTCATTTATTTATTTAACATTTCTTGTATACCGCCTTTCAGTATTATCAAGGTGGTTTACATTGAACACAACGATATTACATAGAACAGATAGCATATAACTATCTGTATAACTGTATTCATCACAAGTTTGAACTGCGTAACATTCCAGCAACAATTATTTACATTTGTGATATAGCAACAACTGTCCACATCAAATCTGAGCTGTGTATTTCTGACCCTTCTGTACCAGTCTCAGGCTAGTTAACTTCTCAACCCATTCTTGCAGGGATAAAGAAACCCTCCATGGGTTTTCCTTTTCTTCCAGAGTTACAACAGATGGTGCTGCAGAATGGGACTCTCCAGATGCAGCCTTCAAAAACGTTTGGTGTTTGTGTAGGATCTACGCTTGGTCTTAGACAAGTGGCTCTGCTTTCCCAAGGTAGATGCCCTGATCTTGGCCGTGACCATGCATGCTATTATCCCCGTGGAAGGTAGCGCCTCCCTTCGGGACCAAGAGGACCACAAGGTCGAAGGGCTGTTGAAGACGGCTTTTTCTGCCTCTTCACTGGTAGTCCAGGTGGCAGCATATGGGGGTATAGGGGCTCATGCCCTACTGCAGTGGGTCCAGCTTCTACCGGATGACGCAGGCTTGGCGTGCCTGGAGTCCATGGCGGCTTTCTTGGTGGATGTTTTTTATGATCTCTTCCTGGCTGCACACAGGGTGGCGGCAGCCACGGAGGCCCACCATTGGCTATGGCTAGCTTCAAAATTGGTCGGCAGATGCAGTCTCTAGGGCCACTTGGCCAAATTGCCTTTCAAAGGCAGCATCCTCTTTGGGGAGGAGCTCGAGAACCTGGTCAAAGATCTAGGGGAGATTAAACCTCAGAGGTTGCCGGAGGACAAGCCCAAGGTGTCCTTTAGGTGGTCCTCCCAGACTCTATTGCGGGATGGCAGACACTATAGTCCAGGCAAATCGGTAGCTTCTGGTTCAAAGTCTCAGCCCTTTTGAGGGGGTTGTTGCCCCTATTCCCAATCCTCTGGCCCAAGAGGGCACTTATCCTCTTCTTCCCAGCCCTCCTACTGATGGGCTGCGGGCCCATTCCGGAGTGCCACAGGTAGGAAGGCGTCTCCACCAGTTTTACCATGAATGGGCCTGTCTCACAACCAATTGCTGGGTTCTGGATATCATCAGGCACTGTTACGTGTTAAAGTACGCAAGACCCATTACAGACTCCTTCGTCATTTCCCCTTGCAGCTCTGCTACCAAGACAGCCATTTACGAGATACCATTCAGCGGCTCCTGGACCTTCGCGCTCTGGGGCAATATTCTATCTACTTCATAGTCCCCAAAAAGGATGGATTCTTTCAGCCTATCCTGGATCTCAAAGGGGTCAAGCACATTCTCCGTGTTACCCGCTTTTGTTTGGAGACGCTGCGGTCAGTATTCAGTCAGTGCGATGGGGAATTTCTCACCTCCCTGGGCTCTGGTAGAGGCCTATTTTCATATTCCCCTCAGGCACATTCAGCAACGCTTCCTGCGGTTTGCAACACTAGGGAGTCCTTTTCAGTTTCATGCACTGACATCTGGTTTGACAACCGCCCCCTGGACCTTTTCCAAAGTCGTCATGGTGGACCTCAGGCGTGAGGGGGTAGGCGTACACCTTTATCTCGATGATTGAGTCATCTGGGCCAAATCCCAGATGAAGGCACTTCAATCTGTACAGCGGGTAATACAGCTCCTTGAGAGTCTCGGCTGGGTCATCAATCACAGCAAGAGTTGTTTGTCACCGGTGCAGAGCCTAGAATTTTTGGGTGCTCATTTAGACACACTTCAGGGAAGTGTGTTTCTGACTGCGGAGGTGTTTCTGACTGTGGATCGCTGAGTCAAGTTAACCTGGCAGCTCTGGGATTTTCTGGTGAAGTTAGCCTTCACTACCTGGAGTCAATAGCAGCGACCTTAGAGTTGGTTCCCGGGGCAAGCGCACATGTGGCCTCTGCAGAGGGTGTTGCCGTCCTGATGGTCAGCTCTCACGCAAGATATGGTCCATCTGCTGCTCCTCCCAGTGGTGAGAGACAGTCTTTCTCAATGAGCCTCTCTGGACAAGATGCTTCGAGGGATGTGCCTCGAGACATTGTCCTGGGTCATCATCTAACTCAATGATGACCCAGGTCGGCATTTCGAGGGGCATCCCTCAAAGCATCTTGTCCAGAGAGGCCCATCAAGAAAGACTGTCTCTCATTGCTGGGGGGAGCAGCAGATGGACCACAAAATCCTGAATGAGAGGTGACCATTGGAACAGCAATACCCTCTGCAGGGCCGCATGTGCGCTCGCACCCAGGGAACCAACTCTAAGGTTGCCCCTATTTACTCCTGGCGCTTTCTCTGGCCCTTTTCAAATCCAAGCTGAAAACTCACCTCTTCACTGCCGCTTTCAGATCTTGACTTGCTTGTTTTCCTTTGTGTTCTTTTACCATTCCTCCTAAATGTATCCCGCATCAACAGCTACTGTGTTGTCTGACTTGACTAGAATGTAAGCTCTGATGAGCAGGGACTGTAGTAGGAGTTAACAGCCTGGCCCTTGAGAGGTGGCTTTTAGGTTGTAAAGGTTACTCAACATTGCTATGGGCCAGAAGGCGCCCCACCTCCCTGGCTTCTGCTCAAGTATGGTGTTTGTTTATGGCTTGGTGGTGGCAGTGCGGTATTTCTCCATGGCACCACATATCTCTTGAGTTCTAGCATTTCTTTGAGAAGGACTTGACCTGGAATTCTCTCAGGGTGCAGGTTGCAGCTCTTTCCTACTTTTGTAGCCTTGTAGTGGGTTGCTCCCTCACAGCACACCAGGATGTGGTGCACTTCCTTCGAGGTGTTTGAATGCTCCATCCTCCAAAATGATCAGTGGTTCCTTCCTGGGACTTGGCGCTTGTGCTTCGGGCCTTGATGCGTTCTCCCTTCGAACCACTTAAGCGAGCAACCCTTGATCTTTCTCTGAAGACTGTCTTTAGTGGCGATTACCTCAGCGTGGCGGATCTTGGAGCTACAGGCACTCTCTTGTCAGGATCCTTTCATATCCTTTTCAGCTGAAGGAGTGTCCCTGCGTCCAGTACCCTCTTTTTTACCCAAAGTGATTTCTCAGTTTCATGTCAATCGGGTCATTTCTCTTCCAACTTTTACCTCGGAGCAGTGCACTGGCAAGGATAAAGGCTTGCGCTTTGTGGATGTATGCAGAACGTTGTTGCAGTATTTGGAGGTGATGAATCCCTTTCACCTTTCCTATCACCTCTTTGTCCTTTTTGCAGGGCCTTATAAGGGACAGGCCTCAACGAGGGTTACCCTTGCCTACTGGATCCAAGAAGCCATTGCTTTGGCGTATTTGTTTCAGGGTAAGCCCATCCCTAATGGCCTTACAGCTCACGCTACCAAACTCCTGGCAGCTTCCTGGGCAGAGTCATCCTACATTTCTCCTCTAGATATCTGTAGGGCTGTGACTTGGTCCTCTTTATCTACCATTATCGGCTGTATGTCCAAGCTCAAGAGCAACACAATTTGGCTTGGGTATGCTTGTGGCTGCAATTTCTTCCCGCCCCAGTGTGGAGAAGCTTTGCTACTTCTCCAGGAGCAAGCAGGAATAAGTCCTCACAAATGGGTGATGTCAACAACGTAGCCCACATGGGAATGCTCCCCAGCTTCATTAGGAAGTTTTGGGAGGACCATCGCACATGCGTATTCATCTTCATACCTGAAAGGAGCCTTATCTCAGTCTTCTTTTTTCCGTGGAGCCCAATGGATGCTATCTGATCCCCGGAAAAAGCAGATACCCTTGCGGTACTTTTCTTTTGTTTTTCTCGGTCACGTGCTCAATTACAGTCGTCTTGCCCGTTTCTAGGTCCGTTGGTGCCTTGGCACTGCGTCATTCTTCAGGTTTCTTTGAGGTGCAGAGGGTTTTCTCTCATGCCCCTGATCAGCTGAGACGTTGGAGTCCTTTGACTTGGCGGAAGCAGTCTTCCCCAATATGTCAAAGCCGGCCAGTGGCTTTAAAAAGTACACCCAGTGTGGTTGGACCTCAATGATGGCAACAACTGGTGCCTTCAGTGCCTTGGTACTTACCATGAGCCCTCCACCTATGGTCTCTGTCTTCAGATGACGTGCAATGGGCTCAGGAATCGAGAAAAGCAACAAGAATCACTCTTTGGTTCCTCAGATTCTCCGGCGTCATCGTCAGCACAGACGCCCTCAAAGACCTCTGAAGCTTGGCTTTATGCAGGAGCCAGGCCCATTTGGAGCAGAGAGTTTGCAGAACATTGGACCAACAGTTCTCCTTTGAAAAAGAGCGCCCCCAGAAGTTCCAGACGCCAGCCCCATCGACGTCCAAAGGCGATGCAGAGTCCTAGTTGAAAACCCATGGGCACGAGCATCGTAGCCCTTGAGACTCTGAGGGTGAGGGCTAGGAGCAGCCGACCAAGCTGCCCTAGAGGGAGGAGCCACCTCCCAAGGCCCCGGAGGGACGGCGGGAGACTCCCATCATCATGGAGTCCCTGCCAAGGGAACCGGCGTCGGTGCTGGTGGCTGCTGCACCGGCTGAGAAGGCACAGTGCATGGAGGCCCTTGAGTGCAGCCTGTCTGACCCAGCAGACTGTCTGAGACCCACTCACCTCTGGTTCTTCGGCACCGGTGATTGAGCTGTTAATGGCGGCAGCAGCCTCACCAATGGAGGTGCAGCCCATACTGGAATTACATGTTCTCCATCGAGAAGATAGCAGTTCCAGGGCATGCTTGAGGTCCCTCTAGGTGCACCGCCTTTCTCCCCCAAGTGCTTCAGGGTCAGACTGTCGGGAGCCTCTGTCTCCCTCCACTCCAGCCAACCGCCATAGATGCCATGAGGAATCGCGTCAGTACTTCAATTTCCTCTAGGAATCAGATTCCAATGATTGGGAAACCAAAGAGAAATTGCTGGAGACCATGCAGCATCAGGACCTTCCCTCTGATCCCTCACCCCCATACCCATATGAACGGAGGAAGTCCCTGCCAGAGGATTTGTCTTTCCACGAGTTTGTGCAGGATATGGAGAAGGCTTTGCTGTTCACCACCGAGGCTGAGGAGGTACCCAGGGCAGAGGAGTTGGATATCCTCCAGTACCCCTCTCCCCCAAGGATGCCATTACAGTGCCAGTGCATCTGATCCTCGAGCACCTCCTCTGTCAAATGTGGGAGACCCCACTCAGCCACTGTCTCTACTCCCAGTATCGGGTGAGCAAGAGCCCCGGCTTCAAGAAGTCGCAACTTCCCCATAATTTCATGAGCATTTGAAGACGCACTCCTCTGTGCCCCTGGGCCAGGAGGCACGGACCATGGCCGGCTTTTGCAGGAAGTGCTATGAAGGCTCAATGCTAGCAGCCTGTATCCAGACCTACCCAACTGTATATGGGGATATTCCTCCAAGATCTCGCGGGGGTCTCTCCTAACATGTCGAGGAAGCAGCTGCAGAACTATCGAACCCTAGTACCCAGGACACAGGCATGCTCTTAATATATTACTCAAGCTGCATATGATGGATTAGAGTCTACCGCCTTGGTGGCAGCCATGGGCATTGGGGCCTGCCACCTCGCCTGGCTGCAGTCCTCAGACTTGGGTCTAGGACAAGCTAGCCTATGTCCTTTTCAGGGGGTGAAAAGCTCTTTGGGAAACCAATGGAGGAGAAAGCTGGAGCAAGAACAACCCATGATGGATCGACTCTCAAAAAACATCTGACCCCTCCAGATGAAAGTCATCTGGAAAAAAGTCTGTCTTTCTCAAGAAGAAGCACTATGGCACCTATACTCTGTACCATTCCTACCAGGCACCTGAGCAGGGACGGCAGCAACAAAAGGGCCAGGGCCAATGCCAGCAGAACTGGCCGAAGCCTCAGAAACCTCAACCAGCACCATAGCCTGGTGGTGGGTTTTGACTCCCTCCTCTGGAACATGGCCCTTCTTCCCATTTCGGACATAGTTCCGCCACAGGTGGGAGGCCGACAAGTTCATTTTGCCCACAGCTGGCCCAGCATAACAACGGACACCTGGGCCCTCCAATTATCATGTAAATGTAAAATCATGGAGGAGTACCAGTTGCACCTCAATCAGCTTCCTTCCATCTTCTTCCCAGGAGAGTACCCCCTCGACCCTCACCATTGCCTCGAGGTCCAGTCTCTCCTGTCCAACCGGCCATGGAGTTGGTTCCTCCATCTCAAAAGGGACAGGGATTCTACTCTCGCTACTTCATGGTTCCATTCTGGACCTAAAAAACCTCAACAGGTTCCTGGTGAGGGAGAAGTTCAAGATTGTATTGCTGGGAACTTTATTGCCTTACCTCCATCGGGAAGATTGGCTATGCTCCTTGGAACTCAGATGCGTAGATGCATATTCTCATTCACCGCTTTCACCGGCAGTATCTCTGCTTCGTCCTCAGCGGACAGCATTATCAATACTGGGTGCTACCCTTCAGCCTTGCCTCTGCCCTTAAAGTCCTTCAACACATGAATGGACCCTTAACAGGCAGCAAGCCATATCTTCCAGCTATGGGGCACATCATCCATAGACCTCTTTGCCTCTCCTCGCAATGCCCAACTACTGCGGTTTTGCTCCAGAGTGCTGTGCAAACACTGGGTAGCGCCCGATGCTTTTTTCCTCGACTGGAGCACATGCCTTCTGTATACATACCCCGACTCCTCTGGTGGCCAAAGCCCTCTTCAAATTACAAGCGGATGGCCCCACTATGATTCTCATAGCACCGCATTGGCCCAGGCAACCCTTGTTTTCCCTGTTGCTCCGGCTGTCCCGGCACCAGCCACTCAGGCTTCTCTGCGCTCCAGACCTGGTTTCTCAGGATATGGGGATCCTATTGCATCCCAATGTAACATCCCTAGCATTCACGCATGGATGCTGAGCACATAGCTCTTGCCCCCCTTCACTTAATGGAGGCAGTGGAGAAACGTGCTCCTGGCCTCACATAAAGACTCTACACAACGTACCTATGCATTCAAGTGGCGCAGGTTTTCCATGTCTTGTGCGGGCAAGGCTTTAGACCCTTTCTCCTGTTCAGTGGAGTCCATCTTATCTTACCTCTTATACCTCTCCGACTCTAGCCTAAAGTCCAATTCACCACAAAGTGGCTGATAAGGCCATCTCTGCTCACTCACTGGTTGCTTTATGAGGGGCCTCCTGCTTCAGTGGCATGGGATCTTATCATCCAGTGCATGGGACCTTAACATCATCCTCCACTCTGTTGGCTTGAGGATTTGGAAAAAAGGTGGACAAGACCATCAACTGATTATGTGGAAAGCAAAAACTACCACAGGTACGAACTTGGGGTGAGTTCAAAGAACTACCTTCTTATGAAATCTGGTGTAAGGTGGGTATGCCACTAACGCCTGGAGTTCACTGACCCTGCATGCAGAAGTGAAAGCTTTCCAGGTGACATATTTGAGTGGACAAGGAGCTGAGAGAAGCTGTCCCAATATGTCACCTGGAAAGCTTTTTTCCTGGTAGCTCTCACTTCTGCATACAGGGTTAGTGAACTCCGGGTGTTAGTGGCATACCCGCCCTACACCAGATTTCATAAGAACAGGGTAGTTCTTTGAACTTGCCCCACCTGTGGTAGTTTTGATTTCCCACCTTTTTTCCAAATCCTCAAGCCAACAGAGTGTAGGCTTCGCTGCATACCTTGGATTGTAGGCGAGCACTCACTCTCTACCTGGAGAGGACAAAAACCCATTGTCATTCCTCCCAGCTCTTTTGTTTGACCCCAACCACCTGGATGTGGTAGTATCAAAATGCACCCTTTCCACTGGGGTGGTGGACTGCAGCTCCTGTCTGCTCAAATATCTCACCTGGAAAGGTTTTTTTCTGGTAGCTCTCACTTTTACACACAGGGTCAGTGAACTCCAGGCACTAGTGTTCCTGGAGAAAGTGTAGTTGTTCAACTGTAGCAGGTGTTCTCTGGGAATAGCAGGCATAAGTCCTCACTACCATCCTACCTTACCATGGAGTTTATTATTTTTTTGCTTGATTAAGCTATGTTGTCATACTGAGGTAAGATGGCTCCTTTTGGGTGGGAAGACGAGCACGCATGGGTGATGGTCCTCCCAAAAGCTTCTATGGAGCTGAGAAGTGTTCCTGTCAATGTCAGCCATCTGTGAGGACTTATTCCTGCTACAGGTGCGTAACACTTTCCCATTTGTCTGAACTGGTCTAGCAGGAAGATCTGGAAGGGGAAATTTTGCTTACCATTACCATGCAGACTTCTGTACATATTTGCCTTGGGACCCCTTTGAAGGAGCCAGGTGTTTCTATTTGCTTGTTATAAAAATACTGCGGGTGCTCTCTAGCTGTGCTAGGTTTTATGCCAGTGGTGATGTCACACCCCAAAAAAAGGATGAACCTCAAAGTGAGAAGGATATATTGCAGTCACCAAATATTTTTGTTGGATGAATCATCAGGAGAGGGGAAACCCACTCTTGCATGACACAAACATCCTTTTAATCAATTTATTATGTTCAAGGAAACTTGAGAAATCTAAAAAGTTATCTGAACTAACATTAGATGCAGTAACTTGCCTAGTCCAGGTACAATGTGCACATGTTTCAAGGTGATCCACAGCCCTGCTTCAGGTGCAAAAGGACTTTTATGCCAAAAGATAAAGAATGCCTAGAGAATACTTTCAACCTCTGTTACAATTTCTTTATATATAATGGCTAAGTGATGTAATAAGATGGAATCCCCTTGAACTAACAAATCAAAGTGAGGTGAGAATCCATAGATTGGAAACCACTCCATCCGACTGGCGGACTCAAAAAAGACTCGACCAGTATTGTTTCAAATTAAAGCCTGCTCAATTTGAGGTTCATCATTTTTTTGTTTTGGATATCAATGGTTGACCTCTGGGAGTTTTTTCTGAGTGGTGATGTCATGGCATGGTTCTGTTTTGTTTTTCTCTGTCTCTGCTGGGAGGGGAAATAACCCATTTGCCTGGACTGGTCTAGTAGGATTCCAGGAAAGGAAATTAACGGTAAGCAAAATTTCCCCATAGTATCCAAGGGGCTATCGCACCCTGGATCGATAATGGTCGTTTCTCTCAACTGAGAAAGGTAAATTGTGGAGTGCCCCAGGGACCTGTATTGGGCAGATGACAATGCTATTCAAAGTTGCTAGATTACAAGCTGATTATGGGGAATTGGAAGAGGATCTTGTGAGATTGAGCACTGAAATTTAATGTGGACAAATGTATATAAAGAAGAATAATCCAAACTAAAGGTATACACACTGCTGCGTTCCATATTAAGGATCACCACCCAGGAAAAAAATTTTATGGTCACAGTGGACAATATTGATTTCCTCAGCTGTGTTAGCAGTCAAGAGAGCAAACAGAATGTTGGGTATGAAAAATAATGCCTCTTTCAGTCCTACTCTGTTCCACTCCACAATCGATCACCACCCCCTATCCCTTAACTTAATTTCCTGATTAATCTGCCATCAAGGACTTTGTCAAATGCCTAGGATAATCTAGATACACTCTATGAACTAACTCATCCTTGTACACATGCTTATCAGCCTCTTAAAAAAATCAGATTTATAAGCAAAACTTCCCTTTATTACATCCATGCTGGCTCTATCCCATTAAACTATGTTGATCAAGATGGCAAATAATTCTGTTCTTCAGAATAGCTTAAATTATTTTGTCAGGCATCAGTCAGCCTCATTAGTCTATAGTTTCCTAGATCACTCCTGGAGCCCTTTTTAAAAATGGGTGTTAAACTGACTAACTCCAAGTTCTCATGTAGCCGATTGAATGAGAGATTAATAAATAAACATCAATAAAAAGTTACCAGCTTATATTCTTTTGACTAACTTAATAAATTTCCTTATTGTACACCAGATCAGTTCAGAACCAATGGATTATGCCTGTCAACCAGCAGATGGAGACAGAGACCAATCACTTGTGAGCTCTGCCCTATAGAGGGAGACTGTACTCATCAGTATTTCTCTGGCTCCAGCATTTGGCGAAAGGCATATCATGCAGGAGTTCTGAACTGGTGTGGTACAGCTCCTGGGCCCAGCTGGAGAAATAGGTACTCAGTTGAACTTCAGTCAGGGGAAGAATCTAGGGTTCAGCTGTCAGTGGTTGTATATTTAGAGATACCAGGAGTCTAGATCCCTCTCCATAGTCTACCTGTGAAGGTGTTAGCCTTATAAGAACATAAGATATGCCATACTGGGTCAGACCAAGGTCCATCAAGCCCAGTATCCTGTTTCCAACAGTGGCCAATCTAGGTCACAAGTACCTAGCAGTTTTCCCAAAAGACACATGTTCCACAATGCTTATATTGGGTCAAGCAGTGGATATTCTGGGTCCTCTTTAATAATGTTTTATGGACCTTTCCTCCAGGAACTTGTCCAAACCTTTTTTTTAAACCTGGCTACACTAACGGCTTTTACTACATCCTCTGGTAGCAAATTCCAGAGTTTGATTACACATTGAGTGGAAAAATATTATCTCCAGGAACAAGCAGGAATGAGTCTTCACATATGGGAGGCGTCGCCGACGGAGCCCGCACGGGAATGCTCCCCAGCATCCAATCAGAAAGCCTTTGGGAGCATCCCCCGCGCCTGCTTCCCGCCCTTCCTACTGCCTCTCCCCAGTTTTTCATTTTCCGCGGAGCAGGCAGGACGTTCCTCCTGCCACCGCAGAACTTTTACCTTTTTTCTTTTCTTGTTCTGTAGTCGCGGCTTTTCCTGCCGACAGCGGCACCTCTGTGCCCTTTTGTTTTTCTTTTCTCACTTATTTTCGTCGCCTAGCGGGACCCTTTTTTTCCCTCTGGGCGCCGAGGCCTACCGGGCTTACAGCATGGAGCCCCAGAAGTGCCCTCACTGCGGGGACTTAGTTTTCCACATGGACTCCAATGCCTGGTGCCTCTCTTGTTGGGGGGCCTGACCCTTCCCCCCCCCGGGTCCTCCGGGCTACAGTGTCGGGAGAAGACCTTCCCTTTTTCGGGTATCCCTCGATGACGTTTTCACGCCCAAGGCGCGGTCATCGGGTTTTTCTTCTCTCCAGGATCAGGTAACCACGCAACAGTCTGTTAAGACTAGCCAAGTCTTGAGGGGCGAGTCTCATGCGCGGCATGGCGACGGCTCCGGCCAACCCCTCAAGTCCCCCTTGGCTACTATACCCCGGTGGGAGTCCTCGGGCTCCAAAGCATTTACGGGGTTTCGGGATGTTCCTGGGGTTCGCTCCTCACAGAACATTCCCGAGCCGTGCTCGAGGGAGGTACCTGCTTCGAGCGGTGCCGATTCCCCGGCATCGGCGCCGGCGTCGAGTGTTCCACTCCTCGCCAGGGATCGTCAGCTGGTGTCCTCGGCGCCTCCGGGGCCGATCGACTTGACCGAGTCTGACCTCCCTATGTCCAAGCCGTGCTCGGGGGAGGTACCCGCTTCTAGCGGTGCAGACCCCCCGGCATCGGTGTTGGTGTCAAGCGTCCCGCTACTCACCGGGGATCGCCCGGGCCGATCGAATCGGTCCAGCCTGGCGTTCCGTCATCCCTGCCATGCGCGAGGGTGGTATCCGCCACGGGCGGTGCCGACCCCTCAAAGCCAGCGTCGAGCGTTCCGCTCCTCACCGGGGGCGGTCAGCCGCGGCCCTCGGCTCCTCCGGGGCCAACCGACTCCTGCCGGTATGGCGTTCCTACAGGGATGGTATCTGCTCCCGGCGGTGCCTACCCGTCGGCATCGGGGTCGAGTGACACGCTCCCCACCGGGGATCACCTGCCGCTGCCCTCGGCAGCTCTAGGGCCGACCGACTCGACACAGTCTGGCGGCCCTACGTTCAGGCCTTGCGCGGAGGTGGTACCCGCTTCGGACGCGTCGGCGTCGGTGGTTCCACTCTTCGCCGGGGATGGTCATCTGGCCTCGGGGCCGGTCGCCTCGACCCGCGCTGGGTTGCCGGTATCCCAGCCCTGCACGAGGGTGGTACCGGGTTTGCGCGGCACCGCTCCACCGGAGACAGCAGGGGCGTCGAGCGCCAGGGGCCGCCGTCTGCCTCCCCCGGGAGCCTCAGGGTATGTCGATCAGCCCCAGACGGGCGACCCCCCGGCATCGTCGTGGCCGTCGAGGGCCCCGCCCTTTCCGAGAAAGGGGGCCCCCGGGGTCTTCGATCGCTTCGATACAGCCTGGATCCGCGCCATCCCGCAACGGTACCCCGGCGTCGGCGCAGGACTCTAGCACTTCCCTTCCCGCAGAGGCTCGTCGACGGGTGACCTGGGTACCCTCGGGGACGGGTCGTATGTCCCGGAAGGATTTCCCCCCGGGTCAGGCGGGCTCGAGAGGGGGCCCGGCATCAGGCAGTACCTGCCGCCCGACGTCGGCGTCGGATGGGCCCCTCTCCACCGAGCTTCGTCCTCGGGGGCCCTTGATGCTCGCGGCGCCGATCGATGCGGTTCCGATCCGCTCCCCGGGATCAGCACCGCCGACGCGGCCGCCACCGCCGGGGCCCTCTAGCAGGGAGTCGCTTTCATCGCTCGGTTCGATGCCCAGCCTGGAATCTGTATCCAGCCTCGAAGACTTGGCCACGGCACGTCTCGGGATCGGCCCCTGTCCCCTCCCGTGACGCAGAGCGGAGATCGTTGGCCACTGCCCTCCGGCTGCCACGGAACCGCTTCAGTCGCCGGGTTCGGGGCCGGGGCCGATTCCGGCAGCTCCATCGGCGCCATCGACCCCTTCGATGTCTAGCTTGGAATCAATTCCAGGAGCCGATGACGCCTTGTTGACCACCCCAGTCCGGGGCTGTTGGTCCCCTCCTCTGCCCAGCGGGCAGCAGCCCGAGAGGCTTCTCGGTGCCCTGGCGGCCTCTCACGCCACCGCCTCCCTCGGCATAGCCCCTCCGGGAGAGCCGTCTTTTCAGAATTTCCTCCTTGACATGGCAGACTTGCTGGCCATCCCTATCCCGGACCTAACTCCAGGCCCTGCGGAACGGGCCGCCGTGATGCTTCCTCTGCATCCCTCCCTGCAGGATCTCCTGCTGGGGGCTTGGCGGTCGCCTTTGAGGGTTCCGGCATCGTCGACTGCGATGCATGCTCTGTATCGGGTGCCTCCCTCCCCGGGGTTTCGGCAGCACCATCTTCCACATCGTTCCAGTGTGGTGGAATCGGCACTGAGGAAGGCCGGCAGCAAGGAAAAGCATTCTTCTTGCCCGCCAGGCCGCGCCACGAAGACGCTAGATACCCTAGGACGTCAAACCTTCCAAACGTCTATGCTGGCGTCCAGAATTATTTCATATATTTTTTATATGAGTCTGTCGCTCCGGGAGGTCACCGAGAGATTATCTCGGTTGTCTCCCTTCTTGTCTGCAACCAAGGCCTTTGAATATTCCTTGCTGCTTTATCACTGCAGGAATATCTCTGGGTTCCTTTCTCGCGCTTCTCTAGACTCCTTCCTGTCGGTCAGCAGATGCTCTGCTGTTGCTATTAGAGCATGCCGTACAGCATGGTTGCAGGCGTCCGAGTTGTGTAGACAGGCACAGCATAACCTGGGTAATTCTCCCTGTGACGGAGATCACCTCTTCAATAGCGAAGCCTTACGTCAGGTTGCGCAGTGCTTCGCTAACCTTCCCAGCGTTAGAAGCCATCCTAGGGCCCGGCTTCCCCCCGGCGGTGGTGCGCGCCTCGCCAGGCCCTCCTTCCCTAGGAAGAGGAAATGTCACCCCTCCGCCCAACCGCCAGGTGCGCCCAAGCAAGGGACCCCTCGCCCTGGGTTGAAGTCCCCGGGGCCGCACCAGTACTCTCATACCAAGCAGTTTTAGGCTCCGGTGGGCAGCTGCCTGCAATTACCTTCTTACCAGAAGTTTACAATTGAGCTCTACTCTGGGGTTCGTTCAGTAGGGCAAATGGTTCGGGGGCTTATCCAGGGGTTCAGGTACTCTCCTTCCGTTGGTAGAGGGAGACCACCTCTACTCCATGATAGCTCTGGCCCACGGTCAGCTGGCTTACCCTTAGGTACGTCCCCGAACCCGTCTCGGCAGTATCCCCTGCTGATTGCTTCCGTACCGGAATTTTTTCCTTCCAGCCGCTATAGTTCCCCTATGCTTACCGGGGGCTATGCCCTCATGTCCCCCGATTAGTGCGGGGGGCGTGTGTCTGCGTGCAGGTCCTGGGGACACCTATAGGGCCTCGAGCCCCTGGTGTGTTCTTCCGGACTGATGCTATCCTTTGTCCTTCACGCTACCGTTCGCCCATCTGCCCGTGTTCCACCGGAATAGATCCCTCTCCCGGACGGATCTTGACGCCCCCTCTCCAGGTGGACGTTATGTGGATCACTGGCAGGTCCGCCTTACCAGTGTTATGCTCATGGAGGTAGGTTCTTCAGCGTACCTGCATTACTGCGGGGGGGGGGGCGTTCTCCACAAATATCACCTGCGCGATAGGCGTGTTTGGGGGCTGCCACAGTGCCTGTGTTCTGCCGCCTATTTTTTTCCAATGGCCGGTACTCACGCCCCCCCCCCCCCACCTCCGGGGTCCAGCCAGTCCGCCTGCCTCTTCCTTAGATCGGCCCTCGGACTGGTTGTACTCTACTGCTGTGAAGTCAACAGCTTCTATTTTCAGTTATGCCCTCCTCCCGGAGGTTCAGACCCTTGTCTCCCTATCTCCTAGCTAGGGCAGGCTGTGTACTCCTTCTGCTCCGGGGTACACCCCTACTCTTCTCCGGAATAGGCCATCCAGATCGGCCAGTCTTCTACTGTTAGTCTGAGTTATGGACTCTGCTCCTAAGGGAGTGCTCAGCTTTGCATAAAGCTTCCTCGAAGACCTGCCCGTCCTTCTCCTGACCCAGCTGATTCCTGGATCTCCTGGCCTTCCGGATTTGGAACTTCCTCCTCGCTGCAGTGAAGTTCCCTTGAAGACCTCGCTACTACGTCTACAGTACCTCCATCACAGTCCTACTTCCTACAACTCAGTAGGTAAGCTTTACATGGTACTAAGTCATTAATTCATTAAAAACTTAATGATGCTCCATGCACTCTGACTACTCTCCCTGTAGTCTTTGGGTTTTGCTGTTCTTCTCCTCTCAACTCCTACCCTCCATCCCTCGGGGGATGCCGGGGATTCAGGTTGGGCAAATGCCCTCCCGTCCTGGGCCGGGCTTACGGGATCTCCCCCGGGCATCCTCAGCTAGGGAGTCCCCATATGTGAAGACTCATTCCTGCTTGTTCCTGGAGATAGCACAGTTACTTACCTGTAACAGGTGATCTCCGGAACAGCAGGAATTAGTCTTCACAACCCGCCCACCTCCCCTAGGAGTTGTATCTCTTTCTCTCTATTCCTTCCTCTCCTCTCCTTCTGGCTCAGCTATGAAACAACTGGGGAGAGGCAGTAGGAAGGGCGGGAAGCCACCACGCAGGCGCGGGGGATGCTCCCAAAGGCTTTCTGATTGGATGCTGGGGAGCATTCCCATGCGGGCTCCGTCGGCGACGCCTCCCATATGTGAAGACTAATTCCTGCTGTTTCGGAGATCACCTGTTACAGGTAAGTAACTGTGCTTTCTCTTATTAGTCTTAAATAGATTATCCTGTAGCTTCATTGCATGCCTCCTAGTCTTTCTATATTTTGATGGCGTAAACAATCTATCTACATTTACCAGTTCCACTCCATTCATTAATTTATAGACCTCTATCATATCTCCCCTCAGCTGTCTTTTTTCTAGATTGAAGAGCCCTAACCTTTTATTTATCTCCAGGAACAAGCAGGAATGCAGTCTTCACATATGGGGTGAATGTCACTGACTGAGCCTGCGTGGGAACGCTCCCCAGCGTTCAAAAGGAAAGCCTTTGGGAGCACTCCACTATGCCTGTCTTCCCAACTCCTCTCCTCAGTTCTTCGTGTTCCACAGAGCCAGTAGGATGTATCATCTTGTCACTGCTGAAAAACTTCTTTTTTGTGTCCTTTGGGGTAAATTGTGCTTCTGCCGTTCCGTTGACACCGGTTCTGATAATTCTTCCTTTTTTATTTTCAATTTTTCTCTTTCTTTCCTATTGAATTTCACCGTGGATCTCAACCACTAAACTAGGCCTCCATAGCCTTATCTTCAATCTTGAAGACAACTTTTTCAGGCATGGAAAAGCCAATCAATGGTTTAAAAAAAAATCAAGTGTGCCAGTACCATTTCGGCCACTGATAAACACGACTGGTGTCTGAAATGTTTGGACCCTGAACCCACTTCTTCCTATTCGTCTCTCCGGGCCAGTCCAGGAAAGTAGGGTAGTCAACCTCCTCTATAGCAGCTGAGGGCTGAAAAGAACTGAAACTCTTTGCTGACAGGCGCACTAGCTCCCTCTGGTGTCCAAGAGAGTCCATCAGTCTTTCAGTCCTCAGCAGCTGGGCTGGTTGTATAGCTGACAGGCTCCAGAGAGACTGCTAGATTTACAGTTTTTTTCTAGGAAATTGCTTTCTTTCTCATCTAGTTCTGAGCTTCGGATAGTTTGTCAGCTGATTGAAAAGCTCTGGCAGGGTGATTCAATGCAGCTGCTTTCCGTTTTTGGGCCTATGCTACTGAGGGTAAGCTACCTTCATTTTCTTTCTCCGGAACCACCAAGTCGGTGAGTTGTGACAAGCAGAGCCTGCTTGGGGGAGATATTCTAATTACCTACGAAAAAGGACAAACAAAAATTACATCAGAGAATTTCGCTGGGAGCCCCAGGGAACACTTCTCTGTTTTTGCTTGACGGCAGCTCCGGATGCCCGCTAGCAGCGGGACAGCGTTGCTGACCGATTTGCACCCGGTTTTCTCTTGAGGTAGGACCGTCTATTTAACGGGCCGTTCGGGCTTACCGCTTGCATCTTAAACCGTCGGGGTTAGTTTTTCAGCTTCTCCGGTCGTTTTTCCCAGGCCACGTGGTGGCGCCATGTTTTGGAGGACGGCTCCGCGGCGTCGCATCAGTGCAGTTATACTACTTTGTTCCTTCTCTCCCACATATATTTTCAGTTGCGGGGGGTCATGGAGCCTCCGAAGCGCAAGGAGTCTAAGGAGGAGGATTTGCTTAAGGCCCCGAGCGGGTCTGACAGACCGGGAATGGCGGCCATTTTGGCTCAGCCGCCGGTTTCTCAGTTAAGGCTGGAAAAAAGAGAGCAAAATCGCATAACGCTCCTTCGGCTGAGGGAGCAGGGCAGTTATCTGGGACTAAGGAGACCGGTTCGGTAGAGTCTTTTTTTCTCCACGGAATTTATTTTAGCACTCCATGCTTATTTGGTAAAGAAATCAGTCTTTTTTGTCTCCTGCGGCCCCCTGTAAGTCAGAGGGAATGACTCTGTCTGCCTCTGAGGTAGACCCGGGGGAAGGGGTCTCCTCCAGGTGCCCCGGGGGGGGAAGCCAGCCTCAGGAGGCTTGGATCCTCGCAGTTCCGGGTCCCAGCTTCCTGAGGATAATGACATTCTGTCTGAGACTGGACTTGATTTTTGGCCCGGGGAGTTGGAGGAGGGTGAGTTAGGACCTGGGGAGGATCCTAATACCTTCAGAGTCTTCAGAAAGGAAGAGTTAGGAGCCTTAATTACACAGTCGCTTGCGGCTTTGAATTTGGCTCTTCAGTGCAGCAGGAGCCGTTGGAGGATCCCCTGCTACAAGGTTTTAAATCTGAACAGCGTTGTTTTCCTCTTCATAGAGTGATTAGGCAAATGATTGACTCGGAATGGGAGTGCCCGGAGGCCTCCTTGAGAGGCGGTTGCGCTATGGCGCATCTGTATCCCCTTCCTCTAGAGGAGAAGGAGCTGTTACGTATGCCTAAGGTGGATGCCCTAGTTTTGGCGGTTACTAAGACGACTACCATTCCGGTAGAAGGCGGTACGGCTCTGAAAGATTTTCAGGACCGTCATTTAGAAGCGCTCTTGAAGCAGGCCTTTGATTCCAGTGCCTTGGCCTTACAGGCTTCTGTCTGTGGGGCGTATGTTTCCAGGGCCTCGATACGCTGGCTTCAGGGGGACCGTGCTCCGGATCAGGACGAGGGCTCTTCGCCAGAGGACGCTAAGCTGGAGTCGGCTGCAGCTTATATAGCGGATGCCTTTTATGATTTGGTGAGGATATCGGCGAAATCCATGGCGTCCGTCATAGCGGCTAGGCGGTTTCTCTGGTTACGTAACTGGGCGGCAGATGCATCTTCTAAGGCCCGTCTCAGTAAGCTTCCCTACAAGGGCAGGCTGCTTTTTGGAGAAGCGTTGGAGAAGATTGTGAAAGATTTGGGCGACTCCAAAGGGGTCGGCTTCCAGAGGACAGGCCTAGAGCGGCTAAGATGCCTTCCTTGCAGAGGGGTCAAGGGTGCGATTTTTGAAGATTCCGGGGGTCCCGGGTTGCGCCTTATCCACGAGGACGCTTTGTAGCTAGGAGCCAGTCCTTTCGTGGAGCCAGAGGGTTCAATAGGGGTTATTTCTCAGCCCAACTTGCGTCCGCTAGAAAGCCTCAATGAAGGGACGCTGGTCCAGGCGGAGATTCCCGTGGGAGGTTGATTGCAGGAGTTTCTCTCCGCCTGGGCCGCCATCACTACGGACCAGTGGGTACTCGAGATTATCCAGGACGGCTATGCTCTGGAATTCGCGCATCTACTGGGAGAGGTTTTTGTAGCCTCTCCGTGCGGTCCTCTGGCAAAGCGGAAGGCTGTCAACGACACTTTAGAGCGTTTGTTGCGCCTTCAAGCTGTAGTGCCGGTTCCCGCAGACCAGTGCGGGTTCGGTCGATACTCGATTTATTTCGTGGTTCCCAAAAAGGAAGGTTCTTTTCGTCCTATTCTGGATCTCAAGATGGTGAATCGTTGTTTGCGAGTGCCTCATTTCCAAATGGAGACCTTACGGTCGGTAATCCGGTCTGTAAAGCCGGGGGAATTTCTTACTTCCATAGATTTAACGGAGGCGTATTTGCATATTCCGATCCGGAAAGAACACCAGAAGTTTCTCCGTTTTGCGGTTCCCATGGGTCATTTTCAGTTCCAAGCCCTGCCGTTCGGTCTTGCCACCGCTCCTCGTACCTTCACCAAGGTGATGGTGGTGGCAGCTGCGGCGCTTCGGAAGGAGGGGATTCAGGTTCATCCGTATCTCGACGATTGGTTGATAAGAGCTGCGTCGCGGGCGGAATCTCTCGTGGCCACAGCTCGAGTCGTGGACTTTCTCGAGCAGCTCGGTTGGGTCATCAATCAAGGAAAAAGTCAGTTACAACCCAGTCAGCAATTGACCTATCTGGGAGCGTTCTTCGATACCGACAGGGGCTCGGTTTTTATTCCTCCGGAGAGAGTTTGAAAGATTTTCTCGCAGGTTGCAGCCTTTCTGCGCCTTCGAGCTCCCACGGCTTGGAGATATTTACAGGTGTTAGGGTCGATGGCGGCGGCCTTAGACCTCGTTCCGTGGGCCAGAGCACATATGCGGCCTCTTCAACAAGCCTTACTGACGCGATGGTCTCCGCAGGATCATCCTCTTTCTCGGCGTCTGCCGTGCCCGGAGGAGGTGCAGCTCAGTCTGCAGTGGTGGTTGGTCCCTGCTCACCTGCTAGCGGGTGTGCCGCTGGTCATTCCCGATTGGGTGTTGCTCACCACAGATGCCAGTCTTTCCGGCTGGGGAGCGCATTGCTTGACGCGGTTAGCGCAAGGCGTCTGGTCGGAGGAGGAGAGCTGTTGGTCCATCAATTGGTTGGAGATGAGGGCGGTTCGCTTAGCGCTCGTGGAGTTTGTGGATCTGCTCGAAGGGAGGGCAGTTCGCGTGTTTTTTGACAACTTGGTGACCGTTTCGTACATCAACAAGCAGGGCGGCACGGGCAGTGCAGCGCTTCTAGAGGAGAGTCGGCAGCTCTTTCTCTGGGTGGAGACGCACCTGGCAGTGATTTCAGCGGCTCATGTGGCAGGAAAGGACAATGTTCAGGTGGATTATCTCAGTCGGACTGCCATCGATCCCGGGGAGTGGGAACTCAATTGGGCAGTTTTTCACGCCATCACTCTAAAGTGGGGTCAGCCCGTTCTCGATCTCATGGCCACCCAAGCCAATGCCAAGGCGTCTCGGTTTTACAGCAGACGCAGGGAACACATGTCGGAAGGTCTCGACGGTCTAGTTCAGTCCTGGCCGTCGGGGCAGCTACTTTGTCTTCCCTCCATGGCCGCTGATAGCTCGAACGATACAGAAAATAGCTGCTTACGAGGGAACGGTGATCCTCATTGCTCCGGATTGGCCTCGACGTCCGTGGTATGCCGATCTGATGCGGCTGCTGGTGGCACCGCCGTGGCGGTTACCCGCTCGAGTAAATCTGTTGGCTCAGGGTCCCGTGTTAATGCCACAGGTGGATCGATTCTTGCTTATGGCCTGACTCTTGAGTGGACGCGATTACTTAGTAAGGGATATTCGCGATCGGTGATAGCCACTTTGCTTCGCTCCAGAAAACCCTCTACTTCCTTAGCGTACATTAGGGTTTGGTGCGTTTTTGAAGCATGGTGCGAGGATCGACGGATTCTGCCTTAGGCGGTACAACTACCGGAAATTTTAGCCTTCCTTCAGGACAGGCTGGACAAGGGTCTCGCCCTCAACACCCTTAAAGTGCAGCTGGCGGCGGAACTTGGCTGGGAAGTGTGCTGGAGGCATCCAGGGTCATTCATTTGGCCTCAGGGACTGCTGCTGAGTGCAGCGTGCTGCATCGGGCGTTGGAGATTCCCGGACTATCAGACAGGCAGGGGAGAGTGAACCGCAGCTGTGAGAGGACCCCCTGTGAACATAAAAGCTGCCAGTTTACCTTGTATCAACTGAACTTGGCTGGGAAGTGTGCTGGAGGCATCCGGGGTCATTCATTTGGCCTCAGGGACTGCTGCTGAGTGCAGCGTGCTGCATCGGGCGTTGGAGATTCCCCGAACTATCAGACAGGCAGGGGAGAGTGAACCGCAGCTGTGAGAGGACCCCCTGTGAACATAAAAGCTGCCAGTTTACCTTGTATCAACTGAACTTGGCTGGGAAGTGTGCTGGAGGCATCCGGGGTCATTCATTTGGCCTCAGGGACTGCTGCTGAGTGCAGCATGCTGCATCGGGCGTTGGAGATTCCCCGGACTATCAGACAGGCAGGGGAGAGTGAACCGCAGCTGTGAGAGGACCTCCTATGCTTGTTATTTTTAAAGTCTGCCTTCCTTTTCCGCGGAGCGTGGTTCGAAGGGGCGTGTTCAAAGGGGCAGGTCCTGCCCCTTTGACGCCCCTTCGACGTCGCTGCGACGTCATTGTGACATTCTATTGACTGCGTGCTCCTCGGACTTGGAAGGGAGGCAGGTTTGCCTAGTTAAGGTTTTACCTGGTTTTGTTTTGTTTTGTTCAATTTATCCTTTTGTCCTTTTGTGTTATGGGGAAACGGAAGGGTAAAGGTAAAGGTGCTTCTGAGGGAGACCCTGTCGGTAGTATTAAACCGACGGGCCCCTTAGATAAGCATTTTTTTTTGCTGCCAATTGCCCATTCGTCTCCAGAGGGCGCTTCCCTGAGTTCAGGGGGAAGGTCTCCGCCGCCGTGTCCCTTTGCTGCAGTGTTTCCTGTTTCTGCGGGGGAGTCTCTCGAAAAGGTAAGAGGTTTGGATGATTCTTTCTCCTTGCCTAAACCGGTTCTCTCTGTTGAGTCGGGGGTTGCTCCTGCACTCCCGACTACTGGGTCTGATAATGAGATTACCTTGAAGGATGTTTGGGGAGTTCTTAAGTCCATTGATAGTAAGATCTCGGGTACTTTTGACTCTGGCTAAATTTTCTCAAGAGACTGTTGTCTCTTTACAGCAGTTAGATGTTAGAACGGTTTCGTATAAGGCAGCCATTTCAAAATTGGAGGGACAGGTGGGTTCTTTGCACGCTGCTCAGGCAGTTGGTATAAGGGACTCACTGACCCTCCATACTAAAATTGAAGCGATGGAGAATGTAGCACGTTCCTGCAATTTACGTTTTCTGAATTTTCCTATTACCAAACTCCTCGCTCCTAAGATATTATTGGATAAGTACCTTCAGGAAGTCTTATTAATCAAGGAACCTATTTCAGTTTCTCAGATATATTATATATCCCCTAATCTTAAGAGAGTTAATCCGGTCGAGGAGGAGTTCGATCTTATCGAACCTTCCATTGCCAATCTCACTGCCTTTCTCGAGGACTCCCAGGACATAATCAATTCTCGTTCTACTTTGTTAGTGACATTTATGTCTAAAGATATTAAGCAATGTGTGTTGCGTGCCTTTTTTAAGCACAAGACTGTTAAGTTTTGTGGACATCTTGTAAATGTTTTCCCCGATGTCGCACGCAGCACCCAGCTTAGACGTAGGCAGTTCCTGGCCTTAAAGTCCCAGGTTTTGTCTTTGGGTGAAACCTCCTTTTTCCTTCGCTTTCCATGCAAATGTGTAATTACCTGGAAAGAGGTTTCATATATTTTTACTGATGTCACCCAATTGGAAAGTTTCTTGTCCGAGAAGCGGAAAGCACTTAGTGAAGTATAGAGCGCCCAAGAATAAGTTGTTGTTGCCCCCCTTTGTAGGCCTTGTGTCTTATTTTCCTGAGTATGACCTGCTGTTAAGGTTCAGTTGAGTTCCTTGATGTGGGCTATATCAATATTTTGGGTTTATTTGTTGATGTTTATTCATCTGATGTAGTTAATATTTCTTGATTTTCCTTCATTGTATTACATGAATGTAAATGATTGAAACCAATAAAAAAAAAAAAAAGTGCAGCTGGCGGCGCTGGCCTGTTATTGCGGGAAGGTGCGTGGTTGTTCTTTCTTCACATTCCGATGTGCGCAGGTTTCTTAGGGCGGCCAAGCTCATTCGTCCTCCGGTTCGCCAGGTGGTTCCTCCGTGGGACTTGAATTTGGTGTTGGAAGCTCTGACGCGGCCGCCGTTTGATACCCGGAAGCCGGGCTCTCTTTGGGAGCTCTCTTGGAAAACTGCCTTTTTGGTTGCCTTGTGTTCCGCTCGTAGAGTTTCGGATTTGCAGGCACTCTCGTGCAGGGAACCTTACCTTCAGTTTTCGAAAGAACGGATAGTGTTGAGACCGGTGCCGTCTTTTCTGCCTAAGGAGGTCTCTGTTTTCCATCTAAACCAATCGTTGTTTCTTCCTATTTTTTGTCCGCCGGAAGGGGAAAAATGGGATCGGTCACTGAGAAGTCTGGATATGGGGCGTGTGTTGCGCAGATATCTGAAGGAGACGCAGTCATTTCGCAGGTCGGACAGGTTATTCATGTTTGGGGGTCCGGCAAAAGGGCGTGCGGCAACCAAGTCTTCTATCGCTCGTTGGGTGAAGCATGCTATTAGAGCAGCTTACCAATCTAGAGGCTTGGAGGCCCCAGTGGGGCTCCGGGCACATTCTACTAGAGGTCAAGCGACTTCGTGGGCAGAGTCTGCCTTGATTCCACCGGTTGATATCTGTAGAGCGGCTACGTGGTCCTCTTTACATACGTTTACTAGGCACTATCGTTTGGATGTTCAGGCGAGAGCGGATGCGGCAGTGGGGGCCTCGGCTGTCATTGCGGGGCTCGCAGGTCCCTCCCGGTTGTAAGTACTGCTTTGGTACTGCCCTACTTTCCTGGACTGGCCCGGAGAGACAAATAGGAAGGAGAAATTAGACCTTACCTGCTAATTGTCTTTCCTTGAGTTCTCTCCGGGCCAGTCCAGGACCCGCCCTTGGTTCTCTGCGAGTATGCTAGTACTTATGGTCCTCGGCACGAAGATGTTCCACTCTCTACGGGTTGCCTAGCTGGTAGCCGGAGCTGAGGACGTAGCTGGTTTTGGAGAGAGGTTAGTTTCACGGGGATCCGACAGCTATCGTTGTTTAAAAAAAAATAAAGAAAGAAATAAATAAAACAAGAACAAAAACCACAATAAGAAAAGGCCACAAATTTTGCCTTACTTACAGTGTAAAACGGAAAGTACCTGTTTGAGTGCATCTTTTTCTTGGAGAAGCTTGGAGTTTAGTGTTTTGTTATTTTGTTCAAGTGTACTATGAGTTTAAGACCGCTGCTTTGATACCACAAGACTGATGGACTCTCTTGGACACCAGAGGGAGCTAGTGCGCCTGTCAGCAAAGAGTTTCAGTTCTTTTCAGCCCTCAGCTGCTATAGAGGAGGTTGACTACCCTACTTTCCTGGACTGGCCCGGAGAGAACTCAAGGAAAGACAATTAGCAGGTAAGGTCTAATTTCTCCTTGTCCTATATGTCAACAAATGACAAAGAGAGGCCTCAAGAACAGAGCCAAACAGTTTGGATCATTGTTTACCTTGGCCTCTGTTTCAGTGGCTTCCACTTCATCGAGGGCATCAACGACTTCTCATGGGTCTCAGGCTTTTTCAAAGTCCAAACACAAAAGTAAGTCAAAGTCTGTGGCTGTTCCCAAATCTTTGGCATCAAAGACTGATTCCGATGCCAGGGAAGAAGTCCCAGCATAAGCATTATGACTCCCCTAGAGGTGCTTCCGATGCAGACTGGCCAGCCAAACAGCCCTGGTAGGGGGATCTGACTTTCAAAGCACAAGTGGGGCTCTGGGACGCTCCCCAGGCATCGACCTGGAGAGCTACTAGTTCCATGTTCTGGACAGTGGCTCAGAGCTCCATACGTGATTCCACCCAGATATCGGCCATCTCCCTAAACCAGTGTGTACTGCTCTCAAGAGGAGTTTGTCAGCACTCGTGGCAGACTTGCTACCGATAACATTGAGAGCTTCAGGAGTGCAGGCTTCGGCACCAAGCCTATAGCCAGATGTACTGGGCCTGATACCAGCCCTCAAACCAACATCATCAGAGCATCAGAGGCTAATTCCTCCATTGGAACCTGTCAATGCCCCCGGTATCCAACAGACTCAGACTGCTATTGCGCGCGATTCTAATACCTCTGAGCATCAACTGTCGACTTCCACAAAGCATCAAGATCAAACCCAAGACTGCCAATACTTTGATTTCTTGCCGGACTCTGATTCAAGTTCTTCAGAATCAGATGGGGTGGGGGTCGCTCCATTCCCAAGCACTTCCTGACATCTCTTCGGAACCTTTGCTACCTCAGAGACAGCGTCAGTCCCCACCAGAAGATATGTCTGAAAAGAACTCTCCCGCCACCATCCTCAGCTCTCCCCATCGGGGGATCGAGCCTCCAGCAGCGGGAGGAGCAGCAGCCATCCCTGCCCAATCGGGGCAGCCGCCCAGATTTAAAGCCTCAGCGCCATTGGGCGCTCAACAAAGAACTCTCCCGCCACCATCCTCAGCTCTCCCCATCAGGGGATCAAGCCTCCAGCAGCGGGAGGAGCAGCAGCAGCCATCCCTGCCCAATCGGGGCAGCCGCCCAGATTTAAAGCCTCAGCCCCATCGGGCATGCCCGCGCCTGAGGGCATTGCCAGAGGGCCCGAGGGGAAGGGGCACACGAAACTCCTGCTAGACTGCCTACACCCAGCAGCTACCCAGCTCCAAACAGCAGGCACTAGTAATAGGCTCATCCAGGGATAATGTGCACCTACAACAAAGAGACATGAAAGCGCCTCCAGTCCACCCTGCCTAAAGACGACAACCCAACTATTGAACTGCCGACAGACCTACAAGGTGAATTGACTCAGTCACGTTTATAAGTCCAATGCATATTTACTGATCCTAATCTGTGTTTTGAAAATCACTACTATATCAATCTCGCAATCGAGTTGTTAAAGAATCACATACATAGAGACCAATAGTATCTATAGAAAGATTTTCAACATTGAAAACTCGATACTCGATCCTTTGACCTCATCAAACGCTCTTAGAAGCAAACACACTGACTTTAACCATCATTAAGGTACCCTGACACAACCAACACATCACAAATATGGCTATATCTCTGCTCACTCTCGCTCTAATTTACACCCTGACCAGTACTTTTTACAAAGCCACTGCGCTTACACAGGGTTATAACCCTATCCCACTACTTCTCAGCACCAGTAGGAAATATTACCATAACCAACACCAACCACCCCCAAATCCCTACTACAAAAGACAGTCACACTTACTGTATGCCACTCTTGAACCCACAGCAACAACAAATCTTAAGGAAAAACAAAATCAACAACCCTCAAATGCGCACTCATCAATGCACGCTCGGTCCGCAACAAATGGCCTGCCATCACAGACCTACTTTCAAATCTCAACCTAGACATCCTACTAGTAACTGAAACATGGTTGTCAGACGCTGATAATGCTCTTCTAAACCAAATCACTCCTACCAACTTCTCGATATACACATGCAACAGAGAAAGCAAAAGAGGAGGTGGTGTACTCATCCTAGCCAAAACTGCACTTCAATACTGGATTAACTTCACTAAGAGCACACAACACCTGAATATGTTGACAATCACCAACAAACTTAACACTATAAACCTCATCTACAGGGCACCTGGCGCTTCGTCAGATGAACTCTCCGATGTGATCGACCTAGCCTGTAATCCTCAAAGCAGACACAAAGCAAACTGGCTGATGGGAGACTTTAATCTTGCTTCCACCCAGCAAGAATTAGCTATCACCTTCCTTGAGGCAATGTCAAACCTAGGCTTATAAACAAGCCGTGAAAGATCCAACCCACCAACAAGGTAACCTCCTAGATCTAGTCTTTGTCCCACCTTGTGACACCAGCAGACTAAACCAAATCAAATTATCTGTCATCCCCGTCCCCTGGTCCGACCATAACCTAATAACATTTCAGATACTAACACCACCAACAGCAGACTGCCACCCAATCGTACGTAGACCAGAGAAACCATCCCGATTCAAACAGCTGGACAGAGAGCTTATCACTCAGCATGTAATCCCAAAGTTATCTAAACCATCCTCCAACATCAACAAAATGCTCACAAACTGGAATAACACCCTCACTCAAGTTTCCCAACATCCAAACAACGACAAGAAATATACAGCGAATAATCAAGCCCCGAAAAAGCATAACGTGCCATGGTTCTCCTCCAAGCTACGATCTTCATTACTACATCTGAGAAAACTTGAGAGAAAGTGGCGACGGACCCGCAGCCCAGCAGACCAAAGTACATATTTAGAACACCTGAAAAACCATAGAGACTCAATGTGGGCAGAAAGGAAAAGATTCCATACTGAGCTCCTCAATCGCTCATTAAATAAGCCTCGTGACCTTTTCAATTTAGTAAAGTCACTGACCAACCAACCACAACAGGAGTGTATCCAACCTCAGGCATACGCTAACTACATCCAATCCAAAGCAATAAAGGTGACTACAACCACACCTTGTGAGTCCTATCAGAACCCTAACACTCAACCTCCACTTACTAAGCTCTCACCCCCATCAGTGAAAACCATCGAGGAAACAATTGCCAACATCAACACCATGACAGCTCCAAATGACCCTTGCCCAGCCCACTGGATCAAAACAATGCACTCAGAACTAAGTCCATTCATAGCTGATATCGCAAAGCAATCGTTCATAACTGGAATCTTCCCAGAGGACCTTAAGAAAACATCCATACGACTATTGCTGAAGAACAATCAGCTTGACCCGAATAAAGAAGACTCCTAACGACCAATCTCCAGTATCCCTTTCTTAGCCAAAATACTTGAGAAAACAACTCAAAGACAGATTCAACAGCATATAGACACAACCTCTCCGTTAGACCCATGCCAACATGGTTTCAGAGAGGTGCATGGCGTAGAAACCCTGTTGACCTCATTAACAAACACACTCACCAACGGGATAGACAACATCAAGAAAGGCTTTGCATTGATCTTCCTAGATATCTCTGCGGCGTTCGATTCAGTAGATCATGAACAACTCCTGATGAGACTCCATGAAAAGGGAATCTGTGAACGCACATGGGAGTGGTGCAAGTCTTACCTTCAAGGCAGATGGCAGCGTTAGGATCAGCAACAAAACATCAGAACCCTTCCAGCAAAGACAGGGAGTACCACAAGGATCGTCATTATCTGCACTATTTTTCAATATTTATATGCAGCCAATCTGCGACATAACCCACTCCTTCAGCATATCCTGCCTCATGTATGCAGACGATGTTCTGTTGTTCACACCTATAATGGTCGCATGCCCAGATCTCACAATGTTAATTAAGTGCTTTGACGCAATAACAGACTGGCTCTTCAGTCAGAATCTACGCATAAATTTCAAGAAGACAGAAGTGCTATTTGTCACACGGAACAAAGACTTCTCCCCGCCATCAACACAAAGTTAGAGACGCAGAACTTCCGGTCAAATCCAACATACGCTATCTAGGAGTAATATTATACCAACACTTGGACTTCAAAGACCACATCAAACGAACAGTAAAAACTATCTACTTCAAAATCAAAACCCTCCGCCACCTGAGACCCATGATGGAAACGGACGACTTTCGAACAGTATTCCAAGCCCTAATAACACCTCACTTTGACTACGCTAATATAATACTACACGGCCTCCCAAAGAATACCCTCAACCCTCTACAGTTAGCCATGAATGCAGCGGCTTGTGTTCTCTGCGGAGCATCCAGGAAGGACCACATCTCACCTATATTAAAAGAGCTTCATTGGCTCCCAATAAACTGTAGAATCTTATACAAAACCCTCATTACCTTTAAAGCATTCAATAAGACATCACCCTCTTCAACTGTTGATCTACTCATTCATACCCCCAATAACAGATCCAGAAGAGCACTTGCGGAAAACACTCCAGTCATACCAAGTGAATCTATAAAATTTAACCAATCAACCATCAATAGGGCATTCACAAGCTATGCCCCCAGATGTTGGAACAAACTCCCTTCTAACATAAGAGCAATCAAAGACCTCACACAGTTTAGAAAAGCCATCAAACATCACCTGTTCATCATGCACTTTACACAGCCTGGTGATTTCCCCCCCCCCCCCACTCACTCATATATGGCAATTGAAACTACTTTCACAATAAAATATAATCTAATTCTATCCCATACTATATTACAGCTCTCTAATTTCTCTTCACCAACAAACATACTGTAAGCTAAACTTGACAGCAAAACCTTGTTATGAGTCCAAGCTGTTAATTACCTGTAGCCAAATCTCAAATGTAAATAGTTTCCCCAGTTATCCCATGTTCAAATCCCTGTTTACTGTAAACGTAGGACTATTTGTATGTCCAAGTGTTTATTGTTTCGATGTAAACTGCACTGATGAGAAATAGCGCGGTATATAAGAATTGTTAAATAAATAAATACATGTCCTTTCAGGACTTCATACATGACATGGCAGCAAGGCTCTCCATCACAGTAGCCTCAGAAAAGTAACCGAGGGTGGAGGAATTGGAGGCACTTCAATACCCTCCCACGCCCAAGGAAGTAGCTACCTTACTAGTGCATTGTATCCTTCGGGATCTTATGCTCTGCATGTGGGAGGCCCCGCTTCCAGTTCTGCCTGTCAGCAAGAGACTCGATACCATGTACCGAGTACCCAGGCTTCCTAAAACCTAAGCTCATCCACCATGCAATGGTGGTGGAATCAGCGTGGCGCCAAATGAAGAGCTCAAAGAACCATTCATCCATGCCTCCTGGCACAGACTTGAGGACAATCAATGCTTCAGGTATTGATGTTTCCAGGCATGCATGTTGACTTCCAGCATTAACTCTTACACAGGCATGTTTGTGAAGGATATCACCAGCAATCTGGAGACTTTCGCCTCCCTACTTCCTGAGGATGAGTGGAGTGAATTCCAGACACTCACTGAGCAAGGCCAGAACACTTCTAAGTTTTTTACCAAGACCTCTTTTGAATCCACAAGCAGAGCTTCAGCAATCTGCATTGGGACTTGCAGAATGGCTTGGTTAGACATCAGACCTTGAGCAATGGGTCCAGGATAAACTGGCCAGTATCCTATGTACTGGAGAAAACATTTTTGGCAAAGATTAGAGGGAAAAAGCAGGGGAGATTGAAACAGATGATCTCCCCCTAAAACGCCTTTCCAGGACAATAGCTGACCCTCATCCAAAAGGAAGGCTCTTCCCAAGAAATCTTTTTATTCTAAAAATAAGAAATACTATCCTCCTTACCCGCCTTCTGCTACATATCAACCTCAGCAGAGGCAGCAGGTCCTCGCCAACCCAAGAAACCCAAGGCTCCTAAGCCTCAACCAGCTGCACAGGCACAGCCTGCACCTGCTTTTTGACTCCTTCCTAGACAGCATTGCCAGTCTTCCCCACCACATAGCAGGAAGACTTTGTTACTATGCCCACAGGTGGCAACTCATAACATCGGAGCAATGGACGCTCCAGATTGTCCAAAGGCATTATCAGCTTTATTTCAAAACTTTATCCCCCACCTGCTTCACAGGGGATTCTCCCATACAACCCCTTAAAAGAAGAGTTGACCACCCTACTGTCCCAGGATGCCATAGAAGGCGTTCCTCCTCCTCAAGAAAAGTTGGGCTAAAACTCTCCATACTTTCTCATTCCAAAGAAAACAGGAGGCTTCAGGCCCATCTTGGATCTCAGAGACCTAAACAAGTTCATGTTCGAAGAAAAATTCAAAATGATTTCTCTAGAAACTCTACCATACCTCCAGAGAGACAATTGGCTATGTTCCCTAGACCTAAAAGAGGCATACACGCATTTACTGATACACATCCCTTGCACAGACAGTAACTGTGCTGTATGTTTCAAGAAAACAATTATTAATACCAGGTTCTCCCCTTTGGTCTAGCCTCTGCCACAAGGGTCTTTACAAAATGCATGGCAGTTATCACTGCTTATCTATGCACCTTGTGGGTATTCATCTTTCCTTACTTAGATGATTGGCTGATCAGGGGAGACTTCCCCCAAGAGGTGAAACTCTCCCTTCATCGCACCATCACGGTGCTCCAACACTTGGGGTTTTTCATAAACTTCCCAAAGTCCTACCTCGCTCCAACCCAATGTCTGGAGTTCATCGAAGTGTTCTTAGACACTTGACAGGCACGAGCTTTCCTCTCACAGGATCGCTGTGACCACCTCATCAAGCTGGCAAAAGGGGTAAAACAGCAAAGCTGCGTAACAGCTTGACAGATGCTATGACTATTAGGACACGCAGCCTCCACGGTCCATGTCGTCCTCTTCGCTTGATTACACATACAACAAGTGCAGTGGACTCTGTCTTCCCAATGGATGCAAGTGAAGGGTCGACTCAGAGACGAGATCCACATCAGCCCTCAATTGATCAAGTCCCTTAAATGGCGATATCTCCCACAAAACCTACTCATCGGGTCAGCTTTTCAGATGCCTCCACCTCGATGCACCCTGGCTGGGTTGGGGGGTGCATCTGAATGATCTGAACACACAGGGACTCTGGACCCAACAGAATCTGCACTGCAGATCAATCTGCTAGAACATTTGGCACTGATAAATGCTCTTCGGATTTTTCAACTCCAACTATCGGGCCAACCTGTTCTAGTCCGAATGGACAACTAAGTTGCCATGTTTGACATAAACAGGAGAATGGGGTCCCTTCCCCTCTGTGAAGAAGCGATTCACCAATGGTCCTTTGCCATCTCTCACCACATCCACCTCAGAGCGGTGTACTTCCTGAGTGAACTCAATGTCCTCCTAGCAGACAGGCTAAGTCGTATCCTTTGTTCACACGAATGGACCTTGCAGCAGGAGACGGCTGCTCAAGTCTTCTGAACGTGGGGAACCCCACTCAGATCTTTTTGCCACTCCACAAATACGCAACTTTTGCTCTTCTGCTCCGTCACTGCACCAACAAGGCCTCAGATATCTTCCTTCTCCAATGGGGACGGACTGCTCTATGCATTCCCTTCCATCCCGTTGATACGCAAGATACTGTTCAAGTTATAGGCTGACAGGAGCACCATGATTCTCATAGCCCCTTTTTGGCCCTGTCAACGGTGGTTTCCTCTGCTTCTTCAGCTTGTGCACTCAGCCATTCAACCTGGGATTTGCACCTGACGACCTCTCTCAGGACCACAGGATGCTCCTCCATACCAATCTTCACTCCCTACACTTGACAGCATGGCTGCTGAAGGGCTAGTGCTCACTGATCTCGACCTACCACAGGCAGTCAAGGATGTCCTTGCATCTCATAAGGATTCCATCAGATGATCTTATGCCTTTAAATGGTGTAGGTTTGCCTTTTGGTGCTCCCCAAAGGACTGTGACCTCTTTTCTTGCCCGGTGGAGTCACTTCTACAATATCTCCTCCACTCATCCTTGACAGATCTTAAGACTAACTCAGTGAGAGCTCACCTTAGTGCCATTGTGGCCTCTCACAGACCAGTAGATGGACAGCCTTTCTCCTCACACCCCTTAGGATGCTTCATGTGGGGGTCTCCTGCTGCCTCCGGTGGCCTGGGATCTAAATGTGGTTCTGGTGCAATTTCTAAAAACACCTTTAGCCACTACTTCACTTTAGTTTCTATCTTGGAAGATCATCTTCCTTATTGCTCTCACTTTAGCTTGCCGCTGCAGGCTCTAGTGGCGGATCCCCCCATACTCTGTTCCATCATGACAAGGTGGTTCTGCGCACCCATCTGCATTTCCTCCTGAAGGTGGTTTCCTCATTCCATCTAAACCAGTCGATAATCCTTCCCATTTTTCTTCCCTAGACCAAATGCATCTCGGGCTAAAGCAGCACTACACACTTTAGACTGCAAACAAGCACTGGCCTACTACTTAGAACTAAAGATCACAGAAAATCCTCTCAATTATTCATTTTCTTTGATCCTAGTCACCTGGGCCTACTGGTAATGAAAAGTACTCCATTTAGATGGATAATAAATGACATTTCTTTTGCTTAAAAACAAGCAGGACTCTCATTGGAGGGTCATGTCACTGCTCATAATATGTGGGCTATGGCAACATCCGTAGCCAATCACCATTCAGTAGCCATTGAGGACAGTTGCTGGGCAGCTACCTAGTCCTCTATTCATACTTTTTCTGCACACTACTGTCTGGACAGAGACATAAGAAATGCCATACTGGGTCAGACCAAGGTCCATCAAGCCCAGTATCCTGTTTCCAACAGTGGCCAATCTAGGTCATACGTACCTAGCAGTTTCCCCAAAAGACACAGGTTCCACAATGCTTGTACTGGGTCAAACAATGATATCCTTTTACTGCAGAATAAAATACAAAATGCTAGTGACTACCTTCAAATTAGTAAATCTTGCTCCATCTGCCCTTAATACCTTAATCAACATGGAAATACCTAAACGCACACAAAGGAGTAGAAACAAATAAAATAGCAATACCAAGAGAATATACAAAAGCTAAAAAACTTACCAAGAATAGGGCATTCTCTCACTCAGCCCCTATCCTCTGGAATGAACTACCAGATGACATATGGCAACTGTCTGACATTAAGGAATTTCGTAAAAAATTTAAAACACACCTATTCACCACACTTTATACTACACAATCTAACCTAGATATGCAAAGAGACACAGGATAACACTTTATGCTACATAGGTTTATCCTACAAATCTAGACTAATACCGTCACAAACAAATATTACACCCTGCACATTGTTGTGTCTCCACATTCTAAAAATGTAAAAAGTTAGTTTACATCCCAAGCATACCCTCGGGAATGTAATCTGTATTGTAAGGATATAGTTATATTGTTATCTGTAAAAAGTTTACATTTGTTTTATGTAAAATGACTAGGGATGTACTTTACCATACCTTGTAAACCGCACTTGATCCATGGGAAAGTGCGGTATAGAAATGCTTGTTAAATAAATAAATCCTGGGTCTCTTCTTAATAATGGTTTATGGACCTTTCCTCCAGGAACTTGTCCAAACCTTTTTTAAACCCAGCTACACTAACAGCCTTTACTACATCCTCCGGTAACAAATTCCAGAGTTTGATTACATGTTGAGTGAAAATATATTTTCTCTTATTTGTCTTAAATAGTTTACCCTGTAGCTTCATTACATGTCCCCTAGTCTTTCTATATTCTGATAACGTAAACAATCGATCTATGTTTACCCGTTCCACTCCATTCATTAATTTATAGACTTCTATCATATCTCCCCTCGGCCATCTCTTTTCCAGGTTAAAGAGCCCTAACCTTTTTTAGCCTTTCTTCATAGGAGTATCCTTCCATCCCCTTTACCATCCTGTCAGGATGTTGTCACTGGCCAAGCTAAACTCCAGCACCTCTTTGGGACTTAAACTCAACTCCTACAAGATACTAGACTACCATTGGAAGAGTATTGCCTCCTGGAAACAGGCCCAATGGCCCACAACTCTTCGGCTACATGTTTTTTGCCTCAGGGATCATACTACTCTCCCCTCCCCCCCCCCCCCCCCCATACCAGTCTAGTACCTGGGAGCTAATGAGTCCCATATGTGAAGACTGTATTCCTTCTTGTTCCTGGAGATAGCATAGTTACTCACCTGTAACAGGTGATCTCTGGGAACAGCAGAAATTGGTCTTCACAACCTGCCTTCTTCCCCTAGGAGCTGTAGGGTTCTTAACTTCAAACTTGACTGAGAAGAGTTGGGAAGGCATGCACGCAGGTGCAATGCAGTGTTCCCAAAGGTGCTCCTATTGGATGCTGGGGAGCGTTCCCATGCAGACTCCATTGGTGGTGATCACCCCGTATGTGAAGACCGCTTCCTGCTGTTCCTGGAGATCACCTGTTACAGGTGGGTAACTTTCTTTTTTTTATTTAAAAGGTTTGTTTTTTTAATACTGCTTTGTCCTATGATCAAAGCGGTTTACATGAAACAGAACTTAATACATTGCAACAGACTAATGAACTTGGGGAGAATTTAATAAAGGGGTCATGGATCATAGGTGGGTGGGAAAGAAGAGAGGTTTACAATGAAAACCAGGAAGGGGTAGGAGGCAAAGGGGACATATGTTGATGTGCAGTGGGATCACATCTTGTCTTCAGTGAAGTAGGTGCATCTTGAAGGCCTTTCTTTCCCTCCCCCCCCCCCATTGTTTTAAGATTTTTTTAATAAAAGAGAATGTTGCAAGATTAGCAGAGTTGGTACCAGGGGGGTCGCCCAATAAGTGTTTTTTAAGTTTTGGGAAGTGATATGCCATCAATGGCTCTACTACAACTGGAAAGAGCTTCTGCAGTCAGCCAGACATCAAGATTTGAATACTTTCCAAGGGAAAGGATCATGGCGCTTTAAAGCCTCAAGGAAACTGGCCTTATAGCATGAGTCAATGGAAGCCCCATCAGCGAATTCCAAGCACTGCATCTACTGTAGCAGCCACTAGGGCACCTTGAGTCAGTATGGCTGTTACCACATGGGCAGTCAAGCAGAAACATAAATGGAAGCAGTCAAAAGGATGTCTGGGGCAAATTTTGTAAGCCTGGAGAATTTCCTCACAGGCTGCATGGAGGGAGACCTTTGAAAGCATGGGAACAGTGGCCATCTTTACTGCTGCTACATTTTAGTTTAGTTTATTAATAGCCTTTCTATACCACCCTTTGGCATATACAGCAGATCACTTTACAGAACAAATTTAAGAAATATGAATATAGAGGGTACAGAGATTAAGAAAAGACAACGAAAGGCCAGAGGGTCTATAGCATTTAATAACAAATGAAAGGGCAAAGAGACTAGCCTGGTGAAGTGCAGCGCCAGACAATCCAGGGCACATCACCACTACCAGAATCTCTTAGTATAAAAAAAAAACATTCTCCTAGCAAGTGTGGAGGAAAGGACAAGGCATACAAGAGAATCAAGAAATTAAACAAATATGATTGAATACCTTGATACAGTACCCTATGGTGTCATCATTAGAATTTATCCAAAACACTGGTAACCAGTAAGGTACAGAGTTACGTGATAATATTTTCGGGCATGATATAACAACTTTACCACTGTATTTTGAATATAGATGATTAAGAGAAGCAAGTTTGCTACTGTAAAGTGAATTGCATAATCAATCCTGATCAATACTAATGCATGAACATAGTGTTGAAGGTCTTTTAAGTCCTAAAAATGGCTCATTAATCTGGATGCCCCTAAGAGAGGTAAAGATCTAACAGTCTGAGCAATTCATAGATCAAAACTTAATTTCCTGTCAATATGGACACCTAATATATTTGAGCTATCTTCTAAGGTGCTCAGATTGCTTCCACTTCAGCCAGGGTAGCCACAGAAATTCCTGAACTCTCCTTTGTCCTTAGGGGATCCATTACAGGACACAGTGGGTGCCAGGGGCCACTTTTCCCCCTGAATTTGTCTTGCCTCTCTATACAGCATATCTCCTCAGGCAGGCTTAAAATTCCACTCCATTTGTGAGAGATAGGGTGAGGACAGCTCTAGACAGACCGAGACCCTGAATGGATACCAGAGAGGATTGGAAAGTTAAGTCAGTTGTCTTGGCACTAGGGTCAGAGTCTTAGAGCTCTGCCAGTTTAGTGGACAAGGGAGCTTCAGTTGTAGATCCCTTGGAAAAGGATGGTGATTCTCAAACTTGTCTAGCTTTTTCACAGAGAGGAACTGCCAGTGATTATTACTGAAACAGTGGGGACTCGAGTATATCTGAGGCTCTGGTGGCAGAAATCAAGATTCTTGTATCCTATTTGAAAGGAAAATCAGAAGTTCATTAAAGCCTTTCTGGTTTACCAAGCCATTCAAGCTCTAATTTTGAGAAAGTGGGATGCCCTTGAGGCCAGACTCCAGGTGGGTAAAGCCATGGTAGATTCTACTCTTTGGTTCCAAAAGAAAAATGAGAATCTGAAGCAGCCGAAAATGGATGCTTTGGTGACAGTTGTGACAAAGAAAACCACCATCCCTGAGGAGTGAGACATGGCTTTAAAGGATTATAAGCCAGAAGACTTATTAAATCAGGCCCATGGCAGCCATGGGCCTGCAAGCAGCTGTTTTCAGTACTTATGTTTCCAGAGCCTGTTTACATTGGGTGCAGTTACCTGTTAACTTGCAAAAGAAGGAGCACTAAGATTCTCACAAAACAGCTTTTGTGGCAGATGCCTTGTATGATATTATGTAAACCTCTGCTTGGAGCATGGTGGTCATGGTGTCAGCTAGGTACCCGTTATGACTCTGGAAGTGGGCAGCAGAGCCTCCAAAACCCAACTGAGCAAGCTTCTCTTTAGGGGGAAGCTGTTGTTTGGTGAAGACTTGCAAACATTAGTGAAGGACCTGGGAAAAATTAGGCCCCAGAGACTGCCAGAAGACATGCCCAAGGTTTCCTCCCATTCAGTCTTGGGAAGGACTAGATTTGTGAAGTGAGGAATTACTAACCAAACAAAAGTGGATCCTCTCACACTCCTAGTTTTTACTACTATTGAACATTTGTATAGCACTACAAGACATATGTAAAAGATGATCCCTACTCATCAGAGCATACAATCCAGCTGTAGACATGGGATACATTTTGTGGGAATGGTAAGGAAACAAAGGGAGATCAAGTGAGGCAAGATCCGAAAGCAGCAGCGAAGAGGTGAGTTTTCAGTCTGGATTTGAAAAGTGTCAGAAAAGACACCTGATGCACAGATTCAGATAGTTTGTTCTAGGCATAAGAAGCAACAAGGTGAATGGAGCGAAGGCTGGAGTTAGTAATAGAAGAGAAGGGCACAGATAGAAGCGATTTGCCAGAAGAGCGGAGTTCCCGAGAAGGGGTGTAGGGAGAGATAAGAGATGACATTATTTTGTTCCGACAGAAAAGGCAATGATCAGGTTCAGAGGGCCCTGGGGCTACAAAATAATGGCCTGTGGGTCCCCTCTGGCAAAAGGATTGGAGATCACCTGTCCAATTTTTTCATTCAGTGGACCCACATAATTAGCGTCCAATTAGTGGTGCTGGATGTGGCAAGGAGAGGTTACAGGTTGGAGTTTATCTGCCATCTTGCAGATACTGTATATTTATAGTTTCTTCCTGTCATGCTCCATCCAAAAAGACTGGGGGGGCTGCTCAATCTAGAGAGATTGCTAGAGTTAGGAATGGTAATTCCCATTTCCAAAGCAGAATGGGGCACAGGCAGATACTCTGTTTACTTCATTATTCCAAAGAAGGAAGGCAGTTTTCAGCCTATTCTCAATCTGAAAGAGGTAAGTAAATCAGGCTCAGCAAGTCTTACATTTCTGGATGGCACTTTGTGATCATCGATTACAGTACTGCAAAGGGGAAGTTTCCAACTTCCTTGGCTCTCAGGTATATCATCACATATGGATCTGGACGCTTCACCAAAGATTCCTGTGGTTTGTGATTCTGGGGAGCCACTATTAACTTCAGGCTCTACCTTTTGGTCTAGCCAAAACCCCTTGGACTTTGACGGTAGCAGTGGCCACAATTCTTTGCAGAGAAGGCATCCTGATCCATATCTGAACAACTGGCTAAAAGCTAGGTCTGAGGAGGAAAGCAGACAAGCCATCTCTTGAGTCAATCAGCCATTGCAGTCACTCGGGTGGGTGGTAAACCTTTCAAAACCAAGTTGATTTCCTTTGTATATATCTAGGAGCGTAGTTTATCTCCAGGAACAAGCAGGAATGTAGTCTTCACATATGGGTGACGTTAGCACCGACGGAGCCTGTGTAGAAATGCTCCCCAGCGTCCTACAGGAAAGCTTTTGGGAACATCCCACTGTGCCTGTGCTGCTGCTTTCCCGCCTTTCCAACTCTCCCTCCTCATTTTTTTGTCTTCCATGGAGCCGACAGGGAGCAACTCCTGTCACCGCAGAAAATTTTCTTCTTTTGTGGTTGCGTCTGCCTTCCCATCAACGCTAGCACCGGTATCAGTGTCTTTCTTTTTTTTTTTCTTTTTTTTTTAAATAGAAGAAAGAAAATAAAGTTTTCTTTGAAGGTCTCTACCCCTCTAGGGGCTTAGGCGCCATTTTGGGCCTTAGGCCCCTTTGTTCCGCAAAATAGAGAAACCAACTAGTGGTTTCAAAAAGTGTTCCAAATGTAGCAGTACTATCTCTGCTACTGATACCCATAACTGGTGTCTTAAATGTTTGGGACCAGACCATTCGCCATTGGAATGTCTCCTCTGCAGGAAGATGACAAAGAGGGGCCTGCAAAATAGAGCTGCGAAACTCGGCACCCATTGCATCAACGTCATCCAGAGCTTCATCATCCTCCCATGGATCTCAAGTAATGAAATGCAAGTTTCTTCGAAGACTGGTCGGTCCTCAAAGGGTACATCTCCTTCTAAGCATCGAGATGCTTTAAGCGTTGCCCTTGAGGAGAATATACTGGCCAAACAGCCCCGGCGGAAGGTCCTTGCCTCCAAAGCATTATCGGGATCCCAAGATGTTCCCGAGGCGTCCACCTCTGGAGAGCTCTTGGTGCCATGTTCTGGGATCGTCGCCTGCTGTTCAGGTACCAATACCCAGGCATCGGCTGGCCCCATGGATCAACGGATCCTGGCCATTGAGCAGAGTCTTGCGGCCTTGCTGGCAGCTTCGGTATCGCTAAAGCCTCTGCAATCGGTTCTGCAGTCATCGGTACAGGTACCGAATGTATCTGCATCTATCATTGCGCCGCTCTCCACGCTACCACCCATGCCGGCCCTGGAGACAGTGTCCAGCATCAAGGGTCCGGTACCGAGGCATTCCGATGCTGACTTTGATCGGTACCGTCGACAGGCCAGGCAGGAGCACCCAGCCCGTCGATACTTCGAGTCTTCCGATTCCAATTCTTCCGATGAATCGATCAGTACCGGAGAGGCTCTTCCAGAAGATCCTTCCCCAAGATATTTCTCCTTCCCCACAACGCCGTATGTCTCCTCTGGAGGGCATGTCTTTTCAAGACTTTATATGGGATGTGGCTCGGGGCCTCTCTATTACGGTGACCTCCGAGAAGGAACCGAGAGCTGAAGAACTTGAAATTCTTCAGTATCTGGCAGCCCCTAAGGAGGCCGCTACCTTACCCATTCATCTGATATTGCATGACCTCATGCTTAGGATGTGGGAAACAACTTTAATGGTGTCTCCACATTCTCGAAGACTCGAAACCATGTACCGGGTACCATGGTGTCCCAGTTTCCAGAAGATGCAGTTATCACACGATTCCATGGTTGTGGAATCCGCAATGTGTTCAATCAAAAGTGCTAAGACACATTCATCTAATCCTCCGGGCCGGGAGGCAGGAACTCTCGATGCCTTCGGCCGTCGATGTTTTCAGGCCTCTTTGTTATCGGCCAGAATAAGTTCATACATATACTCTACATGGGTATGTTTATTCAGGAGGAGACTAAAGATTTGGAACTAATGGCTCCTCTTCTCCCAGATGACAAGAGGGCTGATTACCTGACGCTTGTTAAACATGCCCAGAATGTTTCCAAGTTCATGAACAGGGCAACCTTTGATTGTTTTCAGTGTATTAGCAGGACTTCTGCTATTTCCATCGATGCACGCCGGATAGCTTGGTTACAAGCATCTGATCTAGAGCAGTGGATGCCAGATAAGCTGGGGAATATTCCTTGCACGGGAGAAAACCTCTTTGGCAAGGATTGTCAAGACAAAGCTTCTCAGCTGTGAGTCTGAGAATACTACCCTAAAGAGGCTCTATAGGACCACTGACAACCCAGCTAAGAAAAAGATGGTTAAGAAGCCCTTTTTTCAACAAGAAAAAGCAGTTTTATCCTTCTTACACCTGTGCTGTCCATTGTCCAGTCCATGCTTCCCAGAAGGGACAACCACTGAAGCAACAAAGGAAGGCTCAGGCCCCCAGAGCTCAACCAGCTCAGCAGTCCCAGCCTCCTCAAGGTCTTTGATTCCTTGCTAGAGAACTTAGCTGTCCTACCTCTGGAAATTTCAGACTGTATTACTTTGTCAGACGGTGGCACCAGATAACATCAGAACATCGGACTCTCTCCAAAGTGACAGAGGGGTACAAACTTCACTTCCAAAGTATGCCCCCCCCCCTCCATTCCAAGAGAGTTCAGCTCTCAGCCCCCTCTTACTACTCTCTTGTACCAGGTGGTTACCACCCTTCTCGCTCAGGATGTGATAGAGGAAGTGCCACTTTCTCAACAAGGCCTAGGCTTCTACTCCCCCTACTTCCTTATACCAAAGAAAACAGGAGGATACAGGCCCATACTGGACCTCCGAGACTTAAACAAGTATCTGCTCCAAGAGAGATTCAAAATGATCTCCCTTACATTCAGAGTCAGGATTGGCTATGTTCTCTAGATCTAAAGGATGCATATTCACATATCCTTATTCACACAGAACACAGGAGGTTTCTTTGATTCCTCTTTTAGGGAAGACATTACCAGTACAGGGTTCTACCCCAAGAGTCTTCACAAAATGCATGACAGTAGTAGCAGCATTTCTAAGAACTCTAGGGATATTTGTCTTCCCCTACTTAGACGACTGGCTCATCTGAGCATCGTCAGCTCCAGAGGCCAGCTCTGCTCTCTCTTGCACAATGCGGGTTCTCCAACATTTGAGATTTGTAATAAATCTTCCAAAATCCCAACTCACCCCTTCTCAAACCTTGGCGTTCATAGGGGCTCTTCTAGACAATTAGCAGTCAAGGGCTTTTTTGCCACAGGTCCGCTGCGCTCGAATAGTTCATCTAGCTTCTCAAACAAGTATGAAGACTTTCCTAACCGCTCGAGAAATGCTTCAGTTGCTCGGTCATATGGCTTCCACTGTACATGTGGTTCACAATGCTTGTCTGCACATGCGTGCAGCTCAGTGGACCCTAGCTTTGCAGTGGCCTCCGGCATCAGGCCATCTGAGGGACAAAATCATGACCTCGGCACGCCTCATTTCATCCCTCCAATTGTGGCAATCACCAGAAAACCTACTTGTAGGGTCACCTTTTCAGAAGCCACCACACCAGTCTACCCTGAAGACGGATGCGTCCAAATTGGGTTGGGGAGCTCATTTGGACAGTCTCTCCACTCAGGGTCTTTGGACTCAGCAGGAGGCTTGCCTTCACATAAATCTGCTAGAACTCAGAGCCATCTTCAATGCTCTGAGTGTTCCAGGATCACCTCCGCTCCAAAACAGTTCTGAGGGACAATCAGGTAGCCATGTTCTATGTGAACAAGCAGGGTAGAACAGGTTCTCAGGCGTTGTGCAACGAAGCCCTACACCTATGGTCCTTTGCCATACGCCATCAGATCCACCTACTAGCGGTGTATCTCCCTGGCAGACAAACTCAGTTGAGTACTTCTGCCACACGAATGGTCTCTCCATTTGGATCAAACTGCTCGAATCTTTCAAATCTGGGGAACCCCAGATATAGATCTGTTTGCAAGTCCTCAGAATGCCAAACTTCCCCACTTCTGTTCCAGACTTCTTGCTCAGAACATTCTAGTGATGGATGCTTTCCACCTCCACTGGGGTCAGGACTTCCTATATGCCTACCCACCCATTCCCAAGACTCTGTTCAAGCTTCAGAGAGACAGGGGCTACATTATCCTCGTAGCTCCACGCTGGCCACATCAGATGTGGTATCCACTGCTTCTACGTCTCTCTCAAGCCAAACCTCTGGAGTTGGGATGTGCTCCAGATCTCCTATCCCAGGAGAACGTGACGTTTCTGCACCCAAACTCCCAGTACTTGAACCTGATGGCATGGCTGCTGAAAGCTTAGAACTCCAGGATATCAACCTCTCTCAACAGGTAAAAAGATATCCTTTTGGCCTCCAGGAAACCTTCCACAAGGCATGCTTATGCTTCAAATGGAGGTGGTTTTCAATCTGGTGTTCAAAGAGGGAACTTAATCCTTTTTCGGTTCCAGTGGAGGCGTTACTTGAGTATCTCCTCCATCTTTCATCCTCTGGACTTAAAACTAATTCAGTAAGAGTCCACCTCAGTGCCATTGCAGCTTTCCACTTGCCATTTGATGGACAACTTGTCTCTTCTCAGCCGCTTGTAGCACACTTTGAGGGGTCTACTCTTAACTAAGCCTCCCATTAAGGCACCACTTGTGGCATGGGATCTCAATCTTGTCCTTGAACAGCTGATGAAGCTGCCCTTTGAACCCCTAGCCACTATATCTCTGAAGTTCCTGTCTTGGAAAGTCATCTTCCTAATTGCCCTCACTTCTGCAAGACGCATCAGTGAGCTCCAAGCTTTAGTGGCTGACCCTCCTTATACATGGTTCCACCATGATAAGGTAGTCCTTAGGACTCATCCTCACTTTATGCCAAAGGTGGATTTGCCTTTTCATTTGAACCAGTGGGTTTAGATTCCTGTTTTCTTCCATACGCCTTATGCCTCTAGTGCAGAAAGGAATCTACATACTCTGGATTGCAAGCGTGCTTTGGCCTTTTATCTTCAGAGAACTAGGCAGCAGAGAAAAGCTTCACAGCTTTTTGTTGCATTTGATTCCAGTCACCTGGGTCTACTAGTTTCCAAGAAAACACTCTCCAAGGTGGAATGCAGACTGTATATCTTTTACCTATGAGAGTAAGGGACTTTCTCTTGAAGGTCATAGTAAGATAGTAAATGACGGCAGATAAACACCAGTATGGTCCATCTAGTCTGCCCAGCAAGATGGCAAGAGTAGCTGCACCTGTCGCTCTGTGCAGGCCACCCCTCCCCATATCTTTGTTTAGAGGTCATGTCACAGCACACAATGTGCGAGCAATGGCTGCCTCCATGGCAAACCTATGCTCAGTGGCAATTAATGAAATTTGCAAAGCAGCAACCTGGTCCTCTGTCCACACCGTTGCGGCCCACTATTGCTTGGACAAGGACTCCCGTCAGGATGCCTCGTTTGGCCAGGCTGTTCTCCAGCATCTCTTTCAGACTTAGAACAACTCCTACCCCCCCCACATCCTGGGTTTCAATACCAGAGATCCTTTGGAGGATACATGACCCACTTCAGCCTGAATCCACTGCTCTCTCTGGGGGTCATCTCCCTGGCATCTCCAAGCTAGGGAGTTCCATATGTGAAGACTACATTTCTGCTTGTTCCTGGAGATAACGTAGTTACTCAACAGTAACAGGTGATCTCTGGGAACAACAGGAATTGAGTCTTCACAACCCATCCTCCTCCCCCAGGAGTTGTATTTTTCTCTCTCTTCTTTAATCTCAGATACAAACCCAACTGAGGAGGGAGAGGCGGGAAGGCAGCAGTGCAGGCACAGTGAGATGCTCCCAAAAGCTTTCCTATAGGACGCTGGGGAGCATTCTCACATGGACTCCGGTGCCGACATCACCCATATGTGAAGACTCAATTCCTGCTGTTCTCGGAGATCACCTGTTACAGGTGAGTAACTACACTTTCTCTACAAACAGTGCACTTTGAAGATCCAGTGTCAGATTTGGACACTACTGAAGAAAAAAGGCCTCATGAGCATGGGACTACACGCAGGTTCTAGGCATCATGATGGCGACAATCAAGTTGGTCCCCTAGATTTGGAAGCATATGCAGTTCCTTCAGAGATTTCTCCTGCATCAGTGACTAGCACTTTTGTACTCTGAGCATCACCTTTCGTGGGTGCTGTTAGCACAAGCCAGCCTATAGTGGTGGTTGGAATCTCAGAATCTGGCAAAGGGCTCAGATATGAAGGCCCTCTGTTGTATCACAGTAATGACGGATGCCAGTCTGAATGACTGGGGGAGTGTACTGTGAGGGACAGGTAGCACAGGGAAGGTGGTTGACAACTGAGGCATCCTGGTCCTCAATCGCTTGGAAACAAGAGCCATACGGAAAACTCTAAAAGGTGTTGGTCCCTTAGTCGAAGGCAGAGCCATCAAGATATTTTCTGGCAATGCAACAATGGTAATGTATGCCAGCCATGGCGGTCACCTTTCTGCTCTGATGGGCCGAGTGCCAACTTCAGGCATTGTCAGCAACCCACATTAGAAAATCTGCTTGAACATTCTGATAGTAAATAGGCACTTCATGGATCCAGCAGAATGGGAGCTGTTGGAGGAGGCCTTTGCTCTCATCAAAAATTGATGGGTATTCTGGTCACACACTTAATGACAATAAAGAAAATGTAGGCTATTTTCTGCTGCAACTTTTAGTGGCTCTGAATTTCCTCCTGAGTCAAGTGTTGCAGAAAATAGCTTCTCATAGTAACACAGTAAATGACTGCAGATAAAGACCATGCAAAAATCTCACTTATCCCAGAAGTTGTAGAACAATAGATCATCAAAAAAACACACTTTAACCCAGCACAATTTATTACTTTCAATATGCACAAAAGCACCCCGATCTAATATGTAACATTTATTGTTGTGCGGGAGCCCTCGGTGAAATGGCTTATATTTGGCAATCTTTAATGCTCTTATCAGCAGATTTAAGTGCTATACTATCCTACAAATAGATCAATCACTGGCCCCATTTTAAATAAATTTTTATATATACATTTCAAAGCAACCTTCTATTAAATAATGTTCCCTAAATAATTTAAAAAACAACTTATTCAACTTTAAAAACTTATCCTAATTAAACTGAAGGTTCAGCAGATGCTCCCACTAGTACTGCAATGTCACTAATACAGGTATTCACCTGTAAGCTGGTACAACACTTACATCTGCTGATACAGCGTTGGAGATTGCTGAATATAAGACAGTTTGCTAAACTCCCCTGCAACAATAAATTTTACGTATTAGATTAGGGTGCATATTGAAAAGTAATAAATTGTGCGGGGTGGAAGTGTTTGTTTTTCTAATGGTAGAAGATCAGCATGGATCATCTATTCTACCTAGTAAGTGTTCAGGGTTGTAACTACTGCTCTGTGCATTTAGGTTGGTTGGTTTATTTATTAGAATTTAGCTCACGCCTTTCCGGAAGTAGTTCAAGCCAAGTTACATTCAAGTACAATAGGTATTTCCTTGTTCCTGGACAGCTTACAATCTAAGTTTTGTATCGGGAGCAGTGGAGGGTTAAGTGACTTGCAAAAGGCCACAAGATTGTAACTGTTGCTCTGGGCTTTGAAGCATGGTGTTCGGAAAAAGCATTGTCTCATTTTTGAGCTACGGTAGTACACTTCCTGTCCTTTTCACAAGAGTCTCAAAAAAGATTTGATGGTTCCTTGACGATCCAAGAGGCAGCGCTAGCGTGCTTCAGGACATCTTAAAAGAGCATGTTTAGATTCCCATCTTAATGTAGCTTGTTTACTAAAAGGAATATCTCACCTTAGACATCTGATACAGTCCACCTTTCCAGCATGGAATCTAAATCTGGTACTTAAAAGCTTTAGGCCTTTCACCAACTGAAGAAAGCGGCCCTCAATGATCTTGCACTGAAAACAGTTCTCCTGGTTGCTATTTGTTCAGTAAAGCAACTATCAGAGTTGCAAGCTGTCATGAACCAGTCTTGCATTTTACAGAAGCTGTTCCCATTTAGACAGTTCCTTCATTTTTACCAAAGGTATGTCAGCCGTTCATAACGGATACTCATTTTGCTATCATTTAGGCAAGAGAATGGTGGGAAGGAGTTCTGCCTCCTGTGTCTTCTGAATGACTGCAGGGCCAGGCCAACCAGTAGGCGCAAACTAGGCAGTTGCCTGGGGTGGCAGCTTCTGGGGAGTGGCAAAGCGCAGGGCATTTAAAGCTAAACAATAGATTGACAGCCAGAGAAGCATACAGCTTCATGTATGCCTAGGGCACCAACACTTTGAACTAACTCCTTTTGCATTACTTAGAGTAACCAACCATTTCAGAGGGTCAGATAGGCTGTTTGTGTTTTTTGGTGGAGCCACGAAATGTGAAACAATTTGAAAGCCACCATTGCGCACTGGCTTAAAGAGGCAATCTCGTCATCTTATATTCTCAGTAGTCAAGTTCCACGTAAGGTCCTCAAGGTATACTCAACCAGAAGTTTAGCATTTCTTGGGAAGAGTTGCATATGGTCTCTCCAATAGAAATAAGTAGAGTATACTTTGCATACTTTCTCTAAGCACCATTAGCTGGATGTTTTGCACCAAATTCTGATTCTTCCCTGGCTAAGAGTGCTTTAGAGCAGGGATTTTAGAATCCCACCCAATTTAAGAGGTGCTTTGTTGCATCCCATTGGTTCTGGACTGATTTGGTGGATGATAAGGAAAGACATATTTGGTCTTACCTGCTAACTTTCTTTCCTTGCATCCTACCAGACTAGTCCAGAGTCTACTACTACTAATTATTTATTCTCCAGGACCAAGCAGGAAGTCAGTCCTCACATATGGGTGAGGTCGGCGCCGACGGAGCCCCCGTGCAGAGCATTCCCCCAGCTTTCAAGGAAAGCCTTTGGGAATGCACCGCGCATGCACGGTCCCCTTCCCGCCCAATGATGCCATCTTGCTCAGTCTTTCTTTTTCCGCGGAGCCCAACGGACGTGAGTTCGTGTCACCCGGGAAAAGTTGGGGTTTTTTTTGGCTATTTTGGCTTTTTCTGATCCTGTTCAACGCCGGTTCCCCTTCCCACCTGGGCTCGGTACACCAGTATCGAGTCCGGAATTTTGATTTTCGTTTTTTGTCCTTCGTGACTAGCATTCACGCTCTTTTTGTGTTTTCACTGGCAGCCCGGTCTTTTGACCTTCCAGGGGCCCTTTTTCCCCCCATGACTGCCAGCGGGTTCAAAAAGTGTGATCGGTGCAAGAAACCTATGTCTATCACTGACACACATGACTGCTGCCTCCGTTGCCTCGGGCCCGACCATGACCCGCTGGCCTGTGGCCCGTGCGGCAAAATGTCGTCAAAGGCACTTCGGAGCCATCAGCATCAACGTGAGAGAATTTTCTCAGAGTCCTCGTCTGGCAGGGCCCGTTCTTCGTCAGAGGCCTCGACATCTCGGGAGTCTGACCCCGAGCGCCATCGGGGTTCCTCTGAACGGGAGTCTCCCACCCAGGAGCACATAAGAAAGAAGCAGCTCGCGAGGGCGGCATCGGTGGAGGCTCCTGGATCTTCGAGGGCCAGGTCGTGTAGCTCTGACCGCCGCCCCGGGCTCTCGGAGTCGGAGAGGCCATCCAAGTTACCTCGCATGGAGCAGGAGTCCCCGAGTCAAGTAAGTGATGTTGTCCTCGTGGACTCGCCTCCGGGGGAGCCGACATCGGGCCTGATGCTGTCGGGGTCCAAGTCGGGGGCTGCTGAGTCTCCTGAGCTTGGACTCAGGTTGACGGCCTTGGAGAGCAGCTTGGCTGCCTTCATGGAGAGCAGCTTGGCTGCCTTCATGGAAAGCAGCGAGTGCTGATCGCCGGTCTGACCGGTGCATCTGCTCCGACCACCGGGACCTCGACATCCAAGTCGACCCTGGAGACCAAGCCGATTCTCGAGTCAATGAAGTCTAGAGTTGATCCTCGGTCAACGTCCCCCTCGACTTCCCTTGTGGGGCCGAGGTCGTCGATGCCGATACCTTTGGCGCTGGGGTGGGTGGCACCAAGGCTCACACAGCCGGAGCCGCTCGATTCCTCCTCGGAGGAATTGGCGTGGCAGATGGAGAACGAAGAGTCCCCGGACACCTTCTGGACCCGATGCGTCCCTTCGGACTCACTGGAGTCCAAGCCTCAGAGGTGGTCCCCCCGGAGGATACCCGGTTCTCGGACTTCATGAGGGAGATGGCCAAAGCCTTGGCCTTCCCTGCAGACGCCGAGGAGGAGCCTCGAGCTGAGGAGCTCGATGCCCTCCAGTATGACTTTCCTCCGAAGGACGCCTTTACTGTACCGGTTCCTCTGATGCTGGAACGGCTGCTCTTCCGTATGTGGGAGACACTGGCCTTGGCGCCGGTTCTTAGCAAACGGGTCAATTCCATTTATCGATTCCGTAAGAGCCATGGGTTCCAAAAGGCGCAGCTACCGCACAACTCCATGGTTGTGGAATCGGCCATGCACCGCCTGAAGAGTCAGAAGATGCACTCCTTGGTGCCCCCAGCCGGGGGGCCCGGATGCCCTCGGTAGAAAGTGCTTCCAGAGCTCTATGCTATCTTGCCGTGTCCAGGCTTCGGCCCGCATAGCCACGGCAGACATCGGTGCACGCCGTCAGGCCTGGCTATAGTCATCGGACCTGGAGTCATGGGTGCAGGACAAGTTGGTCGATGTCCCTTGCCGAGGTGAAAACCTTTTCGGTAAGCCCATGACTGAAAAGGCTGCAGAAATCGAGACTAAGACTCTCACCAAGACAAAGCTGTCCAGGAAGACTTCTGCTCCTTCTCAGAAAAAGAAGGGCTCGAGAAAGAAGCCCTTTTTCCCGAGGAAGGGTGCTGCCTACAAATCGTACCCTCAATATCAGGCATCTCCAGCTCCCCAACAGGGCCAGCAGGCCAAGGGGCAGGGGCATGGGCCCCATAGGCAGAAGACCCCCAAGCCGCTAGCTCCGGCTCCTGCACAGCAGGGAGTGGGATTTTGACTCCCACAGCATAGCCTCTTCTCCACAGCTGGCTCCACTCAGCACGGGGGGGGGGGGTCGGCTGACCCCTGTACGCCTACAGGTGGCCAGCCATCACAGGGGATACCTGGGTACTCGGCATAGTCCAAAAGGGCTACATGCTCCACTTCCACCAGCTACCCCCCCCCCCATCCTACTTTCCAGGGGAGCCTCCAAGACTCCCTCTGCACAGAAACCTCCTCCTTCATGAGTTGGCAAGTCTTTTACATTACCCCCTGAGGAAGGCCATCGGCCGAAACGCGTAGGGGTCATCTAATTAAAGCTTGCATTTGAATCACTGCCAGTCCCCGTATTTGTTTTCTGGTTTTTGCTGTTTTTTACAGATACACAGTTTTTTGCCTAGTCATTAGTGCAACACAAAATCTGGTACAAGAGATAAAGGTGTTGGGGCCACTTGGCAATAGTGATCATAGCATGATTGCGCTTGATTTAATACATGGAAGAAGGACAGCAAGAAAATCCACAGTACCACCTTTTAACTTTCAAAGGGAAACTATGATAAATTTTATTTTATTTATTTAACAGTATTTTTATACCGCTTTATCCTATGGTCAAAGCAGTTTACATTGTAACAGAACAACTTACATTAAACGGGGAATACAACATGGAAGCATTGATATATATTAAGGTAGTAACTATGTATGTTTGCAAAGGTATGGAATTGTTGAGATTAGATCAAGGTGCGGGGGAGGGGGGAATTGGGGGGGGGTAAGAGGTAGGCTAGGTTTGTGAGTAGCATTCTCTTAAGAGGTGGGTTTTAAGGGCTTTCCTTGTGGTTCTTATCTTTTCAGGAATGGAGTTCCAGAGTTGAGGTGCGTAGAGGGAAAAGGCTCTCTTAGATGTGGTAACTGTTTTTTGTGTATATTGGTGGTGTTTGCAGCATTTTCCTTGAGGTCAATCATCGCAGGTACAAACTGGAGCAGAGTTTGTAGATGTGGTGATGAAGAGTTGTTGAGGACCTTGAATATTGTAAGAATAGTTTTGAATTTTGAACACTTTATAATGGGAAGCCAGTGCAGTTGTTTGAGGAAAGGTGTGATGGGTGATATGACAGAAGTCTATAAATTAATGAACGGAGTGAACGGGTAAACATAGATCGATTGTTTACCTTATCAGAATATAGAAAGACTAGGGGACATGCAATGAAGCTACAGGGTAAACTATTTAAGACTAATAAAAGAAAATATTTTTTCACTCAATGTGTAATCAAACTCTGGAATTTGTTACCGGAGGATGTAGTAAAGGCTGTTAGTGTAGCTGGGTTTAAAAAAGATTTGGACAAGTTCCTGGAGGAAAGGTCCATAAACCATTATTAAGAAGGGACCCAGGATATCAATGCTTGAACCAATACAAGCATTGTGGAACCTGTGTCTCTTGGGGAAACTGCTAGGTACGTATGACCTAGATTGGCCACTGTTGGAAACAGAATACTGGGCTTGATGGACCTTGGTCTGACCCAGTATGGCATATCTTATGTTCTTATGGTCTGTTCTTTTTGGGTTAAGGAGGGTTTGTGCAGCCATGTTGAGTGCAAGTTGGAGGGGGGTGGTTGATTGAGTTTGGTATGCCTTCAAAGGTGAGGTGCTGGTCCAGTGTAACTCCAAGGTATCGTATATTTTGTTTAACTTGTGTGTGTTCCATCAATAGGTATGGAGATTGGTGGTATGATGACGGTGTCTCTGGTGATAAACATGGCCTCGGTCTTCATTAGATATATGGTCAGGTTGTATCTTTTGAGCCATTTTCAGATTGTGGAGAAGCAGCTTGTTATGGATATGGTATTGGGATTTGTTGTGTTTATGGGTATGTAAATCATTACATCATTGGTATAGATATGATAGAGAATGTTACAGCCTTTACTACATATTATGGTACATATTGGCTGCAGGAAGAGGTTAAATAGCAATGCTGAGAGGGTTGAGCCTTGTGGGACTTCAAACCATAGGATTATCAGACACCCCCCCCCCTTCATGATTCAAGTCCTACTTGACAGACTGCAAACTGCAAGTCAAGATAAACCAGTCAACATCATCCCCCTACACTGAAACCCAATGTCCACTTGCTAGCCCTCACGACATGGATGCTGAGCGGGTAATTCTTGTGGATCTTCATCTGCCTGTGGATGTGGAGAATGTGCTCCTGGCTTCTCAAAAAGACTCCACACGTCATTCCTATGCGTTCAAATGGCATAGATTTTCCATCTGGTGTGCAGAGAAGACCTTTGGCCCCTTCTCTTCTGCACTGTAGAAGCATCATTTAAGCGCAGTGACTACATATCGCTGCAGCTCGGATGGGAAACCCATCTCCACATATCCTCTCATTGACCAGTTTATGAAAGGTCTCTTGCTCTCAAGGCCCTCTATCAAGCTCCCGCCTGTGGCATGGGCCCTTAATGTAGTGCTAGGGCAGCTCATCTCTGCCCCCTTTGAACTGCTCAGTTCCTGCTTGCTCAAGTTTCTCAACCGGTAGTTGGTGTTTTTAGTTGCAGTTACCTCTGCGAGCAGAGTTAGTGAATTGCAGCCACTAGTAGTGCAGAATAAGGTGGTCCTACGGACTCATCCTAAGTTCCTTCCCTAAGGTGGTTTCCTCCTTTTATCTGAACCAGTCAGTGTTTTTTCACACCTTTTTTTCCCCCAGATCTCATGCCAGCAGAGCTGAGGCTTCTCTGCATACACAGGGGTTGTAAGAGGGCACTGACTTTCTACCTGGAGAGAATGAAAGCCCATCGTCCTCTACATAGCTCTGTCGCCTTTGGAGACAGCCACACCCAGCCTACTAGGGTCACATACCCTCTCAGTTTGAATCACAGACCGCATCTCCTTTGCATATGCTCAGGCTGGTCTGAGCCTGGAACATCATGTTGCGGCTCATAATGTCTGAGCTATGGCTGCTTCTGTATCAAATTTGTGCTCTTTCTACACGGTGGAGAGCTGTAGGGCTGTTACGTGGTCCTCTGTCCACACCTTTACAGCCCATTATTATCTGGATGGAGATTCCCAGCGTGACAGCAACTTCGGCCACCAACACCTGTTTGGGAATTAGATGTGATTCCTCCCACAAGCCCTTCTGTCTGTATTAGCTACGATAGAGTCATCCTGATCTTGATGTCCACCTTGGATGCTGACTCTCGGAACCCTAACAGAGACTTCTTGTACGGTTTCTTTTGGTTTGTTTTCTGGTTGCCCTGTTGGGCTTGTTTTACAGGTATTTTGGTAGCTTGTAGCTCGGAAGTCCCATATGTGAAGACTTCATTCCTGCTTGGTCCCGGAGAAAGCATAGTTACACACATATAGCAGGTGTTCTCCGGGAACAGCAGGACTGTCCTCACTACTCTCCCTCCTCCCCATGGAATTTTTTGTTGCTTGATTAAGCTATGTCATCCTACTGAGGTAAGATAGCTCCTTTGGGGGGCGGGGGGGATGTAGGCACATAAGCGTGATGAAGCTCCCAAAATCTTCCTATGAAAGCTGGGGAGCATTTCCATGTGGGCACCATCGACAGCGTCACCCATAACTGAGGACTTATTCTTGCTATTCCCAGAGAACACCTGCTACAGGTGAGTAACTGTGCTATACCAGTTAGCCAGGGTGTTCCACACTGGGGTCAGGTTTTGAAAATCTCAGTCAGATTGGTACCTTACCCGGGTGAGCCACATTTAACACCTGCCAGTAGTGCCTAAGTTGCAAATACTGGAGGACCCTGCACCCCATGGGATCCCAGGTGAACTCTAAGATACTCAAGTGTTGGGAACTCCAACTCAGCACATGCTCCATTCATGAAAAGCGCTACATCCCTATCCTGGCTCAAAACCAGGATTAGCATCTATTTGCATGAATGGGGTGGCCTCCCAACTTTCTGCTCACCATTTCCATGCCTTTCACAAGGGGGGCCAGTAATGCCTGGTATGCAAGGCAGGCCAATCGCACCTGACCATAGCGCAAAAATCCTGCTCCACTTGCCTAAGAGTCCCCCAGGGGCATAATGGGCCATGTATCAACTGCATAAGTGCCTCTACATTGTAAGGTCAAGCAAACCCACTCCCTTCTCCTGGCTCAAGATTCGTTTTGCATGGCTAACCCTTACCTGCTTCCCACACCAGAGAAAGGCCCACAGTGTGCTTTTAAAAAATTGTTCATCCTCTCTGTGCACTCACAGGAGCAGCATCTGCAGCTGATATAATACGGGTAAAGGCCACCCTCCTATATAATGACAGCCCATTTCAGACAGAGGTTTATCATCTGCCTAAGTTTGGCTTGGATGCTTAGCTGATAAGACTTTTTTGAGATCATGATGCAAATAGATACCCAAATACTTGAGTGGGCACTCTGATCACCAGAAGACAGCACTTCTCCCCTTACCCCCACAGGTCCCCCTTTCCCCAAAAATGAGACCCCTGATTTTTCCATGTTTCTTTAGTCCTGAAAAAACTCCAAACTACTGTAAAAGATGGCTCAAGGCCACCCAGTCTTCAGTGTGTTGCATGCTGATCAACATATCATCAGTGAACAAGCTGAGTTTGTGCAAATGGGCTCCCAACTTGATCTCTATGATGTCCACAAAAGCTCTCACCTTCTGCGCCAAAGGCTTTCGGGAGAGAGTAAACAAAAGTGGATATAGGAGAAAGCCCTGTCACGTCCCGCGATTAAGCACAAAGGGCTCTGCGAGCCTCCCATTCACCATATTCTGGGCACTGGGGCCACTATAAAGCCTGCGGATCCACTGCAAAAAATAGTCTCCCACCTCAAACTTCTACAGCACCCAAAACAGATAATCCCAGGATACTCAGTCAAATGCCTTCTTGGCATCTAGGCTAGCCACAGCCATGGGCTCCTCCCCTGTCGAAACAGGGGAGGAGTGGCCTAGTGGTTGGGGCAAGGTACTTCGGGCCGGAAGGTCGGGGGTTCAAATCCCACTGGAGGACAGCAACCTTGGGCCGGAAAGACTGGGGTTTCTAGTCCCACAGGTGCTCCTTGTGGTCTTGGGCAAGCCACTTAACCCTCCATAGCCCATGTTCCCTGTAAAATAGTTCTCTGTGTGCTGTGCTTTCCTGTCTAATCAATGTGTTTATACCTCAAAAATTTCCTGTCATGATTTGACAATTTCCAATCTGTAATCAAACCGCTGCTGATCGCTGGAAGTAGCGGTATCCAAATGTATACTAAATAAATAAATAAATAGTCAGGACCCTCAGAAGATGCACAGTCGCACATCTACCTTTAACAAAGCCAGCCTGGTTGGGGTGAATTATGGTGGGAAGAGCTGCGTTCAACCGTCAAGTCAACACCGAGGCCTAAACGTTTATGTCCTGGTTTAGCAGGGATATGGGGCGGTAAGACTCAACCTTCTCCAGATCTCTGCCTGGCTTAGGCAGCAGAACCAATAGTGCCCTGGCTACATGATCCCCTAATTGGCCCACCACCACCTCCCCATATCTTTCAGTGGCTGCAACACCAGATCCTCTGCGATTTAAAAGAACTCGGGGTCCAGGCCAAGGGGCCTTATCCCGTTTTAACCACTTAATGGCCGCAGACAATTCAGCTTCCATCAACGGTGTAGTTAGGATGGAGCACAGTTCCTCACTGATCCTGGGTATGTCAAGGCCTTCACAAAATTGCTCCCGCTGCAGGTTAGATCGGCCTGATACAGGGTATAAAAAAAGTTTGTAAAACATTGGGCAATTTCTTGTTCTCTGGTAGCTATCGTCCCATCCTTCCGACACAAATGACTAGTGTTTTTAACTTTAGCCGGACAGACAAGGTTTGTAACAGCTTTCCAGTTTTATCCTTCCATTTGTGTAGCATACACATGAATGCTGCAGAGAGTTCTTCATTGCAAAATTGTATTGACTTTGTTCTTACATTCCTGCAATTGTAACCGCACCTACTCTGTTGTAGTTTTCATAAAGTCTAGCCATTTGGCCCACAGTTCCCCCAACGCCTTTTGCAAAACACAGTTTTGTTGGTTTTTCTGTGTTTTAATATATCCTATGATTCTTCCCCGGAGGACTGCTTTTGCTGCCGTCCAATATGTCTCTGGGCTCACTTCCCCTCCCCCACTGTCTGTCTCGTACTCCTGCCAGACTTTCTGCAGAAATTGCCAGAACACTGGATTGTGTGTCTAGATGGGATTTAGCCACCAAATTCTATCCCCAGGTTGAGTTGCTATGATGATGCTCACCTGGACTGCCACACGGTCAGAAACCAATTGCGCATGTATCTCTGCTCTAACCAGTTTGACAAACATCCACTCTGACAGCAGCATATAGTCAATACACCCATGGAGTTTATGGGACCCAGAATAATAAGTAAATTCCCTATCTGTGGGATGGAATATACGTCACCCATCTCAGTTCAAATTCTATACATAAGAGGTTTATCCCCTTGTGTTCCGCCCTCTCGTTATCAGTTGGGGTGGTTGGCAGTCAACTGAGGCATCAGTTACCATATTGTAGTCGTCCCCCCCCCCTGCCTCCACAAATATTAGCTGGTAATCAGTCTGATTGGCTAATTTCACTATTAAGTCCAAAAGGTATGCATGTTTATAGGTGTTTGGGGCATATATACTCTCTAGCACTATCTTTTTATTCTGTAGCACTCCCCACACCAGAACATAGCGACCCTCCACGTCCTGCACCACTTTGGGCGTTTCAAAAGTCACCCACTTCCCCACTAAAACAACCACTCCCCACTGACGGGAGTTGTAATGGGCGAAGAATACCTCCCGCAACCATCCTTTTTTAAGTTTGATGTGCTCATTGGCTGAGAGGTGTGTCTCCTACAGCAGGACAATGTAGGTACCTAGCTTGCACAGATATGTTATGGTGGTCTCCCATTTGACAGGGGAATGTAGTACCCAACATTCAAGGTTGTCATATGCACTTCAGTCATTTTCTCTCTGTTCGTGCACTCTCTTTTCCATAAAAGTGTAACTGTAGTTCCCCTGGACGTCTCCCAGAGCAGCCCCCACTAGGGTGATGTTACATAAGATATGCCATACTGGGTCAGACCAAGGTCTATCAAATCAAGCCCAGTATCCTGTTTCTAATAGTGGCCAATCCAAGTCACAAGTACCTAGCAGGTTCCCAAAAAGACACACAGGTTCCACAATGTTTGTACTGGGGCAAGCAGTGGATTTCCCGGGTCCTCTTTAATAATGGTTTATGGACCTTTCCTCCAGGAATTTGTCCAAACCTTTTTAAGCCCAGCTACATTAACAACTTTTAATACATCCTCTGGTAATGAATTCTAGAGTTTGATTATGCATGGAGTGAAAAAATATTTTCTCTCATTAGTCTTAAATAGTTACACTGTAGCTCCAATGCAGGTCCTCTAGTCTTTCTACTTTTTGATGGTGTAAACAATCGATCTACATTTACCCATTCCACTCCATCAATTAATTTATAGACCTCTAACATATCTTCCCTCAGCTATCTCTTTTCCAGAGTGAAGAGCCCTAACATTTTCAGCCTCTTCTCATAGGGATATACTTCCATCCCCTTTACCATTTTTGGTGGCTCTTCTCTGTATTGACCCACCATATTCCCCAATTCCGTATCAACCCCTCCAGTGCAAGACCCATACCCTCAGGCATAAATTCATCCCCCCTCCCTAAGCTCTCTCCCCTGCTCCACACAACTCACACTCTTCCTCACGCCCCCACTGTCCAGCCACTCACTCCCAACTCCCACTATTTCTCCCATACAGCTATTCGCTCGCCAATCTCCTTACAGGCTTTTCCATAGGCCTTCTGTCAAATGCAACAACCTCCTTACCAGTACCTTCCTCACAAATTCCATCTAAACATGACAAATAATCACCCAAATAGCCCCCCACCCACTCCCAGTCAATGTCCAAAACTTGGAAGCGCTACCAAGCACCAATCTGAACTCAACCAAAGGTTCCACTACGTTTTTTGTTCAGTATGGTGGCTGAAGATGCACTCTGCCCCCACCGGGGGCCAGGACAAAAAGTCTAACATGGAATGCTGCTCTCCACAGGCGCTAGAGTGTCTCCCACCACTTCATTCTCCATCATACAGTTTCTACTCTGAGGGGGGGGGTCCGCTCTGCTCACCCTCCAGCGCTGCAGTGGTTAAGGAATCGTTGCCCCTCCAAAGTGTTCAAATTGCTTCTATCTTTTACATGTGTCTGTGCAGTGCTGCATACGTCTTGTAGCGCTATACAAATGTTCAATAGTAGTAAAGTCACAGTGGTTCCGTCATGGGTGACCCTAAGCTTATGCAGAAACAGGAGGGCGAAACGCACTCCTTTCTTGTAGAGGGCTCTGCAAATTCCCGGCGCTTAGCCTCTATGCAGCTTGAGTACTCATTAAACAATAGTAGGCGCTCATTATTGTAGTCCAAGATTTTTTGTTCACAAAATTCCTGCAGCAGCTGTTCCTTCTCCGGCCAGATTAAAAAGTGGACAATAGCAGCTTGGGCCAGCAATGCTCTTAATTTCTAGGGCCAATGCGATGTGCTTTCTCACAGCACCATGCTCCCTCCGTCAACGGGAGGCCCAACTGCTTGGGGAGCCACTCCTGAAAGAAATTATAACATTCTGTATCAGTCATTGTCTCCTCCAACCCAACTCTACCCACAGGTTATTCCGACTTGCCTGGTTCTCCTACTCCTCCAGGTGTTCGAACAGGCAGGTCTTGTGCTGACCCATGCATTCCACATTGGTCTTGAGCAGCCTCACCATCTCCTCTTGTCTCCACGTGGGTCTCAACCTCCATGATCCAATGGACCTGCAATTCAAAGCGCTCCCTTATGTTAACAGTAGACCGTAATTTGTTCAGTCTGTCCTCCGGTGCTACGGCGACCATACGCAAAATCTCTGATGCCAGGTCTCCCACTTTTGGAAAGTAGGTGTCAGGGCCTCTGCAGCTATTTTGGGCTCCACATGAATATGCTCACACCTGGTTCACAATCCTTTCTTGGGCATACCACCCGCTATTAGCCATGTCACCTGACACCTGCCAGCGTTAAGGTTCTCCTAGGACAAGCAGGATTCGTCAGCCACACCAGGTGTCGTCCACCGACGGCGCCGAATACGGACGTGCTCTCTAGAGCTCAGAGACCTTCTGAGCATGAGCCAGAAAGCCCCCACCCCACTAGCCCGCCCCTAGCCAGCCAGTCTTTTTTCTTCCGCCGTGCCTACCACACGCGGATCCTATCTCTCTCAGCCAGAAAACATATATATCTTAAAGATACTCACAAGAAGATGCCTTCTATAAAGCCTGGATCCAAGAAATGCAGTTCCTGCTCAAGGAAAATGAGCAGCTCCGATGCTCATGACCGCTGCGTTAGATGCCTGGGCTCGGGCCATCAGGTCCAGGACTGCCAGCACTGCTCCCAGATGTCCCCCGGAGCTCTAAAATCGAGAAGCCATGCTTTGAAGGATTTCATCGCTTCCCTGAATGAGGAGGCCTCAAGAATCCTCTCACCGGCACAGGATGCGTCCTCAGGGTCCTCCATCCCCGGCTGTGCAGTTCCAGAGTCTGCAATTTGCACCGGAGCCTCTGCGAATCAACCCGGAGCTCCTGCAGCATCGAAGACTACCGGGGAGCAGCCAGCGTCGAAAAGGACATGCAAAACTAAAGGTACTCAGGGGGAAAAGCGGCACCCTTCCCTATCCCCCTCAGGCCTCTGCAACCCTCCCGACGCCATTATGAGCCCCCGGGAGGCCCCATGCTGCTCCCACCACGTTGTCTCTGGAGGTGGCCATCTTGATGATGTCGTTGCCTCGAGCTCCGCCCAGTCAGCTCCTATTGGACACCGTCAGGGGTTACCGGACTCCGCCCCCCTTGCTCCCATTGGCCATCAACGCAGGATCTCCCCAGAGCGTCACAGAGCTTCCCCTACCCTCGGGGCAGACACGGAGCCGTCTCCCCGCGCCGGCTCCAAGTCCTCAGTCAAAAGTATAAGCAGGGGCAGTAAGGGGAGCAGCAAGCACAGGCACCATCGCGAACACAGCAGACACAGGAGCAGAGAAAGCGACCCTCATCGCCGGCATCGGAGCGGGGAACGCAACAAACATGGGACACAGCACAGAAACGAACCTTCCCAGAAACGGAAGCAAAGGGCTGTCTCTCTCAGCCCCGATTCCAGACCGTCCAAAAGACTTTCCCCTCGGTCTGCACAGCATCCAGCTGTAACTCCTCCTGCAGGGACTCTCCTAACCAAGGGACAAGCCTGCAAGCTGTTTCTTGCTCCCCTGCAGTGTCTCTCCCCAACCAAGAGACCATACTGCAGCTGCTCTCCAGCCTCACCGAGCTTCTTCGTAAGGGCTCAGCAGTTACTCCCACTCAAGATGGGTCCACAGATGCTACCGCCCAGATCGTTGCCTCGGGAAACTCTTGACCATACAGCAGAGCCTGCTAACCAATCATTCAGCAGCTTCACCTCTGCAGATCCAGAATCAACATCCTTCCTTAGCCTAGAGGAGGAGGAAGTAACCACGCCGCTCGGATGCGAGTCCCCCAAGGACAAAGCGACCTCTGTACAGAGCGAGGAGTCCCAATCCACAGGGCCATCTGCAGGAGCTGATCCAGCCTCATCTGTCACGGCCTCTGAAGACCTTACATATCCAAAATTCTTGCGTAAAGTGGCGGCTACCCTTAACCTCACTCCCCCAGATCCTTTACAGGATGGCCCAGAGGTTTTCAAATATCTCGATGCCCCGAGGACACCCATCTCCTTGCCAAATACATCAGCGTCTCCGAGACACACACACTAAACTGTGGCAAAGCCCAGCCTCCTCACCGGCATGCCCCAAGAAAATGGACGCTAAATACCTAATCCAGCAAACACCCGGATTCGGAAAAAGCCAGCTGCCTCATCACTCCATTCTTGTGTCCTCTGCTTTAAAGCGTGTCAAGTCCTCACGCAATCATGCCAACTCACCTCCCGGAAAGGATCACAAACTCCTGGACGACATCGGCACAAAAGTCTTCCAAGGGGCCATGCTGAATGCGTGCATTTCTGCACACCAGTTTCAACATGTCCTCTTCCAGGACTCTCTGCTGGCGACCCTCAAGGACACCTCAACAACGCTACCACCCGAAGAAAAAGCAAAAGTGTCAGCCATTATTGCCGATCTAAAAGAATGCGGAAAGCACCTCATCAGCACAATTCATGACTCCTTTGAGGTTGCTACACGCACGGCAGGCACCGCCATCTCCGCTAGGAGGCTAGCATGGCTGCGAGCCTCCGGCCTACGCGAAGACACTCATGAGCGCATTGCTGATGCTCCCTGCAATGGTGAATCACTCTTCGGGGACAAGGTGGCAGACACCGTTAACGATATGAGGGAACACTGCTCCACCCTGCAAACCCTTGCCGAGGACGGCCTGGAACGCAACCCCAGTACCAAGGGGTCTTACAGCAGAAAATCGTACACCCCTTACAAAGGTTATCCCCCATACCGCAAATGGCAGCAGCCCCGCTACAAGCAGCCAGCCTACAGACCCTCTTATGGAGCCCAGCACCAGCACCAGCACAAGCAACAACGAGACAGGAAACAAAAGAAACAGCCACCTCTATCGGGCAAAAACAATCCATCTTTTTGACAACCAGCCCGCGCAGGATCGAGCAACCCTTCCGGTTGGAGGACGGTTGACAGCTTTCTGGGACTCCTGGCAAACTATTTCCTCGGACACATGGGTCCTGCGGATTATTCAGGAAGGGTATCGCCTGCGCTTCATGCTTCGCCCTCATTGGCACCCTGCGAAACCACAACCCCACGACAGCGAAACATCCTTGCCCATGCACCTGGAAGTAATGCATCTCTTGACAACCCAAGCCATCGAATCTGTGCCTCCGGAACAAACCAACCAGGGCTTCTACTCCAGATTCTTCATAGTACAGAAGAAATCGGGAGGAGTACGCCCTATCCTGGACCTGAGGAACCTCAACAAGTTCATCCTCAAGGAAAAATTCCGCATGTACTCCCTGGACACGATCCTCCCTCTTCTTCAACCCGGGGATTGGATCGCTTCCTTGGACCTCCAGGATGCATACACACACGTCCCGATACACCCTCAGGACAGGCAGTATCTACGTTTCCAAGCACTCGGGGGCCATTACCAATACAAGGTCCTCCCATTCGGCCTCTCGCCAGCACCTCGGGTGTTCACGAAGTGCGTGGCCGTGGCAGCAGCACATCTGCGGAAACAGGGCATACATGTCTTCCCCTACATGGACGACTGGCTTCTGTCATCACCATCACCAGGGGAGACGCGGTGGGCCATCAAACGAACTATCTGTCTCCTCACTACCCTCGGCTTCCTGGTGAACCACCAGAAGTCGCAACTGGTCCCCACTCAGCGTCTGGAGTTCATAGGGGCTTGCATAGATACCGTGGAAGGGAAGGCATTTCTCCCGGCACAGCGGGCGAAGAATCTGGCCTCCCTTGCCACAGCAGCCTCCCTCCAGACAACTTCAACGGCACGATCCCTCCTCTGTCTCCTGGGCCATATGGCCGCTACCACCCATGTTCTGCCTCTAGCACGACTGCACATGCGAACCCTCCAGTGGCGCCTACGCTCGTGCTGGAACCAACGCACGCAACCCCTCTCCTCCCGCATCACCCTGGACGTCCACACCAGGAAGAGCCTTCGGTGGTGGACAATCAAACGGAACCTCATGGTGGGGAAGCAATTCCAGCAGCCCGGTCACCAAGTCACCATCACCACAGATGCATCCCAGACGGGATGGGGAGCCCACATGGGCCATCTGCGCACGCAAGGAGCCTGGACATCGGCAGAAACCAGCCTCCACATAAATCTTCTGGAACTCAGAGCCATAAGATACGCACTGCAGGCTTATCAGCAACAAGTCTCTTCTAGTGCTGACAGACAACCAGGTGGCCATGTTCTATGTCAACAAACAGGGGGGGGGACAGGCTCCCGACCGCTGTGCAGAGAAGCGCTCAAAATATGGTCGCTGATTCTAATGAACCACTGTTGGATAAGAGCATCCTACCTCCCGGGTGTACAGAACTCCCTGGCGGACAGACTGAGCCGACAGCTAAACCCGCACGAGTGGACCCTCAGTCCCCAAGCCATCGCTCACATCTTCAACCGCTGGGGTCAACCGGAGATCGATCTCTTCGCTACGGAATGGAACAAGAAATGCTCGCTATTCTGCTCCAAGCGACCGACAGCCAACAGCGTAGCTTCGGATGCCTTCGCCGTGTGCTGGGGGGAGTGGTCTCTTGCATACGCCTTCCCACCCACGCCCATGATCTCCAGGACACTGCAGAAGATCATCCAGGACGGAGCCCAGGCCATTCTTGTGGCCCCCTACTGGCCCCGGCAGATGTGGTTCCCAGCGCTACTACGCCTCTCGCAGGAACCACCCCTCCGCCTCCCTCTTCACCAATCCATGCTAACCCAGGACGAGGGGGACACGCTGCACCCCAACCTGGGGGCCCTGGGTGCTGACAGCATGGAGATTGAACGGAGGAACCTCTCCGCGATGAGTGTGCCAGAGGAGGTACAACACATCATCCTGGCGGCCAGAAGACCGTCCACCAGGAAATCCTACGCCCTCAAGTGGAAGCGTTTCAGCCTCTGGTGTGCCCCCAGAGGGCTCATCCCCTCCAGCTGCCCTGTTCCACGCGTCCTACAATACCTCGCTTCACTCTCGGAGCAGGGACTCAAAACCAACTCCGTCAGGGTGCACCTATCGGCCATCGCTGCACTTCACGAGCGCACGAGCAACAGAACCATCGCCTCGCTGCCCCTGGTTGTAAGCTTCATGAAAGGGCTGAACAACCTGAAGCCTCCAATACGGGCTCCCGCACCGGCTTGGGATCTAAACCTTGTCCTTCAACAGCTGACCAAAGCGCCCTTCGAACCACTTCTCACAGCCACCATGAAACACCTAACATGGAAAACTCTATTCCTAGTGGCTATCACCTCTGCTCGCAGAATCAGCGAACTTCAGGCTCTGGTGGCTCACCCACCATACACACAACTGCTGCAAGACAGAGCACCCTCCGCACTCACCCCAGGTTCATCCCCAAAGTGTCTTCGGAATTCCACATCAACCAAACCATTGAGTTGCCCACATTCTACCCTGAGCCCCATTCCTCCCAAGAGGAGGAGAGGTTGCACACACTCGACTGCACCAGAGCCCTCCGAATCTACATTCTCAGGACAGGCCCTATACGAAAGGCTTCTCAGCTTTTCGTCTCTTATGACCCAAACAGACCTGGCCGCCCGGTCACTAAGCGCACCATGGCGCAATGGATCTCGGCCTGCATAGGCCTCTGCCACGATCTGGCAGGCGTGCTAACGGCCCCAAACGTGGGGCCGCACCAGCTCAGGGCTCTGGCAGCCACCATTGCGAACCTACACTCCATCCCTCTGATTGAAATCTGCAGAGCTGCCACTTGGTCTTCCGCCCATACCTTTCAAAAGCATTACTGCCTAGACTTGGACACGCAGGCGCGCTGCGCATTTGGACAAGCGGTCCTTTCCACTGCTAACGCCACATGACTGCCACTCTACTGACTCTGACTGTACTTCCACGTGGGCCTGATTGCTCGGCCATGTGGACATTGATGTGCACACATGTCGGCCTGATGGCTAGGCCTTGTGGACATTGACGTTGGCCATGTTGGCCCCCCTCCTCGTTCGGCCATGTTGGCCTTATTAGTCGCCCACGTTGGCATTGTTAGTCGGCCATGTTGGCCTCACTTTCCGGCCATGTCGGCCGTGTTGTTAACCTGCCAAGTTAAAAACTGCACTGTGTGTGAATAAGTTATTTAAGCACTTGACTTCTCCTTGTCTCGGCCTCCCTCTCCACTGCTATCCGCGCTATCGCGCAGCTTGGGAGGCACCTGGTGTGGCTGACTAATCCTGCTTGTCCTAGGAGAAAGCGTAGTTACTTACCTGTAACTGGAGTTCTCCGTGGACAGCAGGATGAGTCAGCCACACATTCCCACCCTCCTCCCCAGGCTGAGGTCGGCCTCCGCATGCCCCTAGCCACGGACATGCCGGGCACAGCTAGAGACTCACTGGCTGGCTAGGGGCGGGCTAGTGGGGTGGGAGCTTTCTGGCTCATGCTCAGAAGGTCTCTGAGCTCTAGAGAGCACTTCCGTGTTCGGCGCCGTCGGTGGACGACACCTGGTGTGGCTGACTCATCCTGCTGTCCACGGAGAACTCCAGTTACAGGTAAGTAACTACGCTGTATCAGATACCTCAACAGCACTGTATACACTGTGATATGCTGCTTTTAAGCCAGTTTTCAAGATCAGGAAGCAGGAGCTCCATGCTCACATGCCCGCCTTCCTGTGGCGCATCACCAGAAGTCAGTCTTCCAGCTTTATCAAGATCATTTCCTTCCACTCCTCATTCTTTTGCATCTGGGCCTCCAGGCCTGCCAGCTCCTCTGCCAACTTGTCCAAATGCTCCTCATAATCGCCAACCCTGCAGCCCAACTCCACCAGCTCCTCCTTCACCTCACCGACCAGGCCTTCCAGTTCCAGCTTGACATTAGTTATCTCCTCCTTCAAGTCCTTGAACCAGTCTTTGAGCCCTACTCTAGTCACCTGCGCCATTCTCCATTGCTTCACTCCCACTGCTTTCTTCTTTCTCACTCTCTAAATTGGAGCCCCACAGCAGTCCGGTTGCCATCTTGCCATTGCCGCCAAGCTCCTGCTTGGCTCTTGCATGGGCAAAAGCCTACAAATCCGCATTTTTTCGCCACTTTGCCATGCTGCTGTCTCATCTCCTTCCTGCTTTTAATTAAGTATTCAACCTGTGGGGATGGGATGCACCGCTTTTATTCAGGGGTCGCCACCGAAGCTCACTGCTCAAACTGCCATCAAGATATTATATTGCCTCTATTGTTCCATGGTGCGACTGCACCTCATATATTATATGCAATTCTGGTTGCCATATCTTAAAAAGGATATAGCGGAATTAGAAAAGGTGCAGAGAAGAGCCACCAAAATGGTAAAGGGGATGGAAGGATACCCCCTATGAGGAGAGGCTAAAAAGGTTAGGGCTCTTCAACCTAGAAAAGAGATAGCTGAGGGGAAATATGATAGAGGTCTATAAATTAATAAATGGAGTGGAACAGGTAAATGTAGATCGATTGTTTATGACATCTAAATGTAGAAAGACTAGGGGACCTGCAATGACGCTACAGTGCAACCCATATAAGACTAATAAGAGAAAATATTTTTTCACTCAACGCGTAATCAAACTCTGGAATTCGTTACTGGAGGATGTAGTAAAAGTTGTTAGTATAGCTGGGTTTAAAAAAGGTTTGGACAAGTTTCTGGAAGAAAGGTCCATAAACCATTATTAAAGAGGGACTCAGGATATCAATGCTTGACCCAATACAAGCATTGTGGAATATGTGTCTTCTGGGGGAAACTGCTAGGTACTTGTGACCTAGATTGGCCACTGGTGGAAACAAGATACTAGGCTTGATGGACCTCGGTCTGACCCAATATGGCATATCTATTTATGTTCTTATGTCACTTCCTCAAAGGTAACGTTTTACTTACCAGATAATGTCCTTTCCTTGAATCCAGGTAGACCAGTCCAGACAAGTGGGTTGTGTTCCCCTATCAACAGACTGGTGGAGACAAAGAACCAATGAAAAGCCCAGGTTTCAATGATGTCATTCTCATGCCTTTATTCACCTCAGCCACCAGAGATCTCTTCAGTATCCATCACAAAGCATATGGGAGAACATGGCAAACCTCGCACAACCTCAACATGGGCAACAATGAGTAATCAAACAGTAGAGAACTACATACAGGAAAGTATAAACAGAAAGGCTGACAGTCGCAGATGAACCTGCAGAACCAAGTATATAAATCATAGCAGACCCAAGGGTACCACCACAGAAGAACAGAGTAAACACTGTTCCAGGCACAGGCCTTGAACTGGTCTATAGGATTCAAGGAAAGGACATTATCTGGTAAATAAAATGTCACCTTCTATATTGTCCTGCTAGCCCAGGCCAGACAAGTGGGACATACCAAACATATGTCTCCACGGGGGGGGGGAAGAAGAGACAGCAGCTCGCTAGAGCCAAAGGCAGTGTCCGCCCAAGCAGCAATGCTTGACAAAAGTGGAAAGGATGCCCACATTGTCACCCAACAGATGTCTGCAGGGGTTACTGAGCTCTGCTCCACCCACGAGGACACTTGCACTCGGGTAGAATGGGTGCACAAACCCTCCAGAACCATCTGGATCCAGAGCAGATATGCTGAGGCAATGGCCGCCTCAATCCAGTGCCCCAAGGTAGACTTAGCCACCTTATCACCTTTACACAGGCCAGCAAACAGCAAAAAAATATGGTCTGATTTTTTTTAATTTACTTTTTTAATGAATATCTAAATATATCCCCTACCATAAACATCCACCATTGTCGCCCCGAACAATTGTCTTACCAACTACATAGCTATTTACAAAATTCTTCCACGTCAGACACCCCCCAACGATTGTTCCCCTCTCCCATCCCCTTTTCCCTTCCCTCCCCCCAAACCTATGCACAGTGCAATATCATATCAGCATCACATAAACACCACACACATATAGCCCCACATATATAGAAAACCCAGGGTGTCCCAGGTACCAATTTGCCACTTTCATTCAGCCCCATCTTCCTATTCTTATAGCTTAAAGTAACTTTTCCTCCAGTCAATGTACGGCTTCCAAGTATTAAACTTACTAATGGCATGACTTCTATGGGCTCCAATTTCACACATTCAAAACACATAATCCAACCTTTTCACTATCATCCCCTTCATCAGCATGTCAATTTGCCATCACAAGCGTGCCACTTCCAATTGCCTTGCTATCACACAAAATCCCCAAAATAATCACAAACTCCTTTCCCACCCCTCCTTACATTCATTCAACAAAACTTGCTCAGGCGTTAAATGAACTGGCACCCCCGTAATCTCTCCAAACAATTCAACCACCTTCCATGTCTCCTGCACCCTAGCACAATCTCAGAAAATATTTCAGATCCCCATTCCCTCCTCAAGCTCTCCAGCACTCCACCCCATATATGCTATTTATTGCATGAAGACGCTCCAGTGTCCAGTACATTCTATAAATCAGTTTGTAACTGTTCTCCAGCAATGCCGTACCAGGGACCAGTTTCGTGTCCTGGCGTATATCGCCTCCCACCTGCCTGGCGTCCATTCACTCGGTAGCTCCACCTCCCACCTCTCAATATGCTTTGGAATACTTCCCCATGTGGGCAGCAGCAGGGCATACAACATAGCTAATAACCCTCTAGTTTGTCCCCCACCACTCTTCAAGAGCTCAAAGAGGGTGTCCCTGGCAGATAAGCCCACCATACCCCTTTCTGCCTAAGAAAATGGCTCAGTTGTAGATAACTAAATCTATCCTCTACAAGCCCAGATTCCTCTCGCAATCATCAAACCCTTTCACCATATACCCTTCCCTAGCCTCTCCAATCCTTTGCCAGCCCGTACTAAAAATCTCCCTGGCTCACTCCTGGGTGGGAAATCCTCCAACCCCACTATGAAGGCCAATTTTTAATATCTCCCCTTACACCTTTTCCAAACTCCCATAGTTGTCCTAAGCATGGCATACCCCATCATCCCGCCTGTCCCTCCCCCCCACACTCAGTGTTCCAGCCTAGAGCCCCCCAATTCCTTCTGTTCCAGCCCCACCCATTGTTTTCCTTCCCCTCTCCCCCTCCAATTCAAAAAAGTGCTTTAACTTGGGTTGTTTCATAGTTAAGTTTGAAAACATGGGACATCCAACCCCCCCCCCCAATCCACCTTTTTTGATTCGTAACTTTCCTCACTACCCTAGGCACTCCCCCTCCCAAATAAATTCCATAACCAGTTCCTGCAACCCCCTCAGGAATCCTCATGGCATCTCACACAGCAAGGCCATAAATAAATAGAGAACCCTCAGGAGTACATTCATGTTTATCAGCACTATTCTCAACCGTTAAATATAATCCCTTCCATCTCCCCAAATCTTTTCTTAATACCTGAAGCAATAGTTTATAGTTGAGCTCTAACAAGTTCTCCAACTCACCATTGTAAGTATCCAACTGGCTACATGTATCATGGTGTTTTAAATAAATACCTCCACCAGCGGGACTGCCAAATGATCCCAAGTAAAGCTACTCTCCTCTGCAACCCAAAGTCTCTTCTTCTGGCTCCCCGGAAATGAACCCTCAATACATCGGTCTTCCCTGCATTAATCTTATACCCAGAGACAGCACTATATTTATCAATCTCCCCCATCCAGCACAGGTAAAGAGGTCAATGGCTCCCGAATCATTAAAATTACATCATCCGTAAAAACGCTATTTTAAATGCAACCCCCCTACTTCAGTCCCTTTAATGTCCCCTCTGAATGGTTTCCACCAGTGGTTCAATCACCAACGTGAAGAGCAAGAGTGACAGCCGACACCCCTGCCACGTATCCCTCCCCAATTTGAAGGCTTCTGCATATCCCCCATTGATGCAAGTACTAGCCGCCAGATCCATGTATAACCCCCAGACCCACTGGATAAAGTTCTTCCCAATCCCCATACACTCCAAGACCTTAAACATGAAACCCCACTCAACCCTATCGAAAACCTCTGCGTCTAACGTCATAAACAAGGTCCCTTCCTTTCCCCCCTTAGCCCACCACTTTAAATTCAACACCTTTCTAATGTTATTACTTCCATGCCTTCTGGCTACAAACCCTGTCTGATCATTTTTAACCAATCTAGGCATAAACCCTTGCAGCCAATTGGCCAAAGTTTTTTTGCCAACAATTTAGCATCCAAATGTATGTGATTTGGTCCTATATGACCCACAGACACTGTGGTCCTTTCCTGGTTTGGGTAATACAGGTATCCCACCTACATACATACTATCAACCACACGACAGACAAGCAACAGGGCATTCTCCTTGTATGCCCCCACAATTTGGAACTCTATGCCTGAAACAATCAGTTCTGCACAATCAAAGATCTAAAAAAGCTACTGAAAACCCACCTCTTCAAGGAACACTATGGACCAGATGACCACACCTAACTATTTCCACTACACACTATCATGAACAGACAACCTTAGTCTCCCCCCCCCCCATTTAAGCTCCTTCCCAAATTATTCCTCCCCTAACCAATCCGCAGTCCAACAAAGATCTAGTCCCCCTACCCCCTGTTTTTATTGTTATTAACACCTTTGTTCTCCAAGTTACTTCTCCCTGTTCAATGTAAAACAAGTCCACCAAGATTGTTATTTTGTTCAATGTAAACCACTTTGTACAAAAGCAGTATAGAAAAACTGTTAAATAAACAAACAAGAACCCTACTCTCCTCCACCGCCCAATTGAACATGTCTGCCAGCGGGCCCGCCAACTGATACTTAAATTTGCAATAAATCTTCACATTAAGCCATCCAGTCCCAGGGCTTTCCACACCTTCAGCGATTGTATAGCTGCCATCACCTCTCCCTCCATTATGGCCCTGCCCAACATTTCCCCCTTCCTTATCGTCTCTCCAGTCCAGTCCCGAACCTCTGGGTTTTGCTCCTCCAGCAGCTTGGAGACTGAGAAACGTCTCTTGTGATGTCACAGGTGTATATCCACAGGAGGCTCCCCTTCACTCCAGTTATCTCAGTCTCCAAGCAGCTGGAGGACCAGTGAGCCGAGAGGTTTAGGGCTCACTTGAGGAACCATTAAGGAAGAGATAGGATAGGAGAAGTAGATTTTTTTTTTTTTAAATAGCCAAATGTAAATCAAAGAAAACAAAAAAAAACCAGGTAATCCCTCTCCTCCTCCTCCCCCCCCCCCCCCCCCCGGGCTCACCCTGCATCTTCGGGGACTTCTCTGCCCTCTGAGGGAGCAGTAGTGATCGGCAGTTGGGCTCCGATTGCAGGAGGCAGCCTACGGTTGTAGCTCCAAGTCTGCGGGGCAAAGACCGGCTGCATCGGCACTCAAGCGCATGCAGAGGGTTTGCCTGCTAGCGCACTGAGGCCAAGTGCAGAGAAAGAGAGAGCAGGGCTTCTCCACAGCAGCAGCAGTCTGGGCTTCTCGGCGGCAGTCCGATGCTGTAGCCGGTGTGGTGAGCAGCCGCGCAGACACAGCAGAGCAAGGAGGCACCCCTGACAGTAAGGAGGCATTACTGTCATGGGAGGTTGGGGGGAAAACGTTCAGAGGCAGTGCGTAGGCCGCACCGAAAACAGCCCGTGCTGCAGAGTTGACTTTCAGAGCGGCTGTAGCAGGAACTAAGCTTCGTTTTGAGGTCCTTTATTTTATTTTTATTTATTTAGTGTACACTTGTATCCCGCTGCTTCCAGCGATCAGCAGCGGTATTCTATACATAATGGGGCGGCTGTACAGGCCGGAATTTGAACATACATTGATTTCAGGGGGGGTGAAAGGCACAACAAGCAATTACAATTTTTACATTGATTGTATAAGAGGAGACTTTACGTATCTACATTGGATTGTACTAGTGGAGGCTTTTCATGTATCCATATACACGTATATTACATACTCTGACTAGGTCAGGTTGAAGTGAGTTCTAAAGAGGTGAGTCTTCAGCTTCTTCCTGAAGTCCTTCAAGTCTTTGTTTGCTCTTAGTTCATAGGGCAGTTGGTTCCAGAGTGTTGGCGCAGTAAATGAGAACGCTCTGTTGGAGGTGTTTGCGTTGCAATTTCTCATGCTATTCGGGACATGGAGGGTGTTGCTATTTACTGTTCTTCTGTTTCTGATGATTGGTTGCTCGGATATTAAGGTGTTTAGGTGTTAGTTTGCCTGAGGACCTCTTAAGGAAGCTTCTTCACTGTTTTAAAGCAGAGGGGAAAAAAATGGAGGTGCCTGCAGTAAGGGGCTCAGACCTTTTGGATTTATTTGGACTGTCCTTGCCTTGAGCTCTGTGGGGGGGGGGGCTCCAGCGGAATGCCTGCTAAACAGCACTGCATAGTCTGCGGTGCTCGCAGGAGGTCAGTCTCAGAAACAGGGGTCTGCAGAGGCTGCATGCAGGAGGCTGCAGCAATGGAGCAGACCTTAGAAACCGGCGGGGAAAGTCACGACGGTGTTCCGGGGGCTTCAGTGGAGCCAGTTTCTCCCAGGGGGACGTCATGAGCCGGTGGCAGGGATGTCATGCTCTCAAAGTCCTCCGCTCTCCCAGTCAGCTTTGCCAGGGGGGCTGGTGGCGATATTTTCCCCAGAATTTGTGTCCCTTATACAGCAGGTGTTCGGGGGTCCTCAGGGAAATACTGTTGCGCCGGCGGCAGCAGTGGACCTTGGGGAAAAGAGGCCCGGGACTGAGTTGGTCACGGGGGTGACAGGGGTGGTGGCTAAGAAGCTCAGAGCTGATAAAGAGTTCTCGGAGCCTTCGGTGGCCTCAGAAGGTCCTCACTCTGAGGGTGGAGAACTGGACTTGAAATTTGACGAGGAGTTAGAGGAAGCCGAGATAGCGGAACACGAGGAGCAAGCGAGGGTGGTTCGGGTGTTTCGCAGAGAAGAGTTGCCTGTCCTGATATCGGAGACCCTCAAGGCTCTCAATATGCCGGCAGAGGATGCGTCCTTGGAGGATCCTTTATTACAAGCTTTTAGAAAAACAAAGAGAGCCTTTCCTGTTCACAGAGTCTTCCGAGAAATGATTCAGGAGGAATGGGATATGCCGGAGGCCGTCCTCAAGGGGGCCAGAGTTATGAACCGGCTTTATCCGTTAATAGATCAGGATCGCGAGTTGTTTAAGTATCCGAAAGTAGATGCAGCCGTCTCGGCGATGACCAAAAAGATCACCATTCCGGTTGAGGGAAGTGCGGCCCTCAAAGATACCCAGGATCGGAAGTTAGACACCTTGTTGAAACAGGTATTTGAGGTGAATGCGCTCTCATTACAAACTTCCATTTGTGGCACATGGGTAGCGAGAGCCTCCCTTCGCTGGTCGCAGCGGCTCCAAGGCGAACAGGGGGAAGGGGCGACCAATGAAGCCTCAAGCTTGGAGTCGAGTTCCGCTTATTTGGCCAGTATTCATTATGATCTTATCCGAGGATTGGCGAAGAGCATGGCCTCAGTGATAGTGGCCAGGCGCTATCTGTGGCTGCGCAATTGGGCGGCGGATGGTTCATCAAAGACCAGGCTAAGTAAGCTTCCGTTTAAAGGGAAGTTACTTTTTGGAGAAGCTGGTAAAGGATTTCGGAAAGTCCAAGGGCAGTAGGTTGCCAGACGACAAGCAAAAGCAGAGTCGAACGACTCCGCTGCCAAAGGGCCAGCAGAGAGATTTTCGTCGTTTTTGTTCTCCCAGGTTCGGACAAGGACAGAGGACGTTTTCCTTACAGGAGCCAGAGCTTTCGAGGATTCAGGGGAGCGGGAAGAGGTTTTCAAGCCTCTTCCGCCGCAAACCCTAGGATGTCCCAATGAAGTCAGGAGGACCCAAGTTGGGCGGGTGCCCGTAGGAGGCCGGTTGCGGGAGTTTTACCTGGCTTGGGTCCAAATTACTTCAGATCAGTGGGTACTGGAGGTAATTTGGGAAGGCTATGCACTGGAGTTTCAGCGTCCCGTGCTGGATTCCTTTGTGCAGTCTCCCTGCAGAGCGCGGGTCAAGTGTGCGGCAGTTTGGGAGATGGTACAAAGGTTGCTGGACCTCAGGGCAATAGTCCCGGTACCAGTAGACCAGTGCGGCTCCGGTCGATACTCCATATATTTCTTGGTTCCAAAGAAGGAAGGCACCTTTCGACCGATTCTAGATCTCAAACGAGTAAATCGCTGTCTCCGCGTGTCTCACTTTCGGATGGAGACGCTGAGGTCGGTCATCGTGGCAGTAAGAGCAGGAGAGTTTCTTACCTCGCTAGACCTTTCCGAAGCATATCTACACATTCCAATTTGGAAAGAGCATCAGAAATTCCTCAGGTTTGCTGTGCCGATGGGACATTACCAGTTTCTGGCATTACCCTTTGGTCTGGCAACAGCGCCTCGGACGTTCACCATGGTGATGGTGGTGGTAGCAGTGGCCTTGCGCAGAGAAGGGGTTCTGGTGCATCCTTATCTAGACGATTTGTTAATCAGAGCAAAATCGAAACGAGAGAGCAAGATGGCTACAGCTCGTGTGGTCACACTCCTTCAAAGTCTCGGTTGGGTGGTCAATCGGGAGAAAAGCCAGTTGATTCCATCGCAGAGTCTAGAATACCTGGGGGCCCATTTCAATACGAAAGTGGGAAGGATCTTTCTTCCACAACACCGAGCAGAGGGGTTGAGGAAGTGCATGCTCGAATTTCTCGACAGGTCCCACCCGAGAGCGTGACATTATCTACAGTTTCTTGGGACAATGGCAGCAACGATCGAACTGGTTTCTTGAGCGAGAGCTCATATGAGGCCATTGCAGAGGGCGTTACTCAGATGCTGGTCACATCAAAGGGATCAGTTGTCGCAGAGGCTGCCCTGTCCACCAGAGGTGCGTCAGGCGTTGCGCTGGTGGTTACGTCCAGAATGCCTAGAGAAGAGGATGCCATTGGAAGCCCCAGCATGGATATCCCTGATGACAGATGCCAGTCTTTTCAGCTGGGGAGCCCATTGTCAAAGTCGGTTCATGCAGGGACAATGGACGGAGATCGAAAGGGGTTGGTCGATCAACAGACTGGAGCTACGGGCAATGGCGTTAGTGCTTCAAGTATTTCGTCCTCATCTCCAAGGGAAAGCGATTCGGGTGTTTTCTGACAATGCGACGGCGGTGGCTTACATCAACCGACAAGGGGGTACTAGCAGTGTCGCATTGGAGGAAGAGGTCGAGGGGCTACTAGACTGGGCCGAAGGATATCTAGTGGCGCTGTCGGCAGTGCATGTGGCAGGAGTGGACAATGTGGAAGCCAATTTCTTGAGTCGCACAAAGGTAGATCCGGGGGAATGGATTCTTCATCCGGAAGTGTTCGGGCTGTTGGTACAGCGCTGGGGAACACCGGTGATGGATCTGATGGCGACATTTCAGTCCGCAAAAGTCGAACGCTTCTTCAGCAGAAGACGGGAAAGAATGTCGGAAGGTCTAGATGCTCTCATCCAGGCATGGCCCGAAGATCAACTCCTGTACGTGTTTCCGCCGTGGGTGTTGATAGGTCGAGTAGTGCAGCGAATAGAAAGTCGCAGAAGTCTGGTAGTGTTGATCACCCCGGATTGGCCAAGGCGGCCATGGTACGCAGATTTGATGAGACTCATGGTGGAGAAGCCCTGGCGTCTTCCCGATCGGAGGGACCTGTTATCTCAGGGTCCTCTGCTGATGCCTCAGGTGGATCGATTCTCGCTTATGGCTTGGCTATTGAAAGAGCAAGGTTGAAAGCGCGAGGCTATTCTGCAGAGGTAATTTCGACCTTGTTGAAGGCTCGGCGGTGATCTACCTCCTTAGCATATGTCTGAGTGTGGCGTATTTTTTTGAGGCTTGGTATTGGGACAGATTTGGAGGCATTAAGAGCTACGGTGCCTCAAATTTTGCTGTTCTTACAGGATGGTTTTCAAAAGGGTCTGGTGGTGGCGGCGTCATTAAAGGTGCAGCTGGCAGCGCTCTCCTGCTATAGGGGTAAGATAAGAGGGGAGGCGCTGGGGAGCCATTTATTTTATTTATTTATTTAGCTGTATTTATATCCCGCTTTTCACCGGGTCAAAGCGGTCAATTGGGAGATACATTTAACACAGGGGGATATGACACACATACGCTAATACTTACAGGGAACATGGGCAATGGCGGGTTAAGTGGCTTGCCCAAGATCACAAGGAGTACCTATAGGACTAGAAATCCCAGTCCCTCCGGCATGAGATTGCTGTCCCCAGGTGGGACTTGAACCTCCGGCCTGAAGTACCTTGTCCTAACCACTGGGCCACTCCTCCCTTTTTACGGATGCTAAGCGGTTTATATGGGCCGTGTCCCTCTTAAGACCTCCTACTAGGCGGCTAGTTCCGGCGTGGGATCTCTCAGTGGTGTTGGAGGCACTGAGCCTCAAGCCTCTTGAGCCTTTGCCTAGGGCGACGCTAAAGGATCTCACTCTCAAAGTCGTGTTCCTGGTGGCTATTTGTTCGGCCCGAAGAATTTCAGAATTGCAAGCGCTTTCCTGTAGGGAACACTTTATATCTTTTCAGGACTCGAAGGTAGTTTTACGGACAGTACCGTCCTTTTTGCCCAAAGTGGTTTCAGCGTTTCATATGAGTCAAGTGGTCTCCTTGCTGGTTTTCCGGGAGGGTAAGGAGGGAACCTCGTCAGAAAGGTTACATTGGTTGGATGTCCGTCGAGCCTTAAAGAAGTATATGGGTCGAACGGCAGCGTTCCACAAATCAGATAGGTTGTTTGTGTTGTTTGGAGGTGCTCGGAAGGGTGAGATGGCGTCAAAAGCGTCCATTACCAGATGGCTTAGAGAAGCGATAGCGTCAGCTTATCTGTTGAGGGGCAGAACGGTCCCAGAAGGACTACGAGTGCATTCCACTAGAGCACAAGCAGCATCTTGGGTGGAACGTGGGCTGGTGTCAGTGGAGGACATTTGTAAAGCGGCAACCTGGTCGTCTCTGAATTCGTTTGTCAAGCATTACTGGCTGGATGTCCACGTGGGAAGGGATACCTGTTTTGGATCGGTGGGCCTTCAGGCTGGTATAGTGGGTCCCTCCCAGTGAATTTGTTTGTACTGCTCTGTTACATCCCCAGAGGTTCGGGACTGGAGGACTGGAGAGATAAGGAAGGTTAAATTAGACTTACCTGCTAATTGTTGTTCCTTGAGGAACTCCAGTCCCGTCCCGCCCCGTATCCCGCCAGGTTTTTTGTCTAATGGGTACTGGCCTGAAGCATGAGAATTGCAAACAGGTAAGATAACAGATTGGCAGTGAGGGGTCGGATCCATATGGGCGGTATCTCTAAGGGGGAGGGGTTTGTCGTAAAGTCCACATTGTCCATAAAGAGGGAAGGTAGGACCTGAGCAGTTCTGAGTTACTTTAGTCAGAAGAGTGCAACACTGATACCACACTGCTGGTTCTTCATGTATTATTTAGTTAATTGTTCAGTCAGTTACATGTTCAAGAGGCTGTTTAATTAGGTAGAGTCGGTTACTACTTAATTGTTGCTCCGGTGAGTCTGCTTTGTCAATAGGATACTGGAGTGAAGGGGAGCCTCCTGTGGATATATACCAGTGACATCACAAGAGTGACGTTTTTCAGTCTCCAAGCTGCTGGAGGAGGAGCAAAACCCAGAGGTTCGGGACTGGACTGGAGTTCCTCAAGGAACAACAATTAGCAGGTAAGTCTAATTTAACCTTCTCCTCCAATCTAACAAAGTTATACTCCTGCAAGTACTCCTCACACCTATCTTCACCTTCCTCCACCCCCTGCTCAAACAGAAATCCCCCAAAAAACCTCTGATACCTTCAGAACCAAAGACTATTCCACCAGCCTTATCCTGAATACTCAGGATATACTTCTGCCTGATCCTCTCCCATAACCTCAATGCCTAGAGGTTACTTGCCCTATTGCCTGACTCAAAGTGCTATTGCTTAAGCTGCTCCAAAGCAACAGCAATCTGGCTTGCCCTTAACCTCCCCACCTATGCCCATGCAGCTTCCATCCACTGCAAGACTCTAGGCTGCCCCCACCCCCCCCCCCCCACACACACACACACTTTGGTGTTCTGCTTCTAAACTCCTTATTAGCTCACACAGGCCCTCTCTTCCTTTTCCCTCCTAACTCTTTACCCTAGCTGCAAACTCTAGCAAGTGGCCCCGGATCACCACTTTCAACCCAGCCCACACTGCCCCGACCAATACTCCCACCACCTTGCTAAATTTAAAATATTCTTCTATGACCCCCTGAATCTTTTCTCCACACCTCTCCTCTTCCAGTAAGGTACCATTCAGGCACCAGAACTTCACTCCTCCGTCTTACCTGTCAACATCCAACACAATACTAACCGGGGCATGATCTGTCCACATTATCTGTCCCATATCAGCCTCCATCACCTAGTTCACCAAATTGTTGCCCATCCACACCATGTCCAACCGGCTATATGTATCATGGTGTTTTGAATAAGAGGAATATTGCCTCCAGTTCTAATATTTTACCTGCCATACATCAACAAGACCTAACAGCTCCTTCATCTGTACCAATTGCTTCCTATCCCCCTCACTTCCAGAGACCCCCCTCCACTATTATCTACCCGAGGTTTTAGTGTCAAATTAAAACCCCCACAGAGAATAAGTGAAAGACCTTGAAATTCCCTCAGCTTGTAAATCAAACCCTGGAAAAATATCCCCTACTTCTTGTTTTGGGCATAAATGTTAGCCACCACAATCTCCTTACCCCCCATAACCAAGTTCAGAAACAGATATCTATCCGCTTTATCCCATAGTGTTCTCTTTATTACCCCCTCCCACTGTCCTCCAGTGAGCATCCCTACCCCCCTTTCTTTGGGGTTCATTGCTAGGAAGACTTGTGGGTAGGATTTTGATACAAGATACTTCTCCTGGGTAACCCTCAGGTCTATTTCTTACACACACAAAATATCTGCCCACAGCCTCCCCACTTCCCATTCCAATGATCTCCGTTTTTGCCAGGAGTTCAAACTCTTAGCATTAATGATACCCACCCCTTCATCATCCCAGTCCCCTTCAGCTGCATCCCTCCCTCTTTCACCTTGCCGCCCTGTAGAAAAGGGCACCCATCTAAAGTAATGACTCCCCCCCACCTGACTACCCCCTCCCTCACCCCCAACTCTTTTGCCCCCCCCCCCGTCACACCTCAACCCCCACATGCCTCTATTGTGCCACGACCCCTAAATATCTCTTCAGTCCCCCTCCCCCCATCCAGCCTCCAGCTATCACTCCATCCAAGAACTCCTCGAACATCAACATCACATGACAGTCAAACCATACACTGGCAATGTGAAAAGAGTGTAACATTAAGGTAGTCCTTAATCTTTCAGGCAGTCAATCCTTTAAACACCAACATCCATACCGACTGCTGCAACCCTTTCAGTCCTGTTTTCTTTGTGATCTCCGTGCCCGTCGTCAACACTCCCACCCTCCTTCAAGGCCCACTGCCGCCTCCACATTGTGCACCCTCCATGTGCAGCCATTCTTGGTAAACGCCAATGCAAAGGGATAGAGCACCAGTATTTAAGCTGTTCTCTCCGTGACTCCACCCATTTCCTTTCACCTTTGCAGAGTTTCTGTTGCCAAGTCTGTAAATATCGCCACGTGGTACCCTTGCCATTCAAACCTATCCAGGGACCACATTCACACCGCTATACACTCCTTTACTTCAAAGTCATGGATGCATTTTTTATGTCTCTGGACAAATTTCCCCTTCGAAGCCCCTTGCCTCAGAATTGCCTGACATATTGCCACTTCCAGCTTCTTATAGTTCTAGAACACCGGTTCCTCAGACATGCCCCTGATCCAGAGGATGTGGCACCTAGATATATTTTCTAAGTTCTCCAATTTCAGTACTAAAGTTTCCTTCACCAAGTCTCCATCTGTGCACACAACTTCTCCGCCATTCCAGCCAGTTCGTTCAGATGGCCGTTGTGCTCAGTGACCCTGTGGGCCACTAACTCTGCCTTTACTTCACTAACCAAGCTGCTCAGCTCTTGCTTCGCTATGGTTACCTCTGTTTTCAGTTCAGCAAACTGACTCCAGAGCTCACTTTTAGAAATGTTAGAGGTACAGCTGTTCTGCTGGCATACTCAGCTGTGCTATCCTCCTCCTCTACTTTGGAATGCCTCCCTGCCCCAGACGCCATCTTAGGGTCTCCACAGCCCTCGTTCCTGCTCCCCATACACAGTGTTTGTACAACTGGGGAGGCACTCTGAACCACTGGGGCTCACACAAATTGCACCGTTATGGGGATCAATGCCGGAGCTAGCAATTTACACCACCATGCAGTGGGGCGACTTCACTTCTTCCTCAAGATAGTCTGACTTATGAAAAGAAATCATAAACTCCAGTTACTGGAAAAGCACCCTTTGGACATCTACAAGGCTAAAGATCCTTATCCTTCCCCTTCCCCCAACACTGCTCCTTAGAGAAGGAGGGCAGACAAACCACCTGGTTCACATGAAGGGGAAAAATCACCTTAGGCAAGAAGGAAGGCACAGGCCAAATGGAAACTGCCTCCTCAGAAAAGATAGGTTAGGATCTCAGCAAGACAGAGCCTGCAGCTTGGAAATTCACCTTGTGGAACAAACCACAACCAAAAACAACACCTGTAGCATGCTTCAACGGCTCAAAGGGCTCCAACATCAGGACCCTGAGCACCATACCCAGATCCCAAGAAGGGACCACAGACTGGAGGAGAGGACTTAGATGCTGAATCGCCTGAAGAAAGCGTGAAACATCCAGGTGTAAGGCTAGAGACTTACCAGCCACCAGACTTCTGAAACAGGCCAAAGCTGCCACCTGAACCTTCAGGGAGCTAAGAAAAAGGATGTTCTCCAGACTGTCCTGCAGAAAGGCCAACAGAGACAGCACCTTCGCCGACTCAGGAGCTGCTGTGCACTGCACCGTCACTTAAAGAGGCATATGACCCACACATATGCCAGGTTGGTAACTCCTCCAGGCTCTGAGCAGAGTAGAAACCACCACCGGAGAGTAGCCCTCATATGCTAGCCATCTCCTTTCAAAAGCCAAGCTGTAAGCGAGAAGAGAGCCAGGTCCTCCAGGATGATCAGTCCCTAATGCAATAGTCAGTGAGATGGAGGCAAACGAAGAGGGTGGCACTTGCAGGAACTGCATCAGATCTCTGAACCATGCTCTCCTCAGCCAATCTGATGCTACCAGAAAGCGTAGTTACTCACCTGCAACAGGTGTTCTCCGGGAACAGCAGGAATCAGTCCTCACATATGGGTGACATAGGCACTGACGGAGCCTGCGCGGAGCATTTCCCCAGCTTTCAAAGAAAGCCTTTGGGAATGCTACCACACATGCATAGTCCCCATCCCGCCCAAGGGTGCCACCTTGTTCAGTCAAATGACATAGCTTAGACGAAAAGATAAAAACAGATAGAGGAGGAAACTCCCAGGGGAGGAGGGAGGGTTGTGAGCACTGTTCCCTCTAAGCTGTGCGCGCGCACACACCTCGCCAAGCGAGCGCACATGCTTTACAACAGAGCGCACAAAAATTACGGTTCTGATTCTGATAGAAAACAACACAGACGTCTTAAAATTTAAAAGTTATGATTGTAATTACTAGAAATTTTCCGCTTCATTTAGTAATCGTCTATTTTCATTTAATTTGATTAAAATCAACGTGGTGTACATACTGTATTCTGACGTGTAGTCAAATTTTAAAGTATATAACTCCGAGTGTCGTTATGTGGCGCACAAAAATTTAACCTTCCTTCAAAAGCTGCACAGCTGATATTTTATGCGCACACAGCCTACAGAAAATTAGAGGGAACATTGGTTGTGAGGACTGATTCCTGTTGTTCCCGGAGAACACCTGTTACAGGTGTGTAACTACGCTTTCTCCAGGACCAAGCAGGAAGTCAGTCCTCACATATGGGTGACATCGGCGCCGACAGAGCCCTCGCGGAGCAATTTTCCCCAGCTTTCAAAGAAAGCCTTTGGGAATTGCAGCGCGCATGCGCGGTCCTCTTCCCGCCCAAGGGTGCCATCTTGCTCAGTCTTCTTTTTTCCGTGGAGCCCTACAGACGTTGTTTGTGAATCCCCGCAGAAAAGTTGATTTATTTCTCTTTTTCTCTCTCGGTTTTGACGCCGGTTCTTTTCCCGCCCGGACTCGCGACGCCGGTTGCGAGTCCGTTCTTTATTTTTCGGTTTTTTGTCCTTCGTGACAGATTTCGCGCCTTTTTACTTTTTCACTGGCAGCCCGGTCTTTCGACCTCGCAGGGGCCCTTTTTCCCCCGATGGCTGCCAGCGGGTTTAAAAAGTGTGACCTCTGTAAGAAACTCATGTCTCTTACAGACACACACGACTTCTGCCTCCGCTGCCTCGGACCCGATCATGACCCGATGATCTGTGATCCGTGTGGCAAAATGTCCTCAAAAGCGTTGAGGAGTCGGCAGCATCAGCGGGAACGGATCTTCTCTGACTCCGGCCGGGCTCGGACCTCGTCAGAGGCTTCGACGTCTCGGGACTCTGGTCCTGAGCATCGTCGAAGTTCCTCTGAAAGGGGGTCTCCTACCCGGGAACATCATCGGAAGAAGAAACCCGCGAGGGCGGGATCGGTGGACGCTCCTGGTTCCTCGAGGGCCAGGTCGCATAGCCCCGATTCCCGTCCCGGGTCCTCGGAGGTGGAGAGACCTTCAAAACATCCTCGTCTCGACATGGACTTGCCTGCTCACGTGAGTACTGTTATCCTCGTAGACTCGCCTCCGAAGGAGCCGACGTCGGGCCCGACACCGTCGGGGCCCGAGTCGGGGGCTGCTGGGTCTCCTGAGCTCGGACTCAGGTTGACGGCCTTGGAGAGCAGTCTGACTGCCTTCATGGACCAGCAGCGGGCATTGATCGCTGGCCTCGCCGGTGCTTCTGCCCTGACCGCCGGGACGTCGACCTCCAAGTCGACCCCGGAGACCGAGCCGATCCTCGAGTCTATGAGGGCTCGAGTCGATCCTTGGTCGCGGTCTCCTTCGGCCTCCCGTTCGGGACCAAGGTCATCGACGCCGACTCCCTCGGCGTCGGGGCGGATGGCATCGATGCCCGCCCGATCGGAGCCGCTCGACTCCTCCTCCGAGGAGTCGGCCTGGGAATCCGAGGACGAAGAGTCACCTGGTTCATTTCGGACTCGGTGTGTCCCATCGGACTCCCCCGAGTCCGAACCTCGGACACACCCGGTCCCCCCCGGAGGATACACCCGGTCCCCCCCGGAGGATACCCGGTTCTCGGACCGTGCGGGATATGGCCAAGGCCTTGGCCTTCCCCGCGGATCCCGAGGAGGAGCCTCGAGTCGAAGAACTCGATGCCCTCCAATATGACTCTCCCCCGAAGGAGGCCTTTATTGTACCGGTTCCTCCGATGCTGGAACGACTTCTCTTCCGCATGTGGGAGAGCCCGGCGTCGTCGCCGGTATTAAGCAAGCGGGTCGATTCCATTTATCGAGTCCGCAAGAGCCCCGGCTTCCAAAAGGCACAACTACCGCACCATTCCATATAGACTTAAGAGTCAAAAAATGCACTCCTCGGTGCCCCCCGGTAGGGAGGCCCGAAGCCTGGATGCCCTTGGTAGGAAGTGTTTCCAGGGCTCTATGCTTGCTTGTCGAGTCCAGACCTACCAGCTCTACATGGGCATGTATCTCCGGGACCTGGCTAAAGAAATAGCCGGGTTCTCTGCTGGTCTCTCCGACGAACCTTTGCAGAGGTTTCAAACCTTGTCAACTGGTATTCGAGAGTGCTCGAAGTTTATCTCTCGAGCAGCCTACGATGGTTTTGAGGCATCGGCTCGAGTAGCCGCAGCCGGCATCGGTGGACGCCGCCAGGCTTGGCTTCAGACGTCCGACCTCGAGCCATGGGTGCAGGACAAGTTGGTCGATGTCCCCTGCCGAGGTGAAAACCTCTTTGGCAAGCCCATGGATGAGAAGGCTGCACGATCGAGACCGAGACTCTCACCAGGACTCGTCTCTCAAGAAAGACCTCTGCCCCTTCTCAAAAGAAGAAGGGCTCGGGGAAAAAGCCCTTTTACCCGAGAAAGGCGGCTGCCTATAAATACTACCCTCAGTATCAGGCCTCAGCAACTCCCCCACAGGGCAAGCAGGCCAAGGGACGGGGTAATGGGTCCCGTAGGCAGCAAGTCCCCAAGCCTGCACCACCGGCCCCTGCTCAGCAGGGTGGGGGTTTTTGACTTCATCAGCATAGCCTCTCCCCCTCAGCTGGTTTCTCTCAGCACAGGAGGCCGGCTGGTCCACTTTGCCCAAAGGTGGTCCAACATCACCACAGATACCTGGGTACTTCACATAGTTCAGAAGGGCTATCTTCTTCACTTTCACCAGGTACCTCCCTCCTACTTTCCAGGGGAGCCTCCGAGACTCCCTCTGCACAAGGACTTACTCCTTCAGGAGTTAGCAAGTCTCCTTCAGGAACAGGCGGTGGAACCGGTGCCCCATCACCTGAAGGGTCAAGGGTTTTACTCCAGGTACTTTCTGATACCAAAAAGAACAGGAGGCCTCAGACCCATCCTGGACTTGCGAAACCTCAACAAGTTCCTGGCAAAGGAAAAGTTCAAGATGCTTACCCTTGGAATCCTGCTGCCCTACCTCCAGCAGGGCGACTGGCTATGCTCCTTGGATCTGAAGGATGCGTATACTCATATCCTTATTCATCCAGACCACAGACAATATCTCAGGTTTGTTGTGGGAGGAAATCATTACCAGTACAGAGTACTGCCCTTTGGCCTATCCTCCGCCCCCAGAGTGTTCACCAAATGCCTGGCAGTGGTGGCGGCCTATCTAAGACTTCAAGTCCTTTTTGTGTTTCCCTACCTGGACGACTGGCTAATCAGAGCCCAGTCTTCCCAAGAGGCCACTCAGGCCACTCATCGCACTGTGACTCTACTCCAGCACTTGGGATTTGTCATAAACTTCGCAAAGTCCACTTTGCTCCCCTCTCAAAATCTCGAATTCATCGGCGCCAGGTTGGACACACTTCAGGCGCGGGCCTTCCTCCCTCTGGACAGGGCCAAGCGGCTCATGGATCTCGCCGGCCACTTTCACAGCAATGCCTTGGTCTCGGCCAGGCAATTTCTGAGACTGCTCGGCCATATGGCTGCCACGGTCCATGTGACCCCCAATGCCCGCCTGAACATGCGACCTGCTCAATGGTGCCTTCGCACACAATGGCATCAGGCCACGGGGAGCCTAGCGGACTCCGTACAGATATCCGACCAGCTGGTCTCTTCTCTGCAATGGTGGCTTCATCTGCCAAACCTAGTACTAGGTGTGACTTTTCAGCCCCCTCCGCATTCTCGGGTCCTGACGACCGATGCTTCTCTCCTCGGTTGGGGAGCACATTGCCAAGGGAAATGTACTCAAGGTCTCTGGACTCCTTGGGAGTCTGCTCAGCAGATAAACTTCCTGGAGCTCAGAGCCATCCGCCTAGCGCTCAAAGCATTCTCTCACCTGGTTTCTCACCAGTCGGTGCTGATACAGACAGACAATCAGGTTGCGATGTTCTACGTGAACAAACAAGGCGGAACAGGCTCCTTCCTTCTCTGTCAGGAGGCACAGAAACTATGCTCTTGGGCCGTCCACCACGGCATCATCCTCAAAGCTGTCTATCTCCCAGGTCAAGAAAATTACCTGGCCGACAAGCTAAGCAGGATCCTCCAGCCACACGAGTGGAGATTGGATCCGCTGGTGGTTCAGCGGATCTTTCTGAAGTGGGGCCTCCCCACCATGGATCTGTTTGCCAGTCCTCTGAACCGGCAACTTCCCAGATTCTGCTCTCAACAGCCGCATCCTCTCAGAGTAGCGGCGGATGCTTTTCTGATTCCATGGTCCACAGGCCTCTTATATGCCTTTCCTCCCATGCCGCTGGTGTCTCGGACACTCTTCAAGGTTCTCAGAGACAAAGCCTCGATGATCCTAGTGGCTCCCCGATGGCCGAGACAACCTTGGTTCCCGCTTCTAATGCAGCTGGCGGTGGACACCCCTCTTCCTCTGGGGTTTCAGCCCGACCTCCTGTCACAGGATCAGGGGACTCTCCTGCACCCCAACCTCCGGTCCCTTCATCTGATGGCCTGGCTGCTGAAAGGATAGTCCTTGCTCCCCTCTGCCTGCCTCCATATGTGGAGGAGGTCGTCTTGGCCTCCAGGCGGCCCTCCACCCGGAAGTCCTACGCTCTTAAGTGGCGTCGGTTCTCCGCCTGGTGTGCTCAGCAGTCTCAAGATCCCTTCTCCTGTTCAGCATCAGTGGTCTTGCAGTACTTGCTTTCCCTCTCCAATCTTGGACTTAAGTCCAACTCGGTCAAGGTCCACCTCAGTGCTCTTTCTGCGCATCACATGCCGGTGGATGGCAGACCTCTTTCTAGCCACCCTCTGGTGGCTCGTTTTCTCAGAGGCCGCCTCCTCCTTAACCCACCTTTGCACCCCCCAGCCCCAGACTGGGATCTCAATGTGGTTTTACAGCGGATTACCTGTCCGCCTTTCGAACCTATGGCTACCTGTCCTCTTCGTTTTCTTTCTTGGAAAACCTTGTTCTTGGTAGCCCTCACTTCTGCTAGACGCGTTAGTGAGCTGCAGGCCCTGGTGTCTGATCCTCCGTACACTAGGTTCTACAAGAACCGGGTAGTCCTACAGACTCACCCTAAGTTTCTTCCCAAAGTGGTTTCCCCTTTTCACATCAACCAGGAGGTGGTGCTTCCGACCTACTTTCCCAGGCCACACTCCAGCCGAGCTGAAATGGTCCTGCATACCCTGGACTGTAGAAGGGCGTTAACCTTCTACCTTGACCGTACGCGGGAGCACAGAAGGGCTGTTCAGCTCTTCGTCTCTTATGACCCCAATACGTGGGGGCTCCCTGTCTCCAGGCGTACTCTGTCCATCTGGATTGCTGACTGTATCGCTTGGGCTTACGAGGCAGCCGGCCTCTCGTTGGAAAGTCGAGTCACGGCCCATCGTGTCCGGGCGAAGGCTACGTCAGTGGCTTACCTCCACTCTGTTCCATTGGCAGACATATGCCGGGCCGCTACTTGGTCTTCAAGCCAGATTTTTGCGGCCCATTACTGCCTGGAGAGGGAGTCCTGCAGGGACAGTGCTTTCGGACAGGCAGTCCTCCGTAACCTCTTCGAAGTATAGGCAACTCCTACCCTCCATCCCGGATGTTGGGCTACCGGTTGGAGACGTATTCAGAGAAGATTCCTTCCTTCTGGGCTGCTGAGCTTGAGGGAGCTCATTTTTGCGCTTAGGGTCTCCGGTAGCCTTAAGCTTGGGAGTCCCATATGTGAGGACTGACTTCCTGCTTGGTCCTGGAGAAAGCGTAGTTACTCACCTGTAACAGGTGTTCTCCAGGAGCAGCAGGAATCAGTCCTCACAACCCTCCCTCCTCCCCTTGGAGTTGCAGTTCTATGCTTTCGTTTTTTTGCTAATTTTTTGCTGTCTTTTAGCTATGTCATCTGACTGAGCAAGATGGCACCCTTGGGCGGGAAGAGGATCGCGCATGCGCGCTGCAATTCCCAAAGGCTTTCTTTGAAAGCTGGGGAAAATTGCTCCGCGAGGGCTCCGTCAGCGCCGACGTCACCCATATGTGAGGACTGATTCCTGCTGCTCCTGGAGAACACCTTGACATCAGAAACGTATCTGCCGCCACCCTCCCGCAGTGTGGTTGAGGGGAGCAGAACTGTGGAAGCTGTGCATTGTCCGGAGAGGCAAACAGGTCCAGGCAGGTCTGTACCACCTCTGGGTCCAGGCACCACTCGTGCGGCCGAAGGACCCTGCTGAGGTTGTCCTGGCCTAGTGGTACACAGCCCTTAGGATCATGCGGTGGTGTACCGCAAAGCCGTGAAGTGCTACAGCCTCCTGATAGAGAGCGTAGAAGCCCGTTCCACCCTGCTTGTTCATGTAGAACATGGCCACCTGTTTGTCCGTCTGTATGAGGATCCGAAGGCCTCGGAGCAGGTGGCAGAATGTCCGCAGGGCCAGAAAGATGGCTCTGAGTTAAAGGAGGTTGATCTGCAGAAGATACTTCTCGGAAGACCAGTAGCCTTGAGTGCTCTAGCCCTCGCAATGTGTACCCAAGCCCGCCAGGGAGGCATCCATAGTCAGAACCCTCTGAGGTGCTGGTGCCTGGAAAGCATGATCGCTTTTGAGAGGCTGCTGTTCCCAAAAAAGCATCTTTCAGGAAATGGAAAAAAGAGCCAAACGACGAAACCTGGAAACAGCACAAACACTGGCAAATTAAATGCAAGGCATTGATAAGGCAGGCAAAGGGAGAATTTGAGAAGAAGCTTGCTGCGGAAGCAAAAACGCGTAATAAAGTCTTTTTCAAGTACATTCGTAGCAAAAAACCTGTGAGAGTCAGTTGATCCATTAGATGATAGAGGGGTTAAAGGGGCACTAAGAGGCGACAAGGCGATAGCGGAGAGACTGAATGAATTCTTTGCTTCGGTCTTTACTGAGGAAGATGTAGGGATGTTACCCATAACTCAAGTGGTATTTAAAGGTGCGGAAGAATTGAAGGAAATATCGATACATCGGGAAGATGTATTACAACTATTAGATAAACTGAAGAGTAGCAAATCACCTGGGCCGGATGGTATACATCCAAGGGTGTTGAAAGAACTGAAATATGAGATTGCAGACCTACTATTAGTAATCTGTGAACTATCATTAAAATCATCTGTAATACCTGAAGATTGGAGGATGGCGAATGTAACACCAATTTTTAAAAAGGGTTCCAGGGGTGATCCGGGAAACTACAGACCGGTAAGTCTCACGTCAGTACCGGGAAAAATAATAGAAACCATCATAAAGAACAAAATTGCTGAACATGTAGATAGTCATGGCTTAATGGGAGACAGCCAACATGGCTTTAGACAAGGAAGATCTTGTCTTACTAATCTGTTATGTTTTTTTGAAGGTGTGAATAAACAGGTAGACAAAGGTGAGTCGGTTGATATAGTGTATTTGGACTTTCAGAAAGTCTTTGACAAGGTTTCTCATCAGAGACTTTTGGCAAAACTAAAGAGTCATGGGATAGGAGGCAGTGTACTACTGTGGATCAGGAACTGGTTAAAAGATAGAAAGCAGAGGGTAGGGCTAAATGGCCAATTTTCCCAATGGAGAAAGGTGAATAATGGTGTACCCCAGGGATCTGTGCTGGGTCCGCTGCTTTTTGACATATTCAAAGGATGGTTTTCATGTACTGTGCCCCCTCGTGTTGGAATGCCCTTCCTCCTGACATCCGTTCAATTACAGACCTCACCCAGTTCAGGAAAGCACTGAAGCACCATCTCTTCCGGCAGCATTTTGGTACCATTCAGTAACCCTCCCACAGACACCAAACCAGCAACCCCAACCCAACTACCATACAACACACTAGCGCTACACAAGAGCACCACCAACTCCTAGCAGGAGTACGTAGACAGCCAGCTAAGACGGTAACTGCCTTAGCCTAGAGCTTGTATATAGTTTTCCCCAGTTAACCCAAGTTTTTCTACCCTGTTTTCTGTAAGTCCAGCACAGGTTCTACCTTTACTCAAGGACAAAGTTACTGTTATCTGTAAACCGAGCTGATTTTAAAGAGCACGGTATAGAAAAGACTTTAAATAAATAAATAAAAATAAATATTCATAAATGACCTGGAAAAGGAAATGAGTGAGGTTATCAAATTTGCAGATGAGACAAAACTATGAAAGGTTCCATATTGGGAACCACCACCCAGGAAAAAGATTTAGACGTAATTGTGGATAACATGTTAAAACCCTCCGCCCAGTGTGCAGCGGCAGCCAAGAGAGCAAATAGAATGCTAGGTATCATAAGGAAAGGAATGGAAAATAAAACAAAGGATATTATAATGCCTCTATATCGTTCCATGGTGTGACCACACATTGAATATTGTGTGCAATTCTGGTCGCCGTATCTTAAAACAGATATAGCGTTATTAGAAAAGGTACAGTAAAAAGCCACCAAAATGGTAAAGGGGATGGAAGGATACTCCTGTGAGGAGAGGCTACAAAGGTTAGGGCTCTTCAACCTGGAAAAGAGACAGCTGAGGGGAGATATGATAGAGGTCTATAAATTAATGAATGGAGTGGAACAGGTAAACATAGATCGATTGTTTTATTTATTTATTTATTTTTCTTATATACCGCACTCTTTAAAATCAGCGCGGTTTACATAAAACTGTGGGGTGCAATAAGAGCACTTACAATGAACAAGGGGAATAAAACTTGGAGTAACTAGTGGTAACTATATCAGAATATAGAAAGACTAGGGGACATGCAATGAAGCTACAGGGTAAACTATTTAAGACAAATAAGAGAAAATATTTTTTCACTCAACGTGTAATCAAACTCTGGAATTTGTTACTGGAGGATGTAGTAAAGGCTGTTAGTGTAGCTGGGTTTAAAAAAGATTTGGACAAGTTCCTGGAGGAAAGGTCCATAAACCATTATTAAAAAGGGTCCCAGGATATCAATGCTTGACCGAGTACAAGCATTGTGGAACCTGTGTCTTTTGGGGAAACTGCTAGGTACGTATGATCTACATTGGCCACTGTTGGAAACAGGATACTGGGCTTGATGGACCTTGGTCTGACCCAGTTTGGCATATCTTATTTATTTATATTCTCTTATATACCGCGCTATTCTGCTTCAGTGCGGTATATGTTCTTATCCCCGCCCTGAGGTGGTGTGGGAACTTCCACCAGGCAAAGGAGGTCACCAGCTGCCAGGTGACCCGCACCCTGTCCCTCAGTCTGCCTGTGGCCTGAGACCACTGAGACTGGAGGCACCACTGGGCTGCCCGCATGTGTAGGCGGGCTAGGGGCGTAACATGTACTGTTAAGGCCATGTGACCCAACATGCAAAGGAGCCGCCAGGTCGGCACTGACCTGAAGGCTTGCACCTCCCTAGCCAACTGCATCAGGTGGTGGGCTCTGTCCTCTAGGAGGAAAGCCTTGGTCAGCAGTGTGTTCGTTCAGCTGGGCCCCTATGAATTCCAGGGTCTGAGCTGGGGAGAGCCTGGACTTGGGGTAGTTGATGACGAAGCCCAACTGATTGAGGGCATGAATGATCAGCCTTGTGGCCTAGTCCGCCTCCCGGGCAGTGCTGCCCCTGACAAGCCAGTCGTCTAGACAGGGAAAGACGTGAGCCCCTTAAAGGTGCACGTGTGCAGCTACTGCGGCCAGGCACTTTGTGAAGACCCTTGGGGAGGAGGCGAGACTGAATGGGAACACCCCTGTACTGAAAGTGCAGACCTCCCACCACAAACCTCAGGTAGCACCTGTGGAAGGGATGAATCAGGATGTGGGCATAAGCATCCTTGATATCCAAGGAGCAGAGAGAGTCTCCCTGGTGGGGGTAGGGCAGTAACGTTCCAAGGGATAGCATCTTGAACCTCTCCCTCCCTAGGAACCTGTTGAGGTTGTGCAGATCCATGATAGGCCAGAGGCCTCCTGTTCTTTTGGAGACAAGGAAATACCTTGAGTAGAAGCCCCCCTGTCCAAGAGGTGGTGGGGCACAGGTTCCACTGCCTTGTCCCTGAGTGGGTTCACAAGCTCTGAGATGAGCAAGGCGTGGTGAAGGGGTGGATGGGATGGCTCCCCTGGAAAGTAATCTGGAGGGTTTTGCTGTAAGTGGAGGGAATAACCCTCTCGCACCACCTGCAGAACCCACTGCTCTGTAGTGATGGTGGCCCAGCTGTCTGTGAAGAAGGCTAGTCGACCCCCTATAGGCTGAGGTAGGTCTCCTGGGGGAGGGGAGACCCTGCTCACAGAGTCAAAACTCCCCCCCTGCCTGAGAGGGGGCTGGCACTTGAGGCTTTTGGGCCATGCCCCTGGCCCTTTGGCTGAGCGGGTTGGTGAGGCTGACCATGGTAAGACTGGTAATGGCTAGCCGAGGTCTTCTTTCCTGAGGGCTTTTTCCTGGGGACAGCTGATGTCTTTTTGGAAAGTCTCTGCCAGGGAACTACCTCAGCTTCGATCTCTGTGGCCTTATCGGACATAGGCTTCCCAAAAGGATTCTCCCCATTGCAGGGCATGCAAGACTGGGGTCTTAGGCACCAGGGTTGCTTTATATTTATATACTTGGATTTGAACCTGGTTAGGGTTTGTTTTTTTTTTTTTGTTTATTGACCAGCCAGTGGAGTTGACAATCTTCCTCTGAGCCCTTCCCCGGAAAGGAAGCCAGTAGAGGCACTGTCTCGTTCAAATGAAACCCCAAAATCACCTTGGGAAGAAAGGAAGACACTGGCCCCAATACCACCTTTTTCTTAGAGAACACCAAGAAAGTCTCCCTGCAGGAAAGCACCTGCAGCTCTGAGATCCACCGAGCCGAAGAAATTGCCACCAAAACATCCACCTTTAAAGTGAGACCTTTTAGTGACGCCCACACCAGGGGCTCAAAGGGCAAGCTCCATCAAGGTCAGTAGTATCAGGTTGAGGTCCCATGGAGGGACTACCGGCCACACTGGCAGCCGAAGTATCCATACCGGTCAGAGGAAGTGGACCACATCCAGGTGTGCTGCTAAAGGAGTGACCCCGCACACAGACCAAAAAACATGAAAGAGCTGCTACTTGAACTTGCAGAGAGTTCAAAGCCAGCCCCTTGTCTAACCCTGCCTGCAGAAAGGTCAAGATGTCCAAAAGTGAGGATGAGAAAGGACGCAAGCTGTTGTCCTCACACCAACCTTCAAACATATGCCAAACTCACATAGGCCAGGGAGGTGGACCTCCTCCAGGCTCCCAACAGAGTGGCTACTACGGATGCAGAATAACCTTTACATCTTAGCTGCACCGTTTCACGAGCCAGGCTGTAAGCAAGAATTGATCCACTTGCAGCATGAGGAATGGCCCCTGCGAGAGCAGAAAGACCGTCCGTGGCATCTCCTGAACAGAATCAATCAGCAGGGCGAGCAGATCGGCATACTATAGCCAGTATAGCCAATCCAGGGCAATGAGAATTACTTAGCCGCTGTGGGTTTCTATGCGAATCTGTCACACACCAAGACAGTCCCAGCCTCATGAACAGCCCACCCATGGCTTCAGGAGACAGGAGCCTGCTAAAAATGCTGGAGAAGGAGAGAGAAGCAACACTCACCGCAGCTCCCTCTGATCAGCATTGCGTGTAGCCACTGACACATAAACAGCTTGCTTACTGCAAGAAAAAAAAAACTCCGGTGTTGATGGCTGCCTTGAGTAGGAGGGACTGAAGACTATCAAGTTGTGCTCAGTGAGGCATGAGAAAAGAAATTAAAGGCACAGGTTCTCCCTTTTTTACGCTAAAACAACACTAGAGGATCAATCTGCCCCATTTAACCAAAGGAGGGCCGAGTTGTCCAATTGGGGTGGAAAGGGCCCTGGAACATAGATCCCTGGGCCATACCAGACCTTTTGAAGGATCCTAGTACCAAAAGAAAAAGACAGGCCCTGCTACCTGCTAGCCCACACTGCACAAAGCTTGTCACAGTGATATCCAGCTCCAAGTAATTCCTGCAGCCTTTGCCTGCTCTCCAAAGTTCTCTTTGTTTGTTTTTGCTTTTTGAGGTAGGCCAAGTCTTTTCAGTGGAGCCCAACATGCTGGGGCTCTTTATCCAGCTGATAGGGGCTGAGATACTGACGCATGAAGCCCAAGGAGGAGCTCTTCTATGGTGACATCAGAAATCGGACATGCTCAGTCCCCAGCTGCTGGTGGAAGAAAACCCACCCATACTGGACTGGAGGGATGATTAGGAGTGCACCATTCTCTGCTTTAGCAGTCTTTCCATTATTTTACTCACCATAGAGGTCAGATTAACTAGTCTATACTTACCAACCTCTTCCTTATGTCTACTCTTTGGACAAGGGCAACTATTCGGGAGTGGTGCCAAAGAACTGGCGAGAGGCTCATGTGGTACCTTTACACAAAAGCGGAAGTAAGGATGTGGTTGAAAACTACAGGCTGGTTAGTTTAACTTCGGTGGTGAGTAAATTATTGGAAACGCTGCTGAAAGAGAAAATAGTGAGGTTTCTGGAGTCCAGCAGATTACAGGATCCGAGGCAGCATGGATTCACCAAAGGCAGGTCTTGTCAGACAAATCTGATTGATTTCTTTGACTGGGTGACCAGGGAGTTGGACCGAGGGAGAGCCCTAGATGTGGTGTATTTAGATTTCAGTAAAGCCTTTGACACTGTTCCTCACAGGCGACTTATAAACAAACTGAGCACCCTAGGGATGGACCCTAAAGTTACTGCTTGGGTTAGAAATTGGTTGGGTGGGAGGCGACAAAGAGAACAAGTAAATGGAGCTCACTCTGAGGAGAAGGATGTTACCAGTGGTGTGCCCCAGGGATCTGTCCTTGGTCCGATTCTTTTTAACATCTTTGTTAGTGATATAGCGGAATGGCTGTCGGATAAGGTTTGCCTCTTTGCAGATGATACCAAAATCTGCAATAGAGTAGACACCCAGGAAGGTGTAGATAACATGAGGAGGGATCTAGCGAAGCTTGAAGAATGGTCTAGAATTTGGCAGCTGGGATTTAATGTTAAAAAATGTAAGGACATGCATTTGGGCTGCAGCAATCCAAGGGAGCAATACAGTATAGGAGGTGAAGTACTTTTGTCCACTAAAGAAGAGCAGGACCTAGGCGTGGTTGTGTCTGATGATCTTAAAGTAGCTAAACAGGTAGAAAAGGCGACGGCAAAAGCTAGAAGGATGCTTGGGTGCATACGGAGAGGAATGGCTAGCAGAAAAAAGGAGGTGATAATGCCTCTCTCTAAGTCTTTGGTGCTACCTCATTTGGATTATAGTGTGCAATTCTGGAGACCGCACCTTGAAAAGGATGTGAGCAGGATGGAGTCGGTGCAGAAGGTGGCTACTAAAATGATTAGTGGTCTTCATTATAAAGCATATGAGGACAGACTGAAGGATCTTAATATGTACACCTTAGAGGAAAGGCGGGATAGAGGTGATATGATTGAGATGTTTAAATACCTCCGTGGCATAAATGTTCAGGGAGAGAGCCTCTTTTAATTGAAAGCAAGTTCTGCTACGAGGGGACATGGGATGAGGGTGAAGGGAGATAGATTCAGGAGTGATATGCGGAAATATTTCTTTACGGAAAAAGTAGTGGATCCTTGGAATAGTCTCCCAGTGGAGGTGATAGAGATGAGGACAGTAACTGAATTCAAAAAAGTATGGGACAAACACAGAGGATCTCTAAAGGTAAAAAGGCAACTGTTGTAGTTGTTGATATGGAAGGACAGACTAGATAGGCCATGTGGTCTTTTTCTGTCATCATATTTCTATGCTTCTATTCATAGGAGTGGCTAGAAGCTGACATTGATGTGACAACACTTAACAAGTCTATGTGCATACTTTTAGCCATGTAAGTCAATATTCAAACACAATGCATGCAAGTATACTGTGTTCAAAAAGAGGCTGGGATTGTTCAGGTTGAAAATACAGTTAGGCGCTTGTATCTGCTATGGCTCCCTCACTGCCTCATTAAGCTTTCTGTAATTCCTTCCCTCTTTTCCATAGTCCACCTACATCTCCCTATTTTCCTTTGTACCAGCCTACTTTTATATATTACATTTTGCTTACTGGAATGCAGGGGGAGGGGATGGGATGGAATGTGATCAGAGAGGTAGCAGGGTGTATGTGGGTTCAGAGACAGCTGGGTGAGTAAGGCTACAAAGGCCACACACCTGGCTTGTGAACCATTTTCTGCATTCCACTTTTCTGGCTTTCCTTCTCCTCTCTCTTTCCTTCTGATGAAGATCTCTGTAGAAAACAAACAAAAGCTAACTTACGTATTTATTTACTTTTTATTGAAAGCAACAGTAAGACCATGTACAGAGCCAGCTGAAAGGTTTCTGTCGCCTGAGGCAGAAGCTGCCACTGCCCTGCACTGCCATCCAACTTCGCATCTTGCAGTAGCACACACACATGCTGCCGCCGCCCCTCACCACCACAAGATGAGAAGATGGATTCGGGGGGATGTCAGTGGTGGCAGCATGCTGCCACTTTCAAACCAGAGTTGTGCTGCCCACCAGGGTTAGCCATCCTAGGTGACTGCCTAGTGGATGGGCCAGCCCTGGACATATATCTTCTCAACCATTTTCATCTTATATGAACTCCTGAAATCTCCTCTTTTCGCCCACCTTTGCCTCCTAAACTCACCCCTTCTGCCCCCTCCTTCTTCGTATGTGTGCCTGCATCCACTGGACATATGGGGCTCGATTATTCTAAAAGCATTTACATGGTTTACTGACCTGTAAAGTGTGTTCCTGAGCGGTCCTCCAGTTTAGTCCTCCACAATCGGGTAGTGCACCTCCTCCTGCAGCCTGGAGACTGGACCAATCAAATCTTCTGTAGGATATATGCAGACGGAGCTTCCATAAGCCCCCAGTGTGTCCAGTCTCCTTGCAGCTTGAGGACGTGTGTGCCTGTACTGGGCACACTTAGTGACACTTGGGGGAGCAACACTAGTTAGCCTTTTTGGGGTTTCCTTTGTTCCCTTTTCTTCTTTACCTTTTCTTTGCCTAGGTAGCTGTTTCTTTAATTTCTTTAAAAAAACAAAACAAAAAAAAAAAAAACGTAGACACAGGGGGCCTCCCGGTGTGAGAAGCCAGTCCTGCTTTGGGCTCCTGCCTTGCTCCCGGAGTAATTGGACAGCCAGGGTTGAGCTCTCCCCTAGACTGCACGGGGAAGAGCTCTACCTTTTTCCAGCATTCCCTTTTCATCTGAGCTGCTGGCTGCCTCCGTTGGTGTTTGCTGAGCTGGTAGGAACTTTACCTTCATTCCCTTCCTCGGGTGAGGCAGCACGCCTCCGTTGCTATTTTCAGCGGGTCTGTCAGCTATCCCGACGTCCCGACTCCGTGCTGAATGCTCAGACTAGGTTTTTCTAGTTTTTCCCTTCATTTGGATTTCGTTTCTTTTATTCTTCATTTCCTCGCGTTTATTTTGTTTTTTTCGCGCCGTTTTTCAGCGCGGGTGCTCGAGTGCGGCGGCCATTTTGAAGCTCTGAAGGGAACTTTTGCTAGCCAATTTTTATCACTTGTGCACGGGTCCCCCTGGCATTTTTGGCATTTTTTAGGCTGGCGATTTTGCTCAGGGCATTCCCAAGCTTCTAGGGAGTGTTTTATTTTATAAAAAAAAAAAAAAAGTGCTCATTTTCTCAGGTTAGCCCCTTTAGCGTGGGCTTTCCCTGTTTCTGCCTCCCTCCTCTTCTACTTGGCGGGACGTTTTCAGCAGATGGCTGCCAAACCGCAGTGCGTGATTTGTGGGTCACGCAGGGGTGCGGTGTCTGACTCTGGCATCTGCAGGGGCTGTGCCTCAGCTTCTTCAGACCTGGAGCATTCAATTGAGCTGAAGGAGCTGCCAGTCCCTGGTGACGCTCCTCTGGCTGCGGAGAGTGTCCCCTCGACGGGCTCTCGTCCGTCTGGTTCGGTACTGCCGCCCAACGGGTCTGTCCCTGAGTTACAGCATACGGCTCTGGCAGCTCCACCTGTAGATTTTTCCCCGGATTTCGTTCTCCTCATGCATCAGGCATTCCGCCTGAGCCGTTCCGGTCAGCTGCCGGATGCTTGGCCCGCGCCCTTCCCCTCTTGTTCCTCGGGGGAGGTTCAGCGCGCTTCTCCGCCAAGCAGCTCAGGTCTGTGGACCCAGATCAGGACACCCTTTGTTTCCCTGATGGAGAGGCGGATGGTGATCCTGAGACTGAGGCTGACGAGTTGGAGGATGGGGAGATCCCGGAGCCGGAAGATCAGGCTAGGATTATTCGCGTGTTTCGTAGGGAAGAGCTAGTCCCTTTGATCACAGAGTCTCTTCAGACCCTTAACCTAGCCGTGGCTCGGCCTCTGGAAGAGGATGGCCTAGAGGACCCTCTCATTCAGGCGGTGAGGGACTCCCAGGTGGTGTTTCCTGTACACCGGGTAGTTGAGCAGATGATCCAATCTGAGTGGGATCAACCGGAATCCGGTTTGAAGGGCATTCGGACCATGAATCGTCTGTACCCCTTGGCCGACAAGGACTTGTTCAAGTCACCGCGGGTGGATGCTGCGGTATCGGCGGTGACTAAGAAAACCACCATCCCGGTTGAGGGCGATGCGGCCTTAAAGGATGCACAGGATAAGAAGGTCGATAATTTGTTGAAGCAAGCCTTCGATACCAACGCCTTGTCCCTACAAGCCTCCATTTGTGGGGCGTGGGTTGCTAGGGCTTGCTTACGCTGGTCCCAGCGTCTGCGCTCGGTTTCCGGCCTGGATCAGCAGGGGTTGCTGGAAGTTACCCGCATGGAGTCCGGGTCGGCTTACTTGGCGGATCTGCTTTATGATTTGATCCGTTCCTTGGCTAATAGCATGGCCTCTGTGGTGGCGGCACGTCGGTCCATCTGGTTGCGCAACTGGGCAGCCAACGGATCTTCCAAGTCTCGCCTCAGTAAGCTGCCCTTCAGGGGCAAGTTGTTGTTTGGCGAGGCTCTAGACAAGTTGGTCAAAGACCTTGGTGAATCTAAGGGTGGTAGGCTGCCGGAAGATAAGCCTAAACTCAATAGAACGTCGCCCTCTGCGCGCGGTCAGTTTCGAGATTTTCACAGGTTTCGCTCTTCCCGACTGTGGACCTCTCAGCGCGGCCGCTTTGGGGCCCGCTCTCAGGGGTTTCGTGGTTTCCGAGGAGCAGGACGAGGCTTCTCCGGAGCCTCATCCTCTTCGTCCTCTTCCTTTAATCGCAAGCCACAATGAAGCGAGGCGGGCTCTGGAGGGAAGCCCGGTCATAGGGGGTCGCTTACGCGATTTTCTTCCTTCTTGGGCCCAAATTACGTCAGATCAGTGGGTGTTGCAGAATATCGAAAAGGGTTATGCGCTGGAGTTTGCCGGCCCGCTTCGAGATTCATTTGTTATGTCTCCCAGCAAGGGCGATCAAAAGACGCGGGACATCCGTGTGACCCTGCATCGGCTCCTATCCCTAGGGGCGGTAGTTCCCGTTCCTCCTTCAGAGAGAGGCGCCGGTCACTACTCCATCTATTTTGTGGTCCCCAAAAAGGGCGGCTCTCTTCGTCCAATCTTAGATCTCAAGGGCGTGAATCGTGCTCTCAAGGTACCGCACTTCCGTATGGAGACCCTGCGGTCGGTAATCGTCGCGGTGCGTCAAGGAGAGTTTCTGACATCCCTCGATCTCTCCGAGGCTTATCTGCACATTCCCATCCGGCCGTCGCAGCAAAGGTTTCTCCGCTTCGCCTTTCCATGGGGCCACTTCCAATTTCGGGCCATGCCGTTTGGTCTCGCCACGGCTCCCCGCACATTCACAAAGGTGATGGTAGTGGTCACGGCGGCCTTGCGCAAAGAGGGTATCCTCGTCCACCCGTATCTCGACGACTGGTTGATTCGAGCAAAGTCCAACCACGAGTGTGTGCAGGTCACGAACAGGGTGGTTGCCCTATTGCGATCTCTCGGCTGGGTGGTGAACGAACACAAGAGCTGCCTGTGTCCGACTCAGGACCTCGAATACCTGGGGGTACGCTTCGACACGGCGCGGGGCTTGGTGTGTTTACCGGAGCGCCGTGTTCTGGCTTTGCGGAGTCTCGTCCGCCTCTTCCGGGGGATGCCCGCTCCATCCGCGTGGTGGTACCTTCGGCTCCTCGGCACGATGGCGGCGACCCTGGAAGTGGTGCCTTGGGCGCGGTTCCATATGCGTCCGCTCCAGAGTGCTCTCCTACGTCGTTGGTCCAACCAGTTTGACTCGAACATGAGATTGCCTTGCCCAAAGCCGGTTCGTCAGTCGCTCCGGTGGTGGCTATCCTCTGAGAACCTGAAACGGGGGATTCCCTTGGAGCCTCCGCTTTGGGTTCCGTTCACAACGGATGCCAGCTTATCCGGCTGGGGTGCTCACTGCGAAACCCGCTTCACGCAGGGGGAGTGGTCTCCCCTGGAGGCCTCTTGGTCGATCAACCGGCTCGAGTTGCGGGCGGTGTGGCTCGCCCTATTAGCCCTCGAAGCCCTGGTCCTCGGATGGCCTGTGCGAGTACTCTCGGACAATGCGACCACAGTAGCTTACATCAATCGCCAAGGGGGCACCAGCAGTGTGGCCCTGGAATCGGAAGCAAGAGCTTTGTTCAATTGGGTGCAGACTCGTCTTCCGGCGATCTCGGCAGCGCATATTGCAGGCACAGACAATGTTCAGGCCGATTTTCTCAGCAGAGTGCGGGTAGACCCCGGAGAGTGGGAGCTAAACCCGCAAGTGTACGCGCAAATAGTTCGTCGGTGGGGTCCGCCCGTCATGGATCTCATGGCGATGTTTCAGTCGGCCAAGACGGGGCGCTTCTTCAGCAGGCGGCGAGAACGCATGTCCGAGGGGCTCGACGCTCTCATTCAGCTGTGGCCGTCGTCCGGTCTTCTTTATGTCTCTCCTCCGTGGGCTCTGATCGGCCGGGTCGTTCAACGCATCGAGGGCCACCGGGGTCGAGTGTTACTGGTAGCCCCGGATTGGCCCAGGAGACCCTGGTATGCCTACCTGGTCAGGCTGCGCGACGGCGTCCCTTGGCTCCTGCCCGCGTGGCCGGATCTTCTTCTTCAGGGGCCCTTGCGGATGCCCCAAGTGGGTCGATTCTCGCTTACGGTTTGGCCATTGAGAGGGCTCGGTTAAAAAAGAAGGGTTATTCCCCCGCGGTGATTGCCACCCTCCTGCGGGCGCGGAAAACGTCCACCTCTCTTACTTATGTACGCGTGTGGAGAATCTTTGAAGACTGGTGCTCCCGGCGCGGAGTCCGTGCAGCGACGGTTTCCGTGCCCGTCGTTTTAAGTTTTCTTCAGGATGGTTTTGATAAGGGTCTTGCTGCTAGCTCCCTGAAAGTCCAGTTGGCGGCTCTCTCCTGTTATCGAGGCAAAGTGTTGGGGCTTCCTCTCGGGTCTCATCCAGACGTCCATCGTTTTCTTACGGCGGTTTTTCATTTGCGGCCTTCCCGCAGGATCTTCGTTCCTCCGTGGGACTTGAACCTCGTGCTGCGGGCCTTGGTTCGCGAACCTTTTGAGCCCCTGCGTAGAGCGTCTCTGAAAGATCTCACTCTGAAGACGGTTTTTCTCGTGGCCATCTGTTCGGCGAGGCGTATTTCCGATCTCCAAGCGCTGTCCTGCCGGGAGCCCTTTTTGTCTTTTTCCCAGGATCGAGTGGTTCTTCGCCCGGTTCCTTCCTTTTTGCCTAAGGTGGTTTCTCCTTTTCACGTGAATCAGGCAGTGTTCCTCCCGGTACTGCCTTCGGGCTCCGTCGGGCCTGCGGACACGGGGCTTCACTGCCTAGATGTGGGTCGCGTGCTTCGTCGTTACTTGAAGGTTACCGAATCTTTTCGAAAAACCGACCACTTGTTCGTGCTCTTCGGTGGCGCACGGAAGGGGGAGGTGGCGGCTAAAGCCTCCATTGCAAGATGGCTCAAAGAAGCGATCGCGTCAGCGTATCTGTTGCAGCAGCGGCCGCTTCCGGAGGGGATTCAAGCCCACTCCACAAGGGCTCAGGCGACCTCTTGGGCGGAGTATAGTTTAGTTCCGCCAGCGGACATCTGTAAGGCGGCCACTTGGTCGTCGTTACATGCCTTCAGTAAACACTATCGGTTGGATGTGTTGGCCGCTCGGGATTCCTGTTTTGGTTCGGCGGTTCTGCGCGCCAGATGGCAAGGTCCCGCCTGGTGTTGACTGCTCTGCTACATCCCGATTGTGGAGGACTAAACTGGAGGACCGCTCAGGAAATGAAAATTACACTTACCTGGTAATTGTAGTTCCTGGAGGGTCCAGTTTAGTCCTCCTTCCCTCCCGAGTATCAGGTTATTTAGTGCGGCGCGCTTTTCCGAACGCTTTGGTCATACGGCGGCTTCCTCTTCTCCGTTCTGCTTCTTTTCGGTCGCGCTTCCTGTAAGTGCTGTTCCTTCTATTGAGCTTTCAGCCAGCTCTCTTGGGATTTTGGTTGTGGACTGTCCTTTTGCTACCGGGGCGTCACTAGCGGCGCGGTGCAGTGTTCTGGCTTCCTCGTTTGGGGAGGGGGCTGATATCTTATTGAGGGGAAAGATTTTATTCTTTAGTCTCCATGTTTTTATATTAGTCTCATGTGTTGCTTCGTTAAGTTTGCTTTGTTACTAGTTCACTGGGGGCTTATGGGAGCTCCGTCTGCATATATCCTACAGAAGATTTGATTGGTCCAGTCTCCATGCTGCAGGAGGAGGTGCACTACCCGATTGTGGAGGACTAAACTGGACCCTCCAGGAACTACAATTACCAGGTAAGTGTAATTTTCATTTAATGCTGCTGAATGGGATATTCAACAGCATTAAGACGGTTAGTGCTGCTAATGCTACTAGATGCCCGACGCTAACCTGCTTAGCATCGGGGCGTGTCATGGGTGGCGACAGCTGCTAACTAGCTAGAAGCGATTTTCAATCTCTACCTGGTTAGTGACCTCCGGGTAAAACTAGGCAAAACAAAAGCTGGCCTCGTTTTACCTGCGGGAGCTCACCTGTTAGCTTCTGCGGCATCGGATATTCAAGGCTGGGGCCGCGTATTTATTTGTGATCTTATATAACACTTTTCCAGAATCAAAGCGGTTTACATCGAACCTGCTATGCCGTCCCAACTGAATATCAGGCCCATGGTTCCCAAAGACCCTGAAAGTCCGCAACACACCAAAAAGGTACTAATCTCCTAATCAAATCCACATGCCAGACCAATACTGCTTACATGCATGCACCAATACATATCTCCCCACTACTAGACAATATTTAAGCAGTCGGCACCAAGTTTTATTTCTCCTCATAGATGATAACTTCACTGAGAGGAACGGCAGAAGTTTGTGAATATTCTAACATGTATCCTAACATCCTGTGCTTGGATGGAGAGTGGCTGTAACCCTACCAGCAGCATTATGGTGGCATTGGGCTTCCAACAAGACAATGGGATAGCCTGCATGCAGTTATATGGCTTTCTTGGGCTTCCAAGGTGGCACTGGACTAATCTGCATGGAGTGACCATGGTTAAAAGCCAGAATTCAATGAGCGTGGGAAAACTGAATGTTTGAGACAATGGCACAGTTTTGGTAGCTGTGTAGGTTATTAGAAAACTTGCCAATAAGGCATTATGGGTGACTGGATTTAGCGCTGGTCTTATAAGACTCTGAGGAAGATAAAGCCTGAAATGGCCTACCATAAGTGGTGGAAAAGGCTGGTACTTCAGAGATTTTAGGCACATTTGGGATGAATATGGAAAGCAATGGGATGATAATGGTTAAAGGTTTAGGTTAACAACACAGGGATGGGAAGCTGGTGTTGAGCATAGTATGCGAATGTATATGTTCATCCACCCAAGAACTAGATGTGCTGATTGATATTTTTCTGCCATTATTTACCATGTTACAAAAAAAAAGAAAACAGTAGGAAAAAAGGAAATATAGGGATTGAGAGAATAAAGGTATAGAGATGAATAGATAAAGAATAAAAGTACAAGGGGAGGGGAAAATCAAAGTTGCAGCCGGTAAGATCCTGAAAGAGTGAAATCCTAAATATTCTTCTCTATAGCATTTTTTTTGTTTTGCAAATTCTTCTTATTAAACAAAGAGAAACAGAATAAAATCAGAACAACCCTTCCAGCCTAATTTCTGGGCCTGTGGATACTTCTTTCTCCGGAGACAAGTAGGGGGATGCAGGCACACTCCAAGGTGAGGTCCTGACTGAGCATTGCATCCCAAATCTCTCTCGGCTCAGAGGAGCTTTGTTGCGCCTCTGAGCATGCGTGCCTGCTTCCCGCTTGCTTGTCGCTGGAGTTCAGGGTTTTTTTCTTGAACCACGCCAAATCTACCACAGGTCTCTCTCTCTCCTTCTTGAGCCCGCTCAACCCCTTCTTCCTTGCGCCACACCACTGGACACAATCGCCACCTCGCTGGCCATGAAAAAAAGAAAAAAAAATACATAGAGAACTTCTCCTCACCCTGCATTGCGGAAGCGCAACTCGGCCGGTCCTAATGGCAGTGTACAGCAGGTAAAACAAAACACAACAACCTGCAAAAGTGCAAATGTAAGGAGAAAGAACAGAACAAAGGCAAATCCAGAGCAAGCTCTGCTCAACGGTTCTATTCGCTTCTGTGGGCCCCCTCCCATTATGTCTGAGCACTCATCCTCTCTCCCCTCATCGGGCTCGGCACAGACATGATTGGGCTCCCAGAGGTCAGCCACAACACCCGGAGGTTTCTCCCCCTGCTATGGCTTCATGGTCAGGGGATCCCCCTCGGCTCACAATGCTGACCGTTGCCACCCCTCCACCACTGCTCCATCCTCTGACACCCAGGGAGCAGCACCAGCATTGGGTCAAAAAGTCAACGGGAAAACACAAGCATCACAAACTTCTCGCTTCCTCAGAAGCCAGTAAGCTCCCCATCAAATACAAGCTCTCTCCCCCGATGCCCAATAGCCCCCTCCTTCGGGGGTCCTTCAACTTCTCAATCCTCCCTATTGCAGAAGTTCATCCAGGACAGCTCCACTCCTACAAGCTACCTCCCCAACCCCCACTATGTGCCCTGGTGTGCCCATCAACCACAGGATTCCCACTCCACAAGGGATCACCTGGTCTCCTCCCCTCATAGACTGGCAATCCCCGCTGCTGCTTGACGAGGACGTGAGGTCACTATGAGCTTACCCATGGGAGATAATCTTCCCTGACCAGGACCTCCAAGAAGAACTGCAGGGCGACCTTTCCTACACACAGTACTTCCAGAAAATCTCTGTGCGCTCGTCTTCAGCAATTCAGACTTACCAACAAGCACGACATCCATTCTATCCTCAAAGCTTGCAATGTCCCCAAAGAGGTTCTTGCACTTCCAGTTCCCCAGATTTTCCAGATCTACAAACTTCCATTTGGAAAACATCGACCTTAGGTAGTGCCACATCTCACCACCTTGACCTGAAGTACAAAGTTCTACCAGCCCCTGGGTTTGAGCAGCCACAGCTTCCCCACCAGTCAGTAGTCTAGGAGGCTGTCCTGAAAAATCACAAAATCACTGTCTCAAACACCTCTGAGAAAAGAACAGCAGACCCTTGATGCCATTGGTCGCAAGTCTTACCATAGCAGCACCCTCGCCATGCGCATCCTAGCCAAAATACAGATGCTGCACTATCATGATCTTCAAGTGGACAACCTTCTCTGAAGAACCAGCGCAGTTGGCCACAGATTTACATGAATCCCTCTACCATATCATCAGTGTCACCTATGACATCCATGATTCAGTAGCGTGTTCTGCAGTCATGGCCGTCTTGACCAGACGACCAGCCTGGCTCTGCGTGTCTAGACTTAGAGAAGACCTCCATAAATGCCTGGAAGATGCCCCTTGCCAGGATAACTGCTTATTTAGTTCCAAGGTTCAGGAGGCAGTCTCTGAAGTAAAGGATCACTCCTCCACAATCCAGCAACTAGAAGCCCAGCCAGCGGAGATGCCTTCATCCACTTGTCGTCCTGCAATGCCTCCTTACTGATATACATATCTCACTACCAGTACTTCCAGCAATTCTACCACGTCGCTGATGCAAACCCTATCCACGGCCACCTCACCAATGTATTCAAAGTCAGACATACACTCAACGCAATCGTCAAGAGAGGAAGACCCAACCACTTCCTCAAATCACCATAACCAAATCCGCCCCCAATTTTTGACTATCTGCCAGTGGGTGGGCACATCTGACACTTTGCAGAGGCATGACAATCCATCACCGCAGACCACTGAGTCCTCTCCATCATTCAGTCGGGCTACCAACTCCATTTTTCCATACAACCCTACCCCCCCCCCCCCGACCTGCTCCCTAAATCAGTGACCTCCTGGGCCCTCACGTGCCTGTACTGGTGCACGAGATAACTCAACTACTCCTGAACGATGCCATCAACTCATTTTGCTCTTTGAAGGAGATCAAGGCTTCTACTCAAGATACTTCCTGATCCCCAAAATATCAGGAGGCCTTTGCCTGATCCTAGACCTCCGCCATCTCAACTTCATCAAGCAGGAAAGATTCAAGATGCACTCCTTAAACACCATCCTTCCCCTGCTCAGCCATCAGGATTGACCTGCCTATACTCCTATCCCCAATCATCACTGGAAATACCTTTGCTTCTCAACCAACACTCCAATACAAAGTCCTCTTATTCAGCCTCTCGTCTGCCTCCAACATCTTCACAAAGTGCCTAGCCATGGCAGCCATCCACCTGCAAATGTCAGGGCCATTATGTATATCCTATCTCGATGACTGGTGCATCTCAGGACACCAATGTTCAAACCATCCAGTCCACCTCAGTCACTCTCAGGCTCTCAGCTTCATCTTGAACATGCAAAAGCCCAAGCCCATTCCTCAACAGCAGCTGGACTTCATCAGGGCACGTCTAGATGCTCTACAGGCCAGAGCCTTCTTTTCTGAACAGATGACTCAAGCCTTAAGACTTCTCAGCGTCAATCTCGCTGCATATCATCGGCCTGCATGCTCCTATGACTACTGGGGCTTATGGCCACTTGCATACAGAATACAGATAGTACCACTGGCGAGGCTACACATGTGCCCCTTTACAATGGCAACTCAGGCTCAACTGATGCCAACATTCCCAGTCTCTATGCACTATGATTCCCATGGGAGGCACACTTTGAACAGTCCTCCACAACAGCCTTCGCTGGTGGACAATTCCATTCCACCTTTCAGTCGATTGTCCTGTCCAAGCGGCTGCCTCATCAACTCACCATGACCACTGATGTTGTATGTGTGTTCCCCAGCCATGTGTGGAAACCTTTCTACAAAAGGCACATGGTCCCTTCAGGAAAAAGCCCTGCACTTCAACAATCTGGAGCTCCAGGCCGTATACTATGCCCTCACCATATCTGCCCACTGGGTGCGTCATGTTGGGGTTTTTCGTCCTCTTGTTAATTTTCGTGGCTGCAGGGTTCACCCCAACATGTGTAAAGCACAGGACCCTCTTTCAAATAAAGTATTGTGCCACTGAAGTAAATTAGAAACTTTATTGTCAGGTATGTAATATCACAAGCTTTGCAAGTTTAAAATCAGTGCTCTAATCTCTATATTACAAATCAGCATGAAAAAGGAAAATGGATATAAAATTGTCTTTATGCGCAAAGCACCTGAGGTCTCCTATGAAGGGTCCCGGGGACAGAGTAGTGTTGCTCTCGAAAGAGCGTGTGCCAGTCTGTCCATCTATCAGAGTTTCTCTCCTATATTTATACTCATTTTTTAGGCTTGTGAAACAGAACTGCTGATAAGCAGATTTCCTCTCCTTCTTGTTCCTTAACCTCTTGCCCTCTGCTTTCCCCTTGTGGCATCCTGTCTTCTCATTCTCCTGGCCTATGTCAGAGGAGGGAGGAACCAGACCAGCCTTGCAAGCGCAGAGTCACAAAGGACCCACGTTTGTGTTACTTTCTTTTTATTTCTAAATTGCAGATCTACTGCCACTAACAGGAAAAGTGGCAGCAGGGACAGGCAGCGCAGGGGATCAGCAGAGGTTACTGCTGAATCGGCAGGCCCCTTCCCTTGCTGCCCTTCAGAGCTGCTGCCCTGTGCAAGCCCATGGCTTGCACGGTGCGTTGTGCCAGCTCTCTCTGCCCAACAGCCCTTGGAAAATCATCCCATGGTCCATAAAACCAGAACCCTCTCGATGATGCCATCCAGGGAGCCATGCATTCATCTCTAGGATGCAAGCTTCTCTGCCTTGGCCTTTACTCTCACCAGGGAGGATTGAGGAGACCACCACCTGTGTACCTATTTGTTTCACCCTCTCTCCCAGAGCCATTAAGTCACTCTTGATATGCTTTGGGGGATACCTAGCAGTATCATTTGTGCTGACATGGATGATTAGCAATGGTAATAGTCAATAGATTTGAGTCTTGGTAAACTATCCATAACGTTTTGATTTTGGCACCTGGAGAACAGTAACACTCTTCAATATCTCCCTCCTTATGAGCCCTCTCCCACCTCTTCTTTGCCAGGTCACCACACAAGCCAGACAGGCAGCTCAGGCATGGCCTACAATGATGCAGCATAAACCAGAGCCGAGCCCCACTGGCCCCTACTGGAAGTCTCCAGAAGAATTCCCTCACTTTTTGATAACCGAAGACACCAACTGTGACAGCTTCTTCATCTCAAAGGCCAAATAGGAGTCAGAAATCAGTGGTTGCACTGCCACATCCCATCCCGATTCGCTGCTACCCTCACTTTATGCTATCTTCGCCAAGCTTAGGCCACTTATCTCCAGCAGTTGAGTCAGTGGAGGAAAGAGAGCTTCCCCAAAGCCTGTTCTCAGATCTTGAAAAGCTGTTTTTAGGCTCTGGTAGCTGCAGGGCAGCATCCCTCTTGGGGACCAAGGCACCAGCCTCCTCACTGGGGGACTCAAGGCCCTCTGGTATCTCCCCATCTGGTGGCAAGTGGGTTAAATTTTCCTGCTCTTCATTTTTGCCGGTATAAATAAAAATGCGTTACAAAGTAATAGCTCATGAAACCTGAGGCTACAAACAATGAATGAGTGTTAGTCAAACATACATTGTTTCTAAACTAATTAGAAACAAAACCCAATGGCATTCAACAGATGGTGTTAAGAAGCCTCAGCAATGGGGGCATGGTGTAACTTGTAACAGCGTAGCACATAGTCTGCTGCACCTCATCCTGTACTTCAAAGCCCCTAGTATTTTCTTTCATCGGCTTCACAGAATGTTTTTCAATTTTCTAAATGCATTTAAAATGAATTGAAACCACTTATCTGCAATGCAGTTAACACCTCAGAGTCACCAAAGGGTTAGTAGTGGGGGACAAAAGATGTTGACTCGAGTTTCACCCTTTCAATTCTAAAAGGCTGCTTCAGGGCTTGAAACCCCCCCCCCCCCTCTTTCTTCAGGATGTTGTCACGACTCTGCACATTATAGAGCCCCCTCTGGTGAAGACTTCACAAGAGGAGCCTATTTTAGAGGGATTGCTGCATCCCTTGGCTGCTTTTCCTTTCAGGAGCCCTTGTAAAAGCTTGTGTTCTCTCAGTGGGAGACACAAGATCAGGATGCTCGGCTGTATCATCTACCTCAAGAGGATGTCCTGGACATGGGAGGGTCAAAACCAATAACCATTCTGGAGGAAGGTAGCTCTGCATTGAAGGAAATGCGTGATAGGAGGTTAGAAGCACTCCTTAACAATGTCTTCACAGCTTCAGCCTTAGGTACTTGGGCAATGCTTTGTGCAGGCATGGTGGCCCGAGTGTTCTTATGCTGCTTCGAGCAACAGCTAGACAGTTCAGTGCAATGTTCCCTCTAATTTTCTGTAGGCTGTGTGCGCATAAAATATCAGCTGTGTACAGCTTTTGAAGGAAGGTTAAATTTTTGTGCGCCACATAACGACACTCGGAGTTATATACTTTAAAATTTGACTACACGTCAGAATACAGTATGTACACCACATTGATTTTAATCAAATTAAATGAAAATAGACGATTACTAAATGAAGCGGGAAATTTCTAGTAAATACAATCATAACTTTTAAATTTTAAGACGTCTGTGTTGTTTTCTTTCAGAATCAGAGCTGTAATTTTTGTGCGCTCTGTTGTAAAGTATGTGCGCTCGCTCGGCGAGGTGTGTGCGTGCGCACACGCGCACAGCTTAGAGGGAACAGCAGTTCAGTGATACTGAGACTAGACTCTTGAGCATAGTTTGTGATGGATGACCATAGCGGCGGCTGTTGTGGCCCAAAGGTGGCAATGGCTCTGTGATACGTCAAAACTGCAGCTGAGCAAGCTCACCTTTAAAGGGCAGATTGCTTTTTGGGAAGGATCTAGAGAACCTGGTGAAAGACCTTGGAGAGGGTTCCCCACAGAGGCTCCCAGAAGATAAGCCCAGATCTTGCAGGGGTTCTTCATATAGGGCTCAACTGGGGGGGGGGGAGAGCATGGGGGTGGTTTAGCACCAAAAAGAGTTCAGATATAGCCTATTCCTCTTATGACTCTACACCAGGGGTTCCAAAACCTGTCCTGGTGCCTGCTCAGCCGGTCAGATTTTCCGTATATCCACAATGACTGAATGAGAGAGATTTTCATCCAGTGGAGGCAGTGTATGCAGATCTCTCATATGCATATTTATCATAGCTGGGAGGCAGGTTTGGGAACCCCTGGTCTGAACCCAAGAAAGGTCTGTCCCTTTTGGGCATCCTAGTAACCTCAGGATTCAACAGGCCCCTCCTTGGGAATTGGTAAGCCCTTGCAATTAGATCCAATGGGTCCCTTCCAAGAGACACATGGTCAGGGGTCATCTCCAGCTGTTATACTTGGAATGAACCTTGTCAGACGGCTGCCTGGGTGAGAATCTTCACACTCTTGGCAAGTGCATATTTCTATATGATTTGCAAGGTATTGTGGGCAATGTAGTTCATTCACACCAGACACAGCTGCTGACAATAGTTTAGTTGTGCTCTTGGGTAAAGCCAATAAGATATTTATTTATGGGGTTATTTCTCCCAACACAGATATGCTTGGTAGCACATAAAATCAGGTAACTTGCTTTCAGTGTTAACTTGGAAAAACAAAGTCAAAATCAGGAAAACAACAAATGAAAAGCCACAAAGCAAGAAACAAACTGTTCTTTTCAGATTAACTTCTGATTACTTCCCACATAGATTCAAAAGTGATTCTCTTCCTAGCTCACAAGCAATTAGGTAAGGCTTAATTGCTAGCAGTTATCCAGCTGAAACCCCTTTAGCTGGCTTGCTTTCTACTGTGTGGGTCAAATCCTGCTTCAGGAGCTTTTCTGAGTAGATTAAAGAACAAATTTGTATTTCTTTGTGATGGTTGCTGTACTTTATAACAGAAAGTTACCAACGGAGTTTAGATAGAGAGCAGTCCATATAAATAGGATCTTCATCTGCAATCATACCCCCATCTTCAACAAGCATAGGTTCAATATCAGGGATTGGCACAGATGAATCTCTCAATGGAGCACTTTCAGGAGAATACTTGTTTCCCTGCTGTCTTTCAAGGTTATAGCTAGGGCATAGATCAGTGTTCATACCTGAGCTTCCATTACTGCTAGAGTTCCTCTCTATATAGCCTGGCCAGTATGTAGTCCAGTTCTTATGTCCAGCCTTCCAATCCAGATCCCTGGACACTGGATCTCTCTTCACATACCTTCTGGCACGGGTCTTAGGGTCTCTTCCACGTGCAGCCGTCTCCCTCACAGGTAGCCTCTGGTGATTCCTAGCTCTGCAGCACCATTCCTCTGGCTTTCCCCAGTCCAATGGTGTATGCTGGCCCTTGGAGTACCTCCCAGTATACGTACTGCTTTGGACTCTTCTAGACCTCTCAAAGGCTTTTCTCCTCTTTCTTCCAGAGGGTCTCTTTCCCTCTGTCCGTCCGGTTTGGCTTCTGCTTCTGATAATCCTTCAGATAAAACTGATGATCCTTCTCTGTATATCCAAGGTGATCATGAAGATGGTCCTCTGTAGAATAAACTCTACTCTTATTCTGCTTAGATGAGTGCTCCTCCCTAACACAGCGCAGCTGTGCTGAATCAGGCCCTGCCCTTTGAGATGAGTGCTTAGGGATTACCTCATAGCCCTCCTGATTGAACACACGTTTCCCCACTTCAGCTCCTCTAATGGCTGTTGGAAACCTGGTGCATTCTGGGACTGGTAGTCTTTTATGGGAAAATTCTGTTTCTTATTTCTACCAGAACTGACAGGTTGCTTGTTCAGAGTCACTTCACCTTTTCTATAGCTCCTTCCTGAGCTATGATAAGCTTCCTTATCACAACCTGCATCACATCAGATTAATGGGTCCTTGAAGAGAGTTGCACTTTGGAGTTTGTGGAGCCTCTTTGGGACACCTTTTTTGAGTCTACTTGTGGCTTCTTAACTCAGAGTGGGTTAATTGCAGGCTATTATACTCATGCTCTCCATAGAACAAGGTCAGATGTGGTATTACATTTACTTTGTGGCGCTAAAAAAAAGCTTGTCCTTCCCGACCCATTTTGTATCTGAAGGCAGTCATTGCGAAGCTAAGAGTGCCCCCTTCTGCATGGAGACTCTCAGGCCAGTCATTGTGTTTGTTCAGCAAAGGGAGTTTCTAACATCATTGGACTTTTCTGACGTTTACTTCTATTTTATGATCTGGGAGCAACATCAGCAGTTCCTCCGCTTTTTTTGCGTCCTAGGCTAGCATTTAAATTTTCGTGCTCTGCCTTTTGGCCGGACGACAGCACCTCACACTGCACACCTTCTCAGAGTTTGTGGTGCTGATGGCCTTTGTGCGGGAATCTGGGTTCAATGTTTCAAAATGTTCAATGTATGGTTCCTTTGTTTTATGTAAACTGCCCCTGATCTCTGGAAGGAGCGGTATATAAAAGTTTCCAAATAAATAAATAAAAATAAATAAACTCCATGAAGAAATCCAGAATGAACACTACCAAGGTGATCAGGTGGTTGGAGAAGATGAGATGCGTAATTAACTTCCCCAAAAGCAGCCTAGTTCTCTCTCAGGACTTTGGAGTATCTGGGTACATACATCAGCATTCATTTGAACAAGGTGTTTCTCACTCCATAAAGGTTAGACCACCTGCAGCTCAACGGTTTTTGCTCTTGGGCAGCTCCCAGGGCCTGGGATTACCTGCAATTCCTGGAGTCAGTGGGATCAAGTTTGGAACTGATACGTTGGGGCTAGGATAAACATGCACCCCCTGCAGGGACACTTTTGCTTAGGCCTCTAAATCCTTGGCCTGTGTGGAGGGCTTTTGAGAGACAGTGTTCCTTGCAGGTCCTGGTTGCTAGGAAGGCTTTGTGTCTTTCTTATAGTCTGAGTTGGACAAAGATTTAGCTCTGAACGGCCAAGGTTCAGGTGGTGGCCCTCACATGCTACTCAGGGGTGTGTTCAGTGAGTGTCCTTAGTGACGCACACTTTTGTGGCCTGCTTCCTCAAGGGGATGAAGTCTGTGCATCTGATTGTACCGCAGTTGAAGGTGCTGAAAAATTCCTCTTGAGCCCCTTCAGAGGCCTTTCTCAAGGATTTGACCCTTAAGTGGTATTCCTGGTGGCTGTTGCATCTGCCAGAGCTCCAGATCGTCATGTAGGAGTCTTTCCTGGTCATCTTGATAGCACCTATCTCTCTGAGAACAGTACTCTCTCCTGAAGATGCTGTCTTCCTTTCATCTTAATCGGTTTGTGATCCTGTTCTCCTCCTTAGAGGAGGACTTTCAGATAGACTATTTGCTGCCCTGTTGGATGTCAGGAGGGCATTAATGAAGTTTCTGGAATATACTAATTCCTTCCGTTGGTCAGGCCATCTTTGTCCTTTTCAGTGGTCCAGGGAAAGGACAGGTAGCAGCCAACTACTCAATTGCCCATTGGATTAAAGTGGCTATATAGTTCACTTACCTTCTTGTTTGGAAATGCATGACAGAGGTAGTCAGAGCTCACTTCGCTAGGGCACAAGCCACCTTCTGGATGGTCTCTGCCTTGGTGTCTCCAGAGAACATTTCTACGGCACTGCAGGTTGCATGTGGGAGTGGAGCAGATGGTGCCTTTTGTCAGAGCTGTTCTCTCTCTCGTGTCACCTTCTTCCCACCTGAGTCTTGACTGCTTGGTTATGGGTATGTCCCACTTGTCTGGACTGGTCTAGCAGGATGATAAGGAAGGAGAAATTTTCCATACCTGCTAATGTCCTTTCCTTAGTCCACGATTTGCCCTGGTCGATTACTCCTACAGGTTTGGGAGCCCTTCTGCCTTCTAGCTGCATTTTCAATATCGGTGCCAGATGCATAGTCAAGTATAAGAGAGCCAAAAGTTTGTACAAAGTTATTGAAGCCATCATAAAAAAACAAAATTACTGAACATGTAGATAGTCATGGCTTAATGGGAGACAGCCAATATGGCTTTGGCCAAGGAAGGTCTTGTCTTACTAATCTGTTACGTTTTTTTGAAGCTGTGAATAAACAGGTAGACAAAGGTGAGTCGGTTGATAAACTGTATCTGGATTTTCAGAAAGTCTTTGACAAGGTCCTACATAAGAGACTTTTGGCAAAATTAAAAAGTCATGGAATATGATGCAGCGTACTATTGTGGATCAGGAACTGGTTAAAAGATAGAAAGCAGAGGGTAGGGCTAAATGGCCAATTTTCCCAATGGAGAAAGGTGAATAGTGGAGTACCCCAGGGATCTGTGCTGGGTCTGCTGCTTTTTAACATATTCATAAATGACCTGGAAATGGGAATAATGAGTGAGGTTATCAAATTTGCAGATGAGACAAAACTATTCAAAGTTGTTAAACCCCTGAGGATTGTGGAAAATTGCAAGAGGACCTTGATAAATTGGAAGACACGGCATCCAAATGACAGATGAAATTTAATGTGGACAAATGCAAAGTTATGCACCCAGGAAAGAAAAACCCAAACTATGGTTACATGATGCAGGGTTCCACAATAGGAATCACTACCCAGGAAAAAGATTTCGGCGTCATCATGGATAACATGTTAAAACCCTCTGCCCAGTGTTCAGCAGCGGCCAAGAAAGCAAATAGAATGCTAGGTATCATTAAAGAAAGGAATGGAGAATAAAACAATAATGCCTTTGTATCGTTCCATGGTGCAACCGCACCTTGAATATTGTGTGCAATTCTGGTCGCCGTATCTTAAAAGGGATATAGTGTTATTAGAAAAGGTACAGAGAAGAGCCACCAAAATGGTAAAGGGGATGGAAGGATACCCCTATGAAGAGAGGCTAAAAAGGTTAGGACTCTTTAACCTGGAAAAGAGACGGCTGAGGGGAGATATGATAGAGGTCTATAAATTAATAAGACTAGGGGACTTGCAATGAAGCTACAAGGTAACCTATTTAAGACTAATAAGCGAAAATATTTTTTCACTCAACGTGTAATCAAACTCTGGAATTTGCTACTGGAGGATGTAGTAAAAGCTGTTAGTGTAGCCGGGTTTAAAAATGGTTTGGACAAGTTCTTGGAGGAATGGTCCATAAACCATTATTAAAGTTGACCCAGTATATCCACTACTTGCCCCGATACTAGCATTGTGGAACCTTGATCTTTTGGGGAAACTGCTAGGTACTTGTGACCTAGATTAGCCACTGTTGGAAACAGGATACTGGGCTTTGATGGACCTTGGTCTGACCCAGTATGGCATTTCTTATGTTCTTATGTTAACCCTGTTTCCTGCAGATTAACTCTAGATGCTGATGTTGGTCAACTCCATCCTGCCAACTAGTTCTTATTTTTGTTCCCTTTTTCCTAATCTAGGGGCCCAGGTGGCATTTTTTCAATAGCTGTGTAGTTTTCAGAGCCGATAAGGTCAGCACCTCTCATTGTGTCAGCTCTATGATTTCAGGATGTTAGCACATTCCATAGCTCAAACTGCTTATTCTGCAATTCCAGGGTGGAAGGGTCAGCAGGCTGTTTCTTACTTAGGTCTGGAACTGAAGACGTTAGCACAAGATGGAAGACAATAGTCCAACCTGAGACAAGGGTACCTGAAGGGGATTCATTTTCCCCTCAGTCACAAGACTATCCTCATATGCACAGACAACCAGGTTTCTATATTCTATATCAACAAACAGGGCAGCACAGGTTCGCTTCAACTCTACCGCAAGCCGGTAATCTCTGGACCTTTGCCCTCTCAATAGGAGCAACTGTACAGGTGACCACTCTTCCCAGGACTCTGAATCAGCTAGCTTTTATTTTATTATTGCAGAATTTGATTAACCACCGTTCATAACATCAGGGCTGTGTACATAGTTACAAATAGCAGAGGCCGAAGACAAAAAGGAAAGGAACTACAATACTGATAGGAAAGAAGCACAATCACACCATAGAGGAGAGAGAAGCAAGGTGGCCCTTACAGGTCAGGAGAGGGGAGGTCAAATGCTAAGCAAAAGAGGTGCATCTTGAGGAGGGTCTTAAATTTAGCATGTGATTGTTCTTGGTGAAGAGTGAGGAGGAGGGAATTCCAGAGAGAAGAATGCAGTATGGAGGGTCTGTTCCAACCAAGCCAGGGTGGGGGTTATGGACAGAGCAAAGGGTGTGAGGCACTGAGCGGTAGTGCAGAGAGTCAGCTAGATATTGCCGTGTGTGGATATGTAGGGCCTTATGGGTAAGAATCAGGATTTTATAGGAGATACGGTGTGAAACAGGCAGCCAACGTAGGTTAATGAGGTGCGGTGTAATGTGAGCAAAACAGGAGTTACGTGAGAGGATCCTTGCTGCAGTATTCTGAATTAATTGCAGACAATGGAGTTGAGTTTGAGGGAAGCCTGCAAAGATTATATTGCAATAGTCAATCCGAGAGATTACCAATGAAAGCAGAAGAGTGATGAGGGCAAGCAAGGGCAAGATGTCATGGACAGAGCGAATTTGACAGAGGAGGAAATGCAAGTGGCGGGACAAAAAAAAAGAGATAAGATCCTGAAAGGAAAGAGCAGAGTCCAGAGTCACCCCAAGGTAGCGCAGGGAAAAGACTAAAGGGACTGGCGCGCCAAGGAGAGTGGGGGAAAGAGATGGAGGAGGGGGGGTCTAGAGAAAACCAGATCGCTGAAGTTTTGGCAGGGTTCAGATGCAAGAGATTAGAGCCCAGTCAGTCTGCAACAGCACATAAGCAAGTGTTAAGTCACCAAACTAGACCCACATAAGTGGTCCCTCGACCCCAAGACCCTTCAGGATGTCTCTGCTGCCTGGGGAGAACCGGATGTGGACCTCTTTGCCAATGCCAAATGCCTGGTCTTCTGCTCCATCTGCACATACCCGCAGCACTGGGCACCTAATGCCTTTGCCATGGATTGGTCGCAGGGCCGTCTCTGTTTTTCCTCTGTTCTTGCTCATCACACGGGTTCTGCTCAAGACCAAACAGGACAGAGCCTTAACAACTCTGGTTTCCTCATCTCCAGACACTCCTGCAGGAGCCTTCATGCCATTGGGAGTCCAGCTCGGACTTTTGACCCAGTACCAGGGCCAACTACTACACCCCAACCTTCAGAGCCTTTCCCTCATGGTATGGCATCTTCAGGGCACCAAGCACTAATCGCTTTCCTGCCACAGGAGTCATCACCGTCATATCTGCATCCTAAAGGCTGGCAACTCAGCGTTCCTACCAGCGTAAGTGCTTTCATTTCACAAGCTGGACAGCCTCCAACGATCTGGATCCAGTCCAATGCTCCATAGGCCATGCACTCTCTTACCTCCTTTCACCTGTCCAACTTGGGTCTCCAGACCACATCAGTCCGCTATCATTCAAAAACATAGAAACATGATGGCAGAAAAAGATCACATGGCCTATCTAGTCTGCCCTTCCATATCAACTACTACAATAGTCCCCTTTTTTCCTTTAGAGATCCTCTGTGTTTGTCCCATGCTTTTTTAAATTCAGATACTGTCCTCATCTCTATCACTTCCATTGGGAGACTATTCCACACATCTACCACTCTTTCTGTAAAGAAATAGTTCTGCATATTACTCCTAAGTCTATTCCCTTTCATCCTCATCCTATGTCCCCTCATAGCAGAGATTGCTTTCAATTGAAAGAGGCTTTCCTCCTGTGCATTTATGCCACAGAGGTATTTAAACATCTATATCATATCTCCTCCATCCTGCCTTTTCTCTAAAGTATATATATTAAGATCCTTAGGTCTGTCCTCATATGCTTTATAACAAAGACCAGTAACCATTTTAGTAGCCACCCTATGCTCCGACTCCAACCTGTTTATATCCTTTTGAAGGTGTGGTCTTCAGAACTGCACACACAACTCCAAACAAGGTCACACCAAAGACTTATACAGAGGCACTATTACCTCATTTTTCCTGCTGGCCTTTCCTCTGCCTATGCACCCAAGCATCCTTCTAGCTTTTGCCATTGCCTTTTCTACCTATTTAGCCACTTTAAGATTGTCAGATGCAATCACGCTCAGGTCCTGCTCTTTTTTTTGTGGACAGAAGTACTTCACCCCCTACTGCTCCCTTGGATGTCTGCAGCTCAAATGCATGACCCTGCATTTTTTAGCATTAAATCTCAGCTGCCAAATTCTAGACCATAAGTCAAATTTAGCTAGATCCCTCCTCATGTTAACCACTACTTCCTGGGTGTCTACTCTATTGCAGATTTTGGTATCATCCTCAAAGCGTAGTTACTCACCTGCAATAGGTGTGCTCCAGGGTCAGCAGGAATCAGTCCTCAAATATGGGTGCTGATGGAGCCCACATGGCGTATTTCCCCAGCTTTCAAAGAAAGCCTTTGGGATATGCTACCACACATAAGTGGTCCCCTTCCCACCCAAGGGTGTCATCTTGCTCAGTCAGATGACATAGCTAGGACGGTAGTAAAAAAAACTAAAACAAGGTAGGGAGGCAACTCCCTGGGGAGGAGGGAGGGTTGTGAGGACCGATTCCTGCTATCCCTGGAGAACATATGTTATAGGTGAGTAACTATGCTTTCTCCAGGAACAAGCATGAACTCAGTCCTCACTTATGGGACTCCCTAGCTCCAGGCTACTGAGGACCGAACCACGACAGCACCAACAGCGACCAAGTCGGGTAGTCATGAGTTTCAGAAGATGAGTCCCTACTGAGAGACTCTGCAAGACCCTAGTGTCCAGCGGCACCATCTCTCCAGCAGCCTGAACACAGAAGGGTCAGAGGGCAGGAGTTTCCTATACCCCAAAAAGATAACATAAGAACATAAGATATGCCATACTGGGTCAGACCAAGGTCCATCAAGCCCAGTATTCTGTTTCCAACAGTGGCCAATCTAGGTCATACGTACCTAGCAGTTTCCCCAAGGGACACAGGTTCCACAATGCTTGTATTGCTTCAAGCATTGATATCCTGGGTCCCTTCTTAATAATGGTTTATGACCAGGCAGCATGGCGGTGACCTAGACAGGCTCTGCCGACTTACCCTGCAAGAGGAGAAATAAGCAACCCCCCCCCCCCGGTGTAGAAAAAGAACGGAGTGAGACAGGAGTGAGGACAGTGACACCCTCCGAGCGATTCGAAGGAGTTTGGACTGGCCGCGGCTGCACGCAGCGCAATTCAGGCTGACGGTGTGCGAACACAGTGAACGGCGGCGGGCTCTGAAGTGTTTCCCCCCCCCTCCTCACTGTGGATAGCGACGGAGTCCGGAGCTCGTGGGTGCAGTCTGCTCGGGGGAGAGCCCCAGAGTCGTGGGGCGCTGTGCTGCTGGCCGCGAGCGAACGGCGAGGCGAGGACTTCCCCTTGCGGCCGAATCAGAGCGGGGTTTCCGGTGGCGTTGGCGCTCCTAGACCGCGTGGCAGCACCAAGGTGAAAGGGGCAGCTGAGAAGACCAGGACTGTTGCAGATCTGACCCCTGCGAGAGCTGGAATTGCAGCCTAGCAACCTTGAACAGTGCAGGGGCCCCGGATACATCAGGAGGGAGTTCAGTTGCTGCAGTATATGCTATGCTTATGACCCACTGTGCACACCTTTCGGTCCTTTCTCCTTGAGCATCCACTTTGGCCCCCACCTGGGACTCTCAGGGCTGTCCAAACTACGCTGATTGTTTAATCAGTTGAGCCCTACTAGGGCAGTGGAATACAACATAAGAGTTCAGATAACAGGAGTGGGCCATGCGGAGACAACTGAGTGGCCTTGCCACAGTGTTGGGTGGCTGGCCTGTCATACTTCTGTGACTGGATGGCTGGCAAAAAGACTGGGATGGACTTAAAAACCTTTTCCTTCAAAGGGGGAGTAGGAGTGAAACCACCTGTCAACAAGCTGGCGGTGGTGGAGGCGGGAGATGGAGTTGGAGGTGGCGCGACGGGCAATGGCGGCGAAATTCAGAGCCTGCGTGCAGACCTGAAAAGCTGGTTTGAATCTACACAATCAGAGTTATCTACCTTTAAGTTGGAGGTTCAGAACTGGTTTAAGGAGTTGAAGGGCGATATGCTAATACTTGGCACCCGGCTGGAGGAGCTGGAAAATAGAGCAGAGGAGCATGATGAACAGCTCGGGGTTGCTGCCCAGCGTACCGCCGTGCTGGAAGAAGCACAGGGTGACATACTACAAAAATTGGAAGATCTCGAAAACCGATCCCGCCGCTCGAACATTCGAATACGGGGCCTCCCGGAAGGGGAAGGAGCAGTCAACTATGTCGTTCTAGCGGAAGAGTTCTGTAGCGCTGTTCTGAAGGCTGCCGACATGGATGTGGAAGGGGTGTGCCTCAGAGTGGATCGGGCTCATCGGTCTCTAGGCCCAAGGCGTGATAATAGAGCCAGAGATATTGTCTGTTGCCTGCATGAATACCGGTCCAAAGAACTGGTGTTCAAGGCGGCTCGGAAGTTGGGGAAACTCAACTGGCATGGGGCGGATGTGGAAGTGTTTGCTGACTTATCTAGTATCACTATGAAAAAGCGCCAGGAGTACCAGCAGGTGACGAGGCAGCTTCATGAAGAGAATGTGCGTTACCGGTGGCTGTTTCCTGTGGACCTGCAGTTCACTATTAACACAAAATTCTATGTGGCACATACAGTAGAGGCAGCCATTTCAGGACTGAAGCAGGCGGGATGGTCCAATCTCCCGACATCTGTACCAGGCGATCAGAGAGCGAGAGAGGGCGGAGACCTCCCCAAACGACCCCAGACGAGTTGGAGTAGAGTGTCCGGCGGGGAGCGGAGGCTACGAAAGACGAAGCCAGCCTTGCAGCCAGCAGAGTTGGCCACCTGAACTGTGGTGTACCAGTTTGATGGACCTAGATATTGGTTTGGCAATCCTGTCGGGTCTGTGGGGAGGGTATGCTGGAGAAGCGGGTAAGAAAGGGGGTATATTTGTAATTTTATATGTTGCCAAGCGAAACCTTTTGGGGTCTTAGAATTGGTGTCTGCTGCAGGGGTTATTCTTATCTGCTGGGGTGTGAGTGGTTCTAGGGTGGGGGAATTGGGTGAGTGAATGGAATGATTATATTAATAAGCGGGGAAGTATAGAGGTGTGTATACTCATGCGGGGGGAGGGTTTATGCAGTGAGCAGGGAGGCTGTCCTGGTTGACGTGACCTGGAACCGATCTACTTGCTGGATTGGGTGGTGAGATGGGGGGTGGGGGGAGGGGGGTCGGAGGGAGGGGGAGCGGGGGGGGGTGGGAGTGGGTGGGAGGGGGGAGGGTGGGGGGGGGAAGGGTGAACGGGGGGACAGGGGTGGCTCTGGCTTATGGAGTGAAGGGGAGAGTCTATGGCCGCACTTAAGTTGGTGACTATTAATGTTAGGGGTCTGAACTCCTACTATAAGAGACAATTGCTTTTTAAAGAGTGTTCTCGACTGGAGGGGGATGTAATTTTTGTTCAGGAGACCCACTTGCTCCCTAAAGACGAAGGTCGCATGCGACACCCTCGCTTCCCACAACAGTATTTTGCCTCCAATAAGTTGGAAAAGAAAAAAGGGGGAGTGGGACTATTGTTGTCCAACAGGGTGCTGGGGAAGGTTGAGGAGGTGATTAGGGACAAGGGGGGGCGTTATGTGTTGGTTAAGTTACGATGGGGACAGCAGCTGTATACTTTGGCTAGTGTTTATGCTCCCAACACTGACCAGGCAGCCTTCTTTGGGGAACTGGAGGCAGTTCTTGTAAGTAAGGGGGAAGGGCAGCTAGTTTTAGGGGGGGATTTTAATGTGGCCCTCAATCCTTTAGTAGATACCTCAAGAGGTGCATCGTCCATGACGCGGAAGCATCGCTTCCGTTTGAAGCGTATGATGGAAACCCTGGAGGTGGTGGATCTTTGGCGAGAGGTGCATCATGGCGAACAGGACTATTCGTTTTTCTCTTCCGTGCATGGGGTGTATTCTCGCATTGATATGCTGTTTATTGATAAATCTTTGCTGGCTGGAGTGGCGGATTGTGAAATTCGAGAACGGACGTGGTCGGACCATGCCCCTGTTGTTTGTACTTTAAAACTTGGTAACTCAAGACCTGCAAAGCGGTGGTGGAAGTTGAATGAGTCCCTGTTAGACGATGCGGAGGTGGTGAAACAAATACGGAGAGACGTAGAAGAGTATTTGCTCATGAATGATAATGGGGAATGCTCACCGGGAATTGTTTGGGATTGTCTGAAGGCGGTGGTCCGCAGGAGGCTGGTAGCTCTAGGTGCCCTTAAAAAGAAATTGCGGTTGGAAAAGCAATCGGAATTGTTGGCCGTGATTGGTGAGCTGGACATGCGTCTGAAGCGGGGGCCGCAGGATGTATCCGTGAAAGGGCAGTTGAGGAAGGCACAGTTGGAATTGAGTGATCCGGCACAAATTAAACATGCTACAGCAGAGGTTTTTTGAATTCGGCAATAAGGCAGGTAGGATGTTTAGCGCGTAGGGTCAAGAAATTGGCTGCCAGGAATGCTATAGTGAAAGTGAAAGGGAAGGAGGGCAGATTGCTGTGGCTGGGGAAAGAGATTGAAGACCGGTTTGTCCAGTACTACCGGGAGCTTTATACGCCGGAAACTGTAGTACCAGAGGCCGCGATCAAGGACTTTTTGGATACTGTCCGACTGCCTAGTTTGTCTAGTGCGGAATCGGAGGGTCTCTCACTTCCTATTGGGGAGAATGAGGTCCTGACAGTGATTAAAGGCCTGAGGGCCCATAAGGCCCCCGGCATGGATGGGTTTCCCAATCGCTTTTATAAAGTTTTTGCGGGGTGCTTGGTCGGGCCTTTGGTGAGAATGTATAACTCCTTTAAGGGTGATAGTATATTGCCACCCTCCCTGAGGTTGGCGGGGGTCAGTATTTTATATAAGGAAGGGAAGGATCCTTTAGAATGTGGCTCTTATAGGCCTATATCCCTTTTGGGCAGCGACCTTAAGATTTTTACTCGAGTCTTAGCAAATCGGCTGCTTCCGTTTCTGGGGAAGCTGGTACACCCAAATCAATCCGGCTTTGTGCCCGGAAGATACACCTCCGATAACATTCGGAGAGTGTTGAATTTAGTATGGCATGGGGGTAGGGCGGGGGCAGAGATGGCCTTGCTAGCTGTGGATGCTGAAAAAGCATTTGATAGGGTGAGCTGGCCCTTTCTATTCATGACACTAGAGCGGGTGGGGATAGTGGGGCCATTTTTGGACTGGGTGCGAGCCCTGTATCAGCATCCAATGGCCTGCCTAAAAGTTAATGGTTCTACCACCCAAGCTTTTGAATTGCATAGGGGGACAAGGCAGGGGTGCCCACTTTCCCCCCTGCTTTTTATACTCGCCATGGAACCGCTGGCCCAGAGGATAAGGGATTGTGCGGAGGTGCGGGGTGTAGTGGCGGGCGCGACGCACCATAAGATTTCCCTCTTTGCCGATGATGTCCTGTTTTTTGTCTCCGACCCTTTGAGATCCTTTCCGGCAATTTTAGAGGAATTGACCACTTATGGTGCCTTGTCAGGGTTTCGTATGAACCCCATGAAGTCAGAAGTACTGAACCTCACAATAGGTAGGGAGACAGTGGAGGCCCTGAAGAAGTCCTTCCCTTTCCGGTGGGCCAAATCTAGCATTCGGTACCTTGGGGTGCAGCTCACCGGCCAGAGCCGGAATCTATTCCAGGAGAACTATTTACCTGCTCAGGGTAAGGTACTTCGGGAGCTTGAGAGGTGTGGGGGGCCTTCGAGATCTCCTGGCTAGGTCGAATAGATTTGATTAAGATGATTTTGGTTCCTCGACTCCTCTATCTGTTTATGAACCTGCCAGTCGAGGTCCCGGTGACGTATCTGCGTAAGCTACAGGATAAGCTTTTGTTTTTTGTGTGGCAAGGTAGGCGACCGAGGGTGGCTCGGAACATCCTGTATGCGCCTCGTCGTTTGGGGGGTATGGAAATGCCTCAGTTGAGTAGATATTACGAAGCGGCCAGAGTGCGGGCGGTTTTTGAATGGATATTGCGGGATGCAGCTGAATGGGTAGAGTTGGAACAGCTGGGGTTGGGGGGGGGGAGACGCTTATCTAATATTGTATGGGTGAGGGCCGTTGGAGCTGTGGAACAGGGAGGGGGGAATCCTTATGTAGCGCTTACACTGCGTTATTGGCTGAAATGGTAACCGGGGGTGCTCTAGGTTTATGCCCCTGCTGGATAATCCCGATTTTCCTCCAGGGAGGTATGACCCTACTTTTCAGAGGTGGGCACGACAGGGGCTAGGCCATGTCGGGCAGTTTAAGGACGGGGCGGTTTGGGTGGCCTTTGAAGATTTACAGAAAAAATTCCCGGTGATGGAGGGGGACAGGTACCAATATGTGCAAGCGCGTCATTTTTGTAACAGTTTAGGAGGTTGGGGGGGGAGAGGGGCCAGGGGCCGTTGTGGACGGGTTAGTGGAGGGCGGGGTGGTCAAGGGTCTGATCTCACGGTTATACGGGTTAATGGACACCAGGGACAGGGGGGACTGGGCCCACAAAAAAGCGTGGGAGCGAGACCTACATATGTGTTGGGATGATGACCATTGGGAAGCAGTTTACAAGGGGCTGTTCAGGGGGGTATTGTCTAGCTCTATTTTGGAGCAAAATTATAAGGTGCTTTATAGGTGGCATTTGACACCCCAAAGGATACAGAAATGGAGTGGGGGGCTGGGCCTATGTTGGAGAGAATGTGGGGAGTCGGGATCCGTTATGCACATCTGGTGGGGGTGCCCTAAACTCCGGCCCAGGTGGCATGCGGTTGCGGAGTGGATGGGTGCGGTCCTGGGTGAATGTATAGATCTTGGTCCATGTTTGGCCTTGCTGAATGTGGGAGGGGTGTCGAAGTGGTGCAAGGTGGTGTGTGGGGCAATGAGGCAACTGATTGTGAGGAAGTGGAGGGTAGTATCTCCGCCCACTTTAGAGGAAGTTCAACAGAGAGTAGCGCATCTTTCCTTAATGTACCGCCTCACTGCCCTCCGCCAGCAGCGGCTGGTGCGGTTTCAGGAAATCTGGGGCCCTAATTTTAGATGGGTTGAAGGGGGGAGGACACTACTGATCCCTGGTGAGCAGGCAGGTGGGGAGGACTCCTAGTAGTGGTCCCACCCCGTAGTATGCCATTTGATGGGTATTCTGGGTAAGGGTTTACCAGACTGCGGCACACTGCAGAAGGAGTGGGGGGGGGTCTAGTTATACTGCACTGATATGATGTTTCAGATTCTGTCCTTTGACTATAATTTTGATTATGAAGCTGATGATAATTAACGTTTTCATTGTTAGACTTATGCCTCTTGAATGTATACTTATTATGCTAGTACGGTAGCCAGCCTCGGCGGGGGGTGAGGGTTTTTTTTTTGGGGGGGGGGGAGTAGGGGTGTAAGGGATTGTTTTATTATGAATACAGATCATTGTGTCTTTGGGGTGTGTAGTTGAGCTATGTTAGCATATGCTAGTTCTGTACAAGAAGTTCTGTGTTAATGCTTTGTTGTTTTACACTGTGGATTCTTTAATAAATAATTAATGGGAAAAAAAATAATGGTTTATGGACCTTTCCTCCAGGAACTTGTCCAAACCTTTTTTAAACCCAGCTACACTAACAGCCTTTACTACATCCTCCGGTAACAAATTCCAGAGTTTGATTACACGTTGAGTGAAAAAATATTTTCTTTTATTAGTCTTAAATAGTTTACCCTGTAGCTTCATTGCATGTCCCCTAGTCTTTCTGTATTCTGATAAGGTAAACAATCGATCTACGTTTACCCGTTCCACTCCGTTCATTAATTTATAGACTTCTATCATATCTCCCCTCAGCCGTCTCTTTTCCAGGTTAAAGAGCCCTAACCTTTTTAGCCTTTCTTCATAGGAGTATCCTTCCATCCCCTTTACCATTTTGGTGGCTCTTCTCTGAACCTTTTCTAAAATCGCTATATCCTTTTTAAGATACGGCGACCAGAATTGCACACAATATTCAAGGTGCAGTCTCACCATGGAACGATATAAAGGCATTATAATATCTTTTGTTTTATTTTCCATTCCTTTCCTTATCATACCTAGCATTCTATTTGTACCACCTGGCCAAAGGCATTGTCCCGACAGGACTCGCTCTCTAGGCAGTAGTGAGCTGCGAACATATGAATAGAAGACCATGTGGCAGCTTTGCAGATGTCCGTCACCAGCACTGAGCACAGGTTCACCACTGATGTGGCCATCACTCTCACGCGATGCGCTGTGATCAAGTGTTCCAGGGAGAGCCCACAGGCGAGGGCAATACAATCCACCAGAATGGACAGAATTCACTTAGTTCTCCAGGACCAAGCAGGAAGTCAGTCCTCACTTATGGGTGACGTCGGCGCCGACGGAGCCCTCGCGGAGCAATTTTCCCCAGCTTTCAAAGAAAGCCTTTGGGAATTGCAGCGCGCATGCGCGGTCGTCTTCCCGCCCGAGGGTGCCATCTTAGCCAGTCTTCTTTTTTCCGCGGAGCCCTACAGACGTCCCCGTCTTGTCCCCGCGAAAAAGTTGATTTTCTTCTTTATTTTATCCTTTTTTCTTTCGGTTCGACGCCGATCGTTTTCCCGCCCGGACTCGCGACGCCGGTCTCGAGTCCTCTTATTTTTTTCGGTTTTTCTGACTTGGTCAGCTTTCGTTTTCGGTTTCCCTGGCAGCCCGGTCCTTTGACCTCACAGGGGCCCTTTTTCCCCCGATGGCTGCCAGTGGGTTTAAGCGGTGTGGTCGGTGTGACCGAAATATGTCACTAACCGACACACACGACTTTTGCCTCCGCTGCCTGGGCCCGGATCATGAGGAACTGATCTGTGGGCCCTGCAGCAAACTGTCCTCAAAGACGTTGAGAAGTCGGCGGCATCAGCGTGAGAGAATCTTCGCTGACCCCAGCCGTACCCGGACCTCGTCGGAGGCCTCCGTGTCGAAAGGCTCCAGCTCGGACCGTCGCCGGAGCTCCTCCGACCGAGGTTCTCCCTCCGGGGACCATCGTCGGAAGGAAAAACCCGCGAGGGCGGCGTCGGTGGACGCTCCTGGTTCCGCGAGGGCCAGGTCGCATAGCCCCGACAGCCGCCCCGGGTCCTTGGAGAAGGAACACATCCCGAAGCGACCTCGCCTGGAGTCGGAGATGCCTACCCGGGTAAGTCCTGTGGTCCTTCTGGACTCGCCTCCGCGACAGCCGACGTCGGGCCCGACGCCGTCGGGGCCCGAGTCGGGGGCTGCTGGGTCACCTGAGCTCGGACTCAGGTTGACGGCCTTGGAGAGCAGACTGTCTGCCTTCATGGACCAGCAGAGGGCACTGCTCGCTGGCCTCGCTGGCGCCGCTGCCCCGACCGCCGGGACGTCGACATCCAAGTCGACCCCGGAGACCGAGCCGATCCTCGAGTCGATGAGAACTCGAGTCGATCCTCGGTCGAGGTCACCCTCGGCCTCCCGTTCGGGACCGAGGTCGCCGACGCCGACTCCCTCGGCGTCGGGGCGGCTGGCGCCGCACCCTGCCCGGACCGACCCCACCGAGTCCTCGTCGGAGTCGGTCTGGGAGTCTGAGGAGGAAGAGTCACCTGATTCTTTCCAGACTCGGTGTGTCCCATCGGACTCACCGGAGTCCGAGCCTCGGAAGCAGTCCCCCCCGGAGGATGCCCGATTCTCGGACTTCGTTAGGGATATGGCCAAGGCTTTGGCCTTCCCTGCGGATCCCGAGGAGGAGCCTCGAGCCGAAGAGCTCGACGCCCTCCAGTATGACTCTCCCGCGAGGGAACACTTTACTGTGCCGGTTCCTCCTATGCTGGAACGACTACTCTTCCGCATGTGGGAGAGTCCGGCCTCCTCGCCGGTCCTGAGCAAGCGGGTCGATTCTATCTATCGGGTCCGCAAGAGCCCTGGCTTTCAAAAGGCGCAGCTGCCACACCATTCCATGGTAGTGGAATCGGCCATGCATCGTCTTAAGAGCCAGAAGATGCACTCCTCGGTGCCTCCTGGAAGGGAGGCCCGTAACCTGGATGGCCTTGGCAAGAAGTGCTTCCAGGGCTCTATGCTCGCATGTCGTGTCCAGACTTACCAGCTATACATGGGCATGTATCTCCGGGATCTGGCTAAAGAGCTAGCCGGATTCTCCGCTGGTCTCTCCGAGGAGCCCTTGCGGAGGTTCCTAGCCTTGTCCACGGGCATTCGGGAATGCTCAAAGTTCATGTCCCGAGCAGCCTATGATGGCTTTGAAGCCTCGGCTCGAGTGGCCGCAGCCGGCATCGGTGCCCGCCGACAGGCTTGGCTTCAGTCGTCAGACCTTGAGCCCTGGGTACAGGACAAGTTGGTCGATGTCCCCTGCCGAGGCGAAAACCTCTTTGGCAAGCCCATGGCGGAAAAGGCTGCACAAATTGAGACTGAGACTCTCACCAGGACCAGGCTTTCTAGGAAGACCTCCGCCCCTTCCCAGAAAAAGAAGGGCTCGGGGAAAAAGTCCTTTTACCCGAGGAAGGCGGCTGCCTACAAACAATACCCCCATTATCAGGCCCCTGCAGCCCCCCCCCCCGCTGGTTCCTCCCAGCACCGGAGGCCGGCTGGTTCACTTCGCCCACAGGTGGTCCAGCATCACCGCAGATGCCTGGGTGCTTCAGGTCGTGCGAGAAGGCTACCTTCTCCACTTCCATCAGGTCCCTCCCTCCTATTTTCCGGGAGAGCCTCTGCGCCCCCCTCTGCACAGGGAGTTGCTCCTTCAGGAGTTAGCAGGTCTTCTGCAGGAACAGGCGGTGGAACCGGTGCCACACCACCTGAGAGGTCAAGGCTTTTATTCAAGGTATTTTCTGATACCAAAGAGAACAGGGGGCCTCAGACCCATCCTGGACTTGCGCAACCTCAACAAGTTCCTTGTGCGGGAGAAGTTCAAAATGCTTACCCTTGGAATCCTTCTGCCCTACCTCCAGCAGGGAGATTGGCTATGCTCCTTGGATCTAAAGGATGCCTACACGCACATCCTCATCCACCCAAGCCACCGCCAATACCTAAGGTTTGTGGTGGCAGGAAATCATTACCAGTACAGAGTACTGCCCTTTGGCCTGTCCTCCGCACCGCGAGTCTTCACAAAATGTCTCGCGGTCGTGGCAGCCCATCTCCGGCTTCACGGCCTCTATGTCTTTCCGTACCTCGACGACTGGCTCATCAGAGCAGCGTCCGCTCAGGAGGTCACCAACGCCACGTGCCGCACGGTGACTCTGCTGCAGCACTTGGGCTTTGTTATAAACTTCGCAAAGTCCACTTTGCTCCCCTCACAGGATCTCGAGTTCATCGGCGCAAGGCTGCACACTCCTCAGGCGCGAGCGTACCTACCGCTCGACAGGGCTCAACGGCTCATGGACCTAGCCGACCGCTTTCGCAGCCAGCCCCTGGTCTCCGCCAGGCGCTTCCTGAGACTGCTCGGCCATATGGCTTCCACCGTCCATGTGACCCCCAATGCCCGCCTGAATATGCGGTCTGCTCAATGGTGTCTCCGCCAGCAGTGGCGACAAGCCACGGGCGGCCTAGCAGACCTAGTGCGCGTTTCCGAGCCGCTGGTCTCGTCTCTCCGGTGGTGGCTCCGGCAGCCGAACCTGCTATTCGGAATGCCTTTCCAGTCCCCTCAGCCGACCCGGGTGCTGACCACCGATGCATCCCTCCTGGGCTGGGGAGCACATTGCCAAGAGGCACGTACTCAGGGCCTCTGGACCACGTGGGAGTCTGCTCAGCAGATCAACTTCCTGGAGCTCAGGGCGATCCGCCTAGCTCTCAAGGCCTTCTCCCACCTGACTTCCCAACAGTCCGTCCTTGTCCAGACGGACAATCAAGTTGCCATGTTCTACGTGAACAAGCAGGGGGGCACGGGCTCCTTCCTCCTCTGTCGGGAGGCACAGAAGCTCTGCTCTTGGGCCGTCAGTCACGGCATTCTCCTCAAGGCAGTTTATCTCCCGGGCCAAGAAAATTGCCTTGCAGACAAACTCAGCAGGGTCCTCCAGCCGCACGAGTGGCGTCTGGATCCCTTGGTAGTTCAGAAGCTCTTCCTCAAGTGGGGTCTCCCCACGGTGGATCTCTTTGCCAGTCCTCACAACAGGCAGCTTCCTCGCTTCTGCTCTCGTCAGCCGCACCCCCTTCGGGTTGCGGCGGACGCCTTTCTGATCTCGTGGTCGGGGAGCCTTCTGTACGCTTTCCCTCCCATCCCGCTAGTCTCTCGGACTCTTTTCAAGGTTCTCCGAGACAAAGCCTTCATGATCCTGGTGGCCCTTCGCTGGCCCAGGCAGCCGTGGTTTCCGCTCCTGTTGCAACTGGCGGTGGAGGATCCAATCCCTCTGGGGGTAAAACCGGATCTCCTCACTCAGGATCAGGGGTCCCTCCTGCACTCCAACCTCAGGTCTCTCAACCTCATGGCCTGGCTGCTGAGAGGGTAGTCCTTGCTCCCCTTCTCCTGCCGGCGGAGGTGGAGGAGGTCGTCTTGGCTTCGCGACGCCCTTCTACCCGCAAATGCTACGCCCTTAAATGGCGTCGCTTTGCAGTCTGGTGTACCCAACAGTCTCAGGATCCCTTCTCCTGCCCGGTGTCGGTGTTCTTGCAGTACTTGCTGCACCTCTCTAATCTGGGACTTAAGTCCAACTCCGTCAAAGTTCACCTCAGTGCTCTTTCGGCACATCATGTGCCGGTGGACGGCAGACCTCTCTCCAATGACCCTCTCGTAGCGAGGTTTCTCTCCGAGGTCTCCTTCTACTTAAACCACCTCTGCGCCCGCCAGCGCCTGACTGGGACCTGAATGTGGTTTTGCAGCGGATCACCTGTCCGCCTTTTGAACCTATGGCTACCTGTTCTCTCCGTTTTCTGTCTTGGAAAACACTGTTCTTGATAGCCCTCACTTCCGCTAGACGCGTCAGTGAATTGCAGGCCCTCATGTCTGATCCCCCTTACACTAGTTTCTACAAGAATAGGGTGGTCCTACGGACTCATCCGAAATTTCTGCCTAAAGTGGTCTCCCCTTTTCACATCAATCAGGAGGTGGTACTTCCAACCTTCTTTCCCAGACCACACTCCAGCCGAGCTGAAACGGTCCTCCATACCCTGGACTGTAGAAGGGCTCTGAACTTCTACCTTGACCGTACGCGGGAGCACCGTAAAGCTGCTCAGCTTTTTGTGTCTTTCGACCCCAATAGATTGGGGCTCCCGGTCTCCAAGCGTACTCTGTCCACCTGGGTTGCGGACTGTATCTCTTGGGCTTATGGGGCAGCCGGACTCTCCTTGGAAAGTCGAGTCACGGCTCATTGCGTTCGGGCAAAGGCCACGTCAGTGGCTTACCTCCGCTCTGTTCCGCTGGCAGACATCTGCCGGGCCGCTACTTGGTCTTCGAGCCAGACTTTTGCGGTCCATTACTGTCTCGAGAGGGAGTCCCGTAGGGACAGTGCTTTCGGACAGGCAGTCCTCCGTAATCTCTTTGAGGTCTGAGCAACTCCTACCCTCCATCCCGGATGTGGGCTACCGGTGGGTGATAATTCAGCGAAGATTCTATCCTTCTGTGCTGCTGAGCTGGAGGGAGCTCATTTTTGTGCTTAGGGTCTCCGGTAGCCTTGAGCTTGGGAGTCCCATAAGTGAGGACTGACTTCCTGCTTGGTCCTGGAGAAAGCGTAGTTACTCACCTGTAACAGGTGTTCTCCAGGAGCAGCAGGAATCAGTCCTCACTACCCTCCCTCCTCCCCTTGGAGTTGCAATCGTCTGCTTATGTTCTTTTTGCAAATTTTTATGCTGTCTTTTTAGCTATGTCATCTGACTGGCTAAGATGGCACCCTCGGGCGGGAAGACGACCGCGCATGCGCGCTGCAATTCCCAAAGGCTTTCTTTGAAAGCTGGGGAAAATTGCTCCGCGAGGGCTCCGTCGGCGCCGACGTCACCCATAAGTGAGGACTGATTCCTGCTGCTCCTGGAGAACACCTGTTACAGGTGAGTAACTACGCTTTACTGGAAGCCCCAGTCTGCTGGGGTCATAAGAAACGAAAAGCTGAGAAGCTGTGCGATTGCCCTGGGTCTGCTGTAGGTGGAAGGACAGGACCCATTTGCAATCCAACATATGGAGTATAGTTTCCTCCCTACCAGTGTGAAGTCGTGGAAAAAAGGTGGGAAGGACCACCTCCTGGTTGAGATGGAAAGGGGATACTACCTTGAGAAGGAATGTGGGGCGAGTATGGAGCACCACCCTGTTCTTGTAGAATCTAGGGCCTGAAGCTCGCTGACTCTGCGAGCAGATGTAAGAGCTACCAGTAAGGCCACCTTCCATGAAAGATACCGCAGATGGCAAGTAGTCAGGGACTCAATTGGTGGTCTAGTGAGAGCACCACGTTGAGGTCCCACTCTGCCACTGGAGGGCGGACAGGGGGCTCAGACAACAGGAAGCCCCGGAGGAACAGAGAGACCAGGGGCGGAACTGAGATGGGCTTTTCCTCAATAGGGTGGTGATGTGCGGCTACTGCACTTGGGTGCACTCTCACTAAATTGAACTTCAGCCCGGTGTGCGAGAGATGCAGTAGGTACTTGGAGCACTGACTGCACTTGGCAGGAGAATGGGTTCTCCCATCTCTCTGCACACCATATGGAGAATCTTTGCCATTTAAAGGCATAAGCTTGCCTGGTGAAGGGTTTTTGGGAGGCCAACAGGACCTCCTCAACCTCTTTTTGAAGGTTGAAGGGGGCCAATGCTATCCTTTCAACAGCCATGCTGTTAGCTTTAGCGACCCCAGATTGGGGTGCAGGAGGGAGCCCTCCTCCTGTGTCATGAGGTCCAGGTGCCTCCGATAGGAAGAGCAGTAGTGAAAACAGGGCTGTCTGGGCCACATGGGAGCGATTAGTATTAGAGATATCCCCTCGCATTGGAACTTGAAGAGGGTCTTGGTGATCAGAGGGATCAGTGGAAAGGCATAGAGGCGGCCTTCCATCCACAGGATCAGGAAGGCATCCACTGCCACCCTCCCTGGATGTGGTTGCCGCGAGCAAAAGTGGGGCAGCTGGGTATTGTCTGGGGTAGGGAATAAGTCCATCACTGACCTGCCCCCGAGGCAGAAGAGCCTGGGGGTCTAGGCGCCACTCGTATGGACGGAGGACCATACTCAGTCTGTCTGGCAGGAAGTTGTCCTGGCCTGGGAAGTGAACCGCCTGCAGGAGCATGTCATTGTGAACTGCAAAGGAAAGGAGGGTCTCCACCTCCTGGCAAAGGGAGTATGACCCCGTGCCCCCCTGCTTGTTGACATAAAACATGGCGACTTGGATGTCCATCTGGATCAGTATGGACTGGTGTTGCAGGTGGTGGCGAAACGCCCGTAGGGCCAGATCATCACCCTGAGCTCTAGGAGATTGATCTGTAGCAGAGATTTCACCTGGGACCTGCTGCCTTGTGTGCGGCTGCCCCCGCAGTGCGCCCCCCAACCTAGGAGGGAGGCGTCCGTGGTCAGGATCCTCTGGGGTGCGGGTGCCTGAAAGGGCATCCTTGCTAGGAGATGGCAGATTAGTTGCCACCAGCCAAGGAAGTCCACCAGTTGGCGGGATATCCTGATCCTGTCCCGCAGTCTGCCCATGGCTTGCATCCACTGTGAGCGGAGGCACCACTGAGCTGCCCACATGTGTAGGTGAGCTAGCGGGATCACATGGACTGTGGAGGCCATATGGCCCAGCAGGCGGAAGAGGAGACGAGCTGGCACTGAGCAGCAGTGTTGAACTTCTACCTCTAGCTGCCTGAGGCGTTCTGCCCTTTCCCTGGGGAGGACAGCCCTGGCTTGTAATGTGTCAAGCTAAGCACCTATGAACTCCAGACTCTGGGCTGGAGAGAGGTGGGATTTGGGGTAGTTGATGACAAATACCAGGTGCTGCAGTAAGAGGATTGCACGTCCTGCAACCTGCCTGGCCTCTGCAGCTGTGTTGTCTAGGCAGAGAAATACAAAGGCCCCTTGCAGACACAGGTGGGTGGCTACCACTGCTAGGCATTTTGTGAAGACCCTTGGTGAGGATGCAAAGCCAAAGGGTAGCACCCTATACTGGTAGTGTTTTCCTCCCTCCACAAACCTTAGGTACTGCTTGTGGGAGGGGTGGATTAGGATGTGTGTGTATGCATCCTTTAGGTCCAAGGAGCACAGCCAGTCTCTCTGACAGAGGTAAGGCAGCAATGTTCCAAGGGAGAGCATCTTGAACTTCTCCCTCACCAGAAACTTGTTTAAGTTTCACAGGTCTAAGATGGGCGTGAGGCCCCCAATCCTCTTTGGGACAAGGAAGTACCTGGAGTAGAAGCCTCTGCCCCATAGGAGTGTGGGTACAGGCTCCTCTGTGTTATCCCTGAGAAGATTTGTGAGCTCTGTGAGCAGCAGGGTCTGGTGAAGGAGGGGGAGGGGGGGGTCGCACCAGCTCTCCGGGAACGAACCTGGGTGGAATCTACTGTAGGTGGAGAAAGTATCCTTCCCTGACCACCTGCAGTATCCATTGGTCCAAAGTAATGGTAGCCCATCTGTGGGCAAAGAGCATCAGGCGTCCTCCTGTGGGCTGGTGAAAGTCTCCTGGGGGAGGGGAGGCCCTGTCCTGGGAGAGTCAAAAGCTCCCCCCAGGCTGGGTGGGAGCTGGGGTCTGGGGCTTAGGTGCTTTTGTCTTCTGAGCCCCGTGCCCTTGCCTCTTGGGGTGAGAAGCCTGCTGCTGGCCTGAGAAGGGCTAGTATTGGTGGCCCTGCCTGAAGGACCCCTTTTTCCTCAGAAAAAGGGGCCTCTTCCCCAATGTTTTTTTTGCAGGGATGGGATGTGGTCTTCTTAGAGAGCTTCTGGCCGGTCATAAAAACATAAGATATGCCATACTGGGTCAGACCAAGGTCCATCAAGCCCAGTATCCTGTTTCCAACAGTGGCCAATCTAGGTCATAAGTACTGTCGTACCCCCTTGCCTAGGCCAGAGGCTTAGGGCAAAAAGGGCTACCTTATTTGTCCTTAAATAAAGAGTCACTGGTTTTCTCCACCAGGGAATTCTGGGAGTTGTATTTCTTAAAGTAGTGTGACCACTCGGGTTTGTTCAGGCAAAACAAGAAAATTTATTTTGGGTTCCCCGTTCGCATCAAATTCAAACACAAGGCAAAAATAGGATTATTCTCCAAAAAGAATAACAGGAACAAAAATGCATCTGAAACCTGAGAACTGAAACACTTTTTCACATCACAGCCGTTCCCAGCTAATTCTTCAGCATGTTAATTCACAGCTTCCTCTTTTCATTTAAACCAGGTAAATTCATTCCATTTATATCCAATGTAGCTTTAGTTAATAAACTCAGGGTTCAGTAAATGTTCTTTAGCTTAACAGAAGGTTTTAGCTTTCTCCTAGCTAAGTATAATATTGCTCTTCAAAGACTTCCTTTTCTCAGTCCTTTTTCTTAGCAATAATTAAACTTCCCTTCTACACAGAGAACAATCCATCGGTGATTCATTACACCCAGAATCTTCCTCACAAGGATCAATCTGCATGTCCTCTGGCACTATACATTGCTTATCTTCCCCTGGGTTTTCAACAACACGTTCAAACTTACTGTTTTGTAGAAACTTCTGGAGTTCCTCTAAAAGCTGCTCTCCTTGATAAGAACTGGCTGTACCTTGAGAGTAGGCTTTTCTGTCCTGGAACAGTTTCTTTAGTACTTTAATTGTATTCAGGTCTGTCTCTCTGCTTGAGGCTGGGGTCTGGTTATCTCTGTCTATAACTGCTTGCACCCACCTTCTCTCAGCTTGGGTTCCTGGAACCGGGTTTTGCACACTCTGCTCTGCAGTCTGGCTCAGCTCATTAGCAACATCCCCAGCTATCCATCTGCTGGACTCTGAAGCAGGCGTACCTTTCACCTTAGAACTGCTTCTTTTGTTGCTAAAACCTTTTTCCCACATGGAGTAAAGCTTTCCACGTCTGCCTTCTCTTGGCTTCCTTGAACCAGGCTTCACTGCTCCTGATCCCTCTGGCTTCACAGCTGCTGGACTCTCGGCTGCTCTCTATCCTCCTCCTCTCTCTACTACCACAGAGGCCGGCTTAAAAAGCTGCTTTCTAGCTACCGCTCCCTGCACATGTGCCTGTGATTAGAGCTCAAATCGGCACCTACGTTAGGGCTTGGGCGTGGCTCAGCCTCAGCCAGTATGTGTTTCTTTTGTTTATCTGAAGCTTGAACCCTGTGGAAACCTTGCCTATCTCTTGTCTTAAAGGCGTATTCCCTATTTTCCTCTGTTTCCATCTGTTCAACACCGCTCTCATAGTCACAGTACCTAGCAGTTTCCCCAAAAGACACAGGGTTCCACAATGTATTGGGCCAAGCAGCGATATCCCGGGTCATAACTTCGGCCTCGATCTCAGCTGCTTTGTTGGCCATGGGTTTGCCAAACAGGTTCTCCCCAGTGTAAGGGATGTCGAGCAGCTTGTCTTGGACCCACTGTTTGAGGTCGGAGGATTGTAGCCAGGCTTGGCGTTGGGCCCCAATGCCGGCTGTGGCTACCAGAGCCACTGACTCTAAGTCATCATAGGCTGCCCGGGAGAGGAACTTGGAACAGCCCTTGATCCCCGGGGTCAATCTGGAACCGTTGGAGGGATTCCCCGATGAGGCCTGCCGCAAACCCCGACCGCTCTTGGGCCAGAGCCTTTAGATACATGCCTATGTAAAGCTCATAGGCTTGGATCCGGTACCCGAGCATGGAGCCTTGGTAGCACTTGCGCCCAAGGGCGTCAAGGACTCTGGCCTCCCTCCCGGGGGGACAGAGGAGTGAGTTTCTGCATGGTCAACTCCACAACCATGTTTTTTCCCGACCCCCCCCCCCCCCCCCCCAACGAACCCAAACATCTGGACCACATTCTGCATGTTGGACCAAGAACACCTCTTAAAGATAATATCTAACATCAATACAACCACCTCCCCCCTGGATCCATGCTCTGTATCATGGATCAAACCACCAAAACCGAGCTCACCCCATATCTCCTCCAAATAATAAACCGATCCCTACTCCAAGGAGTAATGTCCACTGACCTAAAAACGTCCTCCGTTTGCCCTGTACTAAAGAACAAGATTGTATACAGAAATGAGCCAAACTCATACAGCCGATAGCAAGCATCCCATTCGTTGCTAAAATAATCGAAAAAAACGTCCTTAACCAACTCCAAGACTTCCTAGACACCAAAGCCCCCTTAGACACCCACCAATATGGATTTCGCCCACACCACGGGATTAAAACCCTGCTCCTAGCCCTAACCGACAACCTGATCTGAGGCATAGACAACCCTACCCGTGCATTCTTCCTAATCTTCTTAGACAGACATCGCCTCAGCATTTGACAATATAAACCATAAAACCCTCATCGCAAGACTGGACTATCTCGGCCTGGGCAGTTTAGTTCTACTCTGGTTTAAATCCTACATCACAGACTGCAAGCTCCGTAGGAAATGAACCCCCAAACACCTTTCCACAAGAACAAGGTATACCGCAAGGATCCGCCCTCCTATTCAGCCTGTACCTACAACCCATCACCCACATATTCAGAAAGCACGACATTAAATACTACATCTATGCAGATGACATTATGTTGTCACTCCCAATAGATATAAACAACCCCACTTACAACAATCTAGTTGACTGCATTAAGGAAACTGACTCCTGGCTAAAATCCAACAACCTCAACCTAAATTACAAAAAGACTGAAGCACTGCATATCACAAGGAACCAAGACACAACCCTACCCCAAACCATTACCATTAACACCACAATTCCAGTCAAGCAAGAAGTTAAATACATTGGTATAATCCTGGATACATCACTCAGCATGATACCCCACCTGAAACGAACAGCCAGAACAATCCTATACAAACTAAAGTCCACACAACAATTAAGACCCTTCCTTGAAGATAACGACTTCAAAGCAGTCATCCAATCCATCATCACCCCCACTTTGACTACTGCAACAGCTTGTTGCAGGGTCTACCAGCAAAGAACCTACACATACTCCAACAAATGCAAAACATCACAGCTAGAATCAACTGCAAAGCCAGACTAACCGACCATGCCACACCCCTTCTATATGGCCTACACTGGCTCCCAATAGAAATACAGATAAAATATAAGCTACTTGTAACAACATTCAAACACATCAACAATGTTGCCTCATCCTTCCTCTCAACCCTCCTCCTCACCCCAGCAAACACCAGATCCCGCAGAGAGAATGCTCTCCATGAGTTCTTTGACTGGGTGACCAAGGAACTAGATCAGGGGCATGCAATGGATGTCATCTACCTGGATTTCAGCAAAGCCTTTGATACTGTTCCTCATAGGAGGCTTGTCAATAAACTCTGTTGTCTTGGGGATGGGTCCCAAGATGGTAAACTGGATTAGAAATTGGTTGACTGACAGACAACAGAAGGTGATGGTACATGGAGCTCACGCGGATGAGAGGAAGGTGATTAGCGAGGTGCCCCAGGATTCGGTCCTGGGCCCGGCACTGTTCAATGTATTTGTGAGTGATATTGCTGAAGGACTGAATGGAAAAGTCTGTATTTTTGCAGTTGACACAAAAATTTGCAACCGAGTGGACTCCCCCGAGGGAGTGGTTAATATGAGGAAAGATCTACAAAAGCTGGAAGACTGGTCTAATGCTTGGCTTGTTGTTAAGTGCCGTTGAGTCGGAGTTGACTCATGGCGACCCTCCGGATAGCTATCCTAAATTGTGTTCGGTCTTCAGTCAGGCGGCTCATTGTTGACAGACTGGTACCCGTAGCTGCTGTTATTGTATCGATCCATCTCATTGCTGGCCTTACTCTTTTGCGTTGACCTATCTTCCCAAGCATGATGTCTTTCTCTAATGATCTCCCTCTTCACATGATGTGTCCAAAGTATGAAAGTCGAAGTCTTGTCATCTGAACTTCTAACGAAAGCTTAGGTTTGATCTCCTCTAGTACCGACTGGTTTGTTCTTCGGGCAGTCCATGGTATACACAGTATTCGCCGCCAGCACCATAATTCAAAGACATCAATTTTCTTCCTGTCTATCTTTTTCACTGTCCAGCTTTCACATCCATATGATGTTATTGAAAATACCATGGCTTGAACAAGTCAAATCTTTGTATGGAGAGAGACATCTCTGCTCTTGAGAATCTTATCTAGGTCTTTCATAGCCATTCTGCCAAGAGCAATGCGTCGTCTGATTTCTTGACTGCTTGTTGCTTCTTTATTGATAGTTGATCCAAGTAGGTTAAAGTTGTTCACAATTTCAATTTCTTCTCCTTCAACGATGAACCTGTTGATTATGCCAGTTGTCATGATCTTTGTCTTCTTTACATTAAGGTGCAGGCCCATTTTGAGACTATGTTCTTTGATTGTGAGAAGCAAATGTTTCAGATAATCTTCATTTTCAGCCAGTAATGTGGTATCATCAGCATAGCGAAGGTTGTTGATGAGTCTTCCACCAATCTTCACACCTCTGTTGTCTTCATACAGTCCTGCTTCTCTGATGATTTGTTCTGCATATAAATTAAACAAGTAGGGGGAAAGTATGCAGCCTTGTCTTACACCTTTGCTTATTTTAAACCATTCTGTTTCTCCTTGTTCCGTTCGAACTGTTGCTTCTTGATCAATGTACAGATTGTGCAAGAGTACGATCAGGTGTTCTGGTATACCCATGCTTCTTAATGTGGCCCAGAGTTTCTCATGGTTTACACAGTCAAAAGCTTTGCTATAGTCGATAAAGCACAAATAGATATCCTTTTGGTATTCTTTAGTCTTTTCAAGGATCCATTTCACATCCGCAATGATGTCTCTCGTTCCTCGCCCTTTCCTGAATCCTGCTTGCACTTCAGGTAGTTCTTGTTCCAGGTATGGTTGTAGTCTCTTTTGAATAATCTTCAGTAGAATCTTGCTGGCATGTGGGATCAGAGCGATTGTGCGATAATTTCCACAGTCAGTTGGATCACCTTTCTTTAGTATTGGTATAAACACAGATCTTTTCCAGTCAATTGGCCATGATGTTGTCTTCCATATTTCATGGCAGAGCCCTGTAAGCATGGTAACAGCTGCATCAGATTGCTGTAATACATCTATGGGAATGCTATCAATGCCTGGTGCTTTGTTCTTTGATAAGGCTTTCAATGCTGCTTCAACTTCTTCTTTCATCACCAATGGTTCCCAATCATAAGGTACATGTTGAAACAGCTGTTGGTCCACTTGATTTTTATCATATAAAAACTCTGTATATTCCTTCCATCTTTTCTTGATCTTCTCAGCATCATTCAACATAGAACCTTGAGCATCTTGTAACATTCCAATTCGAGGCTGGAACTTTTTCTTTAACTCTCGTAGCTTTAGGAAAACCAATCTTGTTCTTCCTCTAATAGTTTCTGCTTCTATTTCCTTGCATGCGTCATTGTAGTACTTTTCCTTGTCCTGTCTTGCTGCACGTTGGAAATCTCTGTTGAGTTCTGTGACTGTCTTTCTTTCTCCTCTGGCTTTAGCTTCTCTGCGTTTCTGGGCAATTTTCAGAGTTTCTTCCGTCATCCATTTTGGCCATTTTTTCTTTTTCACCTTTTGTAGAGACTTCTCGCTTTCAAAAGGGAGACTATGATAAAATGAGGAAAATAGTTAAGAAAAAACTAAAAGGAGCAGTTGCAAAGATTAAAGACTTACATCAAGCTTGGGTGGTGTTGAAAAATACTATCTTGCACGCCCAGACCAGCTGTATTCCACGCTTTAAGAAAAGTGGAAGGAAGTCCAAAAAACTGCCAGCATGGTTTAAGGGGGAGGTCAGAGAGGCTATTGTTGCCAAAAAAGCATCTTTCAGATAATGGAAAAAAAGAGCCAAACGACGAAACCTGGAAACAGCACAAGCACTGGCAAGTCAAATGCAAGGCATTGATAAAGCAGGCAAAGGGAGAATTTGAGAAGAAGCTTGCTGTGGAAGCAAAAATGCGAAATAAAGATTTTTTCAAGTACATTTGTAGCAAAAAACCCGTGAGAGTGTCAGTTGGTCCATTAGATGATAAAGGGGTTAAAGGAGCACTAAGAGGCGACAAGGCGATAGCGGAGAGACTGAATGAATTCTTTGCTTCGGTCTTTACTGAGGAAGATGTAGGGATGTTACCCATGACTGAAGTGGTATTTAAAGGTGCGGAAGAATTGAAGGAAATATCGATACATCGGGAAGATGTATTACAACTATCAGATAAACTGAAGAGTAGCAAATCACCTGGGCCGGATGGTATACATCCAAGGGTGTTGAAAGAACTAAAATATGAGATTGCAGACCTGCTATTAGTAATCTGTGAATTTTCATTAAAATCACCTGTAATACCTGAAGATTGGAGGATCGCCAAAGTAACGCCAATTTTTAAAAAGGGTTCCAGGGGTGATCCGGGAAACTACAGACCGGTGAGCCTCATGTCAGTACCAGGAAAAATGGTAGAAACCATCATAAAGAATAAAATTACTCAGCATGTAGATAGTCATGGCCTAATGGGAGACAGCCAACATGGTTTTAGACAAGGAAGATCTTGTCTTACTAATCTATTATGTTTTTTTGAAAGTGTGAATAAACAGGTGGATAAAGGTGAGTCGGTTGATATAGTGTACCTGGACTTTCAGAAAGCCTTTGACAAGGTCCCTCATCAGAGACTTTTGGCAAAACTAAAGAGTCATGGGATAAGAGGCAGTGTACTACTGTGGATCAAGAACAGGTTAAAAGATAGAAAGCAGAGGGTTGGGCTAAATGGCCAATTTTCCCAATGGAGAATAGTGAATAGTGGTGTACCCCAGGGATCTGTGCTGGGTCCGCTGCTTTTTGACATATTTATAAATGACCTGGAAAGTGGAATAACGAGTGGAAAGTGGAATAACGAGTGAGGTTATCAAATTTGCAGATGACACAGAAACTATTTAAAGTTGTTAAAACCCAAGAGGACTGTGGAAAATTGCAAGAGGATCTTGATAAATTGGAAGACTGGGCATCAAAATGCAGATGAAATTTAATGTGGACAAGTGCAAAATTATGCACCTAGGGAAGAACAACCCAAACTATGGTTACACGATGCAAGGTTCCACATTAGGAACCACCACCCAGGAAAAAGATTTAGGCGTCATTTTGGATAGCATGTTAAAACCGTCGGCCCAGTGAGCAGCGGTAGCCAAGAGAGCAAATAGAATGCTAGGTGTCATAAGGAAAGGAATGGAAAATAAAACAAAAGATATAAAAATGCCTCTATATCGTTCCATGGTGAGACCGCACTTGAATATTGTGTGCAATTCTGGTCACCGTATCTTAAAAAGGATATAGCGTTATTAGAAAAGGTTCAGAGAAGAGCCACCAAAATGGTAAAGGGGATGGAAGAATACTCCTATGAAGAAAGGCTAAAAAGGTTAGGGCTCTTTAACCTGGAAAAGAGATGGCTGAGGGGAGATATGATAGAAGTCTATAAATTAATGAACGGAGTGGAACGGGTAAACGTAGATCGATTGTTTACGTTATCAGAATATAGAAAGACTAGGGGACATGCAATGAAGCTACAGGGTAAACTATTTAAAACTAATAGAAGAAAATACTTCTTCACTCAACGTGTAATCAAACTCTGGAATTTGTTGCCGGAGGATGTAGTAAAAGCTGTTAGTGTAGCTGGGTTTAAAAAAGGTTTGGACAAATTCCTGGAAGAAAGGTCCATAAACCATAAGAACATAAGATATGCCATACTGGGTCAGACCAAGGTCCATCAAGCCCAGTATTCTGTTTCCAACAGTGGCCAATCTAGGTCATATGTACCTAGCAGTCAACCATTATTAAGAAGGGACCCAGGATATCAATGCTTGACCCAGTACAAGCATTGCGGAACCTGTGTCTTTTGGGGAAACTGCTAGGTATGTATGACCTAGATTGGCCACTGTTGGAAACAGGATACTGGGCTTGATGGACCTTAAGAACATAAGAACATAAGATATGTCATACTGGGTCAGACCAAGGTCCATCAAGCCCAGTATTCTGATTCCAACAGTGGCCAATCTAGGTCATATGTACCTAGCAGTTTCCCCAAGAGACACAAGTTCCACAATGCTTGTACTGGGTCAAGCATTGATATCTTCGGTCACTTCTAAATAATGGTTTATGGACCTTTCCTCCAGGAACTTGTCCAAACCTTTTTTAAACCCAGCTACACTAACAGCCTTTACTACATCCTCCGGTAACAAATTCCAGAGTTTGATTACACATTGAGTGAAAAAATATTTTCTTTTATTAGTCTTAAATAGTTTACCCTGTAGCTTCATTGCATGTCCCCTAGTCTTTCTATATTCTGCTAAGGTAAACAATCGATCAACGTTTACCCGTTCCACTCCGTTCATTAATTTATAGACTTCTATCATATCTCCCCTCAGCCGTCTCTTTTCCAGGTTAAAGAGCCCTAACCTTTTTAGCCTTTCTTCATAGGAGTATCCTTCCATCCCCTTTACCATTTTGGTAGCTCTTCTCTGTACCTTTTCTAAAATCGCTATATCCTTTTTAAGATACGGCGACCAGAATTGCACACAATATTCAAGGTGCGGTCTCACAATGGAACGATATAGAGGCATTATAATATCTTTTGTTATATTTTCCATTCCTTTCCTTATCATACCTAGCATTCTATTTGCTCTCTTGGCCGCCGCTGCACACTGGGCCGAGGGTTTTAACATGGTATCCACAATGACGCCTAAATCTTTTTCCTGGGTGGTGGTTCCTAATATGGAACCTTGCATCGTGTAACCATAGTTTGGGTTGTTCTTCCCTAGGTGCACAACCTTGCACTTGTCCACATTAAATTTCATCTGCCATTTTGATGCCCAGTCTTCCAATTTATCAAGATCCTCTTGCAATTTTTCACAATCCTCTTGGGTTTTAACAACTTTAGTTTTGTGTCATCTGCAAATTTGATAACCTCACTCGTTATTTCACTTTCCAGGTCATTTATGAATATGTCAAAAAGCAGCGGACCCAGCACAGATCCCTGGGGTACACCACTATTCACCTTTCTCCATTGGGAAAATTGACCATTTAGCCCTACCCTCCTGCTTTCTATTTTTTAACCAGTTCCTGATCCACAATAGTACACTGCCTCCTATCCCATGACTCTTTAGTTTTGCCAAAGGTCTCTCATGAGGGACCTTGTCAAAGGCTTTCTGAAAGTCCAGATATACAATATCAACCGACTTACCTTTGTCCACCTGTTTATTCACTCCTTCAAAAAAACTTAACAGATTAGTAAGACAAGATCTTCCTTGTCTAAAGCCATGTTGGCTGTCTCCCATTAGGTTGTGACTATCTACATGCTGAGTAATTTTATTCTTTATGATGGTTTCTACCATTTTTCCCGGTACTGACGTCAGGCTCACCGGTCTGTAGTTTCCCGGATCACCCCTGGAACCTTTTTTAAAAATTGGGGTTACATTGGCGATCCTCCAATCTTCAGGTATTAGAGATGATTTTAATGATAGTTCACAGATTACTGATTGCAGAACTGCTATCTCATATTTCAGTTCTTTCAACACCCTTGGATGTATACCATCCGGCCCAGGTGATTTGCTACTCTTCAGTTTATCTAATAGTTGTAAGACATCTTCCCGATGTATCGATATTTCCTTCAATTCTTCCGCACCTTTAAATACCACTTCAGTCATGGGTAACATCTCTACATCTTCCTCAGTAAAGACCGAAGCAAAGAATTCATTCAGTCTCTCTGCTATCGCCTTGTCGCCTCTTAGTGCTCCTTTAACCCCTTTATCATCTAATGGACCAACTGACTCACGGGTTTTTTGCTACGAATGTACTTGAAAAGGTCTTTATTTCGCGTTTTTGCTTCCGCAGCAAGCTTCTTCTCAAATTCTCTCTTTGCCTGCCTTATCAATGCCTTGCATTTGACTTGCCAGTGCTTGTGCTGTTTCCAGGTTTTGTCGTTTGGCTCTTTTTTCCATTTCCTGAAAGATGCTTTTTTGGCAACAACAGCCTCTCTGACCTCACCTTTAAACCATGCTGGCAGTTTTTTGGACTTCCTTCCACTTTTCTTAAAGCGTGGAATACAGCTGGTCTGGGCTTCCAAGATAGTATTCTTCAACAACACCCAAGCTTGATGTACGTCTTTAACCTTCGCAACTGCTCCTTTTAGTTTTTTCTTAACTGTTTTCCTCATTTTATCATAGTCTCCCTTTCGAAAGTTAAAAGGTAGTACTGTGGATTTTCTTACTATCCCTCCTCCACTAATTAAATCAAAGGCGATCATGCTATGATCACTATTGCCAAGTGGCCCCGACACCCTTATCTCTTGCACTAGATCTGGTGTTCCACTAAGGACTAGGTCTAATATGGCTTTCCCTCTGGTCGGTTCATGAACCAGCTGCTCCAAGAAGCAGTCATTTATTTCATCTAGGAACTTTATCTCCCTAGCATGTCCTGACGTGACACTGACCGTGTCGATACCGGGGTAATTGAAATCACCCATTATTATTACTGCGCTGTAACGTTTGTTAGCTTCCTTGATTTCTTTGAGCATTTCATCATCCATTTAGTCATTCTGGCCAGGTGCTCGATAGTACACCCCCACTGCCATTGCCTTCCCCCTTTTATATGGAATTTCAATCCATATAGATTCTACAGCAGATTTTGTTTCCTGCAAAACTTTAATCCTTTCTGAGTCAATGCCCTCTCTAACATAGAGCGCAACCCCTCCACCAATTTGATCAGCTCTATCATTCCGATATAGTTTGTACCCAGGTATCACAGTGTCCCACTGGTTGTCCTCCTTCCACCATGTGTCTGATATTCCAATCATATCTAACCTTTCATTTAGTGCTATATATTCTAACTCTCCCATCTTATTCTTTAGACTTCTAGCATTTGCATACAAGCATTTTAGAGAATGTATTTTACTCATGTTAATTTGGCTATTGTTAGACATGGGTAAATTGGGATCTTTAAGCTCTGTCTGCTCCATACTTGAGGGCATTTGGGCTACTTTACTCTTTTGTGGAACCTCTCTGCTTTTGGCAGTATCCTTCAAGGATACATTCTTCCGAACCATCTGCTCTTGGGCGACTGTCGGCTTTCCCCTAATATCTAGTTTAAAAGCTGCTCTATCTCCTTTTTAAAGGTTAATGCCAGCAGCCTGGTTCCATCCCGGTTAAGGTGAAGCCCATCCCTTCGGAAGAGCCCCTCCTTTCCCCAGAATGTTCCCCAGTTCCTAACAAATCCAAAACCCTCATCTCTGCACCATTGTCTCATCCACGCATTGAGACTCCGGAGCTCTGCCTGCCTTTTGGGTCCTGCGCGTGGAACAGGAAGCATTTCGGAGAATGCTACCCTGGAAGTTCTGGATTTCAACTTCCTACCTAAAAGCCTAAATTTTGCCTCCAGAACCTCCCTACCACATTTTCCTATGTCATTGGTACCGACATGTACCAAGACAGCAGACTCCTCCCCAGCACTATCTAAGACCTTATCTAGGTGGAGCGTGAGGTCCGCTACCTTCACACCAGGCAGGCATGTTACCAGGCGATCCTCACGTCCACCAGCCACCCAGCTATCTACATGCCTAATGATTGAATCACCAACTATAACGGCTGTCCTAACCCTTCTCTCATGGGCACATGGCCCTGGAGAAACTTCCTCGGTGCGAGAGGGTTTTACATCACCTGGAGGACAGGTCCTAGTTACAGGATCACTTCCTGACACACCAGGGTGATGCTCTCCTGTCACGTGATCTCTCTCCTCCATGGCAACAGGGGTGCTGCCAGACTGGAGGTGGGACTTCAGGACTATATCCCTGTAGGTCTCGTCTATGTACCTCTCTGTCTGTCTTATGTTTTCCAAGTCTGCTACTTTAGCCTCTAGAGAACGGACTTGTTCCCTGAGAGAAAAGAGCTCCTTGCACCTAGTGCACACGTAAGACCTCTCACCAACTGGGAGAAAATTATACATGTGACACTCAATGCAAAAGACTGGAAAGCCCCCATCCTGCTGCTGGACTGTTGTCTGTATCTTAGTTTTAAGTTTGTGTCTAGATCTTTAAGTTCTTACTTACTAGGGGTTGCTATGGGTATTTATACCAATAAAACTGTACCTAATATGTTTAATATACCTTGTTCACCTGAAGCTTAATTAATCTCAGGCCCTTAGTGTATGACTGATTTGGGTAATGAGCTTCACCTGAAAGCACCCTCTGTCTTTTAAGATGTGTAAGTACCTATAAAGCTATGATTATCCCAGGGGTGGGAGGGAAATAACACTTATTAAAAGAGGGCTGCTACACAGTACCCTGTCTTGTGCTGCTGAGGTAATCTAAATTCTGATTTAAATTATAGCTCTTAGCTGCTGCTAGGCTCTAACTTCTTATGAAATTTAAACTACAAGCTCTTTGCTGGGTACTAAATTTAACCAGAAAGCTCTCTTCTGTGTGTTAAATTTAAACTAAAAGTACTGTGCTGTTACTTGGCCCTGGGTGACTATTAAATTTAAACTACAAGCTCTCTGCTGGGTATGAAATGTAACCAGAAAGCTCTCCTCTGTGTTTTAAATTCAAACTTTAATTGCTGCTACTAGGCCCTAACTGATCCAACAAAAAACAGTGGGTTCACAGATTAAGTAGCTTTAATACAAAGAATTCTTTTTAGAAAATTACCAGAAGTATATACTCACAGTTGCAGATTTCTCTTCAGAAGTAACAGTCCCCCTTTCTAGTCCTTCAGACCTTGGTCTGACCCAGTATGGCATATCTTATGTTCTTCCAACACAACCTTCTTGATGTCATTCCATAACTCTTCTGGAGCTCTGTCATTTGTATCTAAAGCAGCAAATCGATTTTGCAGGCAGTCTTTAAATTCCAGTGCTATATTCTCAGTCATATTTTGCTGCATTCATGAGTGGTTTGCTCTTTTTCAACTTTAGCTTGAGTTTGCGTACTAGTAGTTGGTGATCTGTACCACAGTCAGCTCCAGGTTTTGTCTTTGTTGATGTTATAGAGCTTTTCCATCATTGACTTCCACAGATGTAGTCAATTTGATTTTTATACAATCCATTGCGTGAAGTCCATGTGTACAGTCACCGCTTGTGTTGCTGGAAGAAGGCGTTTGAGATGAATAGATCGTTGGTCTTGCAGAATTCTATCAGTCTTTCTCCAGCTTCATTTCTGTTGCCAAGTCTATATTTTCCAACTACTTAGTCTTCTTCTTTGTTGCCAACTTTTGCGTTCCAGTCACCCATGACTATAAGGATATCCTGTTTGCATGTTCTGTCAATTTCAGCTTGTACTTGTTCATAGAACGCTTCAATTTCATTCTCTTCTGCAGCTGTTGTTGGGGCATATACTTGAATTATAGTTGTGTTGATAGGCATTCCTCGTAGACGAATAGAGATTAAGCGTTCGCTGACTGCATTGTATTTCATTACAGTTCTTGCAAGTTTCTTCTTTATTATAAATGCAACACCATTTCTTCTTTGTCTTTCATTTCCAGCATTGTAGACCATGTGATCATCTGATGCAAAGTGCCCAATGCCAGTCCATTTCAGTTCGCTGACACCCAACAGATCAAGTTGTACACGTTCCATTTCATTCTTGACCACCTCCAACTTCCCTTGGTTCATGCTTCGTACATTCCATGTTCCAATGTGTAAGACATCTTTACAGCTTCTGACTCTCATTTCATACGCAGCTACATCTGCAGTCAGATGTCCCGAGGGCTTTGATCCAACCACATCATAAATGCTGGCTTTACTCTGAAAAGTCTTCAGCTCTTCCCCTGTAGCTAGTTGAGTGCCTTCCGACCTGGGGGTCTCTTCTTCCAGCAATATAGCACAATTTGTTTTGTTGTAACTATCCATTGGGTTTTCATGGCAAGATACAGAAGTAGATTGCCAGGCCTTTCTTACGTGCAGTTTAAGTTTGGTGGTGTTGCTGTTGTCACAGAAATGTGATCCTCTGCCGTCAACACTATCCCATTCTGCTGCTGCCCAGATGGGTGGTTTGTCTTGGTCTGGCACCTCAGCTGAGACCTGTCCATCTTGGGAGACCCTGCCAGTAGTTAAATTACCAATAGTTTAGCTCTCAGCATCACTGATGCACACAAGCCCTCACAGCATGACAAGCTGCAAACCAAGTGAGGGTTAACTACGATTTAATGCGAAAAAGTGCAGTGTCATGCACTTGGGTAGCAGAAATCCAAGGGAAATGTACGCGATAGGGGGCGAGAGGTTGGTATGCACGGTTCAGGAGAAAGACCTTGGTGTGATTATCTCTGATGATCTCAAAGTGGCAAAACAGTGCGACAAGGTGGTGGCAAAAGCCAGGAGGATGTTGGGCTGCATACAAAGGGATTACCAGCAGAAAGGAAGAGGTACTTATGCCACTGTACAAGTCACTGGTGAGGCCTCACTTGGAATACTGTGTTCAGTTTTGGAGACCATATCTTGCAAAAGATGTAAAAAGACTGGAAACTGTTCAAAGGAAGGCAACCAAAATGATTTGGAGCCTGCGTCAGAAGCCTTATGAGAAGGCTTGGAACAAACACAGTGGATCCCTTTACAGCAACAGGATAAAAACAAAATAAACAGTACCATCTAACTTCTGAACCATCTAACGTCTCAAATAGGGGTGTCCTACATGGAGTGGTGGGTTCATCCCTAAACAAAGACATGGGGAGGGGTGACCTGCAGAGCAACAGGTGCACCTCCTCTTGCCATTTTGCTGGGCAGACTAGATGGACCATGCTGGTCTTTATCTGCCGTCATTTACTATGTTACATTTTTTTATTTTTAAGTTGTAGTCACTTATTCTGTATTTGGTGAGGTCTGTGTTCCGAGTGTGTGACTGAGGCCAAATGTGCTGTTTACACTGGAATTTGTATATAGGGATGTATACTGTAGTAATTTGACTTGTTCAGCTTTTCAAATAGGTGTATGTATGTTCTAAGCCCTTTTGCAGGATTTGTAGTGCTGCTTTTTTCTGGGTAAGCCTCTTGTTGTATGAGTTTTGGAAGTTTATGCTGGTATGGTATGGTAGAGTTGGCCTTGTAGATCTTTGGTGACTTTTGTAGGGTTTTATATTAGTTCACAATATGCCTGGTACTGGAGAATGTTTATGATGTTAATGAGATAACCAGAATCCAATTTTTTTGGACTCTTATAGCCTGTTTGTATGATACAAAGTATTTACTGCTAAGTAGTTATTTTTATTCTGGCTATGCATTTGCCCTTTCATTGTAATTTTCTTACAACATTGGATATGAACAAGAAATACTAGCATCATGTGAAAAGAGTTCACAAAGGAGTTTTGAGAAAAAGGATGGTGGGGTGTAGCCAACGTTAATAATAAGGGAGGGGATGCTGATTTATAGGTTGCAGGGTGGTGCCAGAAACCCTAGCACGTGCCCTGCTAATGCAGACCCCCTGGCTTCCGCATCACTTAAACACCTCATCTGGAAAACGGCCTGCCTAGTGGTCATCACTTCTGCCAGACAACTAGGAGAGCTCAGACACTGGTATATTACCCCCCTTACATGCAGTTCTTCCATGACAAAGTCATCCTCCAAACCCAAACCTTGAATATTGTGTGCAATTCTGGTCGCCGTATCTTAAAAAGGATATAGCGATTTTAGAAAAGGTTCAGAGAAGAGCCACTAAAATGGTAAAGGGGATGGAAGGATACTCCTATGAAGAAAGGCTAAAAAGGTTAGGGCTCTTTAACCTGGAAAAGAGACGGCTGAGGGGAGATATGATAGAAGTCTATAAATTAATGAACGGAGTGGAACGGGTAAACGTAGATCGATTGTTTACCTTATCAGAATATAGAAAGACTAGGGGACATGCAATGAAGCTACAGGGTAAACTATTTAAGACTAATAAAAGAAAATATTTTTTCACTCAACGTGTAATCAAACTCTGGAATTTGTTACCGGAGGATGTAGTAAAGGCTGTTAGTGTAGCTGGGTTTAAAAAAGGTTTGGACAAGTTCCTGGAGGAAAGGTCCATAAACCATTATTAAGGGGGGACCCAGGATATCAATGCTTGAACCAATACAAGCATTGTGGAACCTGTGTCCCTTGGGGATACTGCTAGGTACATATGACCTAGATTGGCCACTGTTGGAAACAGAATACTGGGCTTGATGGACCTTGGTCTGACCCAGTATGGCATATCTTATGTTCTTATAGATGTACCCACCCGAAGTTCCTTCCTAAAGTTGTCTCTGACTTCCACGTCAATCAATCCCTCGTCCTACCCACTTTTTTCCCGGTAGCCCCCATGGGCTCCCCAGAAGAGAAGCTGCACACTCTGGACTGCATAAGAGCCCTCTTATACTACCTGCATTGCATGAGGCCTCTCTATAGGTCATCCCAGTTCGTGATCTTCAACCCTAGCAACCTGGGCTATCAGCACCAAATCAAACCAACTCTTCATGGATAGCAGTCTATCGCTTTCTACTATGAGCATGTTGTCCTACCATCCCCAGGGCGTGTCAGTCCTCACAACCTCAGAGCTACTGCCTTTTCCAATATAGTAACATAGTAAATGCCAGCCTGGCTTCCGTCTCTTCGCAAGACATCTGCAGAGTAGCCACCTGGTAATCCATCCACACCTTCATGAAACACTACAGTCTAGACAGTTCCTCCACAAAAGACTTTGCCTTTGGCCAAGCAATCCTCTGAACCATTTTGCAACTTGACTGATCTCCTCCACTGAAGTTCTTCAGGGCCACCATATAATAAAAAAAGAAAAAAAAAAAAGAAAGCCAACCGGACTACCGGGCAGCCCTTAGCTCTGGGCTCTCCTTAGAGTGTGCCTGCATCTCCCTGCTTGTCTCCAGAAAACATATAGTTGCTTACTTGTAACGCGGGTTCTTCATAGACAGCAGAAGTGTGCAGCCACACTCACCTTCCCCTCCAAAAACCCCCAAAATAACAAAAAAGACAGGTAATCTTGTCAGTTAGCGAGTGGACATCAACTGTGCCTCCAAGCCAACAGTGTATGATTCCTTCTCTTCTCTTTGCTCTGGTATGAACTGAACTCCGGCAAGAAGCAGGCAAAAAGCAGGCATGCATGCTCAGAAAGGTGCAACAAAGCTTGTCTGAGCTGAGAGAGATCTGGAACACAAGGCTCAGTCGGAACTTCACCTTGGAGTGTGGCTGCATACTCCTGCTGTCTACAGAGAACCCTCGTTACAGGTAAGCAATTACATTATCTCCTATTCTACTCTTCATGGAGCCAGTACTGTAGCTAGTGTAGGGACACGTGAAAGCAGAGACCCAATGACCAAATTGTCGCCAAGTCCTAGTAACGGAAATAGCAGTCTCCTGCCAAATTACAATCCAATGTGTTCTTTAGGCCAGAACCCAATTGGAAAAGCTGAGACACCGACACAGTTAGTGGCTGGAATGTTAGGTTGCTACTGCCAACAAGGCTTGGATCACAGGAACAGTTGAATGTTTCCTTGGTTGCTATGAATTCTGACCTTGGTGGTGAATCATGTCCTGCTGTATCAGCCCCTACAGCAGTGCTTTTCGAACGTTTATCCTGTATGACCCCATTTTAACAAATGAAAAGTCATGTGACCCCAGATGATGAAATCAAAACAGCAGGTCTCCAGCCTCCTTCCCCTCCCTCCACTCATCTAAAGCAGGAAGGCAGCAGTCAGCACAGTGTCCCTTGTGCCAATGCACAGTGTGTGCTTACAGATGCCAGTACTCAACTTAGGTTTCCAGCCTAACAGGAAGCTCAACAAGGCCGGAGAGCTGGCAAGGGCTATGAATGTTAGCTGGCTCACAAGCCACATGCTGACTGGTGATTGTCACTACTTGGCATTAGTCATAGTGAAACCCCAGAGAGAAGAGGAAATGGCCAAGTTTCTGTGACTAACCAGAAAACAACTGCAAGGAAGGGAAATATAATAATAAAACGAACGCCAACCTTCCTAAACCCCAACGTTCCTTACTATTCCAACATTGAAATAAATCACTAATTTAACAAAGGCAAACAGGCCTCAGAGAAATCTTACCCTTCACTTGGCGAACCGAGTCACCATAGGGTTAGATGGAAAATTCCACATCACGGGCCAAAAAGCCTTTCACTTTTCTATTATAACAATTTAATTACACCAATTATCTATAGTCAAATTAAACCTAATTAAAAATCACCTAAAAGTACTTTTTTGGGATTTCAAAAGAGTTCATTATCTTAACCACACAACTAAAAAGTGTGTGCAGAATGCCCAATACGGGTGCTATCAGGCCTCACCCGAGGCTCCGTAACCTACAAAAGATAAGGAGAACCTTTCAAAGTAAGTTATGATAACATGAAAAATGTAAATAGCATACTCAACTTAAGGTTCTTCTGAAATCTCCCGCACACGCTTGATATCAAAGCCGCACACACTTTTTCAATTCCTTAATAGCGAATCCAATAGCCTCAATTTGAAGAAGCAGAGTCAGTGCCACGAAAGTTCTTAGAAGTCCAACAAAAGCTTTTGTTTCGCCTAATAGGCTTCTTCAAGGACAGTGGACTCAAGCACGATAACCACAACTCCACAACTCAAAGATACATTCAAACGGACAATAAATGCCTCCAAGTTTCTGTGACCCCATCCACTGATGATGTGACTCCATTTGGGGTCCTAACTACAAGTTTGGGAACCACTGCTCTACAAACTTAACCACAATAAATCCAAAGGAGGGGGCATCAGTGGAGTGGATACCACAGGTTGAGTTCTTAGGTTCTCTTTGGGAGAACTGTGGCAAATATTTTCTTTTTATTATTTTGGGTTTAGTGCATGTCTTTTTCAGTGATAGCTCGAGGTGAGAGTTCTCCGGGACCAAGCAGGAAGTCAGTCCTCACATATGGGTGACATCACCGACAGAGCTCATGCAGGAACGCTCCCTAGCTTCCGTTTTTGTTTTGTTTTTTTTCAGTTTTTACGTATTGTTTTTGATTGCGTGATTGTCACTTGTATTCTTGCCCATTTCCTGGAGTGTCAGTGCCTCAGTGCAGTGTTTTTTTCTTGGTTTCTATTTTCTTTTTCTTGGCATGCGGGTGTAAGATGTGGTCAAGTTACTCTCCTGTAGGTCCTGGGTTCATTTCACTTCACAGAGGCAGTAGGGTTTGTAATAAAACAACCAAACAGGTGTGGCTTGGAGAAAGCTTTTTTATGTAGAAATAGGCTTATTACATAGGTATTGAACAGAGGTATATAGTGATTGTTACAGAGCTGTTTCAGTATGCATCAATGAATCTGTGTGTGCATGTGCAGGTGTGAAGTGTGAGAGAGAGAGAGGCCAGAACATGTGGGTCAGAGCCTCATGGCAAGAGAGAGAGAGAGGGGGGGGAGGGGTGGAGAGAATTGATTATCAGAGCCTCCTGTCCTTCATTTGCGATGAATAGTGGAAGAGAGAGAGCAAGAGGAAGTGTTTCTGTCCTTTATAGTGAATTGAATCCTCTCCAGCACTTCCCCTTGGAGGTCTGCTATTGTTTTTAGCCACTCCCTTTGAGGTCTGCCATTCTTGATTTAGCAAGGAGGGGCTGCAGACAGGCCCTGGAGACTGAAATCACCAGGGGGTCAGAGTTAATCTCATCTTGTAAACTGTCCTATTACCTTTGGAGACTGAAATCACCAGAGTACAAAGCTGCATAAAATGTATGCTGACAGCGGGGTTTTTCTCTCTCGCCTCCCTGGTTGGCTGGGACGTTGGTATCCTCCCCAATGTCTAAGCCAATCAGTGGATTCAAGAAGTGCACCCAGTGTGGCCAAACCATCTCAATAATGGACCACCACAACTGGTGCCTTCAGTGCCTGACTATGTGCCCTCCATCTGCACTCTTTCTGCAGATGATGCGCAAGTGGCTCAGAAAATTGGAAGAAACAGCAGGAATCACTGTTTGGTTCCTCCGAACTGGCACCAGCATCAACAGATTTGAAGGCTTCCGCTGAGGTTTCAACTTCGCATGATGGCCGGGCTCACTTGGAGTCAAGGGGCCGGCCACGGCGCACTGCAATGGGGGCTATCCTCTGATGAAGGTCGCCCCCAGTCCCATCGACGTCGAAGGGTGATGCTGAGAGCAGGGTGAAAACCCATGGACATCAGCATCGAAGTCTTCGATGAGACTCAAAGGGTGACAGCTGGGAGTAGTCTCCTAAGCTGCCCCAGCAGGAGGAGTTGCCTCCCGAAGCCCAGCAGGACCATCAGGTGACTCTCGATGCCATGACCATCATGGAGTCCCCTGCCAAGGAAACTGGTACCGGTGACTGCGGTTGATGCACCAGCTCCTTCCACTTCGGACACCGTGCTCCTTGCAGAACATATGCAGGCCCTCAAGTGCAGCCTGACTGTGTTCCTCGCCTTGCAAGCTGCCCGAGACCCGATAACCTCAGGTTCCTTGGTGCCAGTGATAGCAGTGGCCTCATCTGAGGTTCAGCCCATTCTTGAGACCCATGCCTTCCTCGGTGGGAGAAATGGGTCAGGTAGGTAATCCAGTGTCCCTCTTGGCGTCGAGCTCCCCCCTCAGAGTGCCTCATGCTTAGACCATCGGGGGACACAGAACCCCGAGAGCTAAAGGCATCATGAGGATTCACGTTGATACTTCGACTTTCTCATGGACTCCAACTCCAATGGCTGGGAGACCGAAGAGGCGTTCCTGGTGACAGAGTGCCATAGGAACATACCCTCAGGATCCCTCACCCCCATACAAAGCCAGAAGTCCTCCCCCCCTGGAGGGCATGTCCTTCCACGATTTTGTGTGGGACATGGGCAAAGCCTTGTCCTTTACTATGGAGACTGAGGAGGAGCCCAGGGCAGAAGGGTTGAAGATCTTCCAATATCCTTCCCCCTCCCTAAGAGGCCATCATGATGCTGGTGCTTTGAATCATTGAGCGGTTGCTCTTCTGCATGTGGAAAACTCCCCTCATGGTGCCCCCGGTGAGCCGACGCCTTGACTCCATATATCAAGTCCACAAGAGCCCCAGTTTTGAGAAGCTGCAGCTCCCACACAATTCCATGGTTGTTGAGTTGGCCATGCAGAGAATTAAAAGCTCCATAACTCACTCATTGGTGCCTCCCAGCTGGGACGCTCAGACACTGGATGTCTTTGGGAGGAAATGTTATCAAGGTTCAATGCTGGTGGCCCGCATCTAGGCCTACCAGCTCTATATGGGCATGTACCTTTGGGATATTGCAGGGGATTTCGCAGATTTCTCCGCCATCCTTTCAGGACAGCAACTCAAGCACTTCCATGGCCGCCTCTCCAAGGCCAGGGGATGTTCAAATATGTGACTAAGGTGGCCTATGATGCGTTTGAATCGGTGGCCCAGATGGCCCCTTTCGGTATTAGGGCCCACCGCCTGGCTTGACTGCAGGAATGATTTAGAGCAGTAAGTGCAGTACAAGCTAGCAGAAGTCTCCTGCCAGGGTGAAAATCTTTGTCAAGCTCATGGAAAACAAGGCTGGAGAGCTGGCAAGGGAACAGTTAACTATGAATCAGCACTCCAGAAAAACATCTGATCCCTCCAAGAAAAAGTCTTCGGGGAAGAAATCCTCCTATCCCAAGAAGAAAAGATTTTATGGCGGCTACCCGCCATATCAGTCCTATTAAGGCCCTCGGCAAGGGCAGCAACAGAAAGGAAAAGGCCAGCACCAGCAGTATCGACTGAAGCCCCCAAAGGTCCAGCCACCGCAGTTTGGAAGAGGTTTTTGACTCCTTTCTCAAGAGCATGGCTCTGCTTCCCACACCAGGCACGGTTCCCACACAGATAGGAGGAAGACTGATCCACTTTGCCAACAGGTGGCCAGTCATCTCAACAGATTCCTGGGCCCTCAAGATTGTCCAGAATGGGTATCTGTTGCATTTCGATCAACTTCCACCCCATTCTTTCCAGGGGAGTATCCCCTCAATCCTCACCACCGAGGGCTCCTCCAACTAGAGGTCCAGCTCTCTTGGCCAACCGAGCCATCTAGCTGGTCTCTCCATCTCAGGCCAGAAGGGGGTTCTACTTCCATTACTTTATGGTTCCCAAGAAAACTGGCGGTCTCCAGCCCATACTCGATCTTCGGAACCTCAATCGGTTCCTGGTGAGGGAGAAGTTCAAGATGGTCTCCCTGGCAACCTTGTTTACCATACCTTCAATGGGAAAACTGGCTATCCTCCTTGGATCTCCAAGATGCCTATGCTCATATTCTCATTCACCCCCTTCATTGGCAGTATCTCCGCTTCATCCTCAGCAGGGAGCACTATCAGTACTGGGTGCTGTCCCTTGGCCTAGCCTCCGCTCCACGGGTCTTCACGAAGTGACTAGCGGTCATCGCCGCCTTTCTCCGGACTCTATGGGTCTTTGTCTTCCTTTACCTGGATGACTGGCTGATATGAGGTGGGATGCCAGATGAGGTCAGACACTCCACGAGACTCACTATACAGGTGCTGGAACATCTGGGCTTTGTAATCAATTACTCAAAGTCTCACCTGCAGCCCTCAGCACCAAGAATTCATTGAGGCTCTCGTGGATACTACTCGAGCCTATCTGCTATCAGAACAGGCCCAGCACTTAGTCGCCCTTACTCATGACATACAGAACAGCCAGATCATGATGGCTTGGCAGATGCTGCACCTCCTTGACCACATGGCCTCCACGGTCCATGTCACTCCATTCACATGGCTCTACATTCATCAGGCACAGAGGGCACTCCACACACAGTGGCATCAGGCCACCGGCCATCTCAGGGACAATGCGGTGGTCACTCCTCCGCTCAGGAAGTCCCTCTCCAAGTGGCTTCAGCCTCCGAACCTGCATGAGGGGGCTCCCTTTTCAGGTCCCTCTACATCAGCGCATTCGCACGACTGGTGCCTCAGAGATGAGCTGGGAGGCTTATCTCAATGGCCTCTGTACACAGGAACTGTGGACAGCTTGAGAGAGCCTACACCATTTCAACTTCCTGGAGCTCCAAGCCATTACCAACATGCGCCAAGCATTTCAGCAGCAGCTGGCCAAGCAGTTGATCCTCATCCAAGCAGACAAGTGGCCATGTTCTACATCAACAAGCAGGGTGGCATAGGCTTGTACCTCCTCAGTTGGGAGGCAGTCCGCCTCTGGAAGTTCACAATCTCTCACGGCATGCTTCTCAGGGCAGTGTATCTACCCAGGGAGCATAATGTCCTAGCAGATCATCTCAGCAGAGTCCTTCAGCCACACAAGTGGACCCTCAGCAAACAAGTAGTGTGCCCACTTTCGAAAGTGAGGCACATCTTCAACAGATCTCTTTGTGACCCCGCACAACCACCCAGCTGCTGCAGTTTTGCTCCAGAGTACTGTGAAGCAATCGGCCAGCTTCTGATGCTTTTCTCATGAACTGGAGCAATGGCCTCCCATATGCCTATCCTCTAATTCCTCTAGTGGCCAAAACTCTGTTCAAGCTCCAAGCGGAGGGAGCCACTATGATCCTCATAGCACTGCACTGGCCTAGACAGCCATGGTTTCCTCTTCTCCAGCTGTCCTGGAGGCAGCCTCTCTGACTCAGCAGGGCTCCAGATCTAATCTCTTGGGATGAGGGATCCCTTCTTCATCCCAGCGTCTGATCTCTAGCTTTCATGGTGTGGATGCTAAGTGGGTAGCTCTTGCAGACCTTAGTCTGCTGACAGCAGTGGAGAATGTACTCCTCACATAGCACAAGGACTCTACACGATGCTCCTACGCATTCAAATGGCACTGGTTCTCCATCTGGCCTGCAGGCAAGATGCTCAACCCTTTTTCCTGTTTGGTAGAGGTGTTGTCAGCTTACCTCCTCCACCTCTAGTCTCAAATCAAACTCTGTCAGAGTGCATCAGCGGCCTACCATCATGGATCGTTGGTAAGCCTATCTCCGCTCATCCTCTCATTGGCTGCTTCATGAGAAGTCTATTGCTTTCGTGTCCCCCCCAATGAAGCCACCACTGGTGGTGTGGACTTTATCGTGGTATTGGGGCAACTTCTCAATTGCCCCTTTGAGCTAAGCTCCTGCTCACTTCTCACCTGGAAACTCATTTTCCTGGTGGCAATCACCTCTGCATGCAGAGTCAGTGAGCTACAGGTGCTGGTGGTGCACCTGCCATTTACCAGATTCCATCATAATAGGTCAAGTCCAAAGGACCACTAAGTTCCTACCTAAGGTGGTCTCTGCTTTTCATCTCAATTAGACAGTGGTACTGCCCACCTTTTTTAAATACCTCATGCCAAAAGGGCTGAGGCTGCTCTACATACAATGGATTGTAAGAGAGCGCTGTCATTCTACCTCAAACCTGTCAAAGGTCAACCATGTTCCTCCCAGCTTTTTGTCTCTTGACCCCGATAGGGTATATTTCGAGACTGCCACACCCAGCCTTTCACTTTGGGCTGTAGACTGCATCTCCTTCACTTATTCTGAAGCTGGTCTGAGTCTGTAATGCCATGTCACAGCTCACAACGTCTGAGTCATGGCTGCTTTGGTAGCAAACTTGCGTTCAGTCTCCATGGTGAAGATCTGTAGGGCTGCTACATGGTCTTTGGTCCACACCTTCACAGCTCATAACTGTCTGGATGGAGATTCTCTACATGACAAAGAGTACAAGTAAATTGAGCTCACTCTGAGGAGAAGGATGTTACCAGTGGTGTGCCCCAAGGATCTGTCCTTGGTCCGATTCTTTTTAACATCTTTGTTAGTGATATAGCGGAAGGGCTGTCGGGTAAGGTTTGTCTCTTTGCGGATGATACCAAAATCTGCAATAGAGTAGACACCCAGGAAGGTGTAGATAACATGAGGAGGGATGTAGCTAAGCTTGAAGAATGATCTAGAATTTGGCAGCTGGGATTTAATGTTAAAAATGTAAGGTCATGCATTTGAGCTGCAGCAATCCAAGGGAGCAATATAGTATAGGGGATGAAGTACTTTGTCCACTAAAGAAGAGCGGGACCTAGGTGTGGTTGTGTCTGATGATCTTAAAGTAGCTAAACAGGTAGAAAAGGCGACGGCAAAAGCTAGAAGGATGCTTGGGTGCATACGGAGAGGAATGGCTAGCAGAAAAAAGGAGGTGATAATGCCTCTCTCTAAGTCTTTGGTGCGACCTCATTTGGAGTATAGTGTGCAATTCTGGAGACCGCACCTTCAAAATGATGTGAACAGGATGGAGTCGGTGCAGAGGGTGGCTACTAAAATGATTAGTGGTCTTCATTATAAAGCATATGAGGACAGACTGAAGGATCTTAATATGTACACCTTAGGCAGGATAGAGGTGATATGATTGAGATGTTTAAATACCTCCATGGCATAAATGTTCAGGGAGAGAGCCTCTTTCAATTGAAAGCAAGTTCTGCTACGAGGGGACATGGGATGAGGGTGAAGGGAGATAGATTCAGGAGTGATATGCGGAAATATTTCTTTACGGAAAGAGTGGTGGATCTGTGGAATAGTCTCCCAGTGGAGGTGGTAGAGATGAGGACAGTAACTGAATTCAAAAGAGCATGGGACAAACACAGAGGATCTCTAAAGGTAAAAAGGGGGGACTGTTGTAGTTATGGAAGGTCTTTTTCTGTCATCATATTTCTATGTTTCTATGACAGCAATTTTGGCTAAGCTGTACTCCAGCACCTGTTTGGGTAACTCCTTCCCATCGACCTACTGTTGATGTCCATGCTGGATGCTGACTCGCGGAACCTTTCAGCGATTACTCATGCTGCTGTTCTCTGTTCTTTTTCCTGGTTGCCCCATTGGGCTGTTTACAGGGGTTTTTTCGGTAGACTGTAGCTGGGGAGTCCCATATGTGAGGACTTCCTCCTTGGTCCTGAAGCAAACATAGTTACTCACCTGTAACAGGTGTTCTCCAGGAACAGCAAGAATCAGTCCTCACTATCCTTCCTCCTCCCCATGCAGTTGTTTTATTTTTTGGCTTGATTAAGCTATATCATTATACTGAGGTAAGATGGCTCCTTCGGGTGGGAAGGCAGGCACGCATACGTGGTTGACTTCCAAAATGTTTCCTATGAAAGCTGAGGAGTATTCCCACGTGGACTCCATCAGAGACATCACCCATATGTGAGGACCGATTCCTGCTGCTCCCGAAGAACACCTGCTACAGATGAGTAACTACGCTTTATGGTACCTAAATGCACTTCCTGGTTGACTTACAATGTAAGTTTGTAGTGAGGCAAAATGGAGGTAAAGTGACCTATCCAAGATAACGAGCAGCGTCAGTGGGGAAAGTGGTATTCAAATCCTGACTTTTCTAGTTCTAAGCCCACTACTCTAGCCACTAAGCTACTCCTTCACTCCATGTGATGGTAAGAATTGCAAGTACACTTCACTGACTGCTTTATTCAATGATATAATTTTACTGGTGATACAGTAAGATTAAATTAGACTTACCTGCTAATTGTAGTTCCTGGAGTACTTCCAGTCTAGTCCCGGAATCTCTGGGTTGTCAACCTCATCTAGTAGCTTTGGAGACTGAGAAACTTCATTGCTGTGATGTCACCAGTATATAAGGGCTGGCACCACCTCCTCACATCAGTTTACCTATTGACAAAGCAGACTCACCGGAGCAACAAGTAAGTAACAAAATGCAGTATGAAAACACCGCGTAACTAACTCACATAGGCCTGCCAACCCAACTATATACAAGATCCATGCGGATTGTATGCCAGGAGATCCCCTGTCCATTATCCTACTACCACAGGGGCCATGAATCCCCCCCACGCGAACATTCGCAGTGCAAACACTCCAACCCCCCAAACGCATTGAGAAGTTTGCTTACCAGTAATAGAGCTCCTGCTTCAGGCTACGGTCAACTGAACTCGACAGGGCGGGAGAAGGGACTAGACTGGAAGTACTCCAGGAACTACAATTAGCAGGTAAGTCTAATTTAATCTTCCTGATCGTACCTCCAGTCTAGTCCCGGAATCTCTGGGGATGTACCAGAGCAGTAAAACACATTAACGGGGGAGGGTCCTGCGAGACCGGCCTGAAGCACAGCCGATCCAAAACAGGAATCTCTGCCCGCCTGTACATCCAGACGGTAATGCTTCACAAAGGTATGCAGCGACGACCAAGTAGCCGCCTTACAGATCTCCACCACCGGCACCAAGCTAGACTCCGCCCACGATGCCACTTGTGCCCTAGTGGAATGAGCTCGCAGACCTTCCGGTACGATGCGACCACGAAGAATGTAAGCCGATGCGATTGCTTCCTTGATCCAACGAGCAATGGAACCTTTTGAAGCCGACTCCCCTCGTTTAGGCCCCGCGAACAGAACGAACAGCCTGTCCGACTTACGGAAGGACGCTGTTCTCGCCACATACTACTTCAACGCCCGGCGAATATCCAAAGAATGAAGTCTGTCCGCCCCCGGAGTCTTACCCTTAACCCGAAACACAGGCAACGACACCACTTGGTTCAAATGAAACACCGAGACCACCTTAGGCAAGAATGACGGAACCGGTCTCAACACCACCTTAGAATCGTAGAAGGAGAGAAAGGGCTCCCTACAGGACAACGCTTGTAACTCCGAAACTCGCCCTGCCGAGGCAATGGCCACTAAAAATACTACTTTCAGCGTAAGATCTTTCAAAGAAGCCGTCCCCAAAGGCTCAAAAGGCGCACCCCCCAAGGCCTCCAAGACTAAGGGCAGATCCCAAGCTGGAACCATATGCGAATGCGGCGGCCGGAGAAGCGCCACCGCCTTCAAAAACCACTTAACATCTGGATGGCAACCTAGCGAGATTCCTTGTACATTCCCTCTATAACAGGCTAAAGCCGCCAACTGCACCCTCAGGGAAGATGCCACTAGGCCCTTTTGAAACCCATCTTGCAAGAAAGATAGAATCTGCGGAACAGACGCCTTCAAAGGAACACAGTGCCTATCCTCACACCAAGCCTCAAAGACGCGCCACACTCTGACATATGCTAAGGAAGTAGATCTCCGCCTCGACTTCAGCAAGGTAGTAATGACTGCCGCCGAATAACCTCTCGCTTTCAACCTTGCCCTCTCAAGAGCCAGGCCGTAAGCGAGAATCAATCCACTTGGGGCATGCAGAGAGGCCCCTGGGTAAGAAGGTCCGTGCGAACAGGAAGCCTCCAGGGCTGCCCCTCCAACAGTCTGATCAAGTCCGCGTACCAAGGTCTTCTGGGCCAATCCGGAGCAATGAGAACTACGCGACCTTTGTGCCGCTCTGCGCTGTAGCACCCGCCCGATCAACACCCATGGCGGAAACACATACAGCAGCTGTCCCTCTGGCCATTTCTGAATGAGAGCATCTAGGCCAGGAATGGGCAAACTACGGCCCGGCGGACCTTTTAATCCGGCCCGCTGTATGAGTTATCCTGGTGAACAAATGGACTGCTGCAGAGGGAGCCGGGGAAGCCCGCGCGAAGCCGCGGCTCCCTCTGCACAGCCCGCCAGCGTGAAGAGCCTTTACCTTCACGCTGGCGGCTGTTTCAATGAAGCCACGAATGCCGCGAGAGGTTAAAGGGCATTGCCTTTAACCTTTCCCGGCATTCGCGGCTTCATTGCAACAGCCGCCAGCGGAAAGGTAAAGGTTCTTCATGCTGGCGGGCTGTGCAGAGGGAGCCGGGGCCTCGCGCGGGCTTCCCCGGCTCCCTCTGCAGCCCCTTAGACAGCGCGGGGCTCTTCGGGGGGGCGGCTAGGACTGGATGGGCTGTGATGGGGGGGGGGGAACGGACTGGAAATGGGCTGTGATGGTGGGGGGGGGGAGAACGGACTGGAAAGGGGCGGTGATGGGGGGAGGACTGCAAACGGTCTGTGATGTTGGGGGGGATAGGACTGGATGGGCTGTGATGGGGGGAGGACTGCAAACGGTCTGTGATGGTGGGGGGGATAGGACTGGAACTGGGCTGTGATGGTGGGGACGGACGGACTGAAAATGGGCTGGGATAGGGGAAACAGACTGGAAATGGGCTGTGATGGGGGGGGGGGGGAACAGACGGGAAATGGGCTGTGAAGGGGGGAGGACTGCAAATGGTCTGTGATGGTGGGGGGGATAGGACTGGAAATGGGCTGTGATGGGGGGAGGACTGCAAATGGTCTGTGATGGTGGGGGGGAACAGACTGGAAATGGGCTGTGATGGGGGGGGGGACAAATTGGGCTGGGATGGGGGGAAACAGACTGGAAATGGGCTGTGGTGGGGGGGGAGAACAGACTGGAAATGGGCTGTGGTGGGGGAACGGACTACAATTGGGCTGTGATGGGGGAGGACTGCAAATGGGCTGTGATGGTGGGGGGAATGGACGAAATGGGCTGTGATGGGGGGGAACTTGGACTGGAAATGGGCTGATGAAGGGCTGGATTAGGACTGTGTAAATGTGTTTGAAATTGAGAATTGCAACAACAAAGCTATCTCCTGACTTTGATGCCTTAACAAAAAAGGGAGACCAACAACACTGTTCACACTAAAATTGAAGGTACTATTTTATGAAAGAAATACATTGCATAAAAGTTTTGTAAAATAACTCTTTTTATGCTTTTCTACCTTAAATTAATCTAAACATTTAATGTTACAAATTTAAATTTAATTTATATTAATTCACACATACACACCGTCCATCTACTCTTGGTCCGGCCCCCGGGTCCAATATATGAACCCATTGCGGCCCTCGAGTCAAAAAGTTTGCCCACCCCTGATCTAGGCCCTCCGCCATCCTCTCCTTTCTTCTGCTGAAGAACCGATCGACTTTTGCGGACTGGAAAGTCGCCATGAGATCCATTACTGGCGTCCCCCAGCGCTGAACCAGCAGAGCAAACACTTCGGGGTGCAGGACCCACTCCCCCGGGTCCACCCTCACCCGACTCAGAAAATCGGCCTTCACATTGTCCACTCCGGCGACATGCGCCACTGACAAGGCCACCAGGTTTCTCTCGGCCCACTCGAACAAAACGTCCGCTTCGTCTTCCAGCGGTACACTGCTGGTACCTCCTTGACGATTTATGTAGGCTACCGCTGTCGCGTTGTCCGAGAACACTCGAACTGCTGTTCCCTGTAGAAACGGGCACAACCGCTGAAGAGCCAATGTCACTGCCCGCAACTCTAGTCTGTTGATGGACCACTTCTCCAGGGCGGACCACTGACCTTGCACCAAGTGCCCCTGACAATGAGCTCCCCAGCCGTGCAGGCTGGCAGCGACACCCAAGCTGGCGCCTCTAACGACACCCCCTTTGTTAGCCAATCCGGTCCCAACCACCAGCGCAGCGCCTGACGCGTGTGCAGAAGGCAAGGCAATTTCTGGGACAGGGAGTCTTCCTGATGCGACCATCTTCTTAACAGAGCCCGCTGTAACTGCTTCATGTGGGCCCGCGCCCATGGCACTAACTCCAGCATCGCCGCCATCGTCCCTAACAGCTGCAGATACTCCCAGGCTGTAGGACAGCTGAAACCGAGAAACCGAGCCACCAAACGCCTGAGGGCTAGCACCCGCTGCTGAGGCAGAAACACTCGGCCCACGCTCGTATCGAAACGTGCCCCAAGGTATTCCAGGTTTTGAGACAGCTCCAAGTGGCTCTTTGCAGTGTTGACCACCCAACCGAGACTTTGCAAAAGATTTATCACCCTGGCCGTAGCCGAGAGACTTTCCTCCCTGGACTTCGCTCTGATCAGCCAATCGTCCAGATAGGGATGGACCAACACTCCTTCCTTTCGCAACGCCGCCGCCGCCACTACCACCATCACCTTGGTGAACGTTCGCGGCGCCGGCGCCAGGCCAAACGGAAGCGCTCGAAACTGATAATGTCCCATCGGTACCGCAAACCTGAGGAATTTCTGATGCTCTGGGCGGATCGGAATATGAAGATACGCCTCCGATAAGTCCAGGGAAGTCAGAAACTCTCCGCGCCGCACCGCCACAATGACTGACCTGAGAGTTTCCATTCGAAAATGCGTCACGCGGAAACAGCGATTCACCCTTTTCAAATCTAGAATGGGCCGCCACAGTAAATAGAGTATCGACCGCAACCTAACTGGTCAATAGGCACCGGAACAATGGCCCTGAGCAACAACAGCCTCGGCACCGTTTCCTGTACGGCCTTGCGCTTCGCGGGAGCGGTGCACGGGGACCGAACGAAAGAATCGGATACCGGATGCTGCAGCTCTAGCGCATAACCTTCGCGAATCACCTCCAACACCCACTGATCGGATGTGAGTCGGGCCCAGGCAGGGTAAAAATCCCGTAGTCGACCCCCTATGGGAACTAACCCCCCCCCCGGGCCCCCATGACTTCATTGTGACTTTTTGAAGGTGGAGGACGAAGAAGCAGCCGCAAAACCCCTGTTTGCGCCTCGAAACCCCCGGGATCTACCAGGGAAGCGACCTCTCTGGACCTGGGCCCCCCTCGAGGACAAGAACCGCTGAAACTCCCGCTGCGGCCCCCTAGACCCGGGAACCGCGCGACTCTGGGTTTATCCTCTGGCAAACGACTGCCTTTGGATTCCCCTAAATCCTTAACCAACTTCTCCAGATCCTCTCCAAAGAGCAGCTTCCCCCTAAAGGGAAGCTTACTCAACCTTGCCTTCGAAGAACCATCCGCTGCCCAATTCCGCAGCCACAGACACCGTCTGCCAGCGACTACCGAGGCCATACTCTTTGCTAACCCTCGGATCAAATCATAGTGAATGTCGGCGAGATAAGCCGCCCCCGACTCCAACCTCGCGGCCTCCTCGGACACCTCTATCGATTTATCACCTTGCACATGCTGAGCCCACCGCCAGCAAGCTCGCGCTACCCAGGCTCCACAAATAGATGCCTGTAAAAACAATGCGTTGGCCTCAAAAATCTGCTTCAACAACACTTCCAACTTGCGATCTTGCGCATCCTTAAGAGCCGCTGCACCTTCCACCGGGATGGTAGTTTTCTTGGTTACCGCTGAGACGGCTGCATCTACCTTTGGAGCTTTAAACAAGTCCCTGTCCTGATCCGAGAGAGGGTACAACCGAGCCATCACTTGAGAACCCTTAAGAGCAGCCTCCGGCATATCCCATTCTTCCTGTATCATCTCCTTAAACACCCTATGCACCAGGAAAGCCTTCTGATTTTTCCGCACCACCTGTAGCAGCGGATCCTCCAGGGAAGAATCTGCTACCGGCCCTGCATCCGGCATATTAAGCGCTTTAAGAGACTCTGAAATGAGCGCCGGTAACTCTTCTCTACGAAATACCCGAACTACCCGCACCTGATCCTCTTAGTCCCTAATCTCACCTTCTTCTAGATCCTCCAACTCACCATCCATGTCCCCATCCTCTGACACGACGGAGGATGCTAGAGGATCTCTGCCAGGCCTGGCCCGCTTGGCACCGATGTTCGAAGCTGCCGCCAACAACGGAGACCGCGGTCGCTTCAGTCCCGGCTCCGCTCCTGAGGTACTCGCCGCAGGAGCTCCCTGCGAGTCCGCCAAAGTCTTCTGGAGCAGTGCAAGGAAATCTGAAGAGAAAATTGCCCCTAGACCGCCCGCTAGAGGCTGCTGAGGGAGCGGAGATACTGTGGCCACTGACGCACTGACACCTGGCTCAAGGGGCGGCAGGGAAGGATGGCTGGGGTCAATCATATCTCCCAAAACCTCAGGTTCCCCAGCCTCTGAAATGGGAACCACCTCTCTGGCCTCTAACTCGGGAGCGCAGCCCCTACAGACACCTTCCTGTGAAACAGAACTGCGCTTAGCTCCACATAAGACAGAGCTGCTTGGAAGGCATGTCAACCTGATCCACCCAGGGTGCAAACCCCCCCCCCCCCCCCCCAAAGGAAACAAAAAGAAATTTTTTTTTTTAAACTGCTGCCCCCTTCAGGGAGAGTCCCCACCAGAGTCCTGAAGAAATAAATGCAAAACGAAGCTTCTAGGCCAAGCTAGGAAGCGCCCAGGCCCCACACCGAAAGCCGGTGATCTTCCCGCCCTCAGGCCACGCGGCCCGGCCTGAACGCTACACACCTCTGTTTCCTGCCGAAAACAGCCCGTAGCCCTGTGCAATGGTTGCCGGATCGGCAGTCACACTCTGCACTCCATACCGGCGAGATTAAAAAGGCTCCGTTACCTTGGGATGCCTCCGATGCAGGAGAAACAGCTGGGACTGCTCCACGGGCTGTCGGCAGTGGCAGGCAAAACTTCTGCACTCACCGCGCCCTTCAAAACAAGCCGGTCCGGTCCCCTGCGGCCAGGATGGAAACCAGCTGGCGATCCTCTCCCTGCCGTTGACTAAACCCCACTGCCTGGCTCCCGACGGTTCTCCGGCTGAGGTAAAAAGGCAGGTAATGGAACAGAGGATCCCCGGGCAACGGCCAAACCGCTGCCCTCCCAGACTTAAAGCAGAGCCAAAACAAGGTGACTGAAGGAAGTAGCCCCTTAAATGATCTTTTGGTTTACTCTAATTTATTTATTTAAAGTTTCTTTTATACCGCGCTATTCGACATCAGCGCGGTTTACAGTGAACAGAAATTACACTTCACAAAATTGATCAGTGCTTACAATGAACAGGGCAATACATTAAACAGGTTTCTTAAACAGAGAACATAATAAACTATGTACAAAATTTGTTTTTTTTTTCTTTTTTTAAAACCTAAACTTTACTTAATCATTCCTCTAGTGAGCCATGGGATCCCTGGGCTCGCCACCTCTCTAGCTGCTTTGAAGACTGAAAAACTGATGTGAGGAGGTGGTGCCAGCCCTTATATACTGGTGACATCACAGCAATGAAGTTTCTCAGTCTCCAAAGCTGCTAGATGAGGTTGACAACCCAGAGATTCCGGGACTAGACTGGAGGTACGATCAGGAAACAAGGTTTGCTATGAGGAAAAGGATACTGGAATGGCACCAAAAGAAACCAATAGTATGTTAAGAATTAGTCTCAGAGTCATGGGCCTGAATGCAGGGTTTGTAAAGGATATTATCTCCTTGCATCTTAAACTGGATTCCCTTGAAAAAAAAGTTAAAGAAATGTATGGTCCACTAATGTGTTAAATGCCTTGTCCTGGTATTGGTTAAATGGGTTGAAGTTTACTCCAGAGACTGTGCTGCCAGTTTCAAAGGTGTATTATCTATCCCGATAAGTACTGAGTCTAACCAAGAACAGAAGAGGAAAGGGTCTAGATATGTTGGTTCTTACTAGTAAACTGAACATTAGGGCTTTATTGGAATTTTTCCCATCTGGAGATGACTGAAAATGCAATGCTGATGGTGACTTTTCTTTGGACCTGGATAGAGATGCAATTCTGCATTCCTCTTTCAAGTCAAAGAACTTTACCTCTTGTGATCAGGGCATTCCTGGGTTTATTGTGAAGCACGCAAAATACCAGGCAAAGATTTATTGAAATTTTAGTTTTAGGAAGCAACTTATTTCCTACACATGTACTGTACAAGATGTGATCAAAATGTATTGAGATTTGTTGTGTAGCTATGACACAATATATCGCACCACAATGCTATCAAGCATGCAGTGACCTAGTTATGTGTTTTGCATGTGCAAGAGTAGCGTGGCTGCAGCACACCTGTACTTTTTTAATCATGTAATGTTTGGTATGTAAAAGCAGTTTGTCAGATTTATGATATTAAAAATTGAACAATGAATTTACATTAAATTCTGCCAGAAACTTAGTCATTGAAAGATACATGACAAGTTACAGCAAATGTATGGCAATGAAGGCATGTGTTGTGCTTGAGTTTATAACTGGTACAAACGTTTCCTAGAGGGCCGACAAAGTGTTGATAGTGACGAATGCTCTGGAAGGCCATCAATGAGCAGGAATGAAGATAAAGTTGAAGCAGTGTGTGCTGCAATACGCTCAAATCATCAATTGACTATCAGGGAGCTTGCTGAGGACAGGGACATCAGTTTCAGGTCAGTACAGTCCATTCTTGCTGTCGATTTGGGAATGAGACCCATGTCTGCAAAATTTGTGCCGACACTCCAGTCCCCTGACCAAAATGATTGGCTGTTTGCAGCCAGGGAGTTGTTGGAATGTGTTGAAAATGACTCAGATTTCATCAAAAAAGATTATTACTGGTGATGAATCATGGAAGACTTCAAACTCTCCCAGACCCAAGAAAGCTCATCAGGTGAGAAGCAATGTCAAGGTGATGCTCACAGTTTTCTTTGATTACCAGGATATTGTTCATCATGAGTATGCTCCAAAAGGCAATCAATCAATAAGACATACTATGTCCAGGTTTTGACTCATTTGACAGATGCAGTTTGTCGTAAGAGGTCAGATTTGCACAGGAATGGTGAATGGGTTACTTCATCACAATAACGCCCCAGCTCACGCATCACATCTTGGACAAACACCAAATAGAGCATCAGCCTTCGTACTCACCTGATCTCGCACGCTGTGACTTTTTCTTGTTTCCAAAACTAAAATTACCACTGAAAGAAAGGAGATTCAACGGCGTGGAGACCATTAAGCAACATTCAACACAGCATAATGAAAGAGGCATTTCAAAATTGTTTCCAGCAGTGGCAGGAACGCTGGAAGAAGTGTGTTTTATCGGAAGGGGACTACTGTGAAGGAGACTGAGTGCAATAACTATCAATGTTTTTGATCTCACCTCATAATTTTGTTGTTAAGTGCTGTCAGGTCAATGGCAACTCTGTGGATAGTTGACTTAAACTGTGTTCTATCTTCAGTCAGGCGGCTAATTGCCAGTGGAGTGGCACCTACAGCTGTTGTTACTGTATCACAAATAGAATGCTGCTCTGCCAGGATCTGACAGTACAACATCTTCAGAATGAGTAGCAGTAAGAAGTAATTTCATATTTTATGATGGATGGATGATGAATAGTAGGAATTTAGAGTGCTACCTTGGTATATACCCCATCCAAAGCTGTAGATGGAGCAGAAGAGAAATGTTATAAGACATAATTTCCCCCTTTTCTGGGTTTGATATCCAACATAGAAGTTCTTACTTATCAATTATATTGTGATAATGCCCTAGCTTTGATCAAAGTCTGTTTATAATTACTTATTGACATATCTGAATACAAAGAGAGAGGAGGAAGAAAAATACAAAGTGAGAGAAAAAAGTGATAGAGAAAAACAAAAAGATAATTAAAGGATAGAACAAAAACATGAGAAGTAGAGAGAAGAAAGAAAAATAAGAGTATACAGAGAGGAAGGGAGAGAGAATAAAAATAAAGAAATTACAGGTAGCAGAATCATATAGGTGAGAGAAAGATGGGGAGAGAAGGGAGGATAAAAGGGAAATGACTAAGGATACAGAAGACTGAGGGGAAGAAGACAAAAGAAGAAAAGGAAGGGAAAGAATAATAAAAACAGATGACAGTACAGAATAAAGATGCTGAGAAACATAGAGGGAGGAAGCGAAGAAGGAGAGCGAATAAAAATATAGAGACCAAGGGAGGGAGATAATAAAGATACAGAGAGTTGGTAAGAGAAGAAACAGTAGCTATGGTAGCAAAATGCCATATCCTGCCAATAGGCCACAAACATAATCTGAACAGAGAATATGGACAAGCGCCAGAACCTGCAAATTGTCTTTATTTTTGTCATGTTGGGTTTTTTTAGCAGTTCGTCTGTTTTAGCAAAACATATACAAATTGTCAAGCAAAAAAACTTCTGAATCTAAGCATAAAGATAGAGAAAGCGTGTTCCCTCTGCTCTTCCTCATCCGACCCCTGATGCAGTGATCTGGCTGCTCTAGATCACTGGTGCGTAACAGCTTTGTTCAATTTTTCACTCTGGTCCAAAATTAAAAATAAAAAAGGAACCAGAACCCACAGGGCATCAGACTCTGTGACACAGATCCCTGCCCTGCTTCACATTGTGACAGTGGGTCAGAGGTCAGCAGTCCTACTTCCCCCGCCCCCATCCTCCTTTGTCTCCTGCTGAAGCCTCTCTCCATCTTCTACCCTCTCTCTGTTCTCCTCCTGTCTCTCTAAATCAAAGAAACCTTAAAAGCATGGCTGGCTCCTACCTGTATTGCCAAAATAATAAAAGAATTACTAAGAATGAGGAGAAATAACACCAAAATATCCTACGTCAGTTCTGTCCTTCATTATGCTACATATGTGTCCTGATGGTGGGATCTAGCATAAATTGATGCTGTAGCCCTTTTTCTCCTTTCACTCTCAGTTGGTCACTTGCTTTCCCTCAGTCTCTCTTTCTCCTCCCTGCACCTGCCTAGTCACAAGTGACAGTCACATCAGAGCCTGCATATAGCCCTTCTAGCCATTACAGCACTGTTTGCATATGCCCCCTCTTAGCAATGTCAGAATGGTCATTGCATGTATGTGCACACTGTCTGGGTAATGGGGCTTGCATTTATTTGTATAGCGCTACAAGACGTACGCAGCACTGCACAGACATGTAAGAGACAGTCCCTGCTCACTTCCCAGCTCTCTGCCACTCTGGGAAACTAACTCAGAGTGTTCTTATCTGACCCATCTCATGAGTAGCCTTCCCTCCACCTCCTCCCAGTAGAAGTATCAAAGGCTTTATCTCCAGATGTGGGGGTTACTTAAAAACTGCTATTGACTTATGATATGGGGAAAGAAGCATTTCATGCAGCAGTTTTGAGGGGTGGTGTGGACAGCAGAAAGGCAAGGAGGAAGAGTGTGCCACATATACCCCACATAACATCTAGAGTGTATACCTCAGAAAGACAAAGGAAATTTAAAAGAAAAATAAAATGTAATGGGGGGGCCTCTGGCCATATAGACAGGAGCCCCCCCCCCCCAGTTCTTCACCAAGGGAGCAATGGGCTTCATTATAAAGCATATGAGGACAGACTTAAGGATCTTAATATGTACACCTTAGAGGAAAGGCGGTATAGAGGTGATATGATTGAGATGTTTAAATACCTCCGTGGCATAAATGTTCAGGGAGAGAGCCTCTTTCAATTGAAAGCAAGTTCTGCTATGAGGGGACATGGGATGAGGGTGAAGGGAGATAGATTCAGGAGTGATATGCGGAAATATTTCTTTACAGAAAGAGTAGTGGATCCATGGAATAGTCTCCCAGTCGAGGTGGTAGAGATGAGGACAGTAAATGAATTCAAAAAAGCATGGGACCAACACAGAGGATCTCTAAAGGTAAAAAATGGACTGTTGTAGTTGTTGTTATGGAAGGACAGACTAGATAGGCCATGTGGTCTTTTTCTGTCATCATGTTTCTATGCTCAGAGCGTGCACTGTGATGTCACAGACAGTACCAGCCAATCAAATCCTGGGTTCTACCTTTAACAAGCCACCAACCCCAAGTACACCCTATTGTTCATATCCATGGAAACCAAACATCTAAAAAATAAAAAACATCTTTTGAAAATAAAGTTAAAAGAAAACAGGAAAAGAATGTAACCCAAGAGCCTGAAACCTGTTCCATAACCGTAACCATCTCAACCCACTCATATATCTCATCCTTACCAACCTCCTCTTTCCTCCCACCAGCTGAACCTCTATCCCTTTCTCCCAGTTTGTCTCTCCAGTATCCCTTAATATGCTGATTGACAACCTCACCATCTCCCTTCCAGTCCCTCTCCAGAGATCCCACATAACGGGAGATTATTTTAAAAAACAAACCCACAGTTGGCTCATTCAGTCTGCCCAGTTCCTCCTGTCTGCTACACACTGCTGAAGACATATCCCAGCTGCTAGCCATAGAAGTGTGAGCACTTACAAGATACCACGCTAAATCCAAGACAGGTTTTGTTGTCCTAAGAGAGACTGAACAGGAAGGCGAAAGAAAAGAAAAAAAAGAGAGGAGGAAAAGGGCAGCAGTGGCTGCTATACTAAGCTAAGGTTTCGTTGGCAAAACAGCGGCTAGGCCGTAGCTCACCAAAAGTAAGGCAAAATCATTTAAAACAAATAAAGGGTACAGGAATTACACGAAATGTAAGAACAATCCAACCTATTAGAATGCACCCACATGACAGGCGAAAGAGACATAGAAACTTCAGAAAGAACACGGTAACTGTGAGAGACAGGGCATCAGGCAGAAAGAGAGGAAGGGTGTCTCACCCTGCGCTGGCGGGTCACTCCATACTCCCCTGAGCCTGGTGGGAAGCAGGCCTCCGTGGCTCCTTTCTTCAGGCCTCTACGGTCAGCACCGGTTGCAGTGTGGGGTACAGGAACCCCCTCCTCTCTCCGCGTAGCACTGGCTGGGATGGAGACAGGCGAAGAGGGTTAGGGGTGGGGAGTCCGTCTGGGAAGAGGGGAGTCTCTCCTGTCTGGGATGGGGGAAGAAGGAAGATAAGAGATGACTGTCTCTATGTCTGGGACGGAGAATGGAGACGATCCTTCTTTTTTCAGGTCTTATTCTTCATTTCTTTCTCTCTGGGATGGGGGAGTTTAGATCTATGTGTGGTGGGGGGTCTTTCTCAGTCTGAGATGGAGATCTCTCTTTTATATATCTATCTATAGGTTGGGGGTCTTGCTTTTTCTTTCTCCCTCTGTCTGTCTGGGGAAGTCTTGATCTTTCTTTCTAGCTCTCCCTGCTTGGGATGGGGAGGGGGCGAGTTTCTCTCTGGGATGCGGATCTGGAGGAAGGAGACTTTCTCTCGCTGTCCCCAGAGGCAGCACCCCAGGACGATAGGAGGGGGGGGGTGCTAGAAGTAGGTATGTCTCTGCCTACCTGAGACACAATAACCCCTTCCCTGCCAGTCACCCTATGACTCTGATAGGAGTGTGGGAAAGAGAGTTGGGGGGGATGGTGATTTACCCCCTGCTATTGGTTGGAGGCAGCCCATGTGATGTGAGGAGGGCGGGGAGAGTCCCAGGAGGAGACAGCTGCTGGGGCGGGGCAGTGGCTCAGCCTCTAATACGCAGGGTCAGCGGCTGCTTCCCGGCCATGAGGGAAGAGGCTGAAAGGGTCCTGTTGGGAGTTGTAGTGCTGCCTTTTACTTCCGTTGAATTCCGGGAACCCTCGCGGAATGCTGGGAGCTGTAGTCTTGCTTTTTCAGCACGAGTACGTCTGAGGGCTTACAGTTTTGCCGAGGCCCTTTCCTGAGCCCTCGCATTTGATTTCAAACTAAGTTTGCAAGCCAGGATTAGTTAAGTGTGTAGTTGTAGATAGGCGGCTCACTGGCTTTAGCACATTTTCTGCTTCTATTTTTGTGGCTCATCCCTCCTTTATTTTAACAGGAGAGTGTCACCGGCTATATGTGGGTCATCAGGCATAAACCGAGAGCCAGACCTGGGTTTTCTCCTCTTCATCCAGAGACTTGTAGATTAGACTTTGTTTTATTTTTGTTCAGAAGATAGCAAGGGGAATATGGTATAAGGTTGACACTAGCAATGTGCACAGGCAAAAGAAAAACATCTTTTTCTTTTTTTAGAAAACTGATTTTTTTTCTCCGATTTGTGTTAATTTTTCTTTTCATTTCACACATTCCGGTTAATAAAAATTGTTAAACCCACATTATAACTTTTCAATGCATGGAAATCAATTGTGAATGCATTAATTCATAGATTAATGCACAGTAAATTTATTTTTCATGCACTAACATTGGTAAGGCACTGTAAGGATCCCAATGCATGTAACAACTGCACATATCTAGCAGACCAGGGACATGCACTGACTGTTACTGGACATATGATGATACACATCCTGCCTCAGAAATAAGTAAAAACCGGATTTGCAGATATCCCCTGGATCTAGATAATACCACTTTAAATTAGATCCATGGAGGAGCCAGCTTTTATCTACTTAGCAGTGGGGATTGGTGGCAATTTAAATGTGCCCTGGTGTTAGTGTGTAGCGATTCTTTCACTGCTGGAAAAGAAACCTGGCCAGTGTTGCACACGAGCACTGCTGAAGATTTTTCTGGCTGCATATATGCATCCACACTACAGTACTCAGTTTTTTTTTCTCCTTCCATCATTGAGATCCAGGGCCAGTGTAATCATTAGGCAAACTAGGCAACTGCCTAGAGCACCAATGATCCAGGGGCATCCATTGCCACCGCTGCCGCCCTTCTCTGGGACCAGCAGCAGTGGTGGCAATGGCCTCAAACAACCCTGCAGCGCTTACTTTGAAACTTTGGCACTGTGGGGCAGTTTGACTTCTGCCACCACCGATGCCCAATGCTGACTTCCTGTTTGCATGGGGGTGGAAGCAGCTTTTGCCCCATACAAAAGAAAGTCAACATCGGGCATTGGTGGAGACTGAAGCAAACAGCCGTGCAGCACTGAAGTTTCAGGTTAAGTGCTGCAGGGTTGTTTGAGGCTATTGCTGTTGCTACTGGTCCTGGAGAGGGGCAACAGTAATGGGCTCCAGAGACAGGGAGAGGGGCACAAGGGATGAGGTTCACCTAGGGCACCTCATCTCCTTGTACCGGCCCTGTTGAGATCTGGAAGATCCAGGATCCTGGAACAAAACATTCTGCAACTGGAATAACCTCCAGTAGTGCTAATGTGCAGCACCAGCAAGGTTTCTATTCCAGCAGTGAAAAGTTCAAGTTAAACCTGGGGGATCAAGATCCAGGTCCAGATCTGCTGAATCTACCTTAGTTTTTCATTATAGGAATAGAAATCTGGCAGGTGCTGCACACTAGCACCAGAGTATGTTATAATCACCGCCAATCCCCATTTAAATCCCTTCTACTGTAGATAAAAGCTGGATCACCCTTGGATCTGATTTAAGGTAGTTACCTAGATCCAGAGGATCCAGTTGTTTAACAAAACTCTCCTTACCTCTCATACACTGACATATCCATGCATTATACTCACATGCACTACCATGTGCAGACTTACAGTGACACATATATACAGCTGTCATGTTAGCCAGATACAGGAGGGATCTTTTGGGCCAGTCTTGGGTGTTGAACAACATCATCCTGATGTATTATGAGACATGCAGTATTTATTTCAATGGGTAGAATCAGGGACTATAAATACCATACTGCTTTGAGATGCAATGTCAAAATCAGGACTGGGCATAAAATCTCCCTCCTGGAACTGGGTAACTTTGCAGCTCTGCATATAAGCTATCATACATGAAACCAGTGTTTCTCATCCCAGTCCTGGTGTATTAGACTCTCATTAACCTCTTGCCACACATCAGTTGCTAAGTTACCCAGTTCTAGGAGTGAGACTTTTCTGGCCAGTCCTGGTTTTGAATTTATATTTTACCTAATTAAATCAGTGTTGCGGATTCCATAATGCACCATAATAGAGATATTATCAGAACACAGGACTGATCTAAAATCTCAGCAGCTTTGATACATGGATGCACAGTGACACAGATACACTCATGTACAACTTGAAACCTTCCAAGACCATATTTATGACTCCCTTTACTATCTGATTAGTATTTTGTATATCAGGGATTCTCAACCCAGTCCTTGGGACAGACCTAGTCAGTCAGGTTTTCAGGAAAATTATAATGAATATGCATAAGAGGGATTTGCATACACTGCCTCTCTTGCATGCAAATTGCTTTTATATGTATTCATTGTGATTATCCTGAAAACTCAACTAGCTAGATGTGTTTCGAGGACTGGGTTGAGAACCTCTGCTGTATATTGATTACAAACACATAGTTTATATTTTTATTTTTTCTGTCATGAACTAATAGTGGTGGAAGTTGTTATACTCTACTATGTCTGGAGCATCCTCGTGTTCAGGTGCGTATTAAAAAAAAACAATTGTAAAAACACTTTCTTTTTCTTTTTGTTTCCATTTATTGTTGTTATTCATTTATATGAACATGGCTATTGAACTTTGTATTTTATTCACAACATTTCTATTCCCCTTAGGATAACAGTCTGTGGTTTGTAAATCCATATCATGCTTTCTCTCCTGGGTTACCTGAGTGTAATGTCTTTGGTTTTCAGCCACTAAACTCAGAGGGGTCTCTCTCTCTCTCTCTTGGGTAACAATAGCTCTTGGCGGCAGCACGCCCCCTAGACAGTCTATCATTGAGGAAGAGGCTATATGAAGTGGACCCATCCATTCTCAAAGTCCCCAGGTGAAGGTGGCGAGGGTGGCCTCCTCTCCCACCATCTCAGGCTATAGTCTTTCCCTTCGTTGTTGTCCCAGAACTCCACAGGCCCTACCTGGTACCGGATGGCAAACTGCAGGAGACCAGTACGGCTGGGGCAGGCGGATAGCGGCAGGCGGAAGGAGAAGAGATCAGCTGGCTGGGGCCGCAGACTGGGCACCTCAGGGACATACAGGGCGCGCGTGTCCTGGTGTGTGCGCCATCCATCGGTGCTATAGCGCACAGAGACGCTCTTCTCGAAGGCGAGGTTCAGCACGCGAATGCGTCCCGAGATGAAGAAGCTCTCCATGGTGATGGATTCCAGGCAGACCCGCTGTGCTCGCACCCGCTCTAGGAAGTCCTGAGCCAGGCCTGGGTCAGTGAAGGTGGGCTCCAGGGAAGGGAGCTGCAAAGATGAATTCTGCTGTTGGGGAAGAGACAAAGACATGCAGTAAGAGAAAAAGAGACACATACAAGGGGGAAAAACATGAGAAAGGGGAAAGAGACAGGAACAGAGATGAGAGACAGGATAAGAGGGAAAGAGAAAAACATATACTGCCATGGAGTGAAACAGGGAGACAGAGGAGATAGGAGAAAGTAAATGACAGACACATAGAGAACAGGAGAGAGAGAAACACTTTGTAATCTGTTTATTCTGATGCAAAATCCATTAAATCTGGGAACTGAGCCCTAATGGGAAACCTCCACTCTCCTCTATTATCGCACACGTGTGAGTAGAGGCATCACTGGGACCATGTATTAGCCACAAGTGCTAAATAAAGGCAACACTGGCATGCAGCCACATTCAGCTTTTCAATATTTTATATATAATCCGCACACTGTCTCTTGTGACTATTTCTCAAGCAACAAAGGGCTTTGAATACCCAGAAACAGAACGCCAAGAGCTGTTGTAGAATAGGGTTGAAGTGCACTAACAGAGCTGTGTATAGTCTCTCAGTACCGGAATAGCAGAGGAGGCTGCAGTGCAGGAATAAGGTGTATTGGCAGAGCTGTCTGAAAGGCTCTCAGTACTGCAATAGCAGAGGAGGCTGCAGTGTAGGAATAAGGTGCATTGGCAGAGCTGTCTGAAAGGCTGTCAGTACCGGAATAGCAGAGGAGGCTGCAGGGCGGGAATAAGGTGCATTGGCAGAGCTGTCTGACTGGCTGTCAGTACTGGAATAGCAGAGGAGGCTGCAGTGTAGGAATAAGGTGCATTGGCAGAGCTGTCTGAAAGGCTATCAGTACCAGAATAGCAGAGGAGGCTGCAGTGTAGGAATAAGGTGCATTGGCAGAGCTGTCTGACTGGCTCTCAGTACTGGAATAGCAGAGGAGGCTGCAGTGCAGGAATAAGGTGAATTGGCAGAGCTGTGTTTGGGCAACTGCAGCCTGAGGTGGTCAGGTGTAAGGCCATGCGTATTAACTAATTTTCATAAGTCAGTAGAGGCTGAATAGTATGGCAGAAAGGTGGGACCATGTGCAAAAAGTACGGTTGATCTATGGTTGGGCTGACCCTGGTGTGGGGGTATCAGTCCTGGAATAGCAGGAGGTGCTGCAGGACAGGAGTGAAGTGTGTTAACAGAGTAGTGAATGGGGGTCTTGGAATACCAGAGGGTGCTGCAGGGCAAGAATAAGGTGCATTAGCAGAGCTGTGGGGGAAGGAAAAGTCTCAGTAATGGAAAAGCAGGGGGGTGTTGCAGGATAGAACTGAGGCACTGTCAGGCAGGATTTGGGTGGTTTAAGCAGGGTGGGACTGAAGTACTGGGCAGGATTAAGCTACTACAAGGCAGAATCTGTGTGCCAGGCATTATGAATTACTTCCTTACCGTTAGGGGCAGGCTGATCTGGCATGGCCCAAAGTGGCGTATGGCATCCTGGCGGAGTTGGGCCTGCACATGTGCAGGGACCCGTGGAACATCTGTCTGACGGAAGTGGCGAACATCAGTCAGCTCCAGCCCCAGGGAGTCTGCAAAACGCACCCTCTTCCTGGTATCTGGGCTGCAGCTGCGCAGCGTGGAGGCCTCAGCTCGGGTCCTATCCGCAGGGGCAGAGTGTGCCCTGCGCCGGGCCATTGCATTCGCTTTGGATGGGGTCCTTCGTGCTGTCTTGGGGTCACGTCCCCGAGTGTCACTATGAGCCTGGGGGCCCCTTGGCTGTTCCTCCCCGGACTCATCCTCCTTCTCCTCACTCTCACTTTCTTCCATTTCCAGGCTGGGCCGTGCTGCACGATAATATGCCCTTTCATACAGCCCGGCGATGTAGCTAAGATTCCGTGGTATATCACTGCGCGGCGGTGGTGGTGGGGCGGCACGAGACATCTCTACTCCAGGAGCAAGGCAATTTAAAAATCACTGTGACCGACGAAGAGCAGAATGTCAGCACCGTCCTTTCTTCTGCTTCTCATCTTCTTCTTATGTCCTCTCTTCCCTTCTTCCTCCCTGCCTCTCTCTGTGTCTCTCTCTCCTTGCCTAGGTGAACTCTAGCAGTGTCTTGTTTCTCTGGCAGCCTCCTATTTCTGCATCCCTGCCTGTCATGGACCACAAGTGGCAGTGTGCACCGTAATCCTCAGAAGAGAGACTCCCACTGAATTTAGACTTCTGGTATTTTCATCCTCTGTGCTCTCTGCATTACGCTGGAGTTTCCTCTGGTAATTTCAGTCCTTGAGCTTTTCACATTTTGCTACAGTTTCACCTGGTATTTTCAGTTCCTGCATTCTCTGTGTTTTGCTAGTGTCTCTTCTGGTATTTTCAGACCCTGAACTGTGCATTTTTCTGGAGTTTCCTCTGGTAGTTTCATACTTTGCACTTTGCATTTTGCTGGAGTTTTTCTTGTATCTTCAGCCCTCCACTCACTACATTTGATGGCTTTTCCTCCTGTACTCTGCAGTTTGTTGCAGAATTGGAGAAGGTTATGCAGTTGTAGATAGAATCTATGCCTCTATATCTATCTTTATGGACTGAATTCATAAATGTATACACTGGAAGTGAGACTCAGAAAACAGGTAATTAAGTTAGACAATTTGCAGGAAGACAAACACAAAAATCTGTCTTTGAAGATTTATCTCCATGGGTGTTAGAGAGACAGAGCTACCGTGGGGATAATGGGGAGTGCAGAGAAGCAATTATTACAGGGTAATGTGCTGAGGCTCATGGTGACATTGTGACCTCCTTCTGACATTGGAGGCACACCCACGTGTCTTGTCTCTGGAGACAGCATCCATGGATACCATCCAGGATCAGGAAGAGCAGGACTGCCTCCCTGAATCTGGTGACATCACAAGCCCTGTCTCATTACAACACACACAACATGCATATTTCACCAACAGCTTCTGTGACTCTCACATCTCCCCCAGCTTCTGAGCTTCTCCTACAGCATGTACGGGACATGCATCTTCTACCAATAACTAATATAGGGCACAGGGAAAGGAAGAGGGGAGGGATGAACAGGGAAACAGAGCAGGAACCAGTGTGTGATAGTGGGTCAGTATCATTAATCTCTCTATGCTTCAGTTTTAATCTTAACTCGGACACTGACTCTCTGTGTATGACCATGGGGGGGGGGGGTCACTTCAACCCCCTGTATCCAGGTCTGGTGCAAGAGTATTAGGTGCCCTTCTCCGTTAATCTTAGGACCCCACCCCCAGCATACACATACAATCCCTATTAGGAATATTAAACTCAACAATCATGATCACTCCAAACCACCCTACTCATAACAACCTGTAGAAATTCATAATTGGACATCCTTCTGTTCAATATTAAACTTTGTTTTATGTAGATATAGATAGATATAGGTGGTCTATTTAAATATTGCCCACCCTCTCTGCAGGTAAAAGTATGTGCCAACTGGCAAGCCCAAATGCTTTACGGCTGCTCCTTGTCGCCTCCTAGGCAACTGCCTAATGGTTGATCTGGTACTGCGCATGTCTCAGTTCTAATCCCCAGTTCTGTCCCTGACTCTGTGTGTGATCCTGGAGGAGTAATTTTACCTGCATTGGAAAGGCATTTAGCATCCTCTTGGGGTTTTAATGCATTTCCTGCTTGCCACAGACATTATTTCCACCTGTTCCAGGGACAATTTATTTTCCTTTTCATACAAACCACTGTTTGCTAAATGGAAACAATCCCCTCACTAGACTGTTTTCTCTTTTGAGTTGTCCCACCAGAGATCACTAAGTGCCAGGAAGCAAGTCTGGTTTGGGAAGGATCCAGGCAGCCTTTTAGGGATCCCCAGAGGAAGGGTATAACTGACCACATTTTCCCTCCAATTCAACGTTCCAGAAATTGGCATTTGCAGACAGTTGAAGGTCAAACACAGATGTTTCTCCTTGCTCGCCCCCCCCCCCCCCCCCCCACTGAGTTGTAAATGCTAAGTGATTCAGTTCAGGGAGAGAGATCCTGGATTTCTGGCAACCCCATCCTGATGTATGCTGTTATCTGTAGCAGTGATGTCTAATAAAAGAAACAACAACTACAATCCCCACAATACACCAGGATGTAAGGTCAAAGTCCAGGATTGGACAAGAGATTCTGTCCTTGAACAGGGTCCCTTTTCAGCTCTGTCTGCATTGACTTGCAGTCCTGCTTTTCTCAGGAAAAGCATTAGGGGGAAGCAGAACTGTAAGTCCAGGTAGGAAAGGGTGTAAAATCAGGCAGGATGAACCTGAACAAAATGGAATCACTTGGTAAGAGGGGTAAATATCAGTGCTACGGATTCACTTGCTAGGATTATCATCAAATCCAGGTCATCTCTGAGGAGGCTAATTCAGGCTTGCTTTTGCCCTACTGCATCTATGGATCTGTAGTTCCAATTTCTCTAGGAAAGGGTGGAGCACGTTTCTATGTGCAATGGGGCAAAACTCAGGCTTCTGTTCTGAAACTATCATCACATAATCTCTCTTCCCCCACAACCTTTCCCTTTTGCCACATTTACCTTATTTTCACAGCTGTCATTTCCAAGGGTGAGATTTGAAGCCAGTCCTGGATTTCAGGCAAGCCTATTATGCTGAATTATGGGATCTGCAGCATTGATTTCAGTGGGTAGAATCAAGGACTATCAGTACCACTCTGCTTGAGAAGTAATGTCAAAATCAGGACTGGCCAAAAAAAATTTCTCTCTTGGAACTGAGTAACTTGTATTTTTGTTTATCTGTGTTAGCGCACATCTTTTCAGGGAAATCACAAGGCTATAGATACTTGCACCCTCTCCACTACTGCCTCTCTCTCTTCTTCTCTGCTATCCTATCAGTCTTTTAATTAGGCAGTTTCTTTTCACTCCACCACCCTTCCTCCATCCTAAAGTGTATCAAACCTCAACCTTGGCTCACTCCCAAAATCCATTTTCTACATCCCTGTATTCGCCCTGCTGAGTGTCTTTTATTGAAGTCACATTTTTCCACCATGGAGGTCACTTTGCTCCTCTTTCCTCCCCTTACTCTCTGCTACCCTTAGGTCCTCTTCTGAAATCATAGAGAAGGAAACTACTGTTCTCCATGGACCGCAGGATTTCGTCAGCCACACATGGTGACGTCCTCCGGGTGGTACCAGGTTCGGAAGTGCTTCTCAAATTTCTCTGCTAGCCCACCTCCCGTTTCCGCCCCCTAGTCTGGCCAGTTCCTGTTCTTCCGCCTTGCCAGCAAGTCGGATCTGCCTCTTCTCTGCAACTTATCAGCTTATCATCATTCGGATACTCACTGAGCGATGCCCAAATCGGGTTCGAAGAGGTGCCCTTGCGGTAAAAAGCTGCGCTCCTCTGACACGGACTTGTGTGCCCTCTGCCAGCTCGGTGAACCTTCAGGCCTGCAACAAACTCCTGCTGCAACCTCTAAGGCCCAGGATGTGCCCCTCCGGGCCTCCATCCCCGGCCCCACGTCAGGATCCGCAGCGCTGCCTGTTCCCAGCCCCAGCTGCATCCTGCAATTCGGAGGATTCCCGGCGGCCCCCGGCCATGCGGTGAATACAAGGAACGATAATGGCGCCTCGGGTGAGTGCACTCCTTCCTTCTTCTCCTCCGAAGTTCCCGCCATCGCATCCGGCTCCTCCCCCTGTGTGACATCAGCCTCGTTGCCTATCCCTGCACTGCAACGTCATCCCAGCGCGACTCTGGACCCGGCGATTCACCAACGTCATCTCAGCGCGACACTGGAACCGGCGATTCTTCACCCTTTCACTCCTGAGGACCGGAGCAGCTCCGGAATCGCGGGGGGAGAGCCGCAGCACATCCACGCCAGCCGGAGAGGGCAGGACAAGAAGCGCTCCTCCGATGCCGGCTCTCGGTCCCGTAAAGGGAATAAACGCGGCAGAGACCGCTCAGGTAGCTCCTCAGACTCCAGTGACTGCTCTCAGCCCCGGAGGAGGCACAAAGCTTCAAGGAGACCCTCCAGACACCGGTCCCGCTCCCACCGAAGCTCATCCTCCTCTTCCTCCAATGCAGCTATTCTCAACCTGCTAACTCAGCTCGTCCAGCAGACAGCCCCCATCCTTCGGCTGCATCAACTTCTTCATGCCCGGCAGCCCCCCCTCCGCTTCCTACGCCTGCTGTGGGTAACCAGCTGCTGCCTGAACCGCCCACGGCCATCTCCTCCCCGGACAGCTCCGCTGAGGAACAGGAGCCAGAGGCAGGGGTGGTGGGATCTGCCAGCATGGACCGCTCTGCCTTAGAGACGAGACTCTCCCCGGAGAAGGAAGGACCGCCACCCCCCCGGAGGACCTTACTTACCCCAAATTTATCAATAAATTATCTTCCTCCCTGGGTCTAATCCCAAACAACACTACAGAGGAAGCTGAGCCAGAGGTACTTAAGTATCTCTCGGTCCCTAAAACCCCCCTGGCCCTACCCCTACACCGCAAGCTGAAGGAGAGCCACTCCAGACTTTGGCAGAAGCCGGCTTCGGGGCGCGCCACCTCAAGGAGACTAGACTCCAAATACCTCCTTCAACCTACGCCGGGGTTTGATAAGGCACAACTACCTCACCACTCCATAGTGGTCTCTTCCGCTCTCAAAAAGGCGAAATCCTTGCGGATTCACACCAACCACCCCCCGGGCGGGACAACAAGTTGCTTGACGACATTGGCAAGAAGGTATTTCAAGGAGCCATGCTCGGGGCACGTATTGCTGCCCATCAGTTTCAACAAATCCTGTTTCAGGACTCTTGTGTCTCCAACATCAAGAATGCAGCTTCCTCCCTCCCTAAGGAGTCTCTCGCCTCCTTTTCTGCCGCGCTGAATGACCTAATCGAGTGTAACAAGCACCTAGCTAGCACGGCATTCGACGCCTTCGACATGGCCACTCGCACAGCGGGCACAGCTATCTCGGCCAGGAGATGGGCATGGCTGCGAGCCTCCGGCCTAAGGAGTGACTCCCACGACAAGATCGCGGACGCCCCCTGCTCAGGCGAATCCCTCTTAGGGGACAAGGTGGCTGATACAGTGAACACCATGAAAGAGGACTGTAACACCCTGCAGACCCTAGCGGAGGAAGGATTTGACCGCTACGGAAACCCCCAAAAATCAAACTATCAGCGGAAACCCCTCTACAACTTCGACAGGAGGTACTCATCCAACAAAAAGTGGCAGGGCCCCAGGTACAAGTCCAACTCCTACCAAGGACCCTCACAACAGCGCCACTTTCAGAGGGACTGCAAACAGAAGAAAAACACCAACTCTCAACCCACCAAGAGTGGGCCGTCCTTTTGAAGGCTGTGGACCGCCCCCCTCCCAGACCGGGGGGCGTCTGTCCTTCTTCCTCCCGGAATGGGAGAATATCACCTATGACTCCTGGGTACTACGAATCATTCGCAGGGGATACCGCATCAGGTTCTCTACGCCTCCCTTCCAGCGCCACAGGCCCACCAGCAACACGCCTCCCCATCTGCAGCGTACCATGGCCCTGGAGCTGATTCACCTCCTGTCCTCCAAAGCAATCGAACTGGTTCCTCAGTCACAGATCAATTCGGGGTTTTATTCAAAGTACTTCCTCATCCCGAAGAAGTCGGGAGGGGTTCGCCCCATCTTGGACCTGCGCAAGTTGAACAGGTTCATCGTGAAGGAGAAGTTCAGGATGTACTCCCTCAACTCCATCCTTCCCCTGATCCAGGCGGGAGACTGGCTCGCAACCTTGGATCTACAGGAGGCGTACACGCATGTCAGCATTCACATTGCGCACAGAAAATACCTCAGATTTCACGTGCTGGGACAACACTATCAGTACCGGGTACTTCCATTTGGCCTTTCACCGGCCCCTCGGGTCTTCACGAAGTGTGTGGCGGTCGCAGCGGCTCACCTACGCAGGCAGAACATTGCTGTGTTTCCGTACCTCGACGACTGGCTAATCTCTGCTCCCTCAGCCCCCGAGTAACTAACGTCCCTGCACATCACCACCTCTCTGATCTCCACCTTGGGCTTCGTCATCAACTACAAGAAATCACAACTCCTCCCGTCTCAGCGTTTGGAGTTTATTGGAGCCCTCATCGACACGCAGTCCCTGAGAGCCTACCTACCGCAGCCCAGACTACTAGCCATCATCTCGCTTGCCTCCAGGGCAGCAACAGCAAAGAGTCTCTCGGCTCGGTCACTTTTACGCCTGCTTGGACACATGGCAGCCACGACGGCGGTCATCTCAGTAGCGCGAATGCGTATGCGTCCTCTCCAATGGCACCTCCGGACCCACTGGAATCAGCACTCCCAGCCGCTGACATCCAAAATCCCGATGACCAACTCTATCAGGGCTCAGCTCCGCTGGTGGACCATGCCAGCGAATCTCTCCGCGGGGAAACCCCTACACCCGCCACAGCACCAGACTACCCTCACCACGGATGCCTCCTGCGCCGGCTGGGGCGCCCACTTCCAGGAGTTCAGCACTCAAGCAGCGTGGTCTCAGAGCGAACGGCAGCTTCACATCAACCTCCTGGAACTAAGAGCCGTCAAATACGCTCTCAAAGCGTTCCTGCCACATCTTCAGGCGACTTCAATCCTAATTCAAACAGACAACCAAGTTGCCATGTTCTACCTCAACAAACAAGGGGGTACGGCCTCCCGATCCCTTTGCAAGGAGGCGCTGGCAATCTGGTCAATAGCCCTGGAGAACGAGTGCTGGATTCGCGCATCATACATTCCCGGGAACTTGAACAGCCTAGCGGACAAGCTGAGCAGGCAATTGCAACCCCATGAATGGTCTCTCCTCCCAAGGGTTGCCTCAGACCTCTTCCAGAGGTGGGGAGCCCCAGAAGTCGATCTCTTTGCCACCGAGGAGAACTCCAAATGTCCCCAATTCTGCTCCAGGCATCCGTCGAGCAAGAGGCTGGCGGGGGATGCATTCGACACGTGCTGGGGGGAGTTGTCTCTGGTGTACGCCTTCCCCCGACCCCCCTCATTCCAGTGGTCTTGCAACGCATCGTTCAGGACAAAGCCCGAGCCATCCTGGTAGCTCCCCACTGGCCACGACAAATGTGGTTCGCTCTCCTGAAACGCCTAGTGCAAGATGCCCCGTGGCACCTGCCCCTAAGCCCGGACCTCCTAACGCAGAACTCAGGGTTAACGAGACACCCCGATCTCAAGACCCTGTCGCTAGCTGCCTGGATATTGAGCGGGTGAACCTGGCCCCCCTTGAACTTCCCGCAGAGGTGCAAGACGTGGTCCTCGCAGCCAGACCTTCAACCCGAAAATCGTACGGCCTCAAATGGAAGAGATTCGGCATCTGGTGCGCCACTAGAGGGCTCGATCCCGTTTCCTGTCCGGTCGCACAAATCTTGCAATACCTCAGCTCCCTCTCGGACCTTGGCCTCAAGACCCAATCCATCCGAGTACATCTCTCTGCTATTGGGGCTCTACACGCCCCTATTGAGGGCGCCAACTCCATAGCAGCGCTACCCCTGACAACTCGATTCATGAAAGGCCTAGCGAACCTACGGCCCCCAGTGAGAGCTCCGGTTCCCCCCTGGGACCTAGGGGTGGTTCTATACAGCCTCACCCTTGCCCCATTTGAACCCCTGCTCACTGCGGATATGAAATACATCTCCTGGAAGACCATATTCCTGGTGGCCATCACTTCGGCCAGGAGAATCAGCGAGCTTCAGGCCCTAGTTGCGCACCCGCCCTACACGCAGCTGCACCAGGACAGAGCTTCCCTACGTATGAACCCCAGATTCGTACCCAAGGTGCCTTCGGCCTTCCATGTCAACCAATCTATTGAGCTCCCCTCCTTCCTCCCGGAACCGCACCACTCGGAGGAGGAGCGACGTCTACACACTCTGGACTGTCTGCGGGCACTCCGGATCTACCTGGACAGGACTCTATCCGCCCGCAAAGGCGATCAACTGTTTGTGTCCTATGACCCTCTCAGACCCAGTTTTCCAGTCACGAAACGGACTCTCTCCCATTGGGTGGCCTCCTGCGTAGCCTTCTGCCTCGACCAGCAAGGGAATTAGCCACAGAGCAGAATAGGTCCTCATCGCCTACGGGCAATGGCCACATCTCTGGCCAACCTGCAGGCCGTTCCCCTGCCCGACATTTGTAAAGCCGCCACGTGGTCATCTCCACACATGTTCCAGAAACACTACTGCCTCGACCTCCGCTCCAAGGAAGACTCGGCGTTTGGCAGCGCGGTCCTGGCCACCACCCTACAGTCCCTGCCGGCTGTCCCGTGATGGCTGACCCAAGGGCGCATCCACGGACTGAGACAGCTTAGGCGCACGCTAACCATGTGACACTGCCCTTCACTGCTTTGCACGTTGTGATGAACTCTTGCTCTGTCCTGATCCCTCACTAATTGCACTTGTTGCACCTATTGCACTGTTCTTGTATTGATTGCACTGTCGTTGTTGTTGATTTGCACTATTGTGTTGATTGCACAGTTCTTGTTGCCGATTGCACTGTTGTGTTGATGCCACTTATGCTGTTCCACACGTTGTTGTCATGTAATGTTCTTGACACGGTTTTCAGTAAACAGCTACCTCCCTGTCGCATTCTTGATTCATGCCTCCCTCCTCCACCTCAGCGCGCTGCGCGCAGCTAGGGAGTCACCATGTGTGGCTGACGAAATCCTGCGGTCCATGGAGAAAGCAAGGTTACTTACCTGTAACGGGGGTTCTCCATGGACAGCAGGATGAGTCAGCCACACACTCCCTCCCACCTCCCCTGGAGGAGGTCCGCTTGATCGTCCGCTCCCTGCCTTGTTGTCAAGCTTGGAAAAGGAACTGGCCAGGCTAGGGGGCGGAAACGGGAGGTGGGCTAGCAGAGAAATTTGAGAAGCACTTCCGAACCTGGTACCGCCCTGAGGACGTCACCATGTGTGGCTGACTCATCCTGCTGTCCACGGAGAACCCCCATTACAGGTAAGTAACCTTGCTTTGTTGTTCTGACTTCTGACCCCGTTTCCACCCTGTTCCTCACCCCTGTCTCCTCTGCCGTCACCTCAACCCTCTTTTATATGCTCAGTCTATCACTTTCCGCAGCAGCTATTCCTGCTTTCTTCAAACATGTTGCAAGAAAAGACCATACCTAACAAAAAAATCTTTTGACCCAATCTGCCCTACTCACTGTCTTCCTATCTCTATGCAGCCAAACTACACAAACATACTCTTATTTTGTTGCCATGATGTTCCTCTATTTGACTTCTATTCTCTCCATTCCACTGAAATGGCTCTTGTCAGTTTCCGATTATCTGTTATAGTCAAGGTTTATCCTTCATCTTCCTTGATGTTAGTGCTGCTTTTGAACTCCTGGACACTCATCCACGCTTAGATTCCATGATTTAATTCCATCTTGGTTCTTCTTTTATCTTTCTTATCACGCCTTTAATGTATGTTTTGGTTGATCTTCCTCCAGCAGTCTCTTATCATTCAGAGTGGCCCAAGCTCTCTTCTGGATCCTCTCTTCTCTATTTGCTCAGATTGCACCTTGCTCCCCAAAAACGTTCAATACTATCATTATGACAATGATTCCTGGATCTATAATAGAACTTTCAGCTAGAATCAAGTCCTAGATTTCAGCTTGTTTACCTGACATCGCTGCCTAAATAATCCACCATCACTTAGGATGGAAACATTTTTATTAAGCAGCAAACCAAAGCACATGGACAAAGAACACTATGCCATGATTAGTGTACAAACAGTGCAATTACATACAGGAAATATTTGCAAACAAATATGGCCAAGAATGAACTTTGTGTTTTTCCTCCCAAACCCACTTCCTACATTTTTCTATCTCAATAGGTAAAAATATTTATTTCTTTACAAAATGTATAGCTTGTTAATCCAAAATCTCCACTTGTACAGAGCAGTTCACAAAATTACATACATAATAAAAACAAGAAAATTATGAACATTAATTAATAATGCTCTCATTGTTCACTGTCTGTAACCTTGACGTCATCAATTCTTCATATCTGATGATCTTAAGATGGCCAAACAGGTAGAAAAGGCAATAGCAAATGCCAGAAGGATGCTTGGATGCCTACAGAGAAGAATGACCAGCAGGAATAACATCTGTATAAGTCGCATTTTGAGTACTGTGTGCAGTTCTGAAGACCACACCTTCAAAATAAAAAGATATAAATAGGATGGACCCATGCAGAGAGTGGCAACTAAAATGGCCAGTGCTCTTTGTCATAAAGCATATGGGGACAGACTTAAAGATATCAGTATACTTGAAAAGAAAGGCAGGAGAGAGAAGATATGACAGAGACATTTAAATACTTCTGTGGCATAAATGCACGAGGAGGGCCTCTTTCAATTGAAATGCAGAGTGAAAGGGGATATACCCAGGAGTAATATGAGGGAATATTTCTCTCGGTGGAGGTGGTGTAGATGAGAACTGTATCTGAATTCAAGAAAGCATGGAACAAGCACAAATGATCCCTAAGGAAGAGGAAGGAATTGTAGAGCTTAGTAGTTGGTATGGATGGGCAGAGTGGATAGGCCATTTGGTCTTTATCTGCCATTTTTTTCTTTTTCTTCTTTCTCCTTTGTGCACATTCGAAAGCTAGCCAAAACTTGTAATTTCTTTCCTCTATAACATCCCCAACATCCATCCCTTTCTTTCTGAACACACTGTCAAGACACTTATCCATAAGAACATAAGACTTGCCTTGGGCAAGTCACTTAACCCTCCATTGCACAGAAAAATCCAAGTTATCAATGTCCCTGTTTAATGTACGTTTACCAAGTTTGAGCTACAATGTAAACTGCTTTGATTGAAATGATAAAGCGGTAGAAAAAAACTGTTAAATAAATAAATAAATAAATAAATTTGCCATTCTGGGTCAGACCAAAGGTCCATTGAGCTCAGTATTCTGTTTCCAGTAGTGGCAAATCTAGCTCACAGGTACCTGTTAGGTTCCCAGCAGGTAGACTGATTCCATGCTGCTTATTCCAGGAGTGAGCAGTGGATTTCCCCAGAACACTTTAATAATGGTTGATGGACTTTTCCTCCAGGAACTTCTCCAAACCTCTTTTAAACCCTACTACACTAACAGCTTTTACTACAGCCTTAATTTCCAGTCTTAGGGGTATGTTTACTAAACTGCGGTAACGTAGCAGCGGCTATGTTAAGGCGCCTTAACGTTACATTCTGTAACGTTAAGGTGCCTTAACGTTATATAATGCGCCTTAACGTTCCCAGCCGCGGTAAGTCCAGAAAAGGTTGGAGAGAAGGGGTCAATGGGCGGGGAGTGGGTGGGGAGAGGCCCCTTTCACACTAACGTGGAGAAATTAAGGGCTGAATCCTAACGCAACTGAAAAGCTGGCGTTAGCACACATTTGCAAGAGAGAGAAACTATTTCAGTGTCAGCAATGTACAGCATAGGCAGGGAGCCCAAGAAAGGTGATAGTAGTGCTCCATTTGCAGCAACAGCATAGTGCCCAGCTATGAAAGGCCACTATGGTGATGGTGCAAATGGGGCATGGGGGCTGCAGGCGGGACATGCAGTGGGGGCTACTGGGGCACAGGGTGGACTAGGCGGTTGCTGAGGTGGCACATAGGAACACAGAAAATGGAAACCAGCAAGACAGCAACTGACCAGGGTCAGACATGCCCATGAGTCTGTGTCCCACAGTGTCCCATCTAGGAGACATTACCCAGCAGGTATCCCAAGGGGCACATAACATTGACAGGTGGTGCCGGGGGGAAGCGTGGACATCTATGTAGGCACCCCTACCCCAGAACCCACACCTTAGGCAGCCTCCTACCTGCCCCCTGGATGGCCTGGGATGGGCCACCACCGGCACCGACAGCATATGGTCATGGTGGCATGGCAGAGGGGGTGGGTGATTGTGCTGGAGGGAGCAGTGGCACCCGCCTGCAGTGGACCTAGGCCATGCCCTGTACCAGTACGTGGTGTGTAGTGCAACAGAAGAGGTCTGGCCGAGGAAGGTAAGGGTAGCCCCAGGGACAACTATGCTGCTGTGGCAACAGTGTGGTGCAGTACACCCAGCTAGCATGTCCAAGAGCAGAGGGTCAGAGGTTCAGGTCCCATCTGTGGATCCTGCAGAGCATCTCCCCATAGTTTTAGCCCACAATGCAGCCACAACAACAACATGGGCAAACCCCAACACAGTGGTGCACAGGGGTACGGACACTCACTCACAAGGGCTCCACTATCCACAGCTTCATGAAGTGTCAGGCTGTTAACTGCAGCTCTGTGCTGGGGCTATCAACAGAGCACTACTACTACCCCCTGCACAGATTAGCAATGTCGGCACTGTGATCAGGACCAGTGCGGCGGGTAGGGTTGTCAACCACCTCCATCTCTGCACAATGCTGAGATAGGTGTGGGAGTGTGCATATGTCTCTCCATTGTTTTGTGTCTGCCAACACCTCACTGAGCCCACATTGCTCACACTGCTTCCAGTGTTAGCCTGCAAATGTGCATAATGAGGAGCAAGGTATTGTGGGTATGGCCCAGACAGGGCGGATTGGCCAGGATGCATCTGCACAGGGTGGAGGGCAATGGCTGAGACACTGTAGTGCTCAACCACCACCTGCATGGACATGGTGGCCACAGCATGTCACGCTGGGGGGGTCACTCTCACTCTGACCGAGCAGTGATCATGGCATGTCTATGTTCCCACAGAGTGCCACATATTATTTGTTTCCAGTGCTACCTGTGTCTTCCCAGTTCTGGGGTCCAATCACAGGGATAACTGCTTGGTGTCTGTGCTGTGCATCCAACCTCTGGGTGCACAGGGTTCCTCTGTGAGCATGCACTATGGACTGGTTAGTGGGCTGTCTGCAGTTCACCTGTGCATGGGGGGGAACACCTTGTAGGATGCTGCAGGTAAAGTCTGACTGTGCTGTCTGTCGATGAATGGCAGACGGTGGCGTGGGGCAGTTGAGCCTACCCCAAGCATCATTGCTGGTCTGCAATGGTCACAGGTATGGCACTCATTGCTGGTCTGCAATGGTCACAGGTATGGCACTGGCCCATCAGCCCTGGAGGGCTGTCATCCGCCAGCAGGACTGTGGTTGCTGGTACTACAGCCATTCTGAAGGGTGCAGGCACCTGTCCCACCACACCCTCATCTACAAAAGGGGTGATTGAGGCCCCTTGGGGTATACAGTGCTACATAGCCCTCATGCGAGTCTAGACACCCCACTGCCCTGATAACAGGTACCCATGGCAGCCAGACCCTAACACCGGGCATGCACTAATCTGGGTAGTGTCTGGTCCCCCAGGGACATATGTGACTGCAGAACACAGCTGGAACAGATGTACCTTCAGTTGCACTGCTGGGGACACCTGTCACACACTGGCAGTGCTGGGGATCTGCAGCAGGACCTATCTCTAGCACCACATGTACTGCGGACCTAGTGCTGGGCGCCCATCCTATCCCTCAGGGTGCACACGGAATCTGCACAATGGCATGGTCCGTAGTTACTCTGTGCTAGTATCACGCACTATCAGTCTGTCTTAGCACGCTGCAGTACTGGAGAGGTGCAGACCCCATTTGGTGGTCAGCTGTAGGCCGCTGTTCTGCATGTGCAATGCATCATGGGTGCTGGTGGAGTTACCCTATCCTGGCACACAGAGCAGACGGTTTGTGCGGTGACCTGCAGTCCTTCTGTACCCAGCCATTGCTGTGCAACAGGCCACAGAGGTATAGCCTACTGGTTAGTACACTGACGTTCTAGGTGGAGGTCATGGGTTCGATTCCTCGTTGTTCCCTCCTGTCCAAGGCAGATATTTTGCTTGCCTGTGACAGTCATATCTTTGCAGATCCATGCTGCCAGCCCATAGTACCCTCACCACAGTTGCCAGAAATCCTTATAAGGCATTATAAGGCTCCTAATTAGGCACAGTACAAGGCACCTTATTAGGCACAGTACAAGGCACATTATAAGGCGCCTTATTGGGCACAGTACAAGGCACATTAAGGCACGTGCCTTGTAACGCGTGTTACCTGACAGGCTTGTGTGATAAGGAAGCTTATCATAGCTCAGGAAGGGGCTATAGAAAAGGTGAAGTGTCTCTGAACAAGCAACCTGTCAGTGCTGGTAGAAATGAGAAAACAGAATTTTGCCATAAAAGACTACCAGTCCCAGAATGCACCAGGTTTCCAACAGCCATTAGAGGAGATGAAGTGGGGAAACGTGTGTTCAATCAGGAGGGCTATGAGGTAATCCCTAAGCACTCATCTCAAAGGGCAGGGCCTGATTCAGCACAGCTGCGCTGTGTTAGGGAGGAGCACTCATCTAGGCAGAATAAGAGTAGAGTTTATTCTACAGATGACCATCTTCATGATCACCTTGGATATCCAGAGAATTGTCCTCAGTATCCTGAGAATCAGCTTGAGTTTGATCATCAGTTTCATCTGAAGGATCATCAGAAGCAGAAGCCAAACCGGACGGACAGAGAGGGAAAGAGACCCTTTGGAAGAAGGAAGAGAAAAGCCTTTGAGAGGTCTAGAAGAGTCCAAAGCAGTACGTATACTGGGAGGTATTCCAAAGGCCAGCATACACCATTGGACTGGAGAAACCCAGAGGAATGGTGCTGCAGAGCTAGGAATCACCAGAGGCTACCTGTGAGGGAGACGGCTGCACGTGGAAGGGGCCCTAAGACCTATGCCAGAAGGTATGTGAAGAGAGATCCAGTGTCCAGGATCTGGATTGGAAGGCTGGACATAAGAACTGGACTACATACTGGCCAGGCTATATAGAGAGGAACTCTAGCAGCAATGGAAGCTCAGGTATGAACACTGATCTATGCCCTAGCTATAACCTTGAAAGACAGCAGGGAAACAAGTATTCTTCTGAAAATGCTCCATTGAGAGATTCATCTGTGCCAATCCATGATATTGAACCCATGCTTGTTGAATAAGGGGGAATAATAGCAGATGAGGCTCCTGTTTATATGGACTGCTCTCTATCTAAACTCCGTTGGTAACTTTCTGTTATAAAGTACAGCAACCATCACAAAGAAATACAAATTTGTTCTTTAATCTACTCAGAAAAGCTCCTGAAGCAGGATTTGACCCACACAGTGGAAGGCAAGCCAGCTAAGGGGTTTCAGCTGGTGACTGCTAGCAATTAAGCCTTACCTAATTGCTTGTGAGCTAGGAGAGAATCACTTCTGTATCTATGTGGGAAGTAATCATAAGTTAACCTGAAAAGAACAGTTTGTTTCTTGCTTTGTGGCTTTTCATTTGTTGTTTTCCTGATTTTAACTTTGTTTTTTCCAAGTTAACACTGAAAGCAAGTAACCTAATTTATGTGCTACCAAGCATATCTGTGTTGGGAGAAATAACCCCATAAATAAATATCTTATTGGCTTTACCCAAGAGCACAACTAAATTATTGTCAGCAGCTGTGTCTGGTGTGAATGAACTACATTGCCCACAATACCTTGCAAATCATATAGAAATATGCACTTGCCAAGAGTGTGACGATTCTCACCCAGGCAGCCGTCTGACAAATGGCGTAGTTTTTCGGATTGCTTTTGCACAAAAGGGGATTTACTTGCTGAGGATTACAACTAAAGTTCAAGTTTAAAGCTGGAAAAAAATATTTTCCCTCAACTACACTTTGGAGGAAAAGGGGTTGTTCCAGGAAGCTGTCCCAGGAGGAAAAGACCCTGTGCAGAGCTGGATTCATCACTGAGACAAGGTAATAAGTACCTGGGCATGTCTAGTGGTGGATGGGAGTAAGCACAGGGTAATTGAAAAAAAAAAAAGAGTGTAGAAAAAAAACCCCACCTGTTTGGAAGGTGGTGCACTGTGTTTTTTTCTTTGTATTTTCTTACAGGGTTCAAGATGGATTCAAAGGAACTAGCTCAGTGGATGGCAGCCCAGTTCAGCAGGCAGCAGGAGCTAGCACAGCAGGCTCAGGACACTGCTATGAGAGCCTTAATGGACCAGCAGAGGCCAGTGCTTGATCTGGTGCAAGCCCTAGTTGAGCTGAAGAACCAAAGTGGAACAGATGCAAGACCAGCAGTAAATACTGGTACACCACATGTGGACAGTGTGGGACTCAATCAAGGGATTGGGGCATTTAGTTTTGGGAAATTAACTCCAGATGATAATGTTGATGATTTTCTAGAGTCTTTTGAAAGAGTGGCACAAGCATTAGCATGGCCAGAGACCCAGTGGGCAGTAAGGCTGGCAGCCTCATTAACTGGAGAGGCGCTTGCAGCTTACAGAGCAATGCCAGCAGCCCAGGCTTTGAATTATAAGGATGTAAAGGCTGCTATTAGAGATCGCCTAGGGTTGTCTATTTCAGAGTATAGGCAAATGTTTAGAGTTACTACATTGAAAGTGGGTGAAACACCCAGGGCTCTGAGTCAGAGAATCAGAGGTTTAGCTGTAAAATGGTTGGAGCCTGAGCAAAAGACGGTAGAAATGTTATTAGAAATTATAATGCTTGAACAATTTATGTCTGGGGTGCCTAAAGATTTGCACACTTTCCTCATACAGCAAAATTGCCAAAATCTTGGAGAGGCAACCATGCTAGCAGAGAGATTCTTGGGAGCCACGCAGGCTTGCCATAGAATGGGTGGCCCTCTGAAGATAGGTGCTGAGGCAAGATGTGCTGTATCAGAAAAGAAAATAGTTAAAAATATTTCTGAAAATAAATGTACTGTGCCAAACCAGATGACACAGGGGAGTGAAAATAAATGTTTCAAGTGTGGAAAATGGGGACACTTAGAAAAAGGATGCCAGTCACACACTAGCTTAATGGGTGTGGAGTTAGAACAGCCCAAGGAAGGATTTCTTTTGATGGTTGATGTGCAAGGAATTACCATAAATGCTTTGTTAGACTCTGGGGCAGACCAGAGTATGATGTCAGAAAGGCTTTGGCAGAGAATAGAGGCCCAAGAAGGATTTGTGCCTAGAACCCCTGAAAGCCAAGTTCACATTGGGTGCATTCATGGTGCTGCAACATCATATCCCACCTATAGGCTAAAGGTTAAGTGCCTGGGGGAACAAGAGGAAGTCCTGTTAGCAGTGGTGCCTAGGCTACCCTTTGATTTGGTTCTAGGAAGAGACTGGCCAAGATTTAAGCAAGGACTAGTGAAAGGGCTAGGAAAGAAGGAGGGAGAAGGAATAATGGAAATAGCTCCCGGGCCTTTCTTTGGAAGTCCTCAGTCCCTAGCTAAAAAGATGGTTAAGCTTCCAGAAGGCCAAAATATGGGTAATAAGAGGGGCCTTGTATCCACCCGCTCGCAGGCTAAGATAGAGAGCCAGCAGAAGGAGGAGGGGGAGCAGGCAGAGTTATTAGGAGACTTACCCTCTCATGATGATTTAATAACCCCATCATCTGGTAAAGTAAGAAAGTTGAAAGCACAAAAGCGGCATGAGAGACTTTGCAGAGCACAGGGTAGGGCTGAGCTGTTAGCTGGTCAAAGTTTTATCTTTATTTTAATTCTAATATATTTTTTACATTTATTATTTTTTAATCTTTATTTTATAATTAGTTTTATTTTATTTTGGACATTGGCATTAACAATTTATATAATTTTGTTCTTTAAGTCCTCCTTTTCTCCGTTTTCTTCTGTTCTTGTGGTTATAATCAAGAAAGGTTTTATGAATATATATACACAGTTGACACATCCATTTTTTAAGTTGTTTTATTATTATATTTCATTTTTATTGTTGTTATTACCATTATTATTAATACCACTATATATATTCTTAATGTGAAATTTTTTTTTTTATAGTTTTAGCAAGTGAGTTATCGCATTATGAGTGTTTACATGTTTCTAATTAATTTTTAATTTATTTATTATTATTTGTTTATTATTAAAGTTTTTTAATTATTTATTATTTTTTATATTCAGTTTATCTTAATATTTTTTAATGATTTATCTCAGTTATTTTATTTAATGTGGTATAACATGATTTGTCTTTTTGTATTCATGTTTACACAACAATTTCTGTTTGCTGTTGGTTTCACATGTATGTATATTTTGTAGTGAGCCTATGACCCCTGAGGAAGTGGTGTACGAAACACGGCCTGTGTTGGGTTTGGCGCACCTTATCCGTGGATCAATAAAGGTTACTTTTGAACCTCCTGCCACGGTTTCTGACTGGTGTGAATGAACTACATTGCCCACAATACCTTGCAAATCATATAGAAATATGCACTTGCCAAGAGTGTGAAGATTCTCACCCAGGCAGCCGTCTGACACTTGCCATAATGATGCCCCGCCCATGCCTTTATATGGGCATCTGTACCTTTACTGCAGTTTAGTAAACATGCCCTTTAGCCTCCCTTAAGTGCCCATTTCCAGTTCTAGCTCCCCCCATCAGCCCATCACCAGTACTAGCCCTTTCATCAACCCACTACCAATCATAACCCCCCTGATCAGCCCATTACCAGTCCTAGCCCCCCCAATCAGACCATTTCTGGGGCTATCCCCCCCCCCAGCCCAGCCCTGCTCAGCTCATTACCAGTCAAGTCCTCCCCTCCCCACGGAAGAGCCCTGCATTTCTTAATCGGTGCCCTTGTCGTTGCTTGGTAACTTATGAAGGTCATGATTATGTTTATATTGATGTGGCTTCATTATGTCAGTTTCTTGTTGATAAGGAGAGCGTTGGTAGACAGGAGGGTGTTTAGGTGGGATGGCTTGTGTACTTCGCTCCCTGATTTGGAGTTTTAATTAACTCTTATTTTCTTCTATTATATGTTGTTCCCCTTGTGGGAGTAAATGTAGTTTTCTCTCCTTGATGTGTATTGTATAAGGATATGGTATTTGTTCTTGAATGTATCATTTTATTGAGCGGAAGATTTCTTTGTATATTTTCTTGCATTTGAGAAAATCTAAATAAACAATTAAAAAAAAAAAGAAAAAAAGAAGAGAAACGCTTTTCCTTCCCGCGGCTCTGCAAAGATGAGCCGGGGTGCTGGCAAGGCTCTTCCGGGGGAGTGGGAAACGGGGGGGGGGGAGAGGGGCGCTGATTCTGCCGCTGCCACTGTCAAGAAGCAGCAGCAGCAGCAGCTTGTCCTGCAGGGTTGTTGTTTTTTAATTTTGAAGGCTGAGTGAGGCGGTCTTTTTGGGGACTTTTTTGCCACCTCCAAAAAGTTGCCGCCTGAGGCCACCGAATTGCTCGGCCTCATTATAGAGCCGTCCCTACCCACAGAAACCCATCCCTCGATAATGGGTGCAGAGCAGAACTAGGACATTCACCCATAGAACTCAGTATATTAAAAAAAATCAGATTCTGGTCATCTTGGTAACAACATAAGCAAACATTCTCCAGTACCAAGCATATTGTGAACTAATGCAAAACCGTACAAAAGTCACTGAGGATTTACAGAGCAAATCTACCATACCATTTTAACACCCACTTTCAAAACTTATATAGCAAGAACCCTATCCACAAAAAATCAGCAAATATCGCAGTGGTCCTCAGAACATTCATACACCTATATGAAAAACTGAATAAGTCAAATTACTATAGTACAGATCTCTAGGTACAAACTGCATGTTAACAGAACACCTGGCCTTGGTCACACACTCAGAACATAGACCCTCACCAAGTACACAATAAGTGACCACAACCTAAACTAAAAATAAAAATAAAAATATGTAGACAAAATGAAACTGAAACCCCAGGAATCCAGGCTCACCAAAGAAACAGAAAGTGATCAGTTTTTCTCTACTGTGCAAAATATAAAGATAGCGCAATGCCCAATCACTAAATTGAAAATAAAATTATTTTTCTACCTTTGTTGTCTAACCATTTTATTCTCTGATCATACTGGTCCCAATCTGAAGTTTCCTCTGTCTTTTCTTAGCTCTCTTATTATGATCTCTAGGTCATCTGCCATTTCTAATGTTTCCTTTTGTTTTCTTTGGTTCCTTCTACCTTGGATATTAATTTTTTAGTTTCAGCTTTCTTCCATTTATTTCTCTCTCTCTCTGTCCACTACTCCTTCCTCAGTCCCCCTCTTTCTTACTCCATCTACCTCCCACTTTTCAACCCTTGCCCTAGTCCTGCCATTCCCCATCCCTTCTTTCCTAGCCCATTATTCCTCAGTCTTTTGCTCACTTTCTCTCTCCCATACATGTTTAAAATCCCCCCCCCACCTACCCATCATCTCTCTCTCGTCCTCTTTCCCTCCATCCATTAACTCCATGCTCTCTCTCTCTCTTCCTATCCTTCCATATTCCCCCTCTCCGTTTCCTGTTGTAATAATCAATAATAATAATAATAATGTTTGTCACAATAACAGACACCTTAATGAAACCAACGTTTCTATTTTATTTATTTATTTTTAAATCTTGTAAGACAGGTGGCCAAATATCATGTTTTTTGATAAGTGAGCACACTTTGACATACAAACAGTTCCATATTTATTACATCCATTTCTCCTACAAATTCCTCCCCTATTTTTCTGGTGCAGGTACTACTAATCTCCTACCTATTAGTGATCTTTATTCAGGTCATGTGAATCTCCGCCTCTGTTTACTTCTCTTAATCCCTGCCCCTTTTGCCCCTCTTCCCTTATTCCTTTTATGGGTATATGACCGGTCACATGATTTCTCAGAAATCCCCTTTCCTTACAGCCCAGGGTCTTAACTTTCATATCCCTTTAACATTTCCTTGAGTTTCGTTTCTCATTTTCCACATCACTATGATTTTCTTGCAAATACAGCAATTCTATCAACACGACTCACACAGTGTTCCTTCTGTCCTTGAGTATGTAGTTCTACTCTTTCTCTCTATATGCTAAAGCCTAGAAGCTAAGGGGGAGAGGGGTATATGGGCGAAACCTAAGATTTGCAAGGCCAAAAGAAAATGTTTTTACCAGGTGCAAAACATTAACATGTGAGCCAATATATTGTGGCATACCAAAATTATCAAACACAAAACACTCTTCAAATTAATAATCCAAAACCAAAAAGAGTGAAAAACAAAAATGAGCAATGCAAAACTGAAACCTTAAATATAATTTTATTTGTCGGAAGATCAGCCATGAAGTAAATTACTCCTCGAAGCTGTTACTTCCATTTTAATTAATATATGTGTATGCCCCCTAAAGAGCAGTAAAAGGCGGAAAATAAACCACTATATAGGTGCCACCTTTAAAAATAACCCAAAAACTAATTTAAAATCAGTCAACTTAACTGAGTCAGCACGGGTCATCTGGTCCTTCAATGTTAGCCAGATATCTTCAACTTCTTAGAATTATCAGAAGGAAGCTTAACAAAGCCAGCAGTTATCCAAGGAGAACACAGCACTGCGTTTCGGGCATATTAAAGTTGTTTGCCCTGTCATTTTGCATGCACGAATTGTGTTTTTTGTCCTCAGACCATACAGGGCTATGAATGGGTTGTGCCTCATTCTACATTGATTCATCGAGCCCGTTGGTCTACTACATGTTTAACTTCTCATGTGGTATATGTTCTGATCTGCCCTTGCAATTTATTATATATAGGCAGAACAGTGCGTGCTGTAAAAGTCCGTATTGGGGAACATGCCTCACGGCTTAGGACAGGAACCATATCAGCTCCAATAGTGCAACATTGCTTAGTTAGACCATCACCATTCATTTGAGGATTTACGTTGGCGCATACTGGATCATGTATCAGATAATCCCCGAGGTGGGGATCGTGAACAACGACTTCAGATTTTAGAACAAAAATGGATATTTACTTGGTCTACTGTGGAACCTTTGGGATTAAATCGAGAATTAGATTGGATCAGTATCCTGTAAATTTGTTTTTGTTCTACTGTTTTAATAATTTTTGTCATTTCTCACTGATTGGCTGAAAAGTTTTTTTGGCCAGCTCATTGGTTTAAGCTGACTATTTAATGTTGGAGTCCCTCCTTTTTCTCGGATTCACAAAGAGCATGCGTCGGCGTTTCAGAGTGGCAGAGACGCCTTTTGATAATTCTTCATCGGCATGGCAGTATTTGAAGCGTTGAGACAGGGCAAACAACTTTAATATGCCCGAAACGCAGTGCTGTGTTCTCCTTGGATAACTGCTGGCTTTGTTAAGCTTCCTTCTGATAATTCTAAGAAGTTGAAGATATCTGGCTAACATTGAAGGACCAGATGACCCATGCTGACTCAGTTAAGTTGACTGATTTTAAACTAGTTTTTGGGTTAATTTTAAAGGTGGCACCTATATAGTGGTTTATTTTCCGCCTTTTACTGCTCTTTAGGGGGCATACACATATATTAATTAAAATGGAAGTAACAGCTTCGAGGAGTAATTTACTTCATGGCTGATCTTCCGACAAATAAAATTATATTTAAGGTTTCAGTTTTGCATTGCTCATTTTTGTTTTTCACTCTTTTTGGTTTTGGAATATATTGTGGCAAGCAAATAGCATTCTATAGATTTCTATTTCTACATATATTTTGTAAAAACAACAAATTAAACTTTTAAAACATTTCTGACAATCCCATCCCCTTTTCTCTTCTATACCGATTTTGTGTTTTTACACTTATTATACAATCTCATATGAAGCTTCTAATCTAGACAACATTATTTCTGACTCTCATCTTCTCTTCGGTTACCTTCCTCCCTCTCATCCATAAGTAGCAGGTGTCCTCATATGGTGGAGGTTTAATTGTTATTTGTTTAGTTACAGCTGTTTCTATCAGCCTCTGTACCAACCCTCTGACACATGGTATTATGCAACATCCTACCGCTGTTAGAACACCTGCCACTATTGTCAAAGATGTAAGGATTGATACCACCACTCCTTTCCACTTCCCAAACCAGGAATCTATCCATCCTGTCAAAGAACTATCTATTCTTGAATTTTCAGCCAGCTCTTCTGCTAGAGTGGTAAGGCCTGGTAATGCCTTTTATTATTCCTTCAGGGGCAGTATTATTTGGGATAAACGTACAACATCCCCACCCCCTCCGAGCATTATACAAGCTCCTCCCTTTTCAGCTCACATCATATCTAAAACCATAAGATTTTCCCAAGCCATCCTGCTTGTGGCATCCAACTGTTCTGCTATCCCTTTCACTGCATCTCTGGTGTAGTTTATAAATCTTTGCTGATTATAATATATGTAATTAATCCAATCTACATTTTTATTAATTGTGGACCACCAAAATAATGCTGATTCAAACCCTGAAGCTATCTGATTTCTGGCTTTGAGCCCATCTGGGAATTCCTCATGGTACCCCTATAGCATCAATGTAAATTCTGTCATCAAATGACGTTCCTAACACATCTCTCTTGCTTCTACCCTTATAAGTTATCATTTCTTTCTCAAATGCCAGGGTGACTGGAATAGCCAATTGAACAATTGCACATGTTCCTGACCATAGCTCTGGTCGTGTCTGCCTCAAGGTCTTCCCTCCGCAGTACCACCACAAATCTGCCCTGGGTACTCTTAGCTTAGAGTAGTTCCCTTGCATGTCGCTGATTCCAGTGAGGTTAAGGACTTCAGTGCACGAGGTTAGTTCCACTACAGCCCCGATATAGTTCTCACCCTGCCTGGTGAGGCAGGCAGAGTGATTCCCATATACTGCCGAGAACACCGGTGGCACTTTCATGTCTGTCACCTTTAGGGGTGGAAATAGAAGGGCAAGGGACTTACAGTTCTCATTTCCCCAGGAAGTTGCTTCTTGGTACAGAGAGATCATACACTTCATACCATCCAGATCCGTCTTCCAGTTCACAGGGAAAGGTACTACCTGTGCTATTGGTCTTCCTGAGGCACATGCTTAACAATTGTGTTTAATCAAACTTTTAACAGTACATTTTACCCATTCAATCCAGGCATTTGTTTCTCCATACCCTATTTCAATTTCAAAGATCTTTCTAAGATCCTTAACTTCTACTACTTTCACTACTGTGGCGCCGTTAGGGGGTTGGAAAAGCTTAACTGTTGGCCTTACTGTGCTACCAATACTAGCACTCTCCTCCTTTTCCACTAGAATCTGAAAACAATCACCCCTTGGGTCTTTTCCTGATACATCCACTTCCATACCATAGACTGTACCATTCATACTAATTTCAAATGTCCCTGACCATAGTGTTTCTACCCATGTTGCTGTTTGTTTTAAAGTTAAAATTACAGGATTACATTCATTCTTGCCACAACCTCGCTTCACTGCTCCTTTAATTATGGATGCAAATCCCTGCCATTACTCCCTTTGCTGTTCATCCCCCAGGGGTGGTGGTCCACCATATATGATTCCATATAGCACAAAATGAATTTGCACATATATTTCTCAGAATTAGCTAATTTCCTTTGGTTTCCCAAACCTCCACATTACATTAATATACATGCATCAAATTGAAAAGTCTGGGGTTTGTAGCTTTCTTTTACCTTAATCACAAACTTTATCAGACCTGCTACTATAAAACCAGCCTCACTCACTTTAAGTATTATCAAGAGCCCCACCCCATACAACCAAAACAGGGTCTTCCCCATCTCATAATTTATTCCTCCCCCAGAACCAGGATTTCTTTCAACAGCAAATTATTGTCACACTTATCACTTAAAAGCACTAGTTCAGCTACAATCCACTCCTCACTCAGGAGCATAAGATAATACAGGTCTATATATATATATATATATATATATAAAGTACAGAAAATCAAGCCTGTCTTTTATTCTCTTGAGCAGGACTCTCAAGCAGTCTGTAATGAGATAATCCCTATTCGGATATTTTGAGTTTTCTTTTCAGTCTTACAACCATGGGGTCTTCAGTTGGCTGCGCCTCCTACACTCCAAGATCCTGGGAAGGAGAAGGTGCTTCTACTGGTCCCTTGATTTGGGTGTAGTGAGTCCAGCCTCTTCTCCTAGGACAAGCAGGATGAGTCAGCCACACTTGGTGACGTCATCCGACGGCGCCGAGACGGAAGTACTCTCCTATAGCTCAGAAGGGCTTTTGCCCTTCTGAGCATGGGCCAACTGGCCCCACCCCCCTGCCCGCCCCTAGCTAGCCAGTTTCAGTTCTTCCGCCTTGCCAGCAAGACGGTTTTTCCTACTCTCCAAATAAAAAGAAGCTACTAAAACAACAAGAAGAGTAAGTCTCACCTTGCTTTCCTATGTATTAAAACTGCATTAAGGCTTGTTTAGATCCATTCTTACAGCTGTTTCTGTGATCAGGAGTATCTGGAATGGCCGCTCCCAATCAGGCTGCAGCTTTGACTCCTTCCAGGATTTTATCAGAACTCACTGTCTTGGTTTAAAGCTGTGGACTGCAAAGTCCAGAGGAGGGGTCTGTGCCAGGAGCCCTTTATTTCTGAGGAAAGATAAAGAAGAAGTCAGCCCAAGTATATATTCTCTAAGAAACCTGTCTTTGGTTTCAAACTGAGGAGTTTCCTTTAATTGCCCCAGGTAGGGTAACCCAAATAGTATCTCATAGGGAGACAACCCCAGATCTCTCCGAGGAGCTGTTTGGACTCTTAGCAATGCTAAGAGTAAACATTTGGTTCAGGGCAGTTTTGTTTCTAACATCAATTTAGCTAATTGTTTCTTTATAGTTTGATTCATGTGTTCCACTCTTCCTGAGGAGGGTGGATGCCAGGGAGTGTGAAAGTCCCAAACTATTCTAAGAGCTTCCATTATATTTTGCAATACCTTGGCTGTGAAGTGACTTCCCTGGTCAGAGTCAATGTGCCCTATGCCCTATCATTCCATATCCCGGAATGATTTGCTCTAACACTGTCTTTGCTACGCCAGCTGCTGTGGCAGTGGCCATGGGATATGCTTCTACCCATCCCGTCAGGTGATCCACTATCACTAAGAGGTACTTCACACGCCCAACCAGGGGTAATTCAGTGAAATCAATCAGTATATTTTGAAATGGGCGGAGCCCAGGGTCTCTACCTCCCTGCGGTTGTGTCCTAAGGACCTTTTTGTTTATTCTCTTACAGGTTATACACCTCTCACACACCTGCTTGGCTACTGTGTATATTCCCATACATCCATAGTGTCTTAGAACCAGATCACACATTGCCTGTACACTCCAATGACTCCCTTGATGTAGAATAGCCATAATTTCTCTCATGATTTGTTTATTCACCATCTGCCTCTCATCAGGTAAAACACACTTTCCCCCTTCTGTTTCTACTGCCCCTATTTCTTCAAGTTGTTGTTTTTCCTTTTCAGTAAATATGGGAATTGCTGTGTGACTCACTACTTCTGGGGTTAAATTGTATATAGGGGTTATGTCTTCCCCTAAGGCAGCTTTCACATACGGTGTTCATCATTTGGCCCCTTTTTCCATTTCCTGAAGGATGCCTTTTTGGCAACAACAGTCTCTCTGACCTCGCCTTTAAACCATGCTGGCAGTTTTTTTGCCTTCCTTCCACTTTTCATAAAGCGTGGAATACATCTGGTCTAGGCTTCCAAGATAGTACTTTTAAACAATGCCCGTGCTTGATGTGAATCTTTAACCTTTGCAGCTACTCCTTTTATTTTTTTCTTAACTATTTTCATAATTTTATCATAGTCTCCGTTTTGAAGTAAGTTGCATGGGTTTAGCTATTCCAGAGTTAGATGGTGTCAACTATCTTCGGGTTAAGTGAGTTCATTGTATTGATCTGCAAAGAGGAAGGTTTTTAGCTGCTTTCTAAAATCCTTCATGTCGGTGGTGGATTGCAGCTTCACAGGCACAATACCGGGGTAATTGAAATTACATATTAGTACTGTGTTGTAACTTTTGTCAGCTTCCCAGATTTATTTTAGGAAGTTCATCATCCATCTGTTCATTCTGGCCAGGCGGTCGGTAGTAGATCCCCTCTGCCGTTGCCTTCCACTTTTTACATGGAACTTCATCCATAGAGATTCTACAGTGAATTTTGTTTCATGCAAAAATTTAATCCTATGTGTCTCAATGCCCTCTCTAACATAGAGCGCAACCCCTCCACCAATTTGATCTACCCTATCTTTGCAATCACAATGTCCCGTTGGTTGTCCTCCTTCCACAAGGTCTCTGAGATGCCAATCATATCTAACCTTTCATTTACTGCTATATATTTTAGCTCTCCCATCTTATTTTTTAGAATTATAGTATTTGCATACAGGCATTTTATTGGTTGTATTTATTCATATTAATAGGGTTATATTTATTTATTTATTTGTGATTTCTTCTATACCGCACTATTTATCATCAGCACGGTTTACATGTAACCAAAGTTGTACAATGTATAACAGTCTAACATTGACATTTACAAAGAACAAGGAACTTAAACATGGAGAACGAGTGAACTATATACACTATGTACAAATTAGAATAATAGTCGACATGTTGATATATCAGTTGATAAGTGTAATTTGGTTCTGTACCGAGGGACGTCTGGGTTACTTTTATCTTTGTTGAAACCTCTATGTCGGGATGCTCTAACTTCTCTGTTTTTCTAGTATCTTTATTTATTTTATTGCTTTTATATACCGCGCTCTTTAAAATCAGTGCGATTTACAGATAACAGTTTTGTGCGGAACAGGAGAACTGTTGAGCACTTACATTGAACGGGTGATACAACTTGGATTTCAAACTGGGGGAACTATCTACAGCTATCTACAACTATCTCCAATATAAACATGAGTTTCAAGGATACATCCTTCCAAACTATGTGCTCCTCGGTGACTGTTGACTTTCCCCTACCATTTAGTTTAAAAGCTGCTGTATCTCCTTTTTAAAGGTTAATACCAGCAGCCTGGTTCCATCCTGGTTAAGCTGGAGCCCATCCCTTTGGAAGAGCTCCTCCCTTCCCCAGAATGTTGCCCAGTTCCTAAAAAATCCAAAACCTTTGTCTTTGTACCGTCTCATCCATACATTGAGACTCTGAAGCTCTATCTGCCTTTTGGGTCCTGAGCATGGAACGGGAAGCATTTCAGAGGATGCTACCCTGGAAGTTCTGGATCTCAACTTCCTACCTAAAAGCCTAAATTTGGCCTCCTGAACCTTCCTCTCACACTTTCCTATGTCATTGGTGCCAACATATACCAAGACAGCAGACTCCTCCCCAGCACTATCTAAAACCTTGTCTAGGTGGTGCATGAGGTTCGCCCCCTTTGCACCAGGCAGGCATGATACCAGGCAGTCCTCATGTTCACCAGCCACCCAGCTATCTACATGCCTGACCCTGTCCTAACCCTTCCCTCATCGGCACATGGCTCTGGAGAAACCTCCTCAGTGAGAGTGTTTTACATCTCTTTATGGGCAGGTCCTAGCTACAGGATCATTTCCTGTCACACCAAGGTGATGCTCTCCTTTCACGTGACCTGTCTCCTCCATGACAATTGAGAGGCTGCTAGATTGGAGGTGGGACTTCAGTACTAAGCCCCTGTAGGTCTCGTCTCCCTTATGTCCTCCGGTACTCTAGCCTCCAGAGATAGGCTAAAGTAGTAATTCAGAACTCCTGGGACTTGACAAGAGCCATGGCTTGCTCTTTTGCTCTTCTGAGTTACCCTCTACCTCTGTCTCTAGATAACCCTCCTCTAACCATCCCATAATGGAGCTTCCTCTGTTCTTGTCCCACTCCAGCCCTTTGGAATTCCTTTTCCTTCCCTAGGACCTCTGTGTACAGTTGTTCTAGTATATAATGCATGATACTGCCACTACATGCATGCACACGCTACACCTGAGCAGAGGCCTGAAACATATAAACTGGACAGCTGCAAATCAGAACTACTTATGAGGCAGCCATGAGGCTCTTACACAAGTGCCTGACCCTTCCCCCAAGCCATGAGGCTCTTACACAAGTGCCTGACCCTTCCCCCAAGCCATGAGGCTCTTACACAAGTGCCTGACCCTTCCCCCAAGCCATGAGGCTCTTACATAAAGTAATCAGCCTGCTATTTCAGTAGACACCCTTCCCCCACTCCAGGTCTGAGCACAGTATCCCCTAGCCCAGAAACCAACAGACCAGAGCACACCGGTTTGGACAGGTCACCCAGGTACCTTCCCCAGGGGCTGCTGATTGGTGGACAGGAAATACCTGTGGCAAATGGGATTATAGAATGAGTTTGAAATTATACTGTATTTAAGGCATTGAAGGACGTCCCTCGGGGCTCAGACTTTTTGTGGAGGGTACCGGCTCTCTGTCTGAACCTGTGTGCACATTAAAGATCCTGTTTGCATTCCAGCCTGTCTGTGAGTTTTCCTTCTGTGGGTGAGTGATTGAATAAGAGCTTTTCACAGCGTTTGCCATAACATTTCTGGTGCATTGGCCGGGAAATTTTAAAGAAAAGCCTCTCTCATCACACCCACGGTGGGAAGACTACTGCTTTTTGCAGGATCAGGGCCTCCACCGGTCAGGGACCGACCCCTCTAGGTGATTAACGATCCTTGGCGCCACGGGGCCCCTTTGTGCTCCGAAGGACTCTTTGACTTGTGTGGTCAGTCGGTCCCTGCGGCTGAATCCCCGATTGAAAAACCGGCTGGATAGACTGGCATCCAAACTCTTCCTGATCAGAGGTCTGGTAAGTACTGCCTTACTGTTATGGGTAGTAAATTCTGTGAACCTGTAGCGGCCCGATCACCCGCAACGAATGGTCCTAGTAGGGACCCCGGGGGGGGGTTCTGAAGCCACCGTTCATCCAGTTTTGAGTAGAAATCAGAGTACCAGTAAGATAACTGCAGTATGAATTAATTTTGCTACCTTGGGCCCCTTAAAAGTATTTAAAGTGCAGTGCTGCCAAAGCTATTGAAGAAAAATTGCCTAGGATATTAGTATTAACTCCCTTAAGTGTGCCTTTCAAGAATAATTGCGCTGATCGCAATTCTCCGATGATCGGGGCGATTTATTTAGAGCCTTTTCCCCATGTGCTCCTATAGTGTTGGGGGCTTTTTGTGCTGCTGGGGGTTTCTTTTGTGTTGCCATGTGCTCCTATAGTGTTGGGGGCTTTTTGTGTTGCTGGGGGGTTTCTTTTGTGTTGTCATGTGCTTTTAGTGTTGGGGTTTCTTTTGTGCTAGTGATCCTGGAGCTCCATCTAGTGGACATTAGAAAAATAGCTAGCTATATTACTCATATTACTATTATCCACATGGTAAAAGTTAAATCCTATGGTACAGCTAGAGAGTGTGTGTTGCGGCGACCCTGCCCGGCTCAAGGGGTTAAGGACATGAGCAGCCGCTGTACTTCGTGAGGGAAGGAGGAAACCTTTGCCCCCAGGAATGCTGGGAGTTGTAGTTCCAGCTCTTCTCACTCCGAAAAAGAAACTTGTAGTTGTGGTTTCTTTATAATAAGTATTTTATTAAAGTAAAAGGTAAATGTTCCATCACATGCAAACAAGGGTGCTTCAAAAAGGCAAACAGAAACTTCAGGTTAAATGCAACTCAAAATACAAATGCTGCTTTTTCTCTTTCCAGCAAATTGCTCTCTTTTGCCTCCAGAGGTCAGTTGGCTTCACTGCACCTCTTACAGCCACAGTTACTTTCACTATGCTGAGAATCAGGTGGAGGTAATTAGAACTTCCATTTTCACGGCAATACAACAGCTTTACAGAACTCAGCTCACACACGATAAAGGCAGTTCCCTTCAGCTTGGCTTTCCTATACAACAGAATGTACAGTCCATTTGTTCACACTCAGGTATGTTTGTATTTCCCTGGGTTACTCCTTCAAGCTGTGCTGAATTATTTGCCTCTTGTGATACTAGCTGTTTTCTAGCCTGTAAGTCTAAAAACTGTTGGAAGCTCTGAAGTAGCAATTCAGCCTGTTCCTTATGAGAGAGGGCACTACTATCTGCTATAGCTTTTCCCTTCTGCTCAAGGCTGTTTGTCTTCTCTTCCTTTAAGATAAAGGTATTAGGATAATTGCTAGTTTCTTTAGCAATTGACTCATAGGAGGAAGAATTATCTCTATATTCAGCTTGGCATCCGGGTGGCCAATTACTCACTGTTTGTGCAGCACTTCTGCCTGCAGATGGCTCCCAGGCTCTCCAGCTGATCTGTTTGTTGCTCTCCGGCACAAACGACGTTTCAGGGAATGATTGCTCTTTCACCTGTGCTTGTCCTGAAGTCTTTCTCCCCCAAGGCGATGCCTTCCAAGGGCTATCCACTTCAAGGTTAAATCCTCTCTGCGTGGGACTTCTGCTTATTTCCCTGGAATAGGATTGTGCAGGTTTTCTTCTTATGCCAGGTTCCAAAGTATCATTAATCACTCCACTGGCTTTCCAACCATCCCCTTGTTTCTTCTTCCAATATTCCTTCCTTCCTTTACCTCCTGTATTCCTTGTACTTCTTGTACTCCTTGTATCACCTCCACTCGTGCTTCCTCTACTCGGGTCTCTCGTCTTTCCCTTACTCGGGTCTCTTATCCGTCCTCCACTCGGATCTCTTATCCGTCCTCCACTCGGATCTCTTATCCGTCCTCCACTCGGATCTCTTATCCGTCCTCCACTCGGATCTCTTATCCGTCCTCCACTCGGATCTCTTATCCGTCCTTCACTCGGATCTCTTATCCGTCCTCTACTCGGATCTCTTATCCGTCCTCTCTCTTCAGAGCCATGCTCTGGTTTAAATGTACATTCTCTTTTGGACACGCCCCTTCCTAGGGCTGGGTGTGCCCAATCAGAACTGCAGGGCTCCTCCCCTGGGCTGGTCTCCCTACTCAGCTCTGAGGAATAGAGTCTCTCTTTTTTCCTTGCCCTGTCATTTTGGTATAAATCCTGCTGACCCTCAGGATTTTCTACTATCTCCATAGGCTCAGGAGGGCGCTGTTCACCACAGATCCCCCCCCTTAAGATATCACGGGCTGGCTTCTGACCAGAGGCACAGCACGTGATTCTACTCCGGGGTCTGGCGTTGACCTGTGCGTTCTTCATCCTTTTCCCGTCTTGCACTACGGTAGCTACTTTAGCTAGGGCAGTTCTAATCGTGCCAAGGCTTCAGAAGGTTAATATGATACACTTGTGTGCGTCCTGTCTGATTCTTTACGAGATAGGACACTGGACCGACTGGTCGGACCACGGTACATGGGCCTTTCCACCGGCTCTCGAATTTCGGATCAGGGCCCGACACCATCACAATAACCCTGTCTCCCACGGCTAACTGGCGTGGCCGTGTGCCTTGGTCATAGTAGTCTTTCTGTCGTCGCTGCTTATGTCTTAAGTTGACTTCCGCCACTTGCGTGGTACGGCGTAAGCGACCTTTCAGATCTTTAAGAAAGTCTGGTACTCCCACTTCATGTACGTCGGGCTCAACCCATTGTTCCTTCAGGATATCTAATACCCCTCGGGGTGATCGACCATACATAAGTTCATATGGCGCTGCCCCCAGGGATGACTGCTTCCTTTCCCTGCAAGCATAGAGGACGAAGGGTAGCATCGTATCCCAGTTGGCCATATTTCCTTCTAAGCTGCGGCGCAGCATCCTTTTAATCGTCTGATTCTGTCTCTCCACTAGCCCATTGCTCTGTGGATGATAGGCCGAGGTCTTGACGTGGCGGATATCAAACGCTTCCCACACTTGGGCTAGGTACTTGGAAAGGAAATTGCTTCCTCTATCCGTCAGAACTTCACGAGGGAAACCCACCTCGCAAAACAGTTTGATCAGTTCCGCTGCCACGGCCTTAGCAGATATAGTACGTAGTGGCATGGCCCAAGGGAATCGTGTCGCTTGATCGATAACCACTAATATGTACTGGAATCCCCTCGGTGTCTTGATTAATGGTCCCACAATGTCCATCGCCAGTCTATGGATGGGTTCCGTAATGACCGGGGTTGATACCATTGGCACTTCTTTCGGGTGGATGGCAGAGACGCGCTGGCATGTCGGACAGGCCTCACAGAACCTCGCTGTTTCTTTAAAGACGCCTGGCCAATAGAATCTCGCGAGGATCTGATCCAGCGTACTTCGGATGCCTTTATGTCCTCCGACCGGATGGTCGTGGGCCAGCCTTAGAACCAAGTTCTTGAAAGTTGCAGGCACCACTACCTGTTTACGCGTGTCGCCAGTATAGGGATCCTTGCTTTCTCTGTACAAAATGTTAGTGTCCAGAAAAAACCTCGGTAGGGTATCCCTATCACTCTGTGCCCACTTAAATGCCTGACTTAAGGCAGGGTCGTCTCGTTGTTCATTGGGAAAGGTTGGAAACTTCCCAACCAACTCTTCGGGCACCCAGGGCAATTCCTGGCCAGCCTGGGTTTCTTCCCTATGCTGAGAACGTTCTTGCCTCTCCTGGCGCTTCTGCGCTCTTGGTTTCTTCACCTTCTCTTCAGGTGTCTCTATTAGGTCTTCATGGGAAGGAAGACTTCTAAATGCCTCATCTATAGGATCCTCTCCCTTCTCGGAGTCCTTAGTTTGGGCTCTGGTCGCTACCATGGCTCCCTTAGGGGTTAGGCCTTGCCTCATTTCTCTATAAAAATAAGGCCAATCCCTTCCTAGAACCATAGGATTTGGAAGCCTAGGTATTACTGCAATGGGAATTTTCTTCAGCATACCTAGTGCTTTCACCTGCAGATTGTATACAGGGTATAGTGACATGCATCCATGTACACAGCGTATCTTCACATTTCGAACAGGCTGAATCGCTATCCCTGTTGCCTGGATTTGCCGCCACAGCGCCTTGGAGAGCATTGTTTGCTCTGCGCCAGAATCAAGTATCGCAGTGGTGGCAATCCCCTGCACCTCGACCTCTATAAGAAACCCTTCACGAGCTTTATGCGCACTCTCTGCTACTAAGGCAGTCTTACAGCAATTTCTCTGTATATGCCCTTCTCGGCCACATTTAAAACATTTGCCAGGCTGAAACCTAGCCTTTATAGTCGGCATACACATTCTGCTTGCACCATATTGAATTTTCCCCTTCCTTTCTGATTCCGTGATTGCTGCCCCCTTTAACTCACTATTGCTTTCAAGAGGCATTGCTTTGGCCTGCAAGAAGCGTTCCGTGAGGTCCACTGCCTCATGTGGGGTTTTGCAGCTTTGCAGAATCAGGAAGGTCTTTATTTCATCTGGTATAGCGTTCATATATTGCTCTAGCACTAAGCTTTCTAGTATGGACTCTTTAGTCCTATGCTCCGGATTAAGCCATTTATTCAACAATGTGCTTATCCTATACACTAGGGCTTTTGGTGACTCACCCTGTTTTAACCTCACCGCTCGCAAGAGATTATGGTAGGCTAGCGGCGTAAGGCCTAGCCTTTCCCGGACCGCTTTCTTCACCTCCCCATAATTTCCGGCAAGGTCAGGTGGCATGCTCCTGTAGGCCGCCATTGCTTCTCCTGTGAGGGAAGCTGCGAACCTGATGGCCCAATATTCCTCTGGCCATGCACTCAACTGTGCTACCCTTTCAAAACTTTCAATAAAATTGTCAATGTCATCATTGTCCTTTAACTGACCAAAGTTAAACATAGACTCTGCGCCTAAACCATGCGCAACTATAGGAGCTAAACCTGGAGGTACGGTCGGTTTCTCCTTTGGCATCTTCTGCTCAGCTACCCAGTTTTTCAGCATGTCCAGGAGGGGTTGCTGCTGAGCCTGTATGGCAGCGGCAGTCTGCTCTTGAAACTCTAGACTCAGGTCTCGCTGTCTTTCAAGTTGGGTTGCCATCCACTTGAATATCTCCGCTGCTTCCAGCGACATCTTTGCTATCTGTAAATGCAAACAGAGAGAAAAAAAACCAAGTGCGATTCCTCACACACACCAAAAAAAAACAAACACTTTTCCTTTTTTTTTTTTTTTTTTACTACCTGGCCAACACCCTCAGCCCTGTATCCTTTCCCTTTCCCAGGTGGATACCTATTACCTGGCTCAGGTGTTGCGTCACGCTTTCACAGCCTTCGTTGCAGCTGGCACACCGATGCTGGGACTGTCTCCTTCCTCTCAGGATGGTCTGCAATCGGTTCCTTCTTATAGTTGCTCCTTTGAAGTTTCTTTCTCTGCGCGGCACCTTGCGCATGCGTGGAAGATATCCTGCCAACGTAGCCAACTTGCGGCGACCCTGCCCGGCTCAAGGGGTTAAGGACATGAGCAGCCGCTGTACTTCGTGAGGGAAGGAGGAAACCTTTGCCCCCAGGAATGCTGGGAGTTGTAGTTCCAGCTCTTCTCGCTCCGAAAAGAAACTTGTAGTTGTGGTTTCTTTATAATAAGTATTTTATTAAAGTAAAAGGTAAATGTTCCATCACATGCAAACAAGGGTGCTTCAAAAAGGCAAACAGAAACTTCAGGTTAAATGCAACTCAAAATACAAATGCTGCTTTTTCTCTTTCCAGCAAATTGCTCTCTTTTGCCTCCAGAGGTCAGTTGGCTTCACTGCACCTCTTACAGCCACAGTTACTTTCACTATGCTGAGAATCAGGTGGAGGTAATTAGAACTTCCATTTTCACGGCAATACAACAGCTTTACAGAACTCAGCTCACACACGATAAAGGCAGTTCCCTTCAGCTTGGCTTTCCTATACAACAGAATGTACAGTCCATTTGTTCACACTCAGGTATGCTTGTATTTCCCTGGGTTACTCCTTCAAGCTGTGCTGAATTATTTGCCTCTTGTGATACTAGCTGTTTTCTAGCCTGTAAGTCTAAAAACTGTTGGAAGCTCTGAAGTAGCAATTCAGCCTGTTCCTTATGAGAGAGGGCACTACTATCTGCTATAGCTTTTCCCTTCTGCTCAAGGCTGTTTGTCTTCTCTTCCTTTAAGATAAAGGTATTAGGATAATTGCTAGTTTCTTTAGCAATTGACTCATAGGAGGAAGAATTATCTCTATATTCAGCTTGGCATCCGGGTGGCCAATTACTCACTGTTTGTGCAGCACTTCTGCCTGCAGATGGCTCCCAGGCTCTCCAGCTGATCTGTTTGTTGCTCTCCGGCACAAACGACGTTTCAGGGAATGATTGCTCTTTCACCTGTGCTTGTCCTGAAGTCTTTCTCCCCCAAGGCGATGCCTTCCAAGGGCTATCCACTTCAAGGTTAAATCCTCTCTGCGTGGGACTTCTGCTTATTTCCCTGGAATAGGATTGTGCAGGTTTTCTTCTTATGCCAGGTTCCAAAGTATCATTAATCACTCCACTGGCTTTCCAACCATCCCCTTGTTTCTTCTTCCAATATTCCTTCCTTCCTTTACCTCCTGTATTCCTTGTACTTCTTGTACTCCTTGTATCACCTCCACTCGTGCTTCCTCTACTCGGGTCTCTCGTCTTTCCCTTACTCGGGTCTCTTATCCGTCCTCCACTCGGATCTCTTATCCGTCCTCCACTCGGATCTCTTATCCGTCCTCCACTCGGATCTCTTATCCGTCCTTCACTCGGATCTCTTATCCGTCCTCCACTCGGATCTCTTATCCGTCCTCCACTCGGATCTCTTATCCGTCCTCTACTCGGATCTCTTATCCGTCCTCTCTCTTCAGAGCCATGCTCTGGTTTAAATGTACATTCTCTTTTGGACACGCCCCTTCCTAGGGCTGGGTGTGCCCAATCAGAACTGCAGGGCTCCTCCCCTGGGCTGGTCTCCCTACTCAGCTCTGAGGAATAGAGTCTCTCTTTTTTCCTTGCCCTGTCATTTTGGTATAAATCCTGCTGACCCTCAGGATTTTCTACTATCTCCATAGGCTCAGGAGGGCGCTGTTCACCACAGTGTGTGTATGTAATGTGTATTTGTAACAGCTGCTACTGAGGAAAGAGAGTGTATGAGTATTTGCTGCTGAGACGTCTCTGTTTTCTGTTTTCCCTCTTTCTTTTTCCCTTTGCAAACTCTGCCTGTTACCTGGATTATATTGTATATTGTATTCCCAGAAGTGAGATTAGAAAATTTACACTGAACATTGCATTCCTAGAATTGAGATTACAAGATTTGCACTGTAAATTGTGATTTTGCAAATTGTGATTAGAGCATGGGGTCCGGAGGCTAAATTGTAGTGAAGGAGTATCCGGACCAGCTTCCCTATATAGATTCATGGCTGGCCCTTATAGTAAATGTGCTGTTATGTAAAAACCTTTAGTGTCTCTGTGTTTAGTTGTGACATTAGGGAAAGATTAGGGAAAGAGAGGTTTTGTCCAGACATTAGGTCTTTATATTTCAGGATTGATTTTGATACTCTTATCAGTAAAACAAATCGCCCCTGTGTCCCCAAACAGTGAAAAAAAAAAACCCACCAGGTCTACTGATTGCAGGGAGAGGGACAGTTTAGAAAGTGTTTTGGTCATGCCTCTCAGTGGTGAGTGGGGGATAGTTGGAACTGCTGAAATAGTTTGCATAGCTATAGAAAGATACTGGGAGGAGTTCCTTCTTCTAGCAGATGAATGGAGGCCCATTAGAGAGTGAAGGAAGACAATTGCTTTATTTAATGCATATCCAGTTTCATGCATAGTCAAAGAACCACATTTTTGATCACACCTTTCAGCAGTGAGTAAGGGGTGGTTGAAAACTGCAGAGATAGTTTGCAAAGCTATAGAAAGATACTGGGAGGAGTTCCTTCTTCTAGCAGATAAATGGAGGCACATTAGAGAGGACAAAAGAAAAAAAAATCACCTAGGAGTCTTTCTCCTAGCAAACGCCACACCTAGTCTCCAAACAATCCTCTCTCATCAATTTAGATTGTAGAGTTTTAAGCTTCTGGAACCATGGGGGGTGCCTCCTTTGAGCATCCTCAAATGTCTGAGCAGCATCCTGACTGTGTAAGGCTGAAGAAGGACTGTCAAATTACTGTTAGCAATATCTGTAGGGCAAAGCTGATGTGTGAAAATTAGCTGCAACACATTTGTTAGAACTTAAAAAAAGGGGAGAGAAAATCCTTATAAGATTATGAAGAAATGAAGATTTTTTTACTTGTCTTTTTAAAGCCTAAATTTTATCTCTGGTACATATATTTGGTTTTGACTGCATATACAAAATTAAAAATTAAAAGGGATTTTATATCCTGTGGCAAGCACCTCATAGAGGGTTTTCAGATCAGTTTGATGCCAGTCTCAGGTATTATTAGGTTTTAAATTAAATGTGAAAAGTACATTTAGGTTAAAAAAAAAATAAAAGGGAAGTGTTTGCATTCCAGATATCCACCAATGAACTGTAAGATTTAAGGTAATTACTTTGCATTGTTAAGCTCAATGCTGATGATTGCTGAACAGGACAGTGGCACCATGGCTGCCAATTACACTACCCTTTCCAATTTTCAATTTATTGGGAAGATGGAACTGAGTTCTCAGAAAAATATGGAAATATTTGTAAAGTTATTTACAAATGTAACAATAACATTAACATGAGTTGATTGGACAAAACCAAATCTTGCTTGTCAGCAATGATCCAGGAGAGGTTTAAGAAAAAGAATGAGAGAAAAGAAACAATACTTAGTTTTTAAACAATTGTTTAATGTTCTTAGCAGCCTTGCCAAATAAGGATACATTAGTATGGTATAAAAACATGAAAGGGACCTACGTATGTGGTTGGTGGAATGATGCATGTAATGGGGGAGTATGTGGTTGGTGGAATGATGCAGGTGATGGGGGAGTGTTCTGAGGGATGAAGTGGGATATTAAGAGGAAGGACTCTGATAGACAGTAAACTGATGAAGGTAATTCAATGATGTGAAGTGATGTATCTGGCTAATGAATATGTAAACAAAAAAATGATGAGCACTTTATTCAACTATGCCATCTCCAGAATATTCAATTTAGGAATTCATCTAGGCCCCAACACATACTCAATAATTGGAAATGGACACCTGGAGACAGGCTAGGTGCACCCTGATGGGTTTTGGAGGACCTACACTGGCCATGTGGTACTTCCAGATGCTTTTTTGCCTCCTTTTTGCCTCTGCATGTCCTGGCCAGGCATGCATGGGCAAAGGGGTGCATGTAAAGGTCAGTCAAGGGCATAATGGAATGTTCACTACCAGCAAGTGAATCTCCAGTGACAGAGAGACAAGAAGTTAATCAAACTGCCAGATAAAAATTGACACCATACGAGATAGTTACTGATAGACCATTGAAAGTTTAAACAGCAATATTTGTAGGATGTGATCTTGGTAAATGTGGAGGAAGTTAAGTTTATTTCATTGTGAAATCTAATCCAGCATATTTAGTTTTTTTTTCATTCAATATTGGTGCTGCTTTTCTGAATAAGGCCTGGAGCCATGTCACCAATTGCAATCCAGAGAATCCAGCAGAGGAAAGTGGCCGGGGTCCAGATGGAGCAGACCATCCCAAGAACTCAGAGCTGCCCACCGCTGAGATGTGTGAAGGAGTCCCTATCTGGATCAGTGTGTCACATTGAAAACGGGCCAGGGTGTCTGCCTATGAGAATGAGAGGTTCAAATTTTGAGAGAGACAGAACTTGAACTTCAGAGAAAGGTGAAGCACACTGCGAGGTCCTGGGGAACTGCTGAGAGGCAGGAAAAAGAACTGTTGGACTGACTGGGGGGGTTTTGGGGGCTTCTGTGAACGATTGTATTGTTATCCTTTTAATATTGTTTTCTTAGAAAGTAACTGAAATCTACAAGCCATTTCGGCTTCAGCAACTGCAATACCCACACCAGCTTAAGTTTTTGCTGTACTATTCTCAGAACTTTCTTTATCACATTATTAAGCACTGCTGCTTTTGACATACTTTCATGTTATGTGTTTTCAATATTATTGACCAGCTGCAAGAAAATGATGTTACAATGTATGTTGTCTCTAGGGAACAGTACCAGAAGCTGCTTTTCTGATGACCCCTATCTGTCTCAATATCTGTCTCAAATGGTTGCTTGTCCATTGCCCTTAGTGGGATTACCTTTGCCCCATAAACAAGAAAAGAAAAAGAAAAATTGGGAATGAAGGGAAATTGGCTGATAGGTATGTCTAGTATGGCTGCATCCTTGCCTGAGGCTGTAATACATTATGATGGCACGGAAAAAGCATGTGGGCTAAAAAAATGAGTACCCAGAGCCCAGCACAACAAGAGTAAAGCCAGGGGGAACCATACTCTGAACAGAAGTGCACAGAGAATGGACCCAGCTAAGAAACAGGTCAGGCCTGAAAGTGCACAGAAAATGGACCCAGCACAAGAAAAGACATGCCAGGCCTGAACAGGTTAAACAGGCCTGAGCAAGCTGGGCAAGCCTGGACAAGTTAAACGGGCCAAACAAAGCTGGTGATACAAAGTACTCATAAGCCCTGAAGACTACAGTGCCAGTGATTAATGAAGCAAAGGGAATGGCAGGGTGCAGCCAAAATGACTCAACACTAGCAAGAATAAAAGCCATTAATATGCTGATAAGGGTGGATTCCAGGGAAAGAGCCTTTGCCCCAAAGGAAAGAAGCCTCTGCAGACTTTTTGCACACGGCCCTCCTTTGTCCCAAAGGAAAGAGGCCTCTGCAGGCCCTGCAACCTTTTACAGTCAGAACAGCAACTTTTGCACACGGAACAAAAACGTTTGTGCAGGAGTTGCTATAGAGGGTATAGGGTATATGTTGTTTTAAACTCACTGATGCAAGTGTTTCCATTGAACACTCTATCCAAGATCTAAGTGATCTAGTTAATCATATTACTGACCCGTCCATGGGTCCTGGGTGGTTTATGAAGTGGTTCAGTTGGCCAGGGGGACTAAAAATCCCAGTGGTAGGGGTTCTTTTTATTTACTGCTATGTGCCATTCTGCCATGTTGTATCCCCATTCTTTACCGCTTCATTACCACCACCCTTGATACCCTGGTAGAACGCAAGGCGATTACCACTGTCATGGCCCTGACCCAATACACCCCTCTGCGGCTTGCCTCCAGTAATACAGCCCTCTATCGCCTCTAGCGGTTGAGGTCTCACTTAAAAAGGGGGGAATGAGGCAGCTATGAGGCTCTTACACAAGTGCTTGACCCTTCCCCCAAGCCATGAGGCTCTTACATAAAGTAATCAGCCTGCTATTTCAGTAGACACCCTTCCCCCACTCCAGGTCTGAGCACAGTATCCCCTAGCCCAGAAACCAACAGACCAGAGCACACCGGTTTGGACAGGTCACCCAGGTACCTTCCCCAGGGGCTGCTGATTGGTGGACAGGAAATACCTGTGGCAAATGGGATTATAGAATGAGTTTGAAATTATACTGTATTTAAGGCATTGAAGGACGTCCCTCGGGGCTCAGACCTTTTGTGGAGGGTACTGGCTCTCTGTCTGAACCTGTGTGCACATTAAAGATCCTGTTTGCATTCCAGCCTGTCTGTGAGTTTTCCTTCTGTGGGTGAGTGATTGAATAAGAGCTTTTCACAGCGTTTGCCATAACACTTACAGTATATATATATATATTTTTTTTTTAATTTATTATATTTAACAGGTTTTTATATACCGCCTTTAAGCCAAGGCAATTTACATAGAATAACAATATATAAACTCAACTCACGAGTTGTGTTACATATATAAAGAGAGCTATCTGCATGCACAGTGCCTCAACTATATAAGCAACAAAGGGAAAATAGAGTGCACCGCAAAACAGTAAAGAGGACAAGACAGGTTCTTCCTCTAATTTATAATAAAATCAATTCATTGTCGATTTTAATAAATAGATGTATGGTGATTATATATCAGTTATTTTATTGTCCTTTCTTTACTGTTTTGTTTAATTAATTAGAAATAGCCTAAAAAATGTGCTCCCTACTAGTTTGAGGTTCTGTACTCTTGCTCTACCAAATTTAATGCTTGAGCAGTAGTACAACTCTTAAGTAAACCATGGACAGAAGCTGTCACGGCAAGGGTGAAAAGCCAAATGACAAAAAAAAAAAAAAAAAAAATAGAACAGGCACACACAGAAGCGAAAGAGAAGAAGTCTGAAAATATAACTCCCAAAAAGTACTGCTGGAATTCTGCAGAAAATTCAAACTGTTTCAAAAGGTCTAATCTAAATTATGTATTCTGCATGCTTTGTGTCAATAACAAAGCATATTGTTTGAGTGATAAAATACAGAAATTTAAAACTTATTTTTTTTTTATCACCAAAGTACAAAATGTTGAAGTATTGTGCAGAATTTCAGCAGGAGTAAAAAAAGAAAGTCAGCTATGACTATGAGTCCTCGATGCCTGCAGAACTCGATTGCTTCTACCTTCACCTTTTCTCCGACATGGATGCAGAGATCGCCCGCGCAGGATGACGTTATGGGATGTCATCACTACGCGTCCTCGCCCGGAACCGGAAGCGGAGATAGGACGGGAGGTAATCCCCGGAGGGGAGGAAAAAGGAAAGAAGGATTGAAACCCCGGAGGATAAGTGAAAGCAAGCGTGAAAGGTACTGAGTGTATGCGTGGTATATTCTGTGTTTTTACCCCTTTGGCTTCTTATGTAAATTTCTCTGATATTTGCATTGTATAGCCACACATCCACCTGCCATTTATAATAGGTACACACCCACTTATTATGTAACTCATTTAATACCTGTCATACACGCATACTTAATATATATATATATCTCATATATACACACCCACCTAGCATATGCACACGTAGCTAATATCTATTATATAATATACACACATACCTAACATCTTTCATATATACATACCCGCTTATTATATACACATACACGTAATATATACTCGGTAAATACAAACATATCCAATATCTATCATGTGTATGCACACCTGTCTATTATGTACATTCATCTAATATCTTTTATGTGTAAACAGCTAATATATGTATACACACCCATCTATTATGTACACATTTAATATCTATCATATATGCACCCACCTATTATACAGTATACCCGCATAGCTATATTTGTTTATATAAGATATATTTTAGCTAATATCTATTACATATACACACTAATCTATTATATTATGTACACTCATCAGTTTTTGTCATACACACAGAACTTGATATTCACCTCAGTGAAAACTTGTAAAGCACCTGATTGCCACAAAAAAAGCAAAACTGGATATTCAGTGTCAGACATTCAGCTGCACTGAATATCTGCTTTTGCCGCCGACCTCTTTTGATAACTGGATAGCAGAGCTGCATAAAGTTAGGACAGCCATTGATCTATCTTAACTTTATGCAGTTACCTATCTGGTTAATGGACTGAAAATTGCAGTGGACTGGATAGGAGCTGGGCCTGCCCCACTCTCACTCTCAGACTGCCCTGGCACTGTCTGGATTTTACACCAAATCGAACAATGCTATCAAAAAATGACTACTAATTTAGATTCCAAAAATAGAACAACAAATGAAGATGATAAGCATCAGTTAAAAAATAGTATACAAATTCAAAGTGAGCCATAAAGAACCTTCATCTTAAAATATACAAAATACACTTATCTTCAGAAAACATATACGGGTTATTCGTGCCTTCTCCCGGCCATGACTAACTTCCCTGCTGGTTGTGCAGGGAAGTTAGATGGGGGCAGGGAAGGAGCGGCTTGGGGACGGAGTCTGAGCGGTCGCCGGCCCTAGACTAACAGGGCCGACTCTAATGTTGGCTCTGTATGTCCAGGGCCGACATTTGTGGGGAAGTTGGTGGAATAACTTCCCTGGACATGTTTTTGTGTGCCTGGGGAGGGATGGGGCAGGGAGGCCAGGGGACATTCTCTGCAGCTCGACCCTGGCCTTAGGAGGGCCAGATTGAGGGTCGGGCTGCGGGAAATAGGCATTTCTTTCTGGCAGCTGGCATTGCAGCTTTTAAATGGAGCCGCAGTGCCAAGACAACCGGATATGATGACGCCGTGGCTCCATTTAAAAGTCCTGATTGAGTTAGTCGGGCATGTCATGTACACGCAGGCCAGACTGAATCACAGTCCTGGCTTGCATGTACATGACTGTTTGCGATTCTGATCCCGTAGGGCTAGACGTGCCCCGCAGGATCAGAATCACCATCCCCTCTGTATGTCTGGCTCAGACCGGACGTACAGAGGGGATCGACGTCCGGGACAGAATCAGGCCTATACTGTTTCAGAGCCTCAATACAGCTTCATAACATCAGACAAGTACCCTGTCGCTGGCAGCGTTTCACAACATAAGCTGCATCAGGAGGTAATTTCAAAGTACTGACATTGCGCTACGATCTACTGGATTTGGCATTCCCCTGGGTTAAGTTGGCTATAAAGTGATTCTGATTCGGTAGATTATAGCGTGAGTTCAGTGCTTTGAAATTACCTCCTGATGCAGCTTACATTGTGAAATGCTGCCAGCATCGGGGTTGTCTGATGTTATGTTTGTTTTACTATATTTGATATACCGCATATCTGAAACCTATGCGGTTTACAATAAAAATATGAAGCTGTATTGAGGCTCTGAAGCCATATATGTTTTTGAAAATAAGTATGTTTTGTATATTTTAAGCTGAAGGTGCAGGTGCTTGATGTTTCACATGGTTCAGTTTATAGTGTTTTTTTTTATGACCCACATTCAATTTGTATACCATTTTTTACTGATGTCTATTACCTTCATTTGTTCTATTTTTGGAATCTAGATTAGTAGTAATTTTTTGATAGCATTGTTTGATTTGGTGTATTTTTCTGCTATCTGTTTGAGGCTCTTTTATATCTACTGTCTGGATTGTGGCAAGGTGAGTTTACACAGTTGTAGGTCCTGCTAACTGCATAGGCCTTTTTGGATATCAAGCCAACAACTAATAACTATCATACATACATAACTTGCCTATTATGTACACACATAGCTAATATAAATCCTATAAACATAGATAATATCTACCATATAAACACCCCCACCTACATACATATGGACACATAGCTCAAAAGGGCTTGTATAAAATTGTCCAGGGATATGTTTGCATACACTGTAACCATATGGATACATAAGAGCCTGGTGTTATGCAATATACATGTAGACTTCTCTGGAGGTGGAAAATAGGTGGAGTGGAGGCAGGATTGGCACTTTGGCACAACCTTATAAAATATGTAAATATGCACCTATTGTTTATGGCACATACATGCACACAGCAGTACCTGCCTTGGAGCCGCTGTAAATGTGTGTCCTTCCTTTCCCTGGGGTAATTTTATAAAAGCACATAGGCGCATAAGTTGTCTTTAGAAAATAGGCACAATATATGCACTTATGTACCGTAATAGCCTAGGCATCCTGTTGTAAAATTATCTTCCTAGCTAGTATCTAAGATATATAGATAGATATACATGCACCCACAGACAGAGTCTTAGTGCCCTAGGTAACAGTCTGGCACCCACTAGCCGGTCTCCCTCAATACCAACTGCGCAGACTTCAAGTCGTCCAAAACATGGCTGCACATGACCTGACCCATGCTTCCCACTCAGATCATGTCACACCACTTCTCACTCACCTCCACTGGCTCCCTGCGTCCTTCAGAATTCAAGACAAAATTCTCATCTTCGTTCATAAAGCAATCCATACCGGTATACCACTTTACCTTTCTGATCTGGTCCGTCTTCATACCCCCCAGCGTTCACTTAGGTCCATGCACTTCAATCGCATGTCCCTCCCGTCCCCATCCCAGGCCCACCTGAAATCCACCCGGTCCTCTGCCTTCTTTTTTTCCTTGGTCCCTGGCTCTGGAACTTGCTCCCGTCAGCCCTCCGCCTGGAAGCCTCTTTCATCAATTTTAAAACAAGGCTAAAGGCCCACCTTTTCTGCACAGCCTTTGACCTTCCTCCTCCTCCCCCCCTTGTCTCCCCTCCCATGGTGATGCCATTCCTTTCTCTGCCTGTCTCTCTCTGTCTCTTTCCTGTCTGAATGCTGGCATTCTGTTTCCTTTTCCTAGCAGAGTGTAAACCGCTCTGATACTTGTGTGTGGGTGGTATATTAAGTATTGAATAAAGATAAAGAAGATAAAGATTTACGGACATGCAATGAAGCTACAGGGTAAACTATTTAAGAGAAAATATTTTTTCACTCAACATGTATTCAAACTCTGGAATTTGTTACCTGAGGATGTAGTAAAGGTTGTTAGTGTAGCTGGGTTTAAAAAAAGGTTTGGACAAGTTCCTGGAGGAAAGGTCCATAAACCATTATTAAGAAGGGACCCTGGATATCAATGCTTGACCCACTACAAGCATTGTGGAACCTGTGTCTTTTGGGGAAACTGCTAGGTACGTATGACCTAGATTGGCCACTGTTGGAAACAGGATACTGGGCTTGATGGACCTTGGTCTGACCCAGTATGGCATATCTTATGTTCTTATTATATACACACTTCTAATATTTAGTATATAGGCAAACCCATCTGTTGTTTAAGTATATATAAGATTTATCATATATAGACATACCTAATATCTAACATATACGCACAACTAATATGTATTATGCATAGCCACCCTGTGATTATAAACACAAGTTGTACTTGTTATCTTTCATGTGTACCAATTTGCTAGTCATATGCATAATTTTGAGGGCTAAGAGATACAATTAATATTTGATGCTGGAAGAAGAATAAGATGGCATTCATATGACTGTATTTGAACCCATTCTTTGTTTTATTGTGTTGTCTTTTTTTCTGTAGTCTTATCTGTTTGTAATTATGTGCATTGCTTTGGGTGATGGATAAATGTACATAAATAAATAAATGGTCCAGCATATCTTCAGGTAAAAGTTCATGCATAGTGCCATTTCTCGCCTGCTGTAGGGGAGCCATTCCTGGGGATGGGTTCAAGTGGTAGTGCTGGAAACTATGTGCATACCTTTCGGTTCTCAAGAGTATGTACATATAGTTACTCAGAAAACATATGTACAATTTAGATCTAGGTTTGTGTGGCTACTTTTCCAGAGATAATTTTGAAAGTGAAAGTACATATGTGCTTTCACTTTGAAAATTCTGCAAAGGTCATGGAGTAAAGAGTATGCAGATGCTTTCTACCAGTGTGAAGAGTTATAAAATGACCCACTAAATGTACACTTAGGGGCTTGTTTACAAAGCCGCGGTAGCGGTTCGCGGTTGTTATCGGAGCCGCGGCCCCATTGAAATCGATAACGATCGCGAACCGCAGCTTTGTAAACAAGCCCCTTAGTGTATGTAGGGTAACCATGTGACTCCATGTGAAGAACACCACTTAAGCCAGTCTTGGTTTTACCCCATTGTGTACATGGAGATGTAGTTATAATTCCATTTTCCTTAGGGAATCAGATCTCCATTCCTGCTGGGTTGTAAAGACCACTGCTACTACTACTGATCATTTGTATAGTGCTATAGAACTGGCTTGGCCTGATCCTCTTGTCAGGGAGCTTCATGGGCATCCTAGTTAAGTTATAAATTGCTTCCTGATTGTCTAGACCAGACCAGTCCAGACAAATGAGTTTAGTCCCCCTACCAGCAGATAGAGACAGAGAAAAAATGCCAAGGGAGCTCTCTTCATCTTATAACAGTATGCTCAGAAGATGGTGCCAAGGGAGCTCTCTTCATCTTATAACAGTATGCTCAGAAGATGGTGCAGATTTGTGGTTTCTTCTATAACAGATTTTAGTGAGGGAGGCAGAGGTCTTTACTCCACTTTCCTGTGTGTTGTAGACAGAGTCTGAGGGCCCTAGGTAACAGTCTGGCAGGCAGATTTATCTGATCCTCCTTGGAAAACTCCCTCTTTTTTTTCTCTATGGATGCTTTAGGCCAGAATCTTGGGGGTGGGTAGGGGGAGGTCACTATCCTTGTGTTCTAGGAATGAGTTGTGCCACATAGAAACATGACGGCAAAAAAAATCATATACCCTACCATATCAACCACTACAAGAGTCCCCTTTTTTCCTTTAGAGAGCCTCTGTGTTTGTCCCATGCTTTTTTGAATTTAGATAATGTCCTCTTCTCTACCAGCTCCACTGGGAGACTATTCCACGCATCTACCACTCATTCCATAATGAAATATTTCCGCATATTATTTCTGAGTCTATCCCCTTTCACCCTCATCCTATGTCCCCTTGTTTGCTTTCAATCAAAAGAGGCTTTCCTCCTGTGCATTTATGCCACGGAGGTATTTAAAAGTCTCAATCGAATCACCTCTGTCCCGCCTTTCCTCTAAAGTATACATATTAAGGTCCATAAGTCTGTCCTCATATGCTTTATAATGAAGATCACTAACCATTTTAGTAGCCACCCTCTAAACCGACTCCATCCTGTTTATATCCTTTTGAAGGTGCGGTCTCCAGAGTTGCACACTATACTCCAAATGAGGTCGCACCAAAGACTTATACAGAGGCACTATCACCTACTTTCTTCTGCTGGCCAGTCCTCTCTCTATGCACCCAAGCATTCTTCTAGCTTTCGCCGTCGCCTTTTCTACCTGTTTAGCTACTTTGAGATTATCAGACGCAATCACACCCAGGTCCTGTTCTTCTTTTGTGGACAGAAGTACATAATAACATAGTATATGACGGCAGATAAAGACCAGTATGGTCCATCTAGTCTGCCCAGCAAGGCGGCAAGAGTAGGTGCACTTGCCGCTCCGTGCAGGTCACCTCTTCCCATGCCTTTGTTTAGGGTGTACCCACTGCTTCATGTAGGTCACCCCTATTTGTTCAGATATAAGAGATAGTTATGCTTATTTTTGATTTTATCCTGTTGCTATAAAAGGATCCACTATGTCTGTCCCATGCCATTTTGAATTCTGTCTCTGTGTTTGCCCCCACCACTTCCATCGGGAGGGCATTTCAAGCATCCACCACCCTTTCAGTGAAAAAGTATTTTCTGACATTGCCTTTCAGTTTACCCCCTTGCAGCTTCATGTTATGCCCTCTAGTTTTACAGCTTCCCCGTCTTTGGAAGAGATTTGTTTGTCCATTAATATTCTTTAAGTATTTAAAGGTCTGAATTATTCTCCCCTGTTCCTCCTCTCCTCCAGAGTGTACATATTTAGGTCTTCAATTCTCTTCTCATAAGTCTTCTGACGCAGGCTCCAAATCATTTTGGTCGCCTTCCTCTGAAACGCTTCCAGCCTTTTTATATTCTTTGCGAGATACGGTCTCCAAAACTGAACACAATATTCCAAGTGAGGCTTCACCAGCGATTTGTACAGTGGCATTAGTACTTCTTCCTTTCTGCTGGTAATTCCTCTCTGTATGCAACCCAGCATCCTTCTGGCTTTTGCCATCGCCTTGTCACACTGTTTCGCCACATTGAGATCATCAGAAACAATCACACCGAGATCTTTCTGGTCCATGCACATGAATCTCTCGCCCCCTGTCGCATATAGTTCCCTTGGATTTCTGTTTCCCAAGTGGATGACACTGCATTTCTTCACATTAAATCTTAACTGCCAAGCATTAGACCATTCTTCCAGCTTTTGTAGATCTTTCCTCATGTTCCCCACTCCCTGAGGGGAGTCCACTCTGTTGCAAATTTTGGTGTCATCTGCAAATAGACAGACTTTTCCATTCAACCCTTCGGCAATATCACTCACGAATATATTGAACAGTACTGGTCCCAAGACCGAACCCTGGGGCACACCGCTAATTACCTTCCTTTCATCCGAGTGAGTTCCGTTTACCGTCACCCTCTGTTGTCTGTCAGTCAACCAATTTCTAATCCAGTTCACAATCTTGGGACCCATCCCCAAGCTGTTGAGCTTATTGATAAGCCTCCTATGAGGAACAGTATCAAAGGCTTTGCTAAAATCTAGGTAAATTTCACATCCATCGCATGCCCTTGATCTATGTTTATGTTTACATTTGATATACCGCTCAGGCCAAAGCATCAGAGCGGTTTACAATATAATATTAATGTTACAGAAAATATGAAAAGAGCGCCATTTAGTTCTCTGGTCACCCAGTCAAAGAACTCAATCAGATTTGTTTGGCAAGATTGTCCTTTGGTAAAACTATGTTGCTTCGAATCGTGCAACCTGTTGGTTTCGAGGAAGTTCACTATTTGCTCTTTCAGAAGTGCCTCCATTACTTTTCCCGCCACTGCGGTAAGGCTTAATTGTCCTGTAGTTTGTCACTTTTTCCCTATTACCACTTTTGTGGAGAGGTACCACATCAGCCCTTCTCCAGTCCCATGAAACTTCTCCTGTCTCCAAGGATTTATTAAAAACATCCTTTAAAGGGCTTGCAAGAACTTCTCTGAGCTCTTTCAGTATCCTAGGGTGTATCCCATCTGGTCCCATAGACTTGTTCACTTTCAGTTTTGCAAGCTGTTATAACACATCATCTTTTGTGAATGGTGTGGTATCTACTTCATTCCCAATTGTATATTTGTCAATCACAGGTGGTCCTTCTCCAGGATTTTCTCTAGTGAAAAAAGAGCAGAAGTATTTATTTAGCATTGTCGCTTTTTCAATGTCACTTTCCACAAATCCATTCCCAGCTCTTTTTGGGTCCTGCAATTCCACCTCTGATTTTTCTCCTCTCCCGAATATACCTGAAAAATGTATGGTCGCCACACTTCACATCTTTAGCCATCTTTTCTTCTGCCTTTGATTTTGCTAGCCTATACTGTACCTGCTCCCTTGGATTGTTGCAGCCCAAATGCATGACCCTACATTTTTTTAGCATTAAATCTCAGCTGCTAAAATTCTAGACCACTCTTCAAGCTTAGCTAGATCCCTCCTCGTGTTATCTACACCTTCCTGGGTGTCTGTTGCAGATTTTGGTATCATCCACAAAGAGGCAAACCTTAACCTGACAACCCTAATGCAATATCACTAACAAAGATGTTAAAAAGAATCAGAGCAAGGGCAGATCCCTGGGGCACACCACTGGTAACCTCCTTCTCCTCAGAGTGAGCTCCATTTACTTCTACCCTTTGTCGCCTCCCACTCAACCACAGAACAGAAATATTTAAGCAATTCCGCTTTATCCTCATCAGCTTCTACATATTCCCCCTTCACCCTTGAGTCTGACAATATCACTTTTGTTCTTCCTCCTGTCACTAACATATCTGAAAAATGTCTTATCCCCCCATTTTATTGCATTGGCTATTTCCTCTTCTTTTTGTATCTTTGCTTTCTTGACTACTTTGCCAGCCTCTCTAAGTTTTTACAAATGTAGATGTCTGTGATCTCTTGTATTTCATGAAGGACTCCCTCTTTTTTTCACTTTTTAGCTACCTCTTGAGAACCATAGCAACCTCCTGTTCCTTTTACCTTTATTTACCATTCTAGCAAAAAGGTTGGTTGCCTTTAAAATATCCCCTTTCAGTTTTGTCCACTGTGGTTTTTATACTTTCCTCAGCTGTTCCCGTCCTGCTAATGACTCCTTGAGGTATTGGCCCATTTTGGCAAAGTTAGTTTTCCTAATGTCTAAGACCCTTGCTTTTGAATGGATTTTATCAGCCCTAGTCCTAATAGTGAATCGCACCATCTGGTAATCACTGGATGCAGGATGATCTCCTACTATAACATCAGAAACACTTTCCTCATTGGTAAGCATCAAGTTCAGTATGGCCCCTTCACATGTGGGTTACCTGAATAGTTCTTCCTGTAATGAATCCAGGATCTCCTTGCTTCTAGAAGATGCAGCAGAGATGCATCAATCAACATCTCCAGGATGCAAGATTCTCTGCCTTGGCCTTTACCTTCAACAGGGAGGATTGAAGAGAACACCACCTGCGCATCTATCTGGTTCACTTTCTGTTCCATATCCATGAAGTCACTTTTGATACGCTCAGAGGGATACCTGGCAGTATCATTTGTGCTGACATGGATAGGCAACATCGGGTAATAGGCAGTAGGCTTGATGAGTCTTGGCAAACTCTCCATAACATCTCGGATTTTGGCACCTGGCAGACAGCATACCTCGCTGGACATCAAGTCTGATCAGCAGATGGACGCCTCAGTACCCCACAGAAGAGAGTCACGAACCGTCACCACCCTTCACTTCGTTTTGGTCACTGATTCTTCAACTTTGGGGTGCTCAAACTCTGGTTCCAGGGATGCTTTCACTTCCTCCACTTCCAGGGCTTCATAATGGTTCTTCTATTCAAGAGCTGGAGGAGTTGGATTTGTGATTCTGCAGGCCCTGGTGGCTCATGTCCAACCTTTGTCATTCTGTAGGCTCCCATCTTCTTCTCTGCTGGAGAGCTTGGATGTTTCAAGAAGCACCTCATCAATGTACTTCACTATCTTGAATGCTCCTCAGCCTCGCCATCTCTCCTCTGAGCTCCTCCTCTTCTTTGATGAGAGCTTCAGCAAGCAGGCATCCTGCACATGAAACCGGTCCTTCAACTGGCATTGAGATCTCTGTCTGGACACAGCCAGAAACTGTAACAAGGAAAATAGCTTTGGCGATACGCTTTTTCCCAGCCATTGTTCATTTGGTGGAGCTTAGGTACCTGTTGAAGCAAAAAAGAGAGAGACCTACCAAAGAACCAACTGGTTTCCCAGCTGTCCTTTCAGAAAAAAAGCAGTAAACCTCTTTTAAGTGTGTTCAAAATGTGCTGTTCCAAGTTCCTGTGTGTAGCTAATTGGGGAGATGCCCTTTAAAGCAAGGCTGCTCACATGGGGTGGGAGGGAGTTTGGGGGTTAGGGAGGGAACTAACACCTGATGAGGTGTCAGTAGCTTCAAAGAGCTGAGAAAGATACTAAAAGCAGAGTTTTGAACCTATACCACTAAAGATAATATTTCCCCTTTCGAACACACACACCAAAAATAATATAATTTTATTTAAAAAATGTACAATACCTTTTAAGAGCTCTCAGACAGAGAGCTAGTAATTAAAAGCCACACACTCTCTTAACCTTTGCTTGAAATGCAGAGCCCCTGTTAGGAATGGCATATGCTCAGACTGATGAATTTTGTAGCTTCAGACCATGTCATTTAGGGTTCTGTTCTTGGTGATTATGGATGAATCACCATTCAAAGAGTCTTCCTTTCTTATGAAGATGGTATTCAGGTTCCATGTGGACAAAGGTGAGTCAGGTAATATAGCGTATCTGGACTTTCAGAAAGCCTTTGACAAGGTCCCTCATCAGAGACTTTTGGCAAAACTAAAGAGTCATGGGATAGGAGGCAGTGTACTATTGTGGATCAGGAACTGGTTAAAAGATAGAAAGCAGGGGGTAGGGCTAAATGGCCAATTTTCCTAATGGAGAAAGGTGAATAGTGGTGTACCCCAGGGATCTGTGCTGGGTCCGCTGCTTTTTGACATATTCATAAATGACCTGGAAAAGGGAATAACAAGTGAGGTTATCAAATTTGCAGATGACACAAAACTATTTAAAGTTGTTAAAACCCAAGAGGATTGTGGAAAATTGCAAGAGGATCTTGATAAATTGGAAGACTGGGCATCAAAATGGCAGATGAAATTTAATGTGGACAAGTGCAAAGTTATGCACCTAGGGAAGAACAACCCAAACTATGGTTACACGATGCAAGGTTCTACATTAGGAACCACCACCCAGGAAAAAGATTTAGGCATCATTGTGGATAACATGTTAAAACCCTCGGCTCAGTGTGCAGCGGCGATCAAGAGAGCAAATAGAATGCTAGGTATCATAAGGAAAGGAATGGAAAATAAAACAAAAGATATTATAATGCCTCTATATCGTTCCATGGTGAGACTGCACCTTGAAAATTGTGTGCAATTCTGGTCGCCGTATCTTAAAAAGGATATAGCGTTATTAGAAAAGGTTCAGAGAAGAGCCACAAAAATGGTAAAGGGGATGGAAAGCTACTCCTATGAAGAAAGGCTAAAAAGGTTAGGGCTCTTTAACCTGGAAAAGAGACGGCTGAGGGGAGATATGATAGAAGTCTATAAATTAATGAATGGAGTGGAACAGGTAAACGTAGATCGATTGTTTACGTTATCAGAATATAGAAAGACTAGGGGACATAAAATGAAGCTACAGGGTAAACTATTTAAGACTAATAAAAGAAAATATTTTTTCACTGAACGTGTATTCAAACTCTGGAATTTGTTAGCGGAGGATGTAGTAAAGGCTGTTAGTGTAGCTGGGTTTAAAAAATGTTTGGACAAGTTCCTGGAGGAAAGGTCCATAAACCATTATTAAGAAGGAACCCAGGATATCAGTGCTTGACCCAGTACAAGCATTGTGGAACCTGTGTCTTTTGGGGAAACTTCTAGGTACGTATGACCTAGATTGGCCACTGTTGGAAACAGGATACTGGGCTTGATGGACCTTGGTCTGACCCAGTATGGCATATCTTATGTTCTAGTCCTATTCAAATTCAGGCTATAAAGCCCTCTCTTCAAGGCTGTTTTTGGATCCTGACCTCCTTATTCTCTTGTTTACCACCCATGTGTGTGTAACCATTTCCGCTTAGTTTTACCCCACTCCCCTGTTTGTTGTGTTCATCTATTTCTTTGTGTTCATCTGTTTCTTTGTCTTGAATAGATAGTAAGTTCTATTGAGAAGGGACTTTCTCTTATGTGTATATGTATAGCATTGCACATGCTTACTGCTACTACTTATCATTTGTATAGAACTATGAAGCATTATGCTTGCTTTGGCTGCCCGGGGAGATCTATCCCCTTCCCCACCCAAATAGTGCTATTCTTCTTCAGAGGTTCCTGAAGGAAAGTACTACATTACTCCTAGCCACTCTGCGCATGAAATGAGAGTCAGGAGCTGTAAAGATGTCTTACAGATTGGAACATGGAACGTACAAAGCATGAACCAAGGGAAGTTGAGGTGGTCAAGAATGAAATGGAACGTGTACAACTTGATCTGTTGGGTGTCAGCGAACTGAAATGGACTGGCATCGGGCACTTTGCATCAGATGATCACATGGTCTTCTATGCTGGAAATGAAAGACAAAGAAGAAATGGTGTTGCATTTATAATAAAGAAGAAACTTGCAAGAACTGTAATGAAATACAATGCAGTCAGCGAACGCTTAATCTCTATTCGTCTACGAGGAATGCCTATCAACACAACTATAATTGAAGTATATGCCTCAACAACAGCTGCAGAAGAGAATGAAATTGAAGAAGAATATGAACAAGTACAAGCTGAAATTGACAGAACATGCAAACAGGATATCCTGATAGTCATGGGTGACTGGAATGCAAAAGTTGACAACAAAGAAGAAGGCAAAGTAGTTGGAAAATATGAACTTGGCAACAGAAATGAAGCTGGAGAAAGGCTGATAGAATTCTGCAAGACCAATGATCTATTCATCTCAAACACCATCTTCCAGCAACACAAGCGGCGACTGTACACATGGACTTCACCCAGTGGATTGTATAAAAATCAAATTGACTACATCTGTGGAAGTCAACGATGGAAAAGCTCTGTAACATCAACAAAGACAAAACTTGGAGCTGACTGTGGTACAGATCATCAACTACTTGTATGCAAACTCAAGCTAAAGTTGAAAAAGAGCAAACCACTCATGAATGCAGCAAAATATGACCTTGAGAATGTACCACTGGAATTTAAAGACTGCCTGCAAAATCGATTTGCTGCTTTAGATACAAATGACAGAGCTCCAGAAGAGTTATGGAATGACATCAAGAAGGTTGTGTTGGAAGAAAGCGAGAAGTCTCTACAAAAGCTGAAAAAGAAAAAATGGCCAAAATGGATGACGGAAGAAACTCTGAAAATTGCCCAGAAATGCAGAGAAGCTAAAGCCAGAGGAGAAAGAGAGACAATCACAGAACTCAACAGTGATTTCCAACGTGCAGCAAGACAGGACAAGGAAAAGTACTACAATGATGCATGCAAGGAAATAGAAGCAGAAACCATTAGAGGAAGAACAAGATTGGCTTTCCTAAAGCTATGAGAGTTAAAGAAAAAGTTTCAGCCTCAAATTGGAATGTTACAAGATGCTCAAGGTTCTATGTTGAATGATGCTGAGAAGATCAAGAAAAGATGGAAGGAATATACAGAGTTTTTATTTGATAACGATCAAGTGGACCAACAGTCGTTTCAACCTATACCTTATGATCGGGAACCATTGGTGATGAAAGAAGAAGTTGAAGCAGCATTGAAAGCCTTATCAAAGAACAAAGCACCAGGCATTGATAGCATTCCCATAGAAGTATTGCGGCAATCTGATGCAGCTGTTACCATACTTACAAGGCTCTGCCAAGAAATATGGAGGACAACATTATGGCCAACTGACTGGAAAAGATCTGTGTTTATACCAATACTAAAGAAAGGTGATCCAACTGACTTGGAAATTATCGCACAGTCGCTCTGATCCCACATGCCAGCAAGATTCTACTAAAGATTATTCAAAAGAGACTACAACCATACCTGGAACAAGAACTACCTGAAGTGCAAGCAGGGTTCAGGAAAGGGCGAGGAACGAGAGACATCATTGCAGATGTGAGATGGATCCTTGAAAAGATTAAAGAATACCAAAAGGATATCTATTTGTGCTTTATCGACTGTAGCAAAGCTTTTGACTGTGTAAACCATGAGAAACTCTGGGCCACATTAAGAAGCATGGGTATACCAGAACACCTGATCGTACTCTTGCACAATCTGTACATTGATCAAGAAGCAACAGTTCGAACGGAACAAGGAGAAACAGAATGGTTTAAAATAAGCAAAGGTGTAAGACAAGGCTGCATACTTCCCCCTACCTGTTTAATTTATATGCAGAACAAATCATCAGAGAAGCAGGATTGTATGAAGACAACAGAGGTGTGAAGATTGGTGGAAGACTCATCAACAACCTTCGCTATGCTGATGATACCACATTACTGGCTGAAAGTGAAGATGATCTGAAACATTTGCTTCTCACAATCAAAGAACATAGTCTCAAAATGGGCCTGCACCTTAATGTAAAGAAGACAAAGATCATGACAATTGGCATAATCAACAGGTTCATCGTTGAAGGAGAAGAAATTGAAATCGTGAACAACTTTAACCTACTTGGATCAACTATCAATAAAGAAGCAACAGGCAGTCAAGAAATCAGACGACGCATTGCTCTTGGCAGAATGGCTATGAAAGACCTAGATAATATTCTCAAGAGCAGAGATGTCTCTCTCCATACAAAGATTCGACTTGTTCAAGCCATGGTATTTTCAATAACATCATATGGATGTGAAAGCTGGACAGTGAAAAAGATAGACAGGAAGAAAATTGATGCCTTCGAATTATGGTGCTGGCGGCGAATACTGTGTCTACCATGGACTGCCCGAAGAACAAACCAGTCGGTACTAGAGGAGATCAAACCTAAGCTTTCTTTAGAAGCTCAGATGACAAGACTTCGACTTTCATACTTTGGACACATCATGCAAAGAGGGAGATCATTAGAGAAAGACATCATGCTTGGCAAGATAGAAGGTCAACGCAAAAGAGGAAGGCCAGCAATGAGATGGATCGATACAATAACAGCAGCTATGGGTACCAGTCTGTCAACAATGAGCCGCCTGACTTAAGACCGAACACAGTTTAGAATAGCTATCCAGAGGGTCGCCATGAGTCGACTCCGACTCGACGGCACTTAATAACAACAACATTCTAGAGGAGCCAGTCCCAAGCACTTCCATTTAGCAAGCCACAGTAAAGGATCCCTGGAATGATGCCCTAAGCCCTGAAACCTGCCTGTGTCTCAGCTACCTTTCTTCCTCACCTGAGAAAGTAGGATGGTCTTCCTTGGACCTAATTATCATCCTTTGGGATCCTGATGATTCTCACTCAATGGGTAGTCTAAATTACAACTTTGATCCGGATGGCTTAGGCTAACAGGCCACAAACCAGCTTCTTTCCACAGATTTTTCCTTCATAGAAAATAAACTGTAGGGCACCTTCTGTTCCAAATTCATGATGAAGGTTTCCAAAGTTCTGGAATTGGGGATAGCTGAAGTTTTTAAAAACTAAGGGTGATTCTGGTCATTTTCAGGCCACACGTGCACTGAGAGAGGTTTTAGCACTCCCATTTCACTAAGTCCTTCTGGAAATTCTACTCAACGTTTGAAAAATGTCCATCTCCACATTGCTATCAAATTGCAACTCTAGTGTTGGTGCCATCTGATGATGTCATTTGCATTGGACGCAATCACCAGCATAAACAACTGTGCCCTAGATAGGCCTTCTGCCAGAGGGCTTCACCTGAGCCCTTAATGTGGACTGGGTATGGGCTGGTTGTAATATTATTTTTCTAATGTTTATTATGATATTGTTTTGTTTGATGCAGATGATACATAGAAACATGATGACAGAAAAAGACCACGTGGCCTGTCTAGTCTGTCCTTCCATAACAACAACTACAACAGTCCCCTTTTTTTCTTTAGAGATCCTCTGTGTTTGTCCCATGCTTTTTTGAAATCAGATACCATCCTCATCTCTACCACCTCCATTGGGAGGCTATTCCACGGATCCACCACTCTTTCTGTAAAAAAAAAATATTTCCGCATATCACTCCTGAATCTACCCCCTTTCACCCTCATCCCATGTCTCCTCATAGCAGAACTTGCTTTCAATCGAAAGAGGCTCTCCCCCTGTGCATTTATGCCATGGAGGTATTTAAACGTCTCAATCATATCACCTCTATCCCGCCTTTCCTCTAAGGTGTACATATTAAGATCCTTAAGTCTCTCCTCATATGCTTTATAATGAAGACCACTAACCATTTTGGTAGCCACCCTCTGTACTGACTCCATCCTGTTTATATCCTTTTGAAGGTGCAGTCTCCAGAATTGCACACAATACTCCAAATGAGGTCGCACTAAAGACTTCTACTTGTTTAGCTACTTTAAGATCATCTGACATGACCACACCTAGGTCCCGCTCTTCTTTAGAGGACAAAAGTACTTCACCCCCTATACTATATTGCTCTCTTGGATTACAGCAGCCCAAATTCATGACCTTGCATTTTTTAACTACTGAAAGCCCCATCCTGGGTACTTTTAGGGATGGGTCATTACAGACAGCTCAATACCCAACAAGAGAATAATCTGCCCCGAGGCTGTTTCCTCAGTAGTTGTCTCTGTACCTCAGCACGTTTGCCCCTGCACATTTCTTCAGATAAATTGGCTCATGAACTGGCTCCTGCGGGGAATGCGGCGGGATTGCTTGCTTTGGTGGAGCGCTGGAGGAAGGACGGTATGACGGATCTTACGGTGGATCTGGTGGGGGCAGCCTTTCGACAGGTACGCGAGCTCTCGGAGGCAGTGCGCTACCGGGAACTGCAATTCAAGCTGCTATGGCGAGCCTATATTTCTGAGGTGGGAGCATGCAGGATGGGCCTGTTGGAGTCGGATGTGTGTGGTCTCTGTAGGGGGGAGGTGGGCACCCTACTCCATCGCTTTTGGTCTTGCCCTGTCATCCAGGCGTTTTGGGAGGCGGTGGGGACCAAATTGGCCGTTTGGGTGGAGAGGAGGTTAGAATTTCACCCTTTATGGTGCTTGTTTCATGTGACACCTCCGGGGGCCCAGGGGTCAGTGGCGCAAAGGCAGCTATATGAGAAGAGTTTCCTGGTGGCTAAGCAGTCCATCTTGCGTCACTGGCTGTCGGAGGGGGGGCCAGTTTTCCGGGAATGGGAGGGACAGTTAGGAGAGCTAATGCGTATGGAACGTAGAACGGCCCGGCTTCTAGGTGGTAAACCTGGTCACGATTCCAACTTGTTTGGGCGCCCTTGCTACGTGGCCCGGACTTTACTATCGGGGAGGAGTAGGACTAAGGTGGATGGGCCTCAGGTGGACTCTATCTGGAGAAGGGGGTGGTGTAAGGAGACTCTTTGGAGATGAGTTATGGGTGGTAGGACTGGAGGGCATCCCTGGCCATGGGGAGGGGGAGGTGGGGGGTGTGAGGGGGGGCGGAGAAGGGGGGGGTTGGGTGGAGAGGGGGGGGGTTGTTAGACTCTTAGGCGTGTCGAGAGTTGGACAAGCAGTACTGTCCCGAGTGTGCTCTTGGTCTTCGTACGACACTTAAGGGGGGGGGGGTTTGAATAGTTGTGCTCTGTATTAGTTTCTTTTTTGAACTCCTTCCCTAGTTTTTGGGATAGCTGTTGCACTGCAATTTCCATTATTGTGGTTGTGAACTTTGAGTGTTCTTTGCAATGGCCTGTTCGAAGGCCCGACATACTGTTCATCTTCTAAGAAAAATAATAAAAATGATTTTACATAAATTGGCTCATGGTTTGGTGAATGCACAATTTATAAATATGAAAGTTCAGCTGCTGTATGATCTCATATTAGATTCTAAGCTAGATATATTATATTTAACTGAGGTATTGAGGAGAAGGGTGTGAGCAAAGAGTAGCAGATAGGTCAAGAAGGATGAGGATTGAATAAAGGTCCTTGGATTTGTCCAGGAACATGTCACTGGAGACTTTGGAGAGAGCCATCTCTGTAGAATGTTGAGAATGAAAGCCAGATTGTAGTGAATCCAGAATGGCTTGAAAGGAAAGAAAGTCAAATGGTGTCAATGAATCCATTTGAATAGGTGGGATATAAAAGGGAGGAAGGAGATGGGTTGATAATTGGAAGGGCAGGTAGGTCCATTGAAGGTTTTTTGAGGAATGCTGTAACCACAGCATGTTTGAAGGCAGCAGAAACAGTTGTAGTGGAAAGCAATAGATTGAAGATATGACAGATGGAAGGAGACGACAGTGGAGGAGATGAGCTTAGCAGACGGAAGGAAATGGGTTAGAGGAACAGGTAGTGGATAGGGAGGAGGCGAGCAGATATGCAATTTCCTCCTCTATGATTTTAGAAAAGTAAGACAGAGTGGCAAGGGTTGAAGGAAGAATTTGACAATGAGACAAATGTGACTAATCTTGCAATCCTTGTCATGGAAGTAGCCAGCCATACTCTGGACAGAAAGTGAAGGAGAGGTTGGATGCAGAGGCACTTTGAGGAGAGAGTTGAGCAGAGATGGCGATAGTGGGCATGATCAGAGGCAATAGATTTTGTCAGATGGACATAGTGGAGGAATAATGGTTGAGTACTGGCTTGGGAACCAATAGTACCACCAAAAAACAGCACTCTGCCACGTGGGCAACCAAGAAGACAGTCAGGAGACGTGGCAGATTATAAAAGGCCTTTATTAATCCACAGATCAATCGTGCCTAACCCGACACTGGCCGTGTTTCGTGTTACACTTCCTCAGGAGTATACGGCTTACTAGAAATAAATACATATGTAAACAAAAACACAACAAATACTTTTTTAACATTGTTATATTGTTTTTATATTTTTTTGTTGTGTTTTTGTTTCCCTTTGCAACATGGTACATGAGAACCCTACAGTGACACCTCAGGCTTTGCTAGAACCAGCGCTCACGGTCACTTTCCAAGAGGATCCTCTACCTCAAGTCATAAAAAAAGAGCCTACTCTGATGGCAAGATCCCTGCAATCTATCAATGTAATGTCCATTCCAGGGACCATAACTTCAGGTTACACTCACAATGGATATATCCCCTTGCTGATGGCAAGTGCATTTGGTCAACATCTGCCTGCAGGGAGCATGGGAAAAGCAAGAAAAAGGTCTTCATATCAACTTACTGGAACTCTTGCGATCTTGTGTTCCCTCCAGACCTTCAGGAATTGGCTCAGACAGAGAGGTATCCTCATTTGTACAGTTGAATAGTGATATTCTTTATAAACAAACAAGGAGGGGCAGGCCCCCCCAGCCTCTGTCACGAGGCACTGAAAATCTGGAGTCCTGCTCAAGACATGCATGCCAGCTTGATAGCCACGTACCCGCCGAGCAACAGCAATCGAATCACAGACTCCCTAAGCCAGCTCCTAGATCCACATGAGTGGTCCCTAGATAAGTCTCTAACACAGCCAGCTATTTAATAAATGGGAAACGCTGGACATAGACCTCTTTGCAGCATAGGAAAACAATAAGTGCTTTGTCTTTTGCTCAATGAGTCCGGCAAAGCACAGACTTAACACATGACGCTTTTTCCTTCTCATGAAGCCACGGCCTTCTCTACATGTTTTCTTCATTTTTGCCAATCTCTTAAGTCTTACAGAAGGCAGTCCAAAATAAGGCAGAAGTCATTCTAATAGCAGCCTATTGGCCCCTACAATTATGATTCACACACTTCTCTTCCTATCAGCAGATCAGTCAGTTCCATTAGAGACACAGCCTTCCCTTTTGACCCAGCAAGAAGGCAGTCTGTTGTATCCTACCTCAGATTCCTGGCTCTGACAGCCTGGATATTGAAGGCCAAGTGATTGCTCATATCTCAATATCTCAAGAGGTATGTGACATCATCCTAGCTTCCAGAAAGAAATCAACTAGGAAGTCATATCAACTTAAATGTAGTTGTTTCAACCGATGATGTATGAAGAATCACCTTGCACTGACTGCTTGATATATGAAGTGCTAGACTATCTCCTTCACCTTTTTAAGTCAGGCCTCAAGACTACTTCCCTACATTGAGCTTTAGCAATAGCTACTAAAATGATCAATGAACTTCATCATAAGGCATATGGGGACAGACTTAAAGATCTCATATGGCATGGGAGGAGGTAACTTACATGGTGCAGCAGATGCAACTCTACAACTCTAGCTACCATATTGGGTAGACTGGATGGACCAGGTTGGTCTTTATCTGCCATCATTTACTAAGTTACTATCCCATGGTTTCCTGGACCATGGGATGCTGTTCCAAGAGATGCAGAGCAGAGATGGCATCCATCTATCCAAGAAGGGTCGACATGTCTTCAGACTGGCTAACCTACTGGAGGGTTTTAAACTAGATTCATTGGGGATGGGTGAAGAAAGCTCCCAGGTAAGTGAAACATTAAATACCTTTATGAAAATGGGTAAAAGGGGCAACATATGGAAAGCAGTGCGGATGATACCAAAATCTGCAATAGAGTAGACACCCAGGAAGGTGTAGATAACATGAGGAGGGATCTAGCTAAGCTTGAAGAATAGTCTAGAATTTGGCAGCTGAGATCTAATGTTAAAAAATGTAAGGTCATGCATTTGGGTTGCAACAATCCAAGGGAGCAGTACGATATAGGGAGTGAGTACTTCTGTCCATGAAAGAAGAACGGGACCTGGGCGTGATTGTGTCTGATAATCTCAAAGTAGTTAAACGGGTAGAAAAGGCGATTGCGAAAGCTAGAAGGATGCTTGGATGCATAGGGAAATGAATGACCAGCAGAAGAAAGGAGGTGATAGTGTCTCTGTATAAGTCTCTGGTGCAACGTCATTTGGAGTATTGTATGCAGTTCTGGAGACTGCACCTTCAAAAGGACATAAACAGGATGGAGTCAATGCAGAAGGTGGCTACTAAAATGGTTAGTGATCTTCATTATAAAGTATATGAGGACAGACTTAAGGAGCTTAATATGTATACTTTAGAGGAAAGGCAAGATAGAGGTGATATGATTGATACATTTAAATACCTCCGTGGCATAAATGCACAGGAGGAGAGCCTCTTTTGACTGAAAGCAAGCTCTGCTACAAGGGGGGACATAGGATGAGGGTGAAACGGGGTAGACGCATGAGTAATATCCAGAAATATTTTTTTACAGAAAGAGTAATAGCTGCATGGAATAGCCTCCCAGTGAAGGTCATAGAGATGAGGACTGTATCTGAATTCAAGAAGGCATGGGACAAACACAGAGTATCTCATAGGGATAAAAAGGGATTGTAAAGCTTAGTAGTTAGTATGGAAGGGCAGACCGGAAAGGCCATTTAGTCTTTATCTGCCATCATTTTTCAATGTTTCTAAATAGAGAACAAACCTGTATCCCAGCATCTCTTAGATTTCACATTCATGAAGGGACTCATGAATACCACACCATCACTGTGGGGAGCTAGTAACATCATGGGAGCTAATATAGTCCTGTTGCAATTCCTAGCATCTTCATTCAAGTCCCTGGGAGAAGCATTTCTCCAGCACCTATCATGGAAGGCTCTTTTTTTTTTTCATGTAGCCATCATGTTAGCTAGAAGGATCAGTGAGCTCCAGGCTCTAGTTCCCTATCCTCCGAACACCTAGTGCCTTCTACCCCAAGTTCCTACTGAAAGTAGTTGCAGAATTCCATCTCAACCAGTCCATATTTCTGCCAATGTTACTTTCTCAAACTGCATGCAAGTCACACAGAAAGCACAGTTACTTACCTGTAACAGGTGATCTCTGGGAACAGCAGGAATAAGTCTTCATATATGGGTACGTCGGTACTGACGGAGCCTGCGTGGGAACGCTCCCCAGCTTCCCAAAAAGGAAAGCTTTTGGGAGCATTCCACAGCGCCTGCGCGCTGCCTTCCCGCCTTTCCTAACCGCCTCTCCTCAGTTCAAGTTTTAAAGCTGAGACAAAAGAGAGAGAGAGGAAAGGAAAGATAGAGAGAGAGATACAACTCCTAGGGGAGGTGGGAGGGTTGTGAAGACTTATTCCTGCTGTTCCCAGAGATCACCTGTTACAGGTAAGTAACTGTGCTATCTCCAGGAACAAGCAGGAATGAGTCTTCACATATGGGGACGCCCTAGCTGAGATGCCTGGGAGATCCCCAAGGATATGAGACCCTGGGAAGGGTTCTACCTCCTCCTATGGATCTCAGGCATCTATCCAGGGATGGAGGGTAGGAGTTGATTAAGAGTGGAACAGGTGTTTGAGAACAGCCTGACCAAACAAGGCATCCCGGCGGGAGTCCTTGTCCAAGCAGTAATGGGCTGTGAAGGTATGAACCGAGGCCCAGGTGGCTGCTCGACAGATCTGGTCGATGGACACAGAATTTAGATGAGCCATAGAGGCGGCCATGGCCCTCACATTATGAGCTGTGACATGGCTCTCCAGAGAAAGGTTCTTACTCTGGTAGGCGAAAGAAATACACTGAGCAATCCAATTGGACAGTGTCCTCTTAGAGACTGGAAGTCCTAAATGAGAGGGATCAAAAGCAACAAAGAGCTGGGAAGACTTTCTATTTATTTTTATTTATTTATTTAACTATTTCTTTTATACCGCCCCTTCCAGAGATCAAGGGCGGTTTACATATAACAGGTTAACAGTCTTGTACACAGTTTGTATACATTTTACATAGAACAATAGAAATCAACTATTTACATTGAACATTGTACATAGAACAATAGAAATCAACTATTTACATTGAACAGTAAATATATTAAAGAAAAACAATAAGCAGAGACATCTTTTAAGTATTAAAGCAAGAACTTTGTAGGTATTAAAGCAAACACATCAAACTTTTTACAAATGTATATTTACAGTGTGTGGTGTGTGTGTTGTGTGGGGCAGATATTGGTGTAGGTGTTGGAATTTAGTTCCTTTTTTTTGTCGTCTTTGAGGCGTGTGAGTGGGGGGGGGGGGGGTAGGCTTGTGTTTATATTGTTTGGGTTAAGGGAGTTTGTGCATGTGTGACCAGGTTTGTTGTGGAGCTAGCTTTGGGGTAGTAGGGGACTTCGAAGTGTTCAGTGAACAGGTAGGTCTTTAATTCTTTTCTGAATTGGAAGAGGTCTCTTATGGTGCGAAGTTCAATAGGGAGGTCGTTCCAGAGTGTAGGAGCAGTGAATGAGAATGCTCTGGAGCTAGTGGTGTTCTTAGTTTTGCGGATGGTTTTAGGTATGATGAGCGAGTGGGCCGCGTTTTGTCTGAGGGTCCTTGTCGAAGTTGGAGATTGCAGTAATGTGGATAAGTGTGAGGGGGTTATGTCTATGTTGCTGTGTCCTTTGTAAGTAAAAGGCAAGAGCTCTTTTACAATCCAGAGTATGAAGATTCTTCTCTGCACTTGATGCATGAGGAGCTGGAAAAAAGACAGGTAAATATACCTCTTGATTAAGATGAAAAGGTGAGACCACTTTAGGCATAAAGTGTGGATTGGTCCTAAGGACTACCTTATCATGATGGAACCTTGTATAAGGTGGATTAGCCACTAAGGCCTGCAGTTCACTGATGCGGCGAGCTGAGGTGACTGCAATGAGGAAAATAACCTTCCAGGAAAGAAATTTCAAGGAGGTGGTGGCTAAGGGTTCAAAAGGAGGCTGTATAAGCTGACCAAGAACCAGATTCAAATCCCATGCCACCGGAGGAGGCCTAATGGGAGGTTTAGTTAAAGTTAGACCTCTCATGAATCTTGCAATAAGAGGATGAGAGGAAATAGGTTGTCCATTGATAGGCTTAAGGGATGCTGCAATAGCACTCAAATGGACCCTTACTGAGTTCGTCTTAAGGCCTGCATTGGAAAGATGCAGGAGGTATTCCAATAGAGAATTCAAAGGTAGTGCTAGAGGGTCGAGACCCCTTTCAGCACACCAAATGGAAAATCTTTTCCATTTAAAAGCATAGGAACGTCTAGTGGAAGGTTTTCTGGAAGCATGGAGGATATCCTTCACTTGTTGAGAAAGATTCCAGCCTTGAAGGTCTAGGCCTTCAGTAACCAAGCTCTGAGGTGAAGGGACTTGGGGTTTGGGTGCCACAAAGTCCCCTCCTCCTGGGACAGAAGGTCTGGAGCAGCTCCCAAGTCCAGGGAGGGGGCTTGGGAGAGATGCAGAAGGTAGAGGGTACCACGCTTGGCGTGGCCAGCGTAGAGCTATGAGGATCATAGATCCTTGATCCCTCCGGAGTTTGAACAGAGTCTTGGGAATCAAGGGAATGGGTGGAAAGGCATACAGGAAGCCCTGGCCCCAGTGAAGGAGGAAGGCATCCTTGGCCTGAACTCCCTGACACGGAGTTCTGGAACAGAACCGGGGAAGTTTGGCATTCCACAGACTTGCAAAAAGGTCTATGTCCGGGGTTCCCCATTCTTGGAAGATTCTGAGTACCTGATCCATGTGCAGGGACTATTCGTGTGGGAGCAGAACTCGACTGAGTCTGTCTGCCCAAGAGTTTTGGATTCCTGGGAGGTATACTGTCAGGAGATGGATTTGATGCTCTCTGGCGAAGGCCCACAGTCTTAAAGCTTCGTTGCAAAGCGACAGAGAGCCAGTTTCTCCTTGCTTGTTTATGTAAAACATGGCTACTTGATTGTCCGTATGAATGAGGACTGTCTTGTAGCTGAGCAGGGTATGAAAGACCTTGAGAGCTAGAAAGACTGCTCGAAGCTCCAAGTGGTTGATATGAAGAAAGGTCTCCTGTGGGGACCAAGTGCCTTGAGTGGAGAGGTCTTGTAGATGAGCTCCCCAACCTGTTTGGGAGGCATCTGTTGTGAGGGTTGCTTGGGGCAACAACTGTTGGAAGGGGGACCCCAGCAACAGATTTTGAGTGGACATCCACCACTGGAGAGACCAAAAGAGACGTTTGGAGGTTGCTATTTGGTCTGAGAGAGCCCCTGATGCCTGAGTCCACTGGGTGGACAAAGTCCATTGGGCTGCTCTCATATGTAGGCGAGCATAGGGTACCACATGCACTGTGGAAGCCATGTGGCCTAGCAGTTGCAGCATCTCCCGGGCAGATAAGTGGCTCTTTGACTGAACCTGAGAGGCTAACTGCACTAGGCTTGGGAACGGGCCTGAGGAAGATAGGCCCTTGCAGTGGTAGTATCTAGCCAGGCCCCTATGAACTCTAGGGACTGAGTAGGGGTGAGCTGGGACTTTGGGAGGTTTACCACAAGTCCCAGATACTGCAGAATGCGCCTTGTGCAGTCCAGGGAAGTCTGGGCCTCTGACTGAGATGGAGCTCGGATGAGCCAGTCGTCCAGGTATGGGAAGACAAATATTCCCAGAGTGCGTAGAAATGCAGCTACTGTTGCCATGCATTTGGTGAACACTCTTGGGGCAGAGGCCAGACCAAACGGAAGCACCCTGTATTGATAATGTTTTCCTTGGAAAAGAAAACGGAGGAATCTTCTGTGAGATGGATGGATGAGGACATGTGTGTACGCATCCTTGAAATCTAGAGAACAAAGCCAATCCTGACTTTGAAGGTATGGAAGGAGAGTGCCCAGAGAAAGCATCTTGAACTTCTCCTTGCATAGAAATTTGTTCAATTCCCTGAGATCTAATATGGGTCTGTATCCCCCTGTCTTCTTTGGAATGAGAAAATAGGGGGAGTAAAACCCTGACCCTTGTTGAAGAAGGGGAACTTCTTCTATCGCCCCTTGGGCAAGAAGGGTAGCCACCTCTTGACCTAGAAGGTCGAGAAGAGATGTGGGAGAATTGAAGTGTCTCACCATGGTGTGGGGAGGAAGGTCTGAGAAATGAAGTTTGTAGCCCTCTCTTATGATGGAGAGGGTCCAGTGCTCTGATGTAATCTGCTCCCATCTGGGAGCAAAATGAGCTAACCTTCCTGGAATGGTGAGAGGTTCTGGCTGTTTTAAAGCCAGAAAGGCTAAGTTCTCTAGCATCGTCAAAAACCCTGAGGAGGTTGTGTCTGCTGAGTTGCAGCAGCCCCTGTAGTCTTAGGCCTGGCCTGTTTAGGTTGCTGACGCTTGGTAGCAAAGCGACCTGTAGAGGATTGTTAGCCAGAAGTAGAAGGGAATCTGCCCTTTTTGAAAAAAGACTTCTTGAAGGTTTTTTTCTTGGCAGGAATGGAGGTTGACTTTGAAAGTCTATCCAGAGCAGAATTTTCTGCATCCATTTGAGTGGCTTTTATTTGCCATTCTTTGCCAAACAGGTTTTCACCTGTACATGGAAGATTTCCTAATCCATCTTGGACCCAGGGTTCTAAATCAGAAGCTTGGAGCCAAGCAATTCTGCGAGCAGCTATGGCAATGCCAGAAGCTCTGCTGGCACCTTCAAAGGAATCAAAGGCTGCCCTGTTGGAAAACTTTGAAATGTCTTGAGTATGCTTAAGCCAAATGAGGAATTCATCCCTTTTATCCTCTGGTAGAAAAGGGAGGAAAGTGTGCAGTTTATCTGCAACCTCCTTTAGAAACATACCCATGTAAAGACTATAGGAGTTGATTCTGGCAACAAGCATACTGGCTTGGAAGATTTTTCTACCAAAAGCATCCAAGGTCCTGCATTCTCTTCCTGGAGGAGTAGAAGAGTGTCTCTTTGTACTCTTTATCCTCTTCATAGCTGACTGCACCACAATGGAATGGTGAGGAAGCTGTGTTTTATGAAAACCAGGACAGGGAGGGACACAATACATAGTGTCCAATCTGCGAGAATGAGGAGAGATAGTCAGAGGAGTCTCCCATAAATCAATCATGTGTTCATAAAGAATCTCATGAATTGGTAAGGTGACTGCCTCTTTAGGAGCCTTAGAATAACCCAAAATATCTAATTTTTTTGCTCTAGGCTCTGATTCAGAGGATACTGAAATAGAAAGACCTTTAGCCACTTCTCTTATGAAGTCTTGAAAGGACAAGTCCTCTGGAGGAGACATTCTTCTTTTGGAGAAGAAGGCTCTTCAGGAAGGGTTATAGATACTTCAGCAGACTCCTCTGATGTATCAGAATCACCAGAGGAATCAAAGTACCGTCTGTCAGGGTGGTCTTCTAACGCTCGGTACGCATATCGAGCAGTATCGACATCGGGCGTCATCGGAACCGGATCAGTACCGATGAGCAGCCCTCGACAAGGAACCGCTGCAGTCGGTATCCTGGTCGACGCCGATGCAGTCGGTACCGGTATCGGCGCTGGTGCCGGTACCGGAGTCGATACCGACAACGGAGTTTGTTGTGGTATCAACGGCGTGTCAGCTTGGATGAAGGCACTGATAGCCTGCTGCATGGACAGAACATTCTGATCCATCGATGCCATGAATGCCTGGAACTCGGTACCGGAAGGTTGTGCCGGTACCCCAGAGCATTCTAACAGGTGATCGGTCGAGGCCGTGCCATCGATGTCAACCTGTAACCCCATAGGTGGAGCTTTGGAAGCCGTAGCTTCCCGCCGGGGTTGTTTTGCCGGTGCAGGATCCTCGAGGGCAAGCCCGGAGGTATCTCAATGCTTAGAGGGAGATCTACCCTTCGAGGACCGGCTGGATTTATGTTTGGTTACCTGAGATCCATCGGGTGAAAAAGCAGCCCTGGAAGACGTCGATGCCACCGAAGCTGCATCAGCGGGAAACAGCACATGGAGCTTAGCTGCTCGGTTCTGTAAACCCCGTTTAGACATCAGAGAGCAGGACGGACAATCCGAAATGAGTGTTCAGGACCCAAACATCTAAGACACCATTCATGGGTGTCTGTAACAGAAATAGTACCGCTGCACTTAGTGCATTTCTTAAACCTGGAGGCTGGTTTTTCCATGAGGAAAAAATTTCTCGTGAGGCCTAAGGCCCAAAGAGAAAAATACACTAAGTGAGGGAAAAATATATAGTTGTTTTTTTTTTTTTAAAGAAAAGAAAGAAAAGACCAGCGGTACCAGTCCGGAGTCGGGGAAGGCAGACACGCGACCAAAGAAAGAAAATAAAATAAAGAACTTCTTCAGCGGTGACAGGGCTCGACCTGCTGGCTCCGTGGCAAAGAAGAACTGAGGAGAGGCAGTTAGGAAAGGCGGGAAGGCAGCGCGCAGGCGCTGTGGGATGCTCCCAAAAGCTTTCCTTTTTGGGAAGCTGGGGAGCGTTCCCGCGCAGGCTCCGTCCGTACCGACGTACCCATATGTGAAGACTCATTCCTGCTTGTTCCTGGAGATTCAGCACTACACTCCCTGAACTGTTGCCGGGCTCTTCTTTATTAACTGCAAGATGCTAAAGATATCAGAAACATAGAAATATGACAGCAGAAAAAGACGAAATGGCCTATCTAGTCTGCCCTTCCATATCAATTACAATAGTCCCCTTCTTTCCTTTAGAGATCTCCTGTGTTTGTCCCATGCTTTCTTGAATTCAGATACACTCCCTTTCTGTACTAGGAAAACTGCAGTTGTTTGTAACTTTCAACCCAAACAATCCCAGACTCCCAGCAACCAAGTGTACCGTATCTTGCTGGGTTTCTGACTGCATCGATTTTGAGAACTAATTCACAGTCGCCAGGCAAGGCTTTGACACACGACCTTTAGAGCTACAGCTGTTTCTATAGTCAAACTTCACTTTTGTTATTGCACATATATGTAGTGCCATGACCTGGTCCTCGATTTACGCTTTTACCAAGCACTGTTACCTGGATTCCTCCCGGTAGTAAGATAGTACCTTCAGACAATTTGAACTTTGCAACCTCTTTACCATATAATCAGTTCCATCACTTATATTACTCCATGGGTCTCCAATCTACACAATTCATCATGGCAACCCTAAGCTCTGGATTCACCTGGGGCAATTTCTTCAAATGGTTTAGTTTTGCAGATACTGTGACAGTCGTGAACCTCACTTCTAAGCCAGTGTATGTAGAGTATGATCTTAGTCTCTTAAATTTCCTGCTAATGCTCGGCATAGTACTTGCATCGTACCAAAGAGAGTTTTCTTCTGGAGTTCGTAAGAGGTAACAGGTATGGGTAGTCTGTCAAGATGTGCTTGGAAGTTCTACTTTATCAAGCCTTTGGCTCCCAATACAATGGGATGCATTTCTGTATCTTTCTGCCACATATTCTTGGTCTCTGACTGCATTTCTTGGTACTTCAGGATCTCCTGCCTCTCCACGTGATTCACAGAATAATCACTCTGAACCAACACCTCTATTATCAATGCTGTTTTGGTGTTTTTCTCCTTTACTACTATGTCTGGTTTCCTTGCATCCAGTTTCTTCTCCCTCAGAATGGGAATGTCTCAAGTGATCATAACCTCTTCCTTCTCTGTAATTCTTTTAGGGTCATGATCCCAGTGTTTTTCAGGGACAGTGATGTTGTAGTTTTTCCAATGGAGGAGGATTCACCAGTAAGTGTGCCTGCATGTTCTCTGCTTGTCGATGGAGAAAGCAAAGATCCTACTTATAAAAGGGGTTCTCTGTAGCCTGCAGGGGGGTGCAGCCACACATTTTCCACCCCCCAGCATATGTTGGATGGCATTTTCTAACTAAGGGCAACACTGGCACATGCTCAGGTGTTCCCTGAGCTGAAGGAGAGCACCACCCATGCCCATTCTGTCTGGAGGACATCACCAGCAAGTATGGCTGCATTCCCCTGCTGTCTGTAGAGAACCTGTTATAAGTAAGCAACCTCACTCTTTCACACATACATCCACACACACTCACAGAGTGATTGAAGAATCCTTGTGCATTCATTAATGTACAGCAGGTGCACATGGACTTTTCCATCACCTTGTGTATGGATTACAGTGTGTGTATACACAGAATATAGCCCGGGGTACCATCTCCACTATATTAGTGCAGGCCTTGATAACTTTCCTTGGAATCTTGGAGCCAGCTTAAAAATTTAGGAGCCAGTCACTGAGACCTAGGTCACAGTGGGGCCCCTCCCCAAAAGGTGCATCGCAGTTCCTTTTTTATGGCCTGATTTACTAAGATTCCTTTCCCATTTTCTTTGGTAAAAGCTTAATAAATCGGGCCTTTAACGTGTCACCACAGAGTGCCAACAAAAGGTAGTGGCCTCACTCCTCCTCTCCCTCCCACCACCCTCATTGATCCTTTATAGCTACACCTGAGGCAACTTCCTTTTCTGCTTTACATATTGCCATAGATTCCGCACTTGCCTTCACGCAGTCTCTCTCTTTCTTTACCATGACCTGCTCCAGCCTTCCCCAAGGCTTTCTCTCATTCATAACCTCCTCCCCCAGGCCTTCACCCAGTCTGTCTTTCTCTCTCTCTCATTACCCCCCCTCCTCTTTATCCAGTCGCTCTCTAACCTGCCGATTTTGTGCCTGACTACAGTTGCTGAAAAATACAGCATTTAACATTTCCCGTCACAATTGTCTCTCTGCATGGATGAATTATGTGGTGGAGGAAGTTCAGGTTGATCTTGTTTCAAGTCTTGCAAGACTCAAAACTGTGAGATCAGCCCAAACTTCCTGCTGCTTAACCATGCAGAGCGCTCATTGCTGTGGGAGAAGGAGCTGAAGCCAAATTGGGGGCATCAAATCCTGGGTACCAAAGTGCAATTTCTAATTGCCATGGTGACCTGGAGCCTGGGATCTGTTGAGTCTTGTATTATGTAGGGGTGGAATATGTATATAGAAAACTTAAGCATCAGTCACAAATGTTTAAGAACAGGGAAATGCCTTTGTCCATACTTTTCCCCCTCTGCCCCCCCCCACACCTTTTCACTCTTCATTTTATTTGGGAGAGGGGGACTGTTTACTATTGTATTTGTTCTTTCTTATGCTCTTTTTAAGTAGTTTTTACTTCTTTTTTTTTGCTTTGTTTCTTTTCATTTCTGAATTTTAGGCACCATGCCACATTTTTGGCATCCAGGTGACCTAGAATTTTTGCAGTCCTGTATGTCTATTATATGTGTATATCACATATAACATCCATGAGATATAAAATGTACATAATATACAGATTTGTAGATTTTATATATTCATTTATAGACCACCCCAAAAAACTGTCCAATATGTTTATACTATATAGAGCATATACACACGTTATGTATTTATTTATCTTTCTTATAAACTCTCTCCCTGAAGGGCAACAATGATTTATAACTGAAAACAGAAACTACAATAAAACATCAACAGTAACAAAATAATAAATAAAACCTTTAAAATTGAGGCCCAAAAGCCAGCCAAGGTGAAGACCATATAATATTACGCAGTATATTAGTGCAGGCTACGTTTATCTGTTTAAGGTCCTTTGATAACCCATTTCTGCAAGGACTTGGGCAAAAAGTCCCTTCTTTTTGTTTTCAGTAATTAAATTTTTTTTGGGGAGCTTCCAGTAGAAACAGCTGAGAGAAGCAGAAAGTCATTGACCGTACACAGTTCTAAATACCCTGGAACTCTTAAAAAAAAAAATCTTAAACTCAATTTCTCTGGGTAAGCGGAAGTCAGTGTAAGATTTAAGAAGAGGCGAAATCTGCTTATAAATGTTAGTCCTGGATCTGGGCATTGCAGGATGTTGTATTGTTTGCAGTCCTTTCAGTGGTGCCTATATAAAGCAAATTAAAAACACAAGTTTCTCAGTACCATTACAGGACACAGCATAGATCCCAAACAGGGAGCTACAAATCTAAGGGGGAGGGCACTTTATAATGCAAGCACATATTAGTGAACTACTGCTGAAAAGGTGTGAACTAAATTTTAGATAGATAGTGAGATGGTAAAACTTGTTTTTATTCCACTTAGAGAATAATTGAAACCTGCAGCCCTTTTGTCTGATCCCTGTGATCCGTGCATTTGTTACTATACTATACTTCAGGCAAGATGTATCTTAAAAAGGATATAGCAGAATTAGAAAAGGTACAGAGAAGAGCCACCAAAATGGTAAAGGGATGGAAGGATACCCCTAAAAGGTTAGGGCTCTTCAACCTGGAAAAGAGACGGCTGAGGGGGAGATATGATAGAAGTCTATAAATTAATGAACGGAGTGGAACGGGTAAACGTAGATCGATTGTTTACGTCATCAGAATAAAGAAAGACTAGGGGACATGCAATGAAGCTACAGGGTAACCTATTTAAGACTAATAAGAGAAAATATTTTTTCACTCAACGTGTAATCAAACTCTGGAATTTGCTACCAGAGGATGTAGTAAAAACTGTTAGTGTAGCTGGGTTTAAAAAGGTTCTGGAGGAAAGGTCTGTAATCTTCTGAATATGTAATCTCTGGTCTAGTCTCCGCTTGGTCCTGGGTTCATTTCACTTCACAGACGCAGGAGGGTATTGTAATAAGACAAGCAAACAGGTGTGGCTTGGAGAAAGGTTTTTATGTACAAATAGGCTTAATCCATAGGTATTGAACAGAGGTATATAGTGATTGTTACAGAGCTGTTTCAGTGTGTATCAATGAATCTGTGTGTGTGCATGTGTGAAGTGTGAGAGAGATAGAGGCCAGAACATGTGGGTCAGAGCCGCATGGTAGGCCAGAACATGTGGGTAGAGAGAGAGAGAGAGGGGGAGGGGTGAAGGGAGTTGATCATCAGAGCCTCATGGTAGTGTCCAAACCTGTCCGATGAAGGAGGGAGAGAGAGAGACAGGAAGTGTGTCTGTCCTTTATAGTGCCTCTCCAGCAGTTCCCCTTGAGGTCTGCTATTGTCTTTGGCCACTCCCTTTAAGGTCTACCCATCTTGATTTAGCAAGAGGGGGCTGCAGCCAGGTCCTAGAGACTGACGTCACCCAGGGGTCAGAGTCTAGACTGAATTAAACAGAGTCCATAGCTGCATGAAAGGTATGCTGACATCTCCCACACCTTTTTTATTTTTCTTTATTATTTGTGCCTGGAAATGGTGGAAGCAAACCTGTGGTACCTGTCCCAGCTGCCATTACCTGATAGTAGGCAGCTCGTCGAATACCTCCTGTATTAAATACCTTGCTATGTCTAGCAGGTCCCCTGTCCTGCACAGTACTGTCTCTGGTACTGTCTCTAGTGTTCTAGAGATAAACAAGTCTCCTTATGAGTCCAAACCTCGTGTCTTAGGTTGAGCAGCCACTACTGGGGGGGGAACCCAATATGCCACTTACATACCCGTCTTAGAGAGAGTGAACAGTGCATAAGGTCTGCAGGAATTTTAAGGAGGCTAAAACCAAACGGTACCAGGATGCTATGAGTGAGGATAGGAAGCAATACTAGACTGCAGCTGACTCTGGTATTCAGTGTAATAGGAAATACCGAATTAGCCAAATTAGCAGGCCAAGTTAGCCTGGATGTAGGGGTGGATGCTGGAGAGGTTCAGTGTAACTACCTTAAAATGTTGTTGTTCTGTATGACATGCGCTGCAAGGAAATGTACATTTTTTTTCATCTTACAGCACAAGAAAATTACGATAATGCATAGCAATATTTGTACAGCAGTTAAAATAATAATAGGGTGAATAAAAACATTAAAGACATGATCAGCAGTAGGTGAGTAACCAAATAACAATTCCCACACAGACACATGAGCATCTTGTAGCAAGTGTCCAACAATTTGTTGAATGTGTCCATTCTCATAGGCGATGGTGTGATTCACTTCAGTGGATGTTGTTTTAAGGTGATCAATATAGGCATGGAGTTCTGTAAAGTTGAGCAGTTTATGTAGTGTCTCTTCTCCCATGCCAAGTGGTAATGGATGCACAGCATATGAGATAAAGTCTGGAATGTCCATAGAGTCATTGGTAACCAGCGGTGTGGAATAAGTTGTCCCATTAATGGTGATGGAGACCAGTGGTGTATGACTGCACCAGGTATTGTTTAGTAAATAGTTTGAACTGTACAACAAAGTGTTCTTGGGAAGGCGAATGTCATGCATTCTGGGAGCAATCAAAAAGAAACATTCTGGGGAAAGAACAGATGAAAACAAAAGTGTCCAGCTCCAAGGTAGTCAGGGGATATGAGAGCTTAACAGTCAGGGAGCAAGAGGAAGAATTGTTCCAGCAGGAGGTGTCAGCCTCTTTAAACTGGTGAGGTTGACACTTGAACTGAAATGTAGTCTGCTCACACAAACTGGGGTCCATCGGCTTGAATGAAGTCCAGGTGTCGTCCAGTGGCTGCACCCATGTGAGATGGTCCACAGGATACATAAGCATATTATCAAACTGCACCCCAATATTAACAACAGGATAAATAACTGTGTGTTGTCCTGACCATGGGATCAAAGTACAGATAGAGCAGCCTTGTGGTGAACAAATGGGAACACTAACTGTCCACCAATCAAGGTGAGCTATAGCAAATTCTGGTATTTTGGTACTAGCCATATGGATGAGAGATGGTGGCCAGTGTCCTAACTTAGCAGTGATCAGAATTTCCTTTAGTATAGTAATAAGCTCGATCTGTACTTGATCACAGGCAAGAGCCCAGGAAATATTGTACAAAATCAAAGCAGGAGGACCTAGACAGTAATGTTCTGGGCGTGCCCTCAATTCTTGTGTCCTTTCTAGAGAAGTGGAAACTGGTGGCTCCCACTGTCCTTGAGTGATGCTTAATGAAAAGAACACTGGCTTGTCCTGTACCGAACAGAAACTCAGGATGACCAGATCCTTTCCTTCCGGGAACGGTGGGGGTATTTCTTGATAACGATATACCCCACTTGTGGAGTTAGCCCAGCCAATCGTGCATATTCGGATGATAGTTCCTGTAATGAGACTTGAGTAGAAGAGAGCAGATACAAGAACAACAGCAAACCGAGACATAATAAAAGCTAACTTGTTTCACTCTACTAGGGAGTAAACTAATACTGCCCACTTATACTATGTAACAACAAAACAAACAAACAAAATTAATAATTTCTACTACTTATTTACATAACTAACTACTTATTTACATAACTATTAAACACATGTCAACTATACAGCAGGAGTAAATAGTTACCGTCCTCAAGCGACTTTTGTTCAGAAAGCAGCTGTCCGTGCTGTCTTCATAAAGCAGCTGTCCGTGCTGTCTTCAGGTGGTATCTGAAAACAAAGACTGATAACACACATATTACCCATATGGTTTTAACTGGGTGATGTGTTTCCAGTACTGCTGGTTGTCGTGCATTAGGATAGGCTTGGGCCTAAGGTATCAGTAACTAAGTATGGTCCCTCCCACTGTGCAGTTACAAAGTGGAGGTTTGGTCTAGGTCTCATCTCTGCAAGACACTAGTGACAGGGCTTCCTTCATGTGTTCATGAAATATTGATGGGGAATCCTTATATCCCTGTGGAGGCACAGTCCATGCACACTGTTTCGGCCAGGCTGGTGAATTGCATGTGGAAGAAATAGGTCTAATCAGATCCCTCTCCTCCAGTATCTTCACAATTTTAGTCACTGGTTCTATAGCCTGATGAGGTACTGGGTATTGCTTCTGTGGTGGAGGATCCTCACCTTCCAACAGTATTTCTGTGTGCATTTTCCCACAATCTAACTTGTCTTGAGCCCAGACTGGAATATCAGCCACCTCTGAAGGAATTACACACAGATCATACTGCTGAGCTGCCTTAGTGCACTGAGTTGCTAACTGCATGGGAATGACCTCATGCACTAAAGTTTTAGAAGCACTTGAAGTTCCTGAATACTGCCACAATTTAAGATTAGCCATATCCCCCACCAAAGTTAACTGGTTGGGAACATCAGTTCCAATTATTTCTTTTGGTGTGTTCACTATAGTGGAGGCAGTGGTTTCTAACATTTCCTTATTTTGTTCACTGTGCACAGGGATACCCCATTTAACTGGGATAGCCACACATTTGGAAGCTGTGTCATTAATTCCTTGAATTTCATAAATTTCCATATTTTCCTGATCTGCAGTGGGAGAAGCTCTGTTAGTAAAACTAATTCCAGCCCCTGTGTCAATCAAAGCTAATTTATCCTGACCCCCTACTCTACTGATAACATTGGGGCGTGCACAAGAGTCCAGTATCAAGGGTGTTACAAGCCTTAAATTGTGTCCTGGGCCTGTGTCCATTTCATCATCCAGAGGCTCTGGAATTGAGTCCTCTGCTGAGATAAAGGAGGCAGGCTGGGCTATGAAGGCTTGAGACATTTTGATATCTGAACTCAAGAGGTCAGGACATCCCTATGCCCTAGCCTTGTGTTTGTCCTGAGCTGCTTGTAAATCCTGTTTTAATTTATCTATTTCTATCTGCAGTGTATGTTTATCTTGTTCCCATTTAGTTTTTTCCTTTTCTAGCCCATCTCTCTGTGCTTTGAGCTCTTGAAAGGGGATGTAACCTGAGGAGTTTCTAAAAGTACCTCTGCCGTGTGCTCTCCAAGGGGCGTGGCCTCTGTCGGTGTTTCTTGTGTACTGAGAGGATCCTTCAGCTTGCCACTTAGGGGTGTGTCCTCTGTCTGTGTTTCTTATGTACTGAGAGGATTCATTGGCCTGCCACTTCCGTGCCTCTGATACTGTAATGACCTGCGAGGGCTGGGTCTTCCAAACAGACCCAATTCTGAGCATTAGAGTATCAAAAGGGGTTGCTTCAGGGTCTTCAGAAAATAACAGAAGGTGTTTTGTAATCTCAGGGGATAGCAATTCTAATAAAAATTCCTTATGCATGCTCTCCCCATAATCTTCTGCTTTGGGCCAGGACTCCTGCTCATTAAGAACTGCTTTTAAAATCCAGGCTCTATATGCAAACTGTTCCAGTGTATCATCTGGTAAAGGTGAAATAATTTTAAATACTTGCATTGGGGAACAGTGAAATAGTTTCTCAGTACCCCTTTTAACCAACTGGTATGGGTGAGTGAGAGAGCCAACCCTGTAATAGTGAGGCCCTAGAGCCAGATGCATAAGTCTATCAAAGTCTGATTGTTTTCTTCTATATTTCCCTAGACCCCAGTGAATCAGAATATCAATCGCCCATTTAACCCACTGATTTACATTAAGAGGCATAGTACCAATTTTCTCAACTATTTTTCTATATCTCTATCTTTTAAATTTTCCTGGAACATTAATTTAAGTTCATTACTGGGTGTCATGTCTAAGTCATCAGAATTATTTTCCTGACAGAGATTGCTGGGTTCTGGCTGAGATAAACTATCAGAATTTTGTTCTGATTCAGCTGTATTCTTTCCATTCCTAAGTTCAACTATGCATACTTTAGAATTCTTTTGTTGCTGATCAGGTGTGTCATAGGCATAGGGAATGGGTGTATCTTTGTTCTTTTGTTTCTCTCTAGCTGGTATGCATGGCTCATAGGCATATGGTGCTGAGGGAGGGGTAGGTGTTGACTTTCTTGCAGAGGCCACTTGATGTTTAACGTGCCTCAATTCAAGTTTAAGTGCTTCTAATTGTTCACTAACAGTTATAAAAGAATTTGTGGCTTGAATCACTTGAGTTCTCTGAATAGAAATACAACTTTGTGCCTCCTCCAGTTCTTTGATCAATTGGCTACACTGAGAAGTCAGTTCAGAGTTTTCTTTTTTCATGCTAATTATTCCCCTGCACATGCCCTGGATGAAGAGGCATTTTCTTTTATTTGTTTTCTTTTTGAATTCATGATCATGGCTTAACATTCGTTTTTGAATATTATACCATGAGTCAGGGAATTCCCCTTCATATGGACCTCCTTTTCTCTTACAATATGAAATTAGAATTTCTGTAAGTTCTTTAAAATCAAATGCTGCCATATTTGATACTGCAGAGAGGCTGTAGTTGGACTATCTCAACTGTGTAACCTTAGAAGTAGGAATGCTAACTTAAAAGGTATTTCACACCTATTTAACAGGGTGGAGTAGATTAACAGAATTGTATCAGTTGCAGCCAGCTGCAAGCCTGCTCTCAGTAAGAAAGTTACTGACAGGAGACAGAGAAATAAAAGTAAAAAAGGGACAGGAGATTAACAGAATAGTCAGATATTCCTGCTCACACCAAGATATATACTGACAGGAGAGAGAAATAAAAGTCAAACAGACAAGAGGTAAATTAATGTTACCAGGAAAGATGTATATTGTACTCTATGAGGAATATTTAACTGTGTAACTCTGTATTTTCTTAGCAGTTCAAATACTATATAAAATCTGTAGCAAGCCTATACATAAAAATAAGACAATTGCAAGCCACTCTGTGTAATGTCCTTAAAATTCTAGATTCTTACAGAGCCTTTTGACACTAAAAGTCTCACCTTGTCTAACCCACAAAACAAAATTGTAAATGGTCACAAGGGCTATTGATTTTCCTGTCTCACTCTGTCTGAAATCTACTTAATGTATTATACAAAATTATTACTTACCCAACTGGAGGACTGCTGTGAAATCCGAGAGACGAGCCCCCAATATGTAATCTTCTGAATATGTAATCTCTGGTCTAGTCTCCGCTTGGTCCTGGGTTCATTTCACTTCACAGACGCAGGAGGGTATTGTAATAAGACAAGCAAACAGGTGTGGCTTGGAGAAAGGTTTTTATGTACAAATAGGCTTAATCCATAGGTATTGAACAGAGGTATATAGTGATTGTTACAGAGCTGTTTCAGTGTGTATCAATGAATCTGTGTGTGTGCATGTGTGAAGTGTGAGAGAGATAGAGGCCAGAACATGTGGGTCAGAGCCGCATGGTAGGCCAGAACATGTGGGTAGAGAGAGAGAGAGGGGGAGGGGTGAAGGGAGTTGATCATCAGAGCCTCATGGTAGTGTCCAAACCTGTTCCGATGAAGGAGGGAGAGAGAGAGACAGGAAGTGTGTCTGTCCTTTATAGTGCCTCTCCAGCAGTTCCCCTTGAGGTCTGCTATTGTCTTTGGCCACTCCCTTTAAGGTCTACCCATCTTGATTTAGCAAGAGGGGGCTGCAGCCAGGTCCTAGAGACTGACGTCACCCAGGGGTCAGAGTCTAGACTGAATTAAACAGAGTCCATAGCTGCATGAAAGGTATGCTGACATCTCCCACACCTTTTTTATTTTTCTTTATTATTTGTGCCTGGAAATGGTGGAAGCAAACCTGTGGTACCTGTCCCAGCTGCCATTACCTGATAGTAGGCAGCTCGTCGAATACCTCCTGTATTAAATACCTTGCTATGTCTAGCAGGTCCCCTGTCCTGCACAGTACTGTCTCTGGTACTGTCTCTAGTGTTCTAGAGATAAACAAGTCTCCTTATGAGTCCAAACCTCGTGTCTTAGGTTGAGCAGCCACTACTGGGGGGGGAACCCAATGGTCCATAAACCATTTTTTTAAAGAGGACCTGGCAAATCCATTGCTTGTCCCTTTTTGGGAAACTGCTAAGTACTTGTGACCTGGATTGACCACACTTGGTCTGACCTAGTATGGCATATCTAGGGAATTTCAGTGATGGTCTCTGGTCTCCGTACCCACAGCATTTCTGTCTTTTGTTCAATTTCAGCTTATTGGTACTGAACCATTTGTAATTGTTTACTTATGGAGTGGAGGAGTAGCCTAGTGGTTACAGCAACAGCCTAGTACCCAAGAGATCAGGCTTTCATTCTCATTGGCACTCCTTGTGACCTTGGACTCTCCATTGCCTCAGAAGAAAAGGCCTGGCAATCTACTTCCAGTCATACCTTGCCAAGAAAACCCAGAGGCTGCTGGGTCACCAGGAGTCAGCATTGACTGTATTTAATAGACAGGCAACACAATTATCCCGTGCATACAACATTCCCATATATCTTCTGGTCCAGCTCTTTGCCCTGCCAGCCGTACTAGGTGTACAATCATTTAAGTCACCTCTGCCTCTAGATAGTCTAACACTTTCCATCTCTGCCAGTATCCAAGACTTTATTGTACACATCAGTTTTCTCCCTAAAAGAATATGAAAGCTTCTTAAGGCTATCTCAAAGAGCTGAGTGTACCACTGGACAATCTTAAGGGTCTCCTTCCAGAATGTCACTGCAGTATAGTGTGCCCCATGTGATCTGCCAGCTCCTTCTCCATGTTAGGAGCTCTACATTACCCCAGTAACCTAACTGACAGATTACTGCAGTAAGCACCACCTCCTTTCACCAACTCCCAAAACTGTTCGAAGATGATGCTCCAAGAGTCCACGTCCCCGTCAGCACAAGGAAGACATGGCACAAGCCACATGCATGTAAAACGGAAGATATCAATCACCATTTCCACCCTTCTAGCGCACATGCAGCGTGAATGGGCCATTTGTCAAATACTAATCGAGTCCGAATTATCGAGAGTGATCTGCAACTTATTATTCGATTTACTAATCAACTTTTGCATTTTCCTGGGATATAGATCCCGATCTTAGATTATAAGCGCGGAAATCAGTTTAACCCTGGAGTGACTAGTACAAATAAACCCCCAGAAAGGTTGGGGGAATCAAGATGGTGTCTTAGTCTAGCTGCGCTGCCGACCGCTTTGCCTCATTATGCCTAAGAGGAAGGGGAAAACAGGCAAGAAATCCTCCCATGCTGCTGGGACCTCTTCAAGTCCTTTATCTGCGACAAAGGCGGGAACTCTCGATTCCTTTCTTTTGTGGTCGGGGAGTCAGCCTGCTTTGAACTCCGATGCTTGCTTGGCATTGTCAACGTTGGGGTTGGACAACTCTGCATCCTGTTTTGGTTATGATCTCTCTTCCCCGGAGCTATGGAGACCTCCAAAACTGCCAGCCGATTTAGTTTACTCTGAAGTTGCCAGGCAAGCAGGTCCCAAGATAGACTTGACCGTGGACTCGACTGGAGGAGACTCTTCCAAATTAATTGTGACTGTTAGACCCACGAGAGTTCCAGCAATCGGCTGTGGGAGGTGTGGAGCAGCCCATGGCAGTGGGATCTATGTTGCTGGCTACCTATCCAATTTGAGAGTACAGTTGGAATATCAGCTTCCCCCATATCTTCAGCAGGTGGTTTTTCATTTTCTTCTTCCCCATTTGCCTTGGTTCGCTCAGAGAGTTTCACTTTGAAATCTATTTGGAATGCAATCTCTAAGCTGGGAGAGGCTTTGGTTCCCCAGCTGCTGATTTTGTCATCGCAAGTTGAAGGTAATTCTTCTTGTATTAAAAAGAACACTCGAGAGAATTGCCTTAAAAACTGCGATGGAAGAAGTTAATGCAAAATCTCACCTTTTGGAGGGTTGCAGATGTTTCTGCTATCAAGTTTAAAATGGAGGCTTTGAAGAACCAGGTTAGGTCCTCCAGTTTACATTTGATAAACTTTCCATGGTCTTCCTTGAAGTCCAGTAGAGAGATGTTTAAAAAATATTGTGAAGAAATTTTGGGCATTCCTGCTGAATCATACCCACCTTTAACCAAGGTTTATTTTGCTGCTGTTGGTAAAAATAGATTTGGGTGGTATGCAGCAATCACAGGCAGATGTGCAACATATGGATATTTTGAATATTTTTTAGATTTTGAAGTCAGCGGTGCCTTCTGCATTGGTTGTTATGTTGGCGGTGCCTTCTGATTGTGACTGGCTGCTGAAGTTATATTTCAAGAAGTGTAGTGTTCCCTTTAAAGGTTTCCAAGTGTGTATATTCCCTGGTTTATCCAGGGAAATGCAGAAATAGAGGAAGGCGTTTCTCCTGTTGAAGCCTCTGGGCTGTTAGCATGGCCTTTTATTAGTGCTCGTAAACCCATTGGTTCACAATCTGCGGACCTTAGTAATCCGTAAAATATAGCTGTTTTAGGCTGGCTGCTGACCATTTGTACAGTGCTGCAAGGCGTACACAGCACTGTACATATAGATGTGTGAGACACAGTCCCTGCTCATCAGAGCTGACAATCTAATCAAGACAAAAAACATAGTGAACCTGGGACCTAGAATACGGTAAGATACACATAAGTAATGGACAAGAGAGTGAAGAGCATCAGGATCCAAAAGTAGCCTCAAAGAGGTGGGGTTTTAGCCTCGATTTGAATAGGGGCAGAGAAGGAGCCCAGTGCACTTAGGTAGGTAGTTTGTTCCAGTCACATGGAGCAGCAAGGTGGAATGAACAAAGTCTGGAGTTGGAAGTAGCAGAAAAGGGCACAGATAAAAGAGATCTGCAAGAGGGGTGTAGAGTGAGATAAGAGAGGAAAGGTAGTGAGGAGCTGCAGAGTGAATGCACTTGTAGGTCAGTAGGAGAAGTTTGAACTGGATGCGGAAATGGATAGGGAGCCAGTGAAGTGATTTGAGAAGAGGGGTTACATGAGCATAATGACATTGGCTGAAAAAGTGAAATTAGACTTACCTGCTAATCGTGGTTCCTTGAGGAACTCTAGTCTAGTCCTGGACCTCTGGGGTATAAGCACCTCCTCCCGCAGCCTTGGAGACTGAGCACGTCACCCTTTTTGGTGACACCAGGATAAATAGATGAGGAACCGCCTCCTTTCTCCAGTAACCTATTGACCAAGCAGACTCGCTAGAGCAATAAGTAAGTAGATAACACATTCTTAAACTCTCTATATAACTATTGAACTATATGAACTGTCTAAATTTGCCTAACACTGATACTTGGCAATTAATAAGAAAAGATGTATATACCCTTCTGCTTAGGCTTGCTTTGCCCTTTCCCTAGGACCTCCTAGCAGGTACTAGTAAAACTGCCCCACAGATGTCACACTTTCACCCCCCCCAAATGCACCACAGCCCAACCAGTCACCAGCACCGCCAAATGACTAAATACTGTTTATCTCACTTCAGGCTGTGGTCCAGACTACTACAGCAGGGAGGGATATGGGACTAGACTAGAGTTCCTCAAGGAACCACAATTAGCAGGTAAGTCTAATTTCAAATTCCTTATCGTCCCTCTAGTCTAGTCCCGGACCTCTGGGGATGTAACAGAGCAGTAAGATATTAACGGGAGGGACCTGCCAGACCAGCCTGAAGAACCGCTGATCCAAACCTAGCATCCCCTTCCGCCTGCAGGTCTATCCTGTAATATTTGACAAAGGAATGCAAGGACGACCACGTCGCTGCCTTACAAATCTCTGCCGCTGGCACCAAACTGACCTCCACCCAGGAAGCTGCCTGCGCCCTAGTCGAATGAGCTCTTAAGCCACTCGGTACCGACCTGCCTTTCAATATATACGCCGACGCAATCGCCTCTTTAAGCCACCTTGCAATAGACGATTTTGATGCCAGCTCTCCTTGCCTTGGTCCTCCAAACAAGACAAGCAATCTGTGCGTCTTGTGGAAGGCAGCCGTTCTTTGCAGATACGCCCGCAAAACTCTACTCACATCTAACTGATGTAACTGCCTCCTAGATTTGTCCATGCCACCCTTCTCAAAAACCGGCAAAAACACTGTCTGATTCACATGAAACATCGATACCACCTTAGGCAAAAACAAAGACACTGTTCTCAACACTACCTTCTTGTCACAGAAGGATAGAAAAGGCTCCCTACAAGAGCCTGCAACTCTGAAATATGCCTTGCTGAATAAATGGCCACTAAAAATACCACCTTGAGCGTGAGATCTTTCAACGTTGACCTAGCCACCAGTTCGAAAGGTTCACCTATCCACGCTTCTAGCAACAAATTGAGATCCCAAGTCGGTACCGGGTTCTGGCATGGCGGTCTCAGTAGAGACGTCACCCTCAAAAACCGCTTCATGTCCGGGTGAGAATCAAGCACTTAACCCTTGTACCTTTCCCCGATAACAAGAAAGTGCTGCCAACTGAACTCGTAAGGATGCCGCCGCTAATCCTTTATCAAATCCGTCTTGCAAGAATGCCAAAACCTGCAGAATAGAGGCCTTCAACACCAGCACACGCCTATCTTCGCACCAAGCCTCAAACAGTCACCATACGTGGATATACGCTACCGAGCTAGATCTTCGCCTAGACCTCAACAAAGTGAAAATCACCGCAGACGAATACCCCCTGGCTGTCAACCTGCCCTTTTAATAGCCAGGCCGTAAGCGAGAACCGATCCACGTGAGGCATCTTCAATGGACCCTGTAGTAACAGATCCCCCCTGACTGGTAGTTTCCACGGCGGCTCCACCAGAAGCCGTACCAGGTTGGCATACCATGGCCTTCTTTGCCAATCCGGCGCAACGAGAATCACCTGACCCTTGTGCCTCTCTATTTTCTGTATTACGCGACCTATTAACACCCATGGAGAAAACACATATAGGAGTTGGTCCTCCGGCCATCTCTGCAGCAGGGCGTTCAAACCTTCAGACATTCTCTCTCTCCTTCTGCTGTAAAACCAGTCTACCTTTGCTGATGCGAACGTCGCCATGAGATCCATCACCGGCAGACCCCAGCGACCCACTAACATCTCGAAGACCTCCTGACGGAGAGCCCACTCTCTTGGGTCCACCACGACCCGACTCAAGAAGTCGGCGGTTACATTGTCCACTCCTGCCACGTTTCCTACCAATAGGGCTTCCAGATGCAACTTGGTCTAACCTAATAGCTCCTCCGCCTCCAGAGCTACACTGCTGGTGCCCCCTTGCCGATTGATATATGCTGCCGCCGTGGTGTTGTCCGACAGCACTCGAATCGTGCTTCCCTGCACCTGCTGCTGGAAAGCCCCAAGCACCAGCGTGACCGCCCTGAGCTCTAATCTGTTGATTGACCATTTGCCTTTCCTGTTCGGTCCACTGCCCCTGGGCAAACTGACCCTCGAAATGCGCTCCCCAGCCGAACAGGCTGGCATCAGTCGTCAAGGATTTCCAATTCGGAGACTCCAATGGCATGCCCTGCTCCAAATTCCTGGGATTCAGCCACCACTGCAGAGCCTGCCTGACCTGTACCAGACAGATCAGCTTCTGTGACAACCTCCTTAGCAGTGCTCTCTGCAATGGCCGCATGTGCGCCCTGGCCCAAGGCACTAACTCAAGCATGGCCGCTATTGTCCCCAGCAGCTGCAGGTAATGCCACGCTGAGGGAGCCCATTTCCCCAAGAACTCCCGAATGGGCTGCCTCATTCCTAAAGCCCTGGCGCACGGCAGGAACACCCTGCCTCCCTTCTTGTCGAAGCGGGCTCCCAAGTACTACAATTCCTGAGATGGCTCTAATCTGCTCTTTGCTACATTTACCACCCATCCTAAACTCTGCAGAAACTGCACCACCCGGCGAGTAGCCGTTTCGCTTTCGCTTCTTGACTTTGCTCGAATCAACCAATCGTCTAGGTACGGGTGGAACAACACCCCCTCTCTGTACAATGCCGCCGCCACTACGACCATGACCTTGGTAAATGCTTGTGGCGCCGTTGCCAAGCCAAACGGCAACGCCTGGAACTGAAAATGCCCCATCGGAACTGCAAAGCGCAGGTACTGCTGATGCTCTAAGCGGATGGGAATGTGCAAATACGCTTCCGAGAGGTCCAACAATGTTAGATACTCTCCCTGCCTCACCGCCACGATGACGGACTGCAGAGTTTCCATGCGAAAGTGAGAAACTCTGAGACATCAGTTGACTCCTTTGAGATCCAGAATCGGCCGCCAAGACCCTTCCTTTTTGGGTACCACAAAATAAATAGAGTACTGACTGCATCCGCACTGGTCTACTGGAACCGGCACCACCACGTTGAGGTCCTGCAGCCTTTCGAAAGTCTCTAGCACTGCTCGTTTCTTTGACTTCGTTCTGCAGGGAGACTGTACGAAGGCGTTATGCACGGGCCGTTGGAACTCTAGAGCATACCCTTTCCGAATGACTTCCAACACCCAACGATCCAACGTTATTTGAACCCAGGCAGGATAAAACTCTCTTAACCGACCCCCTATGGGCACCAATCCTGCCTGAGCCCCCGTCGCTTCATTGAGGCTTCTTGAGGGCTGAGGATGAGGAAGCTCCAAAGCCTCTCCCCGCTCCCCTAAACCCTCGAAACCCCTGCGATCTATACTGAAAACTCCCTCTTTGAAACTGCCCAAACCTCGGTGTATGAAATCTCCAAAATTCTCTCTGCTGGCTTCTGGAGGGCGGCAGAGGACAGTTCTGCTTCTGTTTGTCCTCCGGCAACCTTCCCCCTTTGGATTCCCCGAGGTCTTTAACCAATTTGTCCAAATCTTCTCCAAAAAGGAGCTTACCCCGAAAGGGGAGCTTTCCTAGTCTTGCCTTCGAGGCTCCGTCCGCCGCCCAATTATGCAGCCACAGATACCTACGCACCGCTATTACCGACGCCATGCTTTTCGCCAGCCCTCGAATGAGATCATACTGCACATCTGCCAAATAAGCTGCCCCCGATTCCATTCGGGCCGCTTCCTCTATCGCTTCTTCCTACTGGTTCAACTTCATCCTTTGGGCCCATCATAGACAACTCCTTGCTACCCATGCCCCACAGATGGACGCCTGCATTGAAAGTGCATTGACATCGAAAACTTGTTTTAGCAGAGTATCTAGTCTCCTATCGTGGGCATCCTTCAGGACAGCATCTCCCTCCACAGGAATCGTCTTTTTCGTGACCGCAGACACCGCCGCATCCACCTTCGGAGACTTGAAAAGTTCTCTGTCCTGATCCTGTAATGGGTACAGTCTTGCCATCACCCGGGAACCTCTCATCCCGGCTTCTGGCGTGTCCCATTCCTCCTGGATCATCTCCCTGAAGATTCTGTGCATTGGAAAAACTCTCTGGGACTTGCGAGTCGCCTGAAGCAATGGATCCTCCAAAGACGAATCCACCCCTTGCTCTGCCACCGGCATGTTAAGAGCTTTCAGTGTCTCTGAAATAAGGGCTGCCAGTTCCTCCCGCCGGAATACCCTGACCACCCTTGCTTGCTCCTCCTGCTCAGCAATCTCGCCGCCTTCGAAGTCCAGATCCCTATCTGAGTCTTCGTCTTCCGAGACATCTTCTGAGACCACACACCCCACTTTATCTTTCCCCAACCTAGGTCTCTTACACGGGGCGGCACCCGCCTCCACGGTCATGGAAGGCACAACCCGCTTTAGAACAAGGCCTACCTCCGCCTCCGCAGTCCCCAGCTTCCCCCCCAGGGCCTGCTAGAGTAGGCACATAATGTTCTGGGAAAAGATCGCTGCCAGTCCCCCCTGCAAAGCAGGCTGGGACGTGGAAGGCTCTGGAACTGTAGATGTGCCTTGCACTAATGCTGGAGGTGGGGCTGCAGGAGATAGGAGTTGCTGAGAGGCCCGACGCCTCTTCCCTCAGTGCCGCCCCTTCTGTCTCCATCTCCTTTGCCGCCGCTTCTTGGGCACAACCCTTGCAGACCCCCACCTCTGACACTGACCCCCTCTTTGCCCCACACATTACACATTGAGGCCTAGAGGGCATCTTAGCCAGCTCCCAAAAGGTTGCCTGACTCTCCTGAATCCAGCCTGTTATGCTCCTTTAATTTTCTCCTTATTTTATTTTATTTTTTTTATTTTTTTTTTTTAACACAGGTCCTGCACTCCTGCAATCAGGCTGCTCTTCCAAAGGGCTCACCCTGGTCCCACAGCCTACAACGAGCCCCTCTTATCAGCTGTGACTCACACCTACCTTCCCACGCCGACGCCGCGTGACTAAGGCCTATTCTCCGCGAAAGCCTGCGGCGCAAAATTTTGCCACGCTTTTAAAATGATCTCCCCACGCGGATAATCCGCCTCACACTGACTGCCTGCTGTTCTGTCACCCACCCGAGAGCCTGCCCAGTGCGCCTCTCACCTTCATTCTCTAAGGAAGAATGGAGTTCCCGCTACCCAACTCTCGGCTCCGCTGACCTCGCCATGGCTGCGAGCTGCCTGGCTGCCACGACTCCGCTCACCTGCGCGGTCGCTTGCTCAACGTCTCCTCACCCAGTCTGCGGGTTCGGGAGACGGAGGCCCCAGCCACAGCTCCCACACACAACCCTGAGATAAGTACCTGCAGGGAGGGGGGAGAGGGGGGAAACAATTGATTTGCCTTTGCAGCCACTCGGCAGAGCCTTTCGCCGGCAAATTTAAAGTGACAAAACACCAATTATCTCTCCTTTTTTTTTTTTTTTTTTTAAGATTCACTATTGTCACGCCCTTAGCCCCTTACCTTGGTATGGGGGGGCGTGGATTTGTTTTTGTCACTGTGGTGCTTCAACTTTCTGGCCTTTTCTAACTGGATGCCTTTAAATGCATTCTGGGAAAGGTAGTTCAGTTAGATATCATTTGGGCTCAGATAAAAAAAAAAAACCCACCTTCTTTGTAATTGGGTTTGAGTGAGTGCAATTTATTCATTAGTACAAAATAAGACACGTTAGGTTCACAGATCCACCTTTTAAAGATATTTTCATCCAGGAATTCTTGCAACTTATAACAGGATAACTTGAACTGAAACAGAACAGCTTCCCTCAGCCTTAATTAGCAACACCTGCCTTCAGCAGAGCTTGCCGTGAAGATCAAAACAAACAGAAAGAAACTTTTAAACCAGGTTTCTTTTCCTTTCCAGTCCAGAACAAATACCTGGCTATCTTGTATGCTTAAACTCAGCAGTTCATACAGATAGTCCAATTCATAGAAGCAATAAAACTCTTTTCCAGGTTTTCTCAGCAGTTAAACAAACCAAAAGCATTTCTTACTTCCTTCAGTTGAAACGGCATCCAAAACTGAGCTCTGCACTGCTCACAGCTGGTTTTCAAAAGACAATCCGGAAGCTTCAGCTTTTCACTGCGTAACACTTTTCCTGAGCTTAGAACTTTAAACAAGCAAACACAGCTCTCAAGGCTTTGGACACTGGAGACTTCTCTTTACGGTTGACATCACTAGCAACCATTCTTTAATTGGCAGACTGGCATGCAGAGCAGTCCATGTATGAGACCCCTTCTTCACAAGGTAAATCTGGCTCCCCCAATTCCATGGGTTCACTCTCCATCTCAGATTCAGATAGCTTACTTGACTGCTTTCTATTAGGGTTAAAGCTGTCTCTGGCAAATACGTATTGCTCATTAGCTAAGCTTCTGGGACTCATACCTTGATCAAAGCCTGTAGTAGCTTCACTTCTTACATGCTCTGGCCACCATCTAGCACGTCCTGTTCTCCAATTAGTGCTTCTGGCTCTCACTGCTCCATTCCTTGAGTAGGCAAAACTTCTGCTCTCTCTTTCCCTCTGGTTAGCAGTTACCGCACTCTCTGGTCTCGGGAGTCCTTCCAATTCCTCTCCATGTGTCCTGCTTGTCCCTCTTTGTCATCCTGCTCCTCTCTCTGCTGCTCTCTGACCTGGTCTCCCTGTTGGTCTCTCACCTGATCTCTCTGACCTAACTGAGCTAAACTTAAACCTCTCAGACTCCTGCTCCACCCTCTCCCCTCTCAGGTGAGAAAGATCAAACTCCCTCGTGGCAGCTGTGTGATTAGGGGATGCAGTGACGTAAGGGTTCCTTACCCTGAGCCTGTATTCCCTATCCTTTCTACCACTAGGGGCACTCTGTTCCTCATTGTAGCCAGGAATTACTGGCTTTCTAGGAGCAAATGGAGTTTTAAGTCCTGGACCTTTTAAAATGGGTCCCTTTATTAAGGTAAATTCCTTCTTTTTACCCCTCTCTTCTAGGTCCTGATAAGCTTCCTTATCACACTATCTAAAACACTATGCTACACAAACTCCTCAATCATTCCTCTAGTGAGCCCCCAACTCTGAGGCTCACACCTCCTTCAGCTGCCTTGGAGACTGAGCTTACTGGAGAAAGGAGGCGGTTCTTCATCTATTTATCCTGGTGTCACCAAAAAGGGTGACGTGCTCAGTCTCCAAGGCTGTGGGAGGAGGTGCTTATACCCCAGAGGTCCGGGACTAGACTAGAGGGACGATAAGGAATAAGCCGTGCAGCTGAGTTTTGGACAGATTGAAGAGGAGAGAGATGATTCAGAGGGAGACCAGCAAGGAGGAGGTTACAATAGTCAAGACGGGAGGTGACTGAGTGGATAAGGGTCTTAGTAATAGAGAACCAAACTCCACCAACTTTCCATCTGTCCCTTGCTGCCATAAAAAACACAGCCCACATTGCTCCTATTGATGTATATCTGTAATAAAAAAAAAACACAAAAATTTTAGGATTCTTTGCCAGAGAAGCAATCCGAGAAAGAGCTTCCAACTCAGTACTCAGATACCCACAGACCTGTTTCCACACCCATGGTGTGCCCGGCAATTCTACTTACTGCTGGTGAACCAAAGGGCATGGCAAACTGAAATGGCATGGTAAACCCTTCTTATCTGTGCTTTCTCCAGCTTAATCAGCTCGCCTCCTTGTACTCCTGGAACCATGTCTTCATGTCCACCAACCGCACAGCCCAATAATAAATCTTCATGTTTGACAATCCCACCCTCCAACAGCTTTGGGCTTACATAAAGTGATGAAACTGATACGGGGGCTTTATTATGCCAAAGGTTAACAGTTTCCCATTAAACACCCTAAAGAAAGATTGGGGGGGGGGGATTGAGCAAGGGATTGATGCTGGAACAGATAAAGCAATCAAAGAAAGTCATTCATCCTGATCAAGTTAATCCTGCCTCCCCATGGACCCAGCAACTCATTTCACTGCTGTAGATTCACATGAATTTTAGCAGACACAGAGGGGCGTAGCCTGCACAAAGCGGTGGTTACGACCCTCACCATCTTGCTGTGCAGATTAGATGGACCATGCAGGTATCTATCTGCCATCATTTACTACGTTGACTTTGAATAAATCCCACAAGTTAGGGGAGATAACTATCCCTAGAAAGTGAACCTGGTATATAACAACTCAAAAATGCCCAAGAGTCTATAGAATCCAACAACAAAGCCCAACCAAGCACATTTCAGATCAACATTTACTTGATAACACAATAACCCTGCCATATTTCTGTAGGGACTACATTATGGCTACCCAAACACATCCAATTGTCTTAAAAACATAAAAGCTTCATCAGCATAAAGAGATATTTTCTGCTCTATGCCCTCTACCTTAAAGCCAGCTATCCCCAGAGACATGCAGATTGAGTCAAGGGCTCTATAGCCAGATCAAATAAAAGGCGTAACAAAGGGCAATTCTGCCTTGTACTGCATTTAACAGTTAAAAAACCCAACTTTCCTGTAAGTCCCCCATTAACAAGAAGTCTATCCCTGGGAGAAGACTATAGTGCAGCAATCAGCCCAAAAACTCCAGTAATCCACCGCCCTTTAAACCACAAAGAGAAGTAGCCACTTTAGTCTGTCAAAGGCCTTGCTTCCATCCAGGGCTATGATTGCAATAGCCATGCTCCCTAGTCTGGCGATCTGCAGACTATTCAGAAATCTGTATGCATTAGCTATCGACGTCTGATGATCCGGTGGATCAGCTGCAGCATGAAGCCTTCCAGCCTCGTCTGCAGTACCTTTGTCAAGATCTTTATGTCTGCATTTACAAGAGAAATTAATGGTTAAGCTCATTCTTATTCTTCTTATGAAGCAGAAGTACTGTGGCATCCACTAACATAGCTGCTGACAAGGGGGATAGCCAGTGGTGGGAATAGGGCTGGTTCACGTGAACAGTTCCTGCTGCGGCCCGCATTTGCTAACTGGGCCGAATACGGCATGGAAACGCTAGCACTGCAGTGGTACAAATCCCCCCCCCCCCCTCGCCTGACAATGTTTGATGGCATCAGAGGATCGCAGCATAGGGAGAAGCTCCCGATGCCGTCAAAACATTGTCAGGGGATCGGGCCGGAGGGCAATGGCTGGGTTGCTGCACTTGGCGGAGGACAGCAGTGCAAGCATATGGTCGCTGCTATGCCTCCACGCGAGATGCAGCAACCTGGCCGTTACGCACTTGGAAGGGCTGGGACCAAACCGGTTTTTAGTTGGTTTGGATCCCACCACTGGAGATATCCACAGAGAGTTAAATAAATCACACAAATCAAGGGAATAATCTGCTAATTAACCATTTTGCAGACTATTGCAAACACTTATTCAGTTGCTCTACTTTTCCCTGTTCACAATAGATTTGTCATCTGTGTACATCCTAAAACTTGAATTAGCAGATCCATATACATATTGAATAGAACTGGAGATAAGGTACTATCATTGGAAATAATAATAAAATAAGGTAGTTCCTTGGGCGACTCTGAAATGCAGCGCCTACAGCTCTGAGAAACTCTCAACATTCTCCTTTCCAAAGAGGAGATGAACCAGTTTTACACTTTGCCTTAGATACCAGGGGCTTAAAGCTGTAATCACAATATACAAGTTGAGCATCCCTAATCCAAACATCCAAAATCCTCAACTTTTTGAGTGCTGACATAAGATAGTGACACCTTTGCTTTCTGATGGTTCAGTGTACAAAAAAACTTTGTTTGTTTCATGCACAAAATTATTAAAAATATTGTATAAAATTATCTTCAGGCTATGTGTATAAGGTATATATGAAACATAAATGACTTTTGTGTTTAGACTTGGGTCCCATCCCCAAGATATCTCATGTATATGTAAATATTCCAAAATCTGAAATCCGAAACACTTCTGGTCTCAAGCAGATAAGGATAAGGGATACTCAACCTGTATTGCTATAAGATCTAAAAATGCAATAACCAAATCTGAACTCAGTATTTAATCCTGATTGTCTTGAGACTGATAGATTATTGTTGTCCAAAAATTGCAAGAGCTAAGATCCAGCTATTCTCTTCGGTCAACTTCCTGTTAAAGGAAATATCCCTTCTTGTAAAGAGGAGTATAATCTGTATCATCCTCTATTTATTTTGCATTCATATCACATTTATAATACACAGATATTCACACGAGTATGGATAAAACACACACACACAAACAGTATGTGGCATTTTTGTCACATCGTATCACTCATGTATTTCCCTGCCATGTGGTGTGAGTTATGATAAGCTATAGCTCCTCCTTGCGGCGTGGTGTTTGCTAACTCTCTTGCTCTCTTCTTTCCAGGTACCCACAGGGAAGCCAGCAGCAGCGCAGGACCTAAAGGCGCATGTGCGTATCTTCAGTAATTCTAATGCCGTGAACGACTCTTGATCACACTCACTACTTACCTGCATCGTTATCTTGCAGGGCAAAAAACCTCATTGTACTACTTAGAACTATACCTTGGTTTATTACGTTTGTGTATCGGGGTGGGGTGAAGGATTCTAACTTCCAAAATAATAAGTCCCTTATTTGGAGACCAGAAATGTCATAGCTTCAAAATTACGCACCTAAACATTTTACGAAGCACTGGGAAGTTGTATATTTGTATACTGGCATGCCCGCATCCCGATGAGGTACAAACTATAGACAGAAATAAAATTATGCAGTTGGTTCTTGACACACTAAAGTTCAGGAGTTCATTATGGATTCAGTACTTGATGCAGGAGAACTGAGCCTTAAGGTGTGGCCTAATTTGGTGTTTGAATGAGGTTTTCTTCTTGCTGGTCAGTCCCTGGCTTTCTCTGTGCCTTCACAAGACTCTCACCGATACCACTGTTCTTTCCCAAAGGTTTTGGAGGATTGCATGCACTGACCCAGCTGAAGATGACAGGCAGAGGGCCCAAGGCCCAAAGGCTTCCTTTGGGCTCCTGACTTAAAGATACAGTGAGTGATAGTTGTGGCCCTTCCCTTACTGTCATTTCTCTATAAGTGAGCTGCTTCTGAGCCTGCCCTTTTCTTTTCACAGCTCCTGGCCTTAGAATTTCCTTTGTGTGTGGGAGAGGGACCCACCTTTACGGTTCTCTGCATGGCGGCAAATGACCCCGGCTTCTCCACACGCTCTGTAGTGGAAGACTTTGTGTATTACAAGCTCCACCAGAAGGGTTATGCCTCGCGGCCCAGTGCGGCAGAGCCCTCGACCAACACCTTGCATGCTGCCATGCGTGCAGCTGGAGATGAGTTTGAAGTCCGCTTCCGGCAAGCCTTCAGCGACCTCTCCACCCAGCTGCACGTCACACCTGGCACAGCCTACCAGCGATTTGCTGACGTGGTCGATGGGCTCTTCCAGGGTGGTGTGAACTGGGGGCGTGTTGTGGCGCTCTTTGTGTTTGGGGCAGCCCTCTGTGCTGAGAGTGTGAACAAGGAGATGACACCATTGGTTGAACGCATCATGAGCTGGATGGTGACGTACTTGGAGGAAAATCTGCAAGACTGGATGCGGAGCAGCGGGGGCTGGGTAAGAGCTGTGTAGTTATTCCAGAGCGGAGATGCTCTGATGCCATCTTGTCATGCAGTTTACTGGCTGTGAGAGCCCCTTCCTCCCTCCCTCCTGAGGTATACATTGTCCTTCCTTGTTTAGTTCCAATGATATGATCAGTGTTCCACTCTTTCCCTCTTTACAGGATGGCTTTGTGGCTCTCTATGGTGATGGCGCAGTGGAGGAAGCTCGCAGGCAACGGGAAGGGAACTGGGCTTCCGTCAGGACGGTATTGACGGGCGCAGTCGCCCTGGGTGCACTTATGACTGTTGGAGCACTCTTCGCTACTAAGTGACATAGAGAGGAAAAAAAATGCCCCAGCAAGATGATAACGAGATGCCTGAACTAACGCTATAACAGCAAGAGACAAATGCATAAGGAGCATAGGAAGAGATTTTAATCTTTGGGTTGGGGGGGAGGGTAAATTGAAGATAACCATGTGGTGGGTTAAGGTGAGGGGGTGCTTTTGAGAGCTGTTGAAGACAGGTTTCCCTCTGTTTCATGGATACTTTCAAATAGTAGCAGCAGAATTGCCAATAAGTGAAGCCAAAACAAAGTGCTGTCTGCCAGCATGCTTTTGGGGAAACCTGTGTCATGGGAATATTTAGATAAGGGTGGCAAGAGTGTCCATATAGTGGTGAATTGGAGTAGGAGAAGATGCATAATATCCCTGTTGTTTGCCTCCAGTGGCTTTGGCTTTTAATGTGTACGTCTTGACCCTGTTTGTTTTACCCAGGCAGATAGAGCAGAGGCGGGCCAGATAGATGCTTGAAGAAACTACCTAACAACTTCCCCGCTCCCAAGGCATTTATTATATTTTATTTTCCATGTGGGCATTTAAGGCTTGCTGATGTGATAGGGAGAAGCGTGTGGGAGGAGGTGTCAGCTATGTGAGTGTCTCCTCTGAACACTATCCTGCTTGGTGTGTAGCCAGTGAAGAGGGGTAATCCTGTTGCAGGTCCTTAAAATGTGTAAGCAACCAGTTGGACACATATATAACAAAGAGTTTGAGACCCAATGGCTTCCCACGCACCCCATGTCTAGACTTATGTTAGAGCAAAGGGTCATTTTTTCATTATTCAGGATGGTTGCAGATGGTCTAGAATATACTCGTCTGCTGAAATGTAGAGAAACTTTCTAAAATGCTAATCCAGAGGACCATTTGTTAATTAGAAAATTAATGTATCCACACTTCCTCAGAGTACACACATTTATTGTCAAAGACACCCAGATCTGCTTGCACTAATGCAAAAACTGACTTAGTACAAATGGTCTGATGTGGGGAGCTTCTATTATAGCTAGAATCCTTTAAGAAAGGTTCTGGTATACTGATCGCTTTAGAATACTGTGGCTGACAAATTTGTGCTCTAGAATCAGTGAACCCCAGTGATTTTATTTTTGTTGAAGACTGGTTCTCAAGAGCAAAGCCTGGAACTCTTACTTATTTTATATCTGCAGTGGTATAGTGCACTTACAATTGTTGTACATACTATAATCCTGAATTTTCTGTACTGTAGAAACCTACAGAATACACAACTTCATGTTAGAACATCGAGAGAGCGCTTGTCCTAAGGCGGCATGCTTTTTTCATGTTCTAGAACCCCTTTAGCTAGAGAACACGTGCTCAACTCATTATAACATGCCATTGGTTTAAGAATGCTTTTTCTAGAGAGCACTGTAGACAAGAGGATACACTGTAATCCAGGATACTTTTTTTTTTTTTTTTTTTGCTATAGAACTCCTGTTTAGCTGGGATGCTTCCTTTTCATTTTAGAACACCTCTAGGCTGTAGAACACACTTTGATCCTTTGTTGTTGGAAATCAATATGAAGACCTAAGACACTTTAACTTGCTTTAGAGCGGCAGTAACCTGGTGCAGTTCTCATCACTCTGCACCAGTTTATGATTCATATCTTAATCAGGATATTTTCTTCACTTTACAACATGCTAGACTGCAGAGCGCACTCTTGCTTCTTTTTTTTTAAACCTCTCTTTTCTCTTTGGGTACTAGCATCCAGGCTTCAGGGCCTCAGTAGCTGCTTTGGGAAGCTCCCCATTGCTGACCTTGCACATATCACATGCATACTTGAGAACACTAACATAGATGCAGGGACATGAGCTAGAACAGCGGGTGGTTCCCTGTCCTGCCCCTGCCTTGGTGTCGAACTGGAACCTCCAAGAATTCCAGATTTCAGACAAGTCCTGTTTTATAGTGAAAAGCTAAGCAGAAAGTAGTGAGCTTGCTTTATTTTGTTTTAAAATTATAATATTTATTACTTAGCATTTTAGTGGGAAGGGGTGGGAGTTCTGGACAGCTTTGTCTTGTATTGCTGTATATTTTTATAAAAAGATTATTTTTGTTACTAGCTTAAAATGCTGCTGGCCACCTGGAACTAGAATAGGGATACCTCTTCTCTCTTGCTTTCACTCTCTCTTTATGCTGCTTGCCTGGAGGAACTACACACTTGGATGCAACTGTCTCCAAGCATTAGTTAAAGGCTCCTTATCCTCCGTGTTTCTTTCTGGGACCCAGTTCAAAACAGATGCTTGTCTTAAACTAGCTTTCTTGATCAACCAGTTTTTCAAGTAAATAAAAAGGCCTCAAATTCTGGATAAATTATTTGCACTTTTGTTCGTATTGCTAATTTTGACCTTTATATTGCAAAGTTGCCTCTGCTGTCAGGGTGGTGGTGACATGCCAGGTGAAGAAATAACTCTTTTAGCATGAAGGAAAGAAAATGCTTCACCTTGGTGCTGAAGAAACCAGTGAGCGAGAAAGCAATAGGAAGAAAGACAAAGGGCTTTATTCAAAAAGGATTTTTCTCCCCCTTTCCATTTTGTACCCATGGGAAAAAATATTAAAAAAGTCTAGAGAAAGTGATTTCTTTTGGAGACAAAACTTTTATTTTGGGGGTCTTATTAAGGGGTTCGGGACAGCAGGGGATGAAAAGTACCTGGGAAAGCTGTAGGATTGCTTTTTATTTCATGCTGTATTTTCTAATCAGGTAATTTATTATCTCCAGGAACAAGCAGGAATGTAGTCTTCACATATGGGTATCGTTGGTACCGACGGAGCCTGCACGGGAACGCTCCCCGGCGTCCAATAGGAACGCTTTTGGGAGCATCCCTCAGCACATGCGTGCTGCCTTCCCGTCTTTCCAACTGTCCCTTTTCAGTTCTTTGTTTTCCGTGGAGCCGACAGGACCCATACCCTTTCACCGCAGAAAATTCTGTCTTTAAAATTTATTTATTTATTTAGACAGATTTGTATACCGCCTTATCCTTCAATCAAAGCGGTCACAACACAATTGGGGGATACATTTAACACACGGGGATATGAGACACATACACTAATACTTACAGGGAACATGGGCAATGGAGGGTTAAGTGGCTTACCCAAGACCACAAGGAGCATCTGTGGGACTAGAAACCCCAGTCCTTCCGGCCCAAGGTTGCTGTCCTCTAGTGGGATTTGAACCCCCGACCTTCCGGCCTGAAGTACCTTGCCCCAACCACTAGGCTACTCCTCCTCCCTTGTTTTCTTGTGGTCGTGTTTGCCTCCGCACGACACCTACCGGTACTGCCGGTTCTTTTCTTTGCTTTTTTTCAAAAATGTTATACTTTGAACTGTTTCTCTTCAGAAACTTTTCTTTTTCGGTGCTAGGTGCCATTTTGGGCATTAGGCCTTATATTCCTGAAACATGGAAAAACCAACTAGTGGTTTTAAAAAATGTACTAAGTGCGGCGGTACCATTTCCGTCACTGATACCCATGATTGGTGTCTTAAATGTTTAGGGCCTGAACATTCTCCATCTGAATGTCTCTCCTGTATGGGGATGACTAAGAGAGGAAGACAGAACCGGGCTGCAAAGCTCCGGTACTCTCTTTTCTTCGGATGCCAGATCGACATCTTCAAGAGCCTCTTCTTCCTCCCATGGATCTCAGGTAACTAAACAAAAAAGCCGGTCCTCAAAGGGTAGCTCTCCTGCTAAGCATCGAGAGGCCATTGGCATTGCCCTTGAGGGAACCACACCGGCAAAACAGCCCCGGTGGGAGGCTTCGGCTTCCAAAGCATCAATGGGGCTCCAGGATGTTCTCGAGGCCTCGACCTCGCAAGAACTACTGGTGCCATGCTCAGGGGTTCCGGCCGTTTTCATTGGTACCGACACCCAGGCATCGGTAGCGTCGATAGACCAGAGGTTCCTCGCTATCGAACGCAGCATTGCAGCTCTTCTCACAGCTGCGGTACCGTTGACACCTGTGGTTCAACGGGCACCGATACCGATGCCGGTACCTACACACATACAGACACCAGGTACCAGTACCGACGATACCGCCCCGGTGGGAATTCTTCCCACACCATCTTTGGCTAGAATCGACAGATTGGTACCGGATCAACTCGGTACCGACTTTGATCGATACCGGGACCGTACTTTGCATGAGCATCGTGGTCAGGAACACTTCGAATCCTACGATTCAGAAGACTTTGACAATTCTGCTGGTACCAGAGGGTTTCTCATAAGAACATAAGATATGTCATACTGGGTCAGACCAAGGTCCATCAAGCCCAGTATCCAACAGTGGCCAATCTAGGTCATACGTACCTAGCAGTTTCCCCAAAAGACACAGGTTCCACAATGCTTGTACTGGGTCAAGCATTGATATCCTGGGTCCTTTCTTAATAATGGTTTATGGACCTTTCCTCCAGGAACTTGTCCAAACCTTTTTTAAACCCAGCTACACTAACAGCTTTTACTACATCCTCCGGTAACAAATTCCAGAGTTTGATTACACGTTGAGTGAAAAAATATTTTCTTTTATTAGTCTTAAATAGTTTACCCTGTAGCTTCATTGCATGTCCCCTAGTCTTTCTATATTCTAATTACGTAAACAGTCGATCTACGTTTACCCGTTCCACTCCGTTCATTAATTTATAGACTTCTATCATATCTCCCCTCAGCTGTCTCTTTTCCAGGTTAAAGAGCCTTTTAGCCTTTCTTCATAGGAGTATCCTTCCATCCCCTTTACCATTTTGGTGGCTCACTCTGAACCTTTTCTAAAATTGCTATATCCTTTTTAAGATACGGCGACCAGAATTGCACACAATTATTCAAGGTGCGGTCTCACCATTTAATGATATAGAGGCATTATAATATCTTTTGTTTTATTTTCCTTTCCATTCCATTCTCCCGGAAGATCCCTCTTCTCCCCAACGCAGAATGTCACCTCCAGAGGACATGTCTTTTCAGGATTTTATTCGTGATGTGGCCAAGGGCCTTTCAATCACGGTAGCTCCTGAACAGGAACCCAGAGCAAAGGAATTGGAAATTCTCCAATATCCTAAAGCTCCAAAGGAGGCAGCCACTCTGCCCATCCATGAAATTCTGCATAATTTGATGCTCAGAATGTGAGAGACACCTCTGACTACATCTCCTCATTCTAAGAGGCTTGATACTATGTATCGAGTTCCGCCATGTCCTGGATTTCAAAAGACTCAGCTGCCACACCATTCAATGGTGGTGGAGTCAGCCATGCGTAGGATGAAAAGTGCAAAGAGGCATGCATCCAATCCCCCAGGTCGTGAGTGCAGGACTGGATGCTTTTGGGCGCCGAACCTTTCAGGCTTCCATGCTTTCAGCTAGGATCAATTCATATATACTATATATGGGAATGTTCCTCAAAGAAGTTACAGGAGACTTGGAGCTTATAAGCCCATTTCTCCCAGATGACAAGAGACAAGACTCTCTTGCTCTAGTTAAGCATGCTCAAGATGTCTCCAAGTTTGTGAATCATGCAGCCTTTAACTGCTTTGAATGCATCAGCAGAACCTCTGCTATTGCCATTGGGGCACGACGGATTGCTTGGCTTCAGACATCAGACTTGGAGACTTGGGTACAGGATAAGTCAGGCAAAATTCCTTGCACGGGAGAGAATCTCTTTGGCAAGAACTGGCAGGAAAAGGCTAATGAGTTAGATGCTGACAATACAATTGTCTAGATAGATTGTCAAAATCTACAGCTACTCCAGCCAAAACTCAGGGTCAGGTTGCCCAAAAGGGACAAACTAGACAGCAAAAGAAGCCAAAAGGCCCGAGAGCCCAACCAGCTCCGCAGGTTCATCCCCCTCAAGGGCTTTGACTCCTTCCTAGAGAGCTTAGCCTTCCTGCCTCTGAGGGGTCCCCAACCCCCCAATATCCCAGGCAGGTTATGCCACTTTGCCAACAGATGGCATCAGATAACAGCAGAAGATTGAACTCTGTCCATTGTAGGAGAGGGGTACAAGATCTATTTTCACAGTATGCCCCCTCCTACAATTCTAAGGCAATTCAATTCTCAAACCTCCGCAATCTGCTAGATCACAAGGTCTCAACACTTCTTGCCCAAGGGACAATAGAAGAGGTACCCATTCTTCAACAGGGTGCAGGGTTCTATTCCCCCTATTTTCTTATTCCAAAGAAAACAGGAGGACACAGACCCATTCTAGACCTCAGAGAATTGAACAAATACCTGTTCCGAGAGAAGTTCAAAATGATTTCTCTAGGAACTCTTCTGCCGTACCTTCAAAGCCAGGATTGGCTTTGCTCTCTAGACTTAAAGGATGCATACACTCACATTCTGATCCATCCAGATCACAGGAAATTCTTACAATTCCTTTTCAAGGGAAAACATTTCCAGTACAGGGTTCTTCCCTTTGGTCTGGCTTCATCACCAAGAGTATTCACGAAATGCGTGGCAGTAGTAGCTTCATTTCTGCGAACCCTGGGGATATTCGTCTTCCCTTACTTAGACGACTGGCTCATTCGAGCCCCTACAGTTGCAGAGGCCAGCACTGCACTGTCTCGCACAATGCGAAACCTCCAATACTTGGGGTTGGTTATAAACTTCCCAAAAACCCAACTTGTTCCTTCCCAATGCCTGGAATTCATAGGGGCCTGTCTAGATACCAGACAGGCAAAGGCTTTCCTTCCACAGGCCCGGTGTCGTCGCATAATGCAACTAGCTTCTCAAGCAGCAGGGAAATCCTCCCTAACTGCTCAAGAGCTACTACAGTTGCTGGGACATATGGCATCCACAGTTCATGTAGTCCCATATGCTCGCCTCCACATGCGAGCAGCTCAGGGGACCCTATCCACAAAGTGGACACAGGCCACAGGACATTTATCAGACAAAATAGTAAACTCTCAACGACTAATTTTGTCCCTCCAATGGTGGCAATCACTAGAAAATCTGACAGTGGGGTCTCCTTTCCATCAACCCCTTTTTCAGGCCACCCTAACAACAGATGCATCACAGGTGGGTTGGGGAGCACACCTGAATCATCTCTCTACCCAGGGCACCTGGACTCCACAGGAGGCTGGTCTTACACATAAACCACCTGGAATTAAGAGCAATCTATTTAGCTCTTCGAGTATTCCATGCCCAGCTCAGCTACAAGACAGTCCTAGTCCAGAAGGACAATCAAGTAGCCATGTTCTATTTGAACAAGCAGGGTGAGACAGGCTCTCTGTCGTTATGCAACGAAGCTTTACGACTGTGGGCCCTCGCCAGAGAGTATCAAATTCACATTCTAGTGGTATATCTTCCAGGTATTCAAAACCTTTGGGCAGACAAACTCAGTCGAGTACTGCTGCCTCACGAGTGGTCTCTCCACTTAGACCAGGTGGCAAAGATATTTCATCTCTGGGGCACTCCAGACATAGACTTCTTTGCAAGTCCACTGAATGCCATACTTCCCCGGTTCTGTTCCAGGATTCCGGCTCACAATTGTCAGGCAAGGGATGCCTTCCTCCTTCACTGGGGTCAGGACTTCCTTTATGCCTTCCCACCAGTTCCCCTCATCCCCAAAACACTCTTCAAGATTCAGAGAGACAGGGGTCGCATGATTCTCATAGCACCACGATGGCAACGCCAAGCGTGGTATCCCCTGCTTCTACATCTCTCTCAAGCTGCACCTCTGGAGTTAGGGCATGCTCCAGATCTCCTTTCCCAAGAGGACGGGACGCTATGGCACCCGAGTCCCCAGTCCCTGCATCTCATGGCCTGGTTGCTGAAGGCTTAGACCTCCAGGATTTCAACCTGTCCCAATAGGTAAAGGATATCCTTCAGGCTTCTAAAAAGCTTTCCACAAGAAGATCTTATGCCTTCAAGTGGAAACGTTTTACTATATGGTGCTCCAAAAAGGGATTAAACCCCCTTGTCATACCTTTAGAATCGATACTAGAGTATCTCCTTCACTTATCAAATTCTGGTCTAAAGACCAATTGGGTAAGAGTCTATCTTAGTGCAATTGCAGCTTCTTATAAGCCTCTGAATGGACAACCAATTTCCTCTCATCCACTCATATCCAGATTTATGAGAGGTCTTCTGTTGACCAAACCTTCCATTAAGCCACCACCGGTGGCATGGGATCTAAGTCTAGTTCTCGGACAATTCATGAAGCCGCCTTTTGAGCCTTTAGCCACTACAACCCTTAGGTTTTTGACCTGGAAGGTCATCTTCCTAATTGCAATCACCTCTGCACGTCGCATTAGTGAACTGCAAGCTTTAGTGGCTGATCCTCCTTATACTAGGTTTCATCATGATAAGGATGTTCTTAGAACTCATCCACACTTTATGCCAAAGGTGGTTTCGCCTTTTCATTTGAATCAATCAATTTATCTTCCTGTATTTTTTCTGAGGCATCACACCTCTAATGCAGAAAGAAACCTTCATACTTTGGATTGTAAAAGAGCCTTAGCCTTTTACCTACAGAGAACACAGCAACATAGAAAGTCCTCGCAACTTTTTATAGCTTTTGACTCTAGTCATTTGGGACTTCCAGTCTCCAAAAGAACTTTATCTAAATGGATTGCCCAATACATATCCTTTGCTTGTGAGAGTAAGGGTCTTCCTCTTCAAGGCCATGTCACAGCTCATAATGTGAGAGCCATGGCAGCTTCCATGGCTAATCTCCGTGTCTATCGCTGACATTTGTCGAGCAGCCACCTGAGCTTCAGTACACACCTTCACAGCCCACTACTGCCTGGATAAAGCCTCCCGTCGGGATGCCTTCTTTGGCCAAGCTGTTCTTCAAAATCTCTTTCAGACCTAATTCAACTCCTACCCACCAACCCTGGTGGAATGCCAGAGATCCATGAGAGGAAGGATGCCTACCTTTCTAGGGTGGCACCTTCCTGTGGCTATCTCCCTGGCATCTTCAGCCAGGGAGTCCCCCCATATGTGAAGACTACATTCCTGCTTGTTCCTGGAGATAGCGTAGTTACTCACCTGTAACAGGTGATCTCCGGGAACAGCAGGAATTTAGTCTTCACAACCCACCCACCTCCCCTAGGAGTTGTCTCTGTCTCTTTCCCTCTATCCTTTCACTCAGCTACAAACTTAACTGAAGAGGGACAGTTGGAAAGGTGGGAAGGCAGCGCGCATGTGCTGAGGGATGCTCCCAAAAGCGTTCCTATTGGACGCTGGGGAGCGTTCCCGCGCAGGCTCCGTCGGTACCGGTACCCATATGTGAAGACTAAATTCCTGCTGTTCCCAGAGATCACCTGTTACAGGTGAGTAACTACGCTTTTTGGTACCTCCTTTAGGCTGAGAGGAGGGAAGGGGGTGCTGTGACTGACATTAGGCTGCTGGATCTTAGCTCAGAAACTGATGAGATTAGCTGCTGTGACTCCTGCCAGCCACATCAAAATGTACAGTCTTCATTTCAGTACGTTGTATAAAGGTGTATGTGTGTGGAGAATGTGAATTGACACAACTCTGGACCTTAGCCTCATGCACGGGTTGTGTGTGTCCAGTTTTTTTTTAGATAAGCCTCCATTGAAATCCAGAATGGAAAAAGAGGAATAATATGAAAGGAATAGAGAGAGAATAGGGAAAAGATATTAGTGGGAAATAGAGGTATGGCAGTGGAACAGGGGTCAAAAATACATAGGTTTTAGAAACGATTTTGTTTTGTAAAGGAATGCAGTTGCCATGTTAGTCTCTAATACCAGCTGGCAGACGTTAAAGTGGACCACCTTCATATTTTTCTTGACTATTGTGCCTTGTAACAGTTTTAGTACACTTTTGACATTCCGATGATTCAGAAAGTACAATTAAAATGCATTAAAGCAAGAGCCTGTTTCACCTGCTAGAAGAAGTATAGAAATTGGATTTGTTTTCAGACCTTTGTCTACTGAGACATAATGAAAGGTGCTATTATTAAAATAAACAAGGGGCTGGATGCAAAAACTCTGTATTGGAGCCCAGCACTAAAGCTCTAGCAAAGAGGTTCTAAATGCAAATTTAGCACAAAAGTTTAACTTACCAGTAATAAGCAAACAACATGCAAATGAGCTATCTGTAAAAAAAATTGTGCTAAACCAGAACAAGCCAAGCACATGCACCCTGAGATCTGTTAGCAGTAGCTATATCTTGTGCACAAAAGAAAAGGACATGTGCTGGAATGCTATGTTGTGCATAACAAAATTATTCAAAGTTGTTAAAACACAAGAGGATTGTGAAAAATTGCAAGAGGACCTTGATAAATTGGAAGACTGGACTCCAAATGGCAGATTAAATTTAATGTGGACAATTACAGTTATGCACCTAGGAAAGAACAACCCAAACTACAGTTATATGATGCAAGGTTCCACGTTAGGAACTAGCACCCAGGAAAGAGATTTAGGCGTCATCGTGGATAGTATGTTAAAACCCTCTGTGCAGTGGTGGCCAAGAAAGCAAATAGAATGCTAGGAATTGTAAGAAAAGGAATGGAGAATAAGGAGAAATTAGGCCTTACCTGCTAATTGTCTTTCCTTGAGTTCTCTCCGGGCCAGTCCAGGAACCCTTAGGGTTGTCGACCTCCTCCAGCAGCTGAGGACTGAATTCTGAAAATCTTGCTGACAGCCTAACCCGCTCCCCCTGGTGTCAGAGACTCAGTCTTCTTTTGTCAAAGCAACTTAACTTAACTACAATCTATGAAACACAACAAACCAATAACTTGTACTTCCTGAATCTCTGCTCATCTTCAGCCTTCTTTATCCTTTCCTTTCTTAATAGTTTCTTTCTTTCTTTTTTTTTTCATTTAAGGAGACTCCTCCAACTGATCATGCAGCTATGCAATCCACATACTTGTAGCCGCTACCGAGAGAACCCCCTCCTTATCCCCGAGGGAACCCCAAAATCCATGCTAGCCAGATCCGAACTCTCCACGGTCAGCCAACTGCGATCTTGCCTATCTACTTACTACTGACTTACTGGCCAATCTCCTAGCTTTCACTGAATACTTGCAGACCACTGGGTGGGCCCTGGACTGGCCCGGAGAGAACTCAAGGAAAGACAATTAGCAGGTAAGGCCTAATTTCTCCTTCCTCTTTGTCTCTCCGGGCCAGTCCAGGAACCTTAGGGCAGTACCAAAGCAGTACCTAAACTCAGGAGGGTCCTGCGAGCCCCGCCATAATAGCCGAGGCCCCCACTTTAGCGTCTCCCCTTGCTTGAACATCTAAACTATAATGCCTCGTAAAAGTATGCAACGACGACCACGTTGCCGCTTGGCAGATATCCACTGGAGGCACCAAAGCAAATTCCGCCCAAGACGCCGCTTGGCCTCTAGTAGAATGAGCTCTGAGTACTACGGGAGGTGACTTCCCCCTTGCCTGATATGCTGCTCCGATAGCGTGTCTCACCCACCGGGCAATTGAGGCTTTGGTAGCCGCCTTCCCTTTGCGTGGCCCACCGAAAAGCACGAACAACCTATCCAATCTCCGAAACGGCTCCGTTCTGAGATACTTCCGAAGCACTCGTCCAAGATCTAACTTCCGCAACGAACGATCCATTCCACCTTGTTCTTTTCCTGGAAAAGTCGTAAGAGACACCAACTGATTCACGTGAAACGCCAAAACTATCTTAGGCAGAAAGGATGGTACTGGTCGTAACATTACTTTTTCCGCCGAAAATTGAATGTACGGCTCCCTACAGGAGAGAGCCTGCAGGTCCGAAACCCTTCTTGTGGAACACAAGGCGACGAGGAAGGCAGTTTTCCAAGACAGTTCTCTCAGACTCACAGCCGATCCTGACTCGAAAGGAGGCTGCGTCAACACCTCTAACACCAAGTTCAAATCCCAAGGTGGCACCACCGGTCTCACTGGAGGTCTGATGTTCCTAGCTGCTCAGAAGAAGCGCTGAACATCTGGATGTGAGGACAAAACTCTCCCTTGCACTGCTCCCCTATAGCAAGCCAGGTGCACTCTGAGAGTGCTAAGGGCTAGACCTTTTTCTAGTCCCCCCTGAATAAACGATAAAATATCCGGTAAAGCCGCCGTAAACGGCCTAATGCTATGTTCCTCACACCATGCTTCAAAAATACGCCACACTCGAACATAAGCCAAGGATGTTGACCTTCTTTTGGACTTTAACATAGTATTTATCACCGATGCCGAGTACCCCTGATGCCGCAACCGTGCCCTTTCAAGAGCCAAGCTGTAAGCAAGAACTGATCCACCTGAGGCATCAGAACAGGTCCCTGACTCAAAAGATAGATTCGATCGGGCAGCCTTCAAGGGGATTCCACTAGAAGCCACATCATATCCGCATACCAGGGCCTCCTGGGCCAATCTGCAGCCACGAGTATCACCATCCCGTCGTGCCCCGCTATCCGCCGAATGACCCGACCGATCATCGGCCAAGGAGGAAACGCATAAAGGAGCTTGCCCGAAGGCCAGGGCTGAACCAAACCATCGAGCCCCTCCGACATGTGCTCCCTGCGCCTGCTGTAAAACTGAGACACCTTGGAATTGCTGAAAGTAGCCATCAGATCCATGACTGGCTGTCCCCACCTCACCGTAATGTCGTGAAAGACAGCCGTGTTCAACTCCCATTCTCCTGGATCGAGCACATTGCAACTGAGATAGTCTGCCTGCACGTTGTCTTTCCCTGCGACATGTGCCGCCGAGAGAGCCACGAGATGAACTTCCGCCCATTGCATCAATTCTTGACTCTTCCAGCAAAAGCGCACTGCCCGTGCCTCCCTACCCGTTGATATAGGATACCGTCACGAGATTGTCGGAGAAGATGCAAACTGCTCTCCCCTCGACCAACTGTCGGAAACCCTGTAGCGCCCAACACACTGCTCTGAGTTCTAACCGATTGATCGACCAACTGCTCTCCTCCGTGGACCAGATCCCCTGCGTCACTTGAGCCTGGCAATGAGCCCCCCAGCTGGACAGGCTGGCATCTGTGGTGACCAACACCCACTCCGGGTGTTCCACAGGCACCCCTACCTGAAGATGAATTGGGTCCAACCACCGCCTCCGGACACATCAACCTGCGAGAGAGAGGATGATGTTGCGGAGACCATATGGATAGCAGCGCTCTCTGAAGAGGGTGCATATGAGCCCTGGCACACGGAACTAGGTCCAAGGCTGCCGCCATGGACCCCAACAGCTGCAAGTACCTCCACGCCAACGGAGCCTGCAACCGCAAAAACGCTTGTACTTGAGACAAAATCTTTTGTACCCTGTCTTTGGGCAGAAATATGGGCCCTACCTCTGTATCAAACAATGCCCCGAGGTAGGTCAGATGCCGCACAGGCTGTAACCGACTCTTTGCTTGAAATTCCATGTAAAAAGGGGAAGGCGATGGCAATGGGAGTGTACTATCCACTGCCTGGCCAGAATGAACAAATGGATGATGAAATGCTCAAAGAAATCAAGGAAGCTAACAAATGTTACAGTGCAGTATTAATAACACAGGTACACTACCAAAAAACTGCCTCCAGTTTTGCAACTGATTCCTATAGATTTTGGGGTGCTGAATCCAGAAATAATAGCCAAAATGTTCCATCACGTCACGTTTTCTTGCAAAATTAGATTTCTTACCCATATAAGGAATGTTCACATAATTTCTTTTTAGCCGACTGCAGTTTATTTTCTTGGCCCAAAATAGAGGTTGTAATGGTTAACTAACTAGAAACACTCCCTCATGATATTTTAGAGTGTTTTGTATTCATTTTATACATTAACAGGACAATTGGGAGGCGGGGGGCTAAATCCAGTACTCGCGCTGGCGCATGTTCTTTCCTATTCGCCTCGCCTCGTTCGCTCGCTCAAACACGGTGGTTGCGACATGAACGTTCCTGTCAAATTTCAGTTTCTTGCAAGTTCATTATTACCTTTTGTTTGCTCAGTCGTAATCCAGCTTTATTCCGAAGTGGTTCACTACAGTTGTAGTTTGCAGTGCTGTGTATTTGTGATGGCTCACAGAGCCAGAGGTTGCGTCAACTCTCCGGACAGTTTTTGTTTTATTTGTGGGAATATACCGTGAAAAAGCGGCAGAAGAACATTTCTGCATTTATTAAAAAAGTATATTTCGCCTATTTCGGTTTGAAGTTAGGCGATCAAGACAAACCGTGGGCTCCTCACAAAGTGTGCAAGACATGTGAGGAAGATCTACGCTTATGGATGAAAGGTAAAAAACAAGCATTTCGTTTCGGAATACCTATGATGTGGCGTGAACAAAGAGACCACAGCAGTGACTGCTATTTTTGCTCTTGCATTGTGAAGGGATACAACTTAAAAAATAAGAACGTAATAAGTTACCCCAACCTTCCCTCAGCAATTAGGCCTATGTCTCATAGCAACGAAGTACCTGTGCCTGAACCACCAAAATCTTTGGATCATATTTGTGTGGACGGTTCTGATCATGATGAGACTCATCAGATGGCTTTTCCCGATGAGTCCAGTACTTCCGAGTTTGAAACTGAACCAGATCCGAAACCTGAACTTTTCTCTCAAGCTGAATTGAATGATTTAGTCCGGGATTTAGGACTCCCAAAAGATGCTACCCAACTGCTAGGTTCTCGGCTTAAGCAGAAAAATCTATTGTCACCAGGAACAACTTTTTATTGGTACCGCAACCGCGAGACACAATTTTTGAAGTATTTCAGCAAAGAGGAAGATTTGGTATTTTGCAACGATATATACAGAGTGATGGAAAAGTTTAAACTCAAGTATGATCCTGCTGAATGGCGGCTGTTCATTGATTCGTCAAAAGACAGCATAAAAGGTGTTCTTCATAATGGCAACACATTCGCTTCAGTTCCTATTGCTCACTCTGTTATTCTCCAAGAAAAATATGAGAATTTGGCCCTGATTCTTCAGAAGATTCGTTATGATGAGTATAAGTGGATGATTTGTGGAGACTTTAAAATTCTATCCATGCTATTAGGGCAGCAATCCGGTTTCACCAAATATCCCTGCTTCCTTTGCTTGTGGGATAGCCGGGCCCGCGACCTACACTGGGGGAAAAAAGACTGGCCAATTCGGGAGTATTTGAGACCCGGTGAGAAAAATGTTCTTCATGAGAGCTTGGTACCTCGTGATAAAATTCTATTACCACCTCTCCACATTAAGTTGGGTCTCATTAAGCAATTCATCAAGTCCCTTCCAAAAGATGGTGAGTGCTTTCGGTACCTTTGCTCAAAGTTCCCCCGACTTTCTGAAGCAAAGCTAAAGGAAGGAGTGTTTGTTGGCCCTGATATAAGGAAACTCATTTCAGATGGAGCATTCGCTGAAACGATGTCTGAGAAGGAAAAAGAAGCCTGGGATTCCTTCAAGGATGTTGTTCTCAAATTCTTGGGGAACAGGCGGGATGAGAACTATAAGGATATTGTTGCCAGGATGCTCAATGCCTTCAAAGAACAAGGCTGTAACATGAGCCTGAAAGTCCATTTCTTGCACTCCCATGTGAACTACTTTCCCGAAAACTTGGGGGCGTACAGTGAAGAACAAGGTGAAAGGTTTCACCAGGACATCAAGGACGCAGAGAGAAGGTACCAAGGAAGATGGAACACCACTATGATGGCTGATTTCTGCTGGTTGCTGCTGCGGGAAACCCCAGATGAAAAATACGCCAAGCAGCGCACCAAGAGAAGCATTCGGGGGAAGAAGAAACGGGCCCACCAGGAGATTGATTGACCCAAGAATGACTTTAAAATCTAAACTGTGTTGACAAATATCGTGTTTTTACTAAACTTTGAAATAAAAATTTGCTAGTTATTACCACAGTGTCGGATCTCATTTATTAGAATTTTATTTTCACACCATCGGGTGTTTGTCTTCATGTATTGCAGTGGTGCGGTTTGCGTTTTCTATTCTTACATACATACCTGTACAACATTTTTTGCACTTTTCTTTGCTTTGCTTTGTGTCTAACCACGCTCTTATATGCTCAATGTTTGTGCACATGTATGTGGCTGTTTTAAGTGCAGACAATTTTGCTACCATCACAGTGTGTTTTGTTGACATTACTCTATTCTTATGTGCTGCCTTGTTACAATTTTCTTTATTCTTATTTGAATAACTACTAAACAATTAGTATAAAGAATTCATCCAAGAAACTTTTATCTCGATCGCACTCAATCTGAAACGTTCACCTCAAACTGCTAACCCAATGTAGCAAAAAATCTGTACGTGATGGAGCAAATTGGTTACCAGATTTGGATTCAGCGCACCAAAAAATGTAAAAATCAATCGAAACATTAGAGGCAGTTTAAAAAAATTTTTTTTTAGTGTACCTGTGTAATGGGTGATTTCAATTACCCCGGTATTGACTGGGTCAGTGTCACGGCAGGACATGCTAGGGAGATAAAGTTCCTAGATTAAATAAATGACTGCTTCTTGGAGCAGCTGGTTCATGAACCGACCAGAGGGGAAGCCATATTAGACCTAGTCCTTAGTGGAACACCAGATCTAGTGCAAGAGATAAGAGTGTTGGGGCCACTTGGCAATAGTGATCAAAGCATGATCACCTTTGATTTAATTAGTGGAGGACGGATAGTAAGGAAATCCACAGTACTACCTTTTAACTTTCGAAAGGGAGACTATGATAAAATGAGGAAAATAGTAAAGAAAAAACTAAAAGGAGCAGTTGCAAAGGTTAAAGACTTACATCAAGCTTGGGTGTTGTTGAAAAATACTATCTTGGAAGCCCAGACCAGCTGTATTCCACGCTTTAAGAAAAGTGGAAGGAAGTCCAAAAAACTGCCAGCATGGTTTAAAGGTGAGGTCAGAGAGACTGTTGCCAAAAAAGCATCTTTCAGGAAATGGAAAAAAGAGCCAAACGACGAAACCTGGAAGCAGCACAAGCACTGGCAAGTCAAATGCAAGGCATTGATAAGGCAGGCAAAGGGAGAATTTGAGAAGAAGCTTGCCGTGGAAGCAAAAACACGAAATACAGACTTTTTCAAGTACATTTGTAGCAAAAAACCTGTGAGAGAGTCGGTCCATTAGAGGGGTTAAAGGGGCAGTAAGAGGCGACAAGGCGATAGCGGAGAGACTGAATGAATTCTTTGCTTCGGTCTTTACTGAGGAAGATGTAGGGATGTTACCCATGACTGAAGTGGTATTTAAAGGTGCGGAAGAATTGAAGGAAATATCGATACATCGGGAAGATGTATTACAACTATCAGATAAACTGAAGAGTAGCAAATCACCTGGGCCGGATGGTATACATCCAAGGGTGTTGAAAGAACTGAAATATGAGATTGCAGACCTGCTATTAGTAATCTGTGAACTATCATTAAAATCATCTGTAATACCTGAAGATTGGAGGATCGCCAATGTAACACCAATTTTTAAAAAGGGTTCCAGGGGTGATCCAGGAAACTACGTCAGTATCGGGAAAAATGGTAGAAACCATCATAAAGAATAAAATTACTCAGCATGTAGATAGTCATGGCCTAATGGGAGACAGCCAACATGGCTTTAGACAAGGAAGATCTTGTCTTACTAATCTGTTATGTTTTTTGAAGGTGTGAATAAACATGTGGACAAAGGTGAGTTGGTTGATATTGTGTATCTGGACTTTCAGAAAGCCTTTGACAAGGTCCCTCATCAGAGACTTTTGGCAAAACTAAAGAGTCATGGGATAGGAGGCAGTGTACTATTGTGGATCAGGAACTGGTTAAAAGATAGAAAGCAGAGGGTAGGGCTAAATGGCTAATTTTCCCAATGGAGAAAGGTGAGTAGTGGTGTACCCCAGGGATCTGTGCTTGGCCCGTTGCTTTTTGACATATTCATAAAGAACCTGGAAAGTGGAATAACGAGTGAGGTTTTCAAATTTGCAGATGACACAGAAACTATTTAAAGTTGTTAAAACCCAAGAGGATTGTGGAAAATTACAAGAGGATCTTGATAAATTGGAAGACTGGGCATCAAAATGGCAGATGAAATTTAATGTGGACAGGTGCAAAGTTATGCACATAGGGAAGAACAACCCAAACTATGATTACACGATGCAAGGTTCCGCATTAGGAACCACCACCCAGGAAAAAGATTTAGGCGTCATTGTGGATAACATGTTAAAACCCTCGGCCCAGTGTGCAGCGGTGGCCAAGAGAGCAAATAGAATGCTAGGTATCATAAGGAAAGGAATGGAAAATAAAACAAAAGAGATTATAATGCCTCTATATCGTTCCATGGTGAGACCGCACCTTGAATATTGTGTGCAATTCTGGTCGCCTTATCTTAAAAAAGATATAGCATTATTAGAAAAGGTTCAGAGAAGAGCCACCAAAATGGTAAAAGGGATGGAAGGATACTCCTATGAAGAAAGGCTAAAAAGGTTAGGGCTCTTTAACCTGGAAAAGAGACGGCTGAGGGGAGATATGATAGAAGTCTATAAATTAATCAACAGAGTGGAACGGGTAAACGTAGATCGATTGTTTTACGTTATCAGAATATAGAAAGACTAGGGGACATGCAATGAAGCTACAGGGTAAACTATTTAAGACTAATAAAAGAAAATATTTTTTCACTCAACATGTAATCAAACTCTGGAATTTGTTACCGGAGGATGTGGTAAAGGCTGTTAGTGTTGCTGGGTTTAAAAAAGGTTTGGACAAGTTCCTGGAGGAAAGGTCCATAAACCATTATTAGGAAGGGACCCAGGATATCAATGCTTGACCCAGTACAAGCATTGAGGAACCTGTGTCTTTTGGGGAAACTGCTAGGTACCTATGACCTAGATTGGCCACTGTTGGAAACAGGATACTGGGCTTGATCGATCTTGGTCTGACCCAGTATGGCATATCTTATGTTCTTATGATGACCCAGCCGAGCTGTTCCAAGAACTGCACTACCCGTGAGGTCCCTGCTATTGACTCCGCTAGAGATCCTGCCCTGATCATTCATTTAGGTAGGGATGCACCTGAATCCCTTCCTTTCGGAGCGCTGCTGCCACTACCACCATCACCTTCGTGAACATACGCGGAGCCGTCGCTAGCCCGAATGGCAACGCCCGGAACTGAAAATGTCCCATGGGAATGGCAAAACGCAAAAATCTTTGATGATCCACTCTGATCGGAATGTGCAAATAAGCCTCCGTCAGATCTATGGACGAAAGAACCTCTCTTGGTCTCACTGCCCGAATAATTGATTGTTGGGTTTCCATTCAAAAATGCAGTACCCTCAAAGACCGGTTCACCTGCTTGAGATCCAGAATCGATTGAAAGGACCCTTCTTTCTTGGGAACCACAAAATAAATCGAGTATCGACCTAATCCGCACTGGTCTAAAGGCGCCGGGACTACTGCTTGAAGCAGTAAAAACCGCTGAAGCGTGTCGTTTCCGTGTGGTCCACAAGCAAAAAGGAAAGTGGTAGACACCACGAAAGAGTCCACTAGCGGTTGAGTGAATTCCAGTGCATACCCGTCGCGGACGATCTCCAGCACCCACCTGTCTGTAGTTACGGCGGCCCAGGCAGAGAGAAACCCCTGCAGGCGCCCCCCTACTGGGATCTCTTCCTGGGCCAACCAACCTTCATTGTGATTTCTTAGCAGAGGTATGCTGGGCATTGAAATAGCCCCTGCTGAACCCCCGAGCTCCTTGAAAAGATTGACCTCTTTGATATGGGGCAAATCGAGCACCTCGGAACCTGCAAAAGTCCCTACCTGACCCCCTTTTTATACTACCAGGTCTGGATGCCTTCGGCCGGTCCTCCGGAAGACAGCCTCCCTTGGAATCTCCCAAATCCTTTACGATCTTTTCCGAGGCTTCTCCAAAGAGCAGCTTGCCCTTATAGGGGAGTTTACTTAGCCTAGATTTAGAAGATGTGTCTGCTGCCCATTTACACAATCAGAGAAACCTTCTGGCAGCAATTACCGACACCATGGACTTAGCTGATATCCTCACCAAATCATAGAAGGCGTCTGCTAAATAAGCTGCCGCCGACTCTAGCTTCGCCCCCTCTGAGGAAGCTCCTTTGCCCCTATCTGCGCCCGTGTCCCCTTGGAGCCAACGGATAGAGGCCCTCGACACATACACCCCACAAATAGAGGCTTGCAGAGAAAGTGTACTGGAATCAAAGGCTTGTTTAAACAGCGCCTCCAGCTTACAATCCTGAAGATCTTTAAGAGCTGAACCCGCTTCAACTGGGATTGTTGTCTTTTTTTTGTCACTGCCGCAACCAATGCATCCACCTTAGGCATCCGCAACAACTCCCTCTCTTCCTGCGGCACCGGGTAAAGGCGACCAATGGCACGGCTACCCCTCAGGGTAGCTTCTGGACATTCCCATTCCGACTCTATCATCTGCTAATTACTCTGTGAACGGGAAAACAGCGCTGCTCTGCCTTAAAACCTTGCAACAATGGATCTTCTAGTGGCTCCTGCTGCACCGCCGGAAGGAGAATATTTAAAGCAGGACTGGGCTCTAAGAGCTCCCAGCTCCTCCTTGCGAAAAGCCCTGAACACATTTGGGTCTTCGCCCGGACCAATCTCCCCCTCTTCTAACTCTTCTGCCCAGGGGTGCATCCCTCTGCCTCTGAGAGGATCTCTCCCTCTTCCATTATTTGAGGCATTGAGACCTGCTGCTCGAAGCCTGTCTCAGGACCCAAGCCTTTTTGTGAAGATCCTTCCCCAGTAACCATTCCTGCAGGCTCACCTTTCTGCCCCTCCAACAGACTGGGAACAGCTGGATTGTTTGCAGCCTGAGACAACTTCAAATAATAAGCCTTATGCAAAGCCAATATAAAATCTGGGGAAAACAAGGATGATAGACCTTCCTGTGCTTCAGGTAAAATGGCTTGTGAGCCTTTAGATCCTCCAGAGAAGGTTTAATTGACTTTGCCTTTCTCTTTGCCGGCTTGTGCTGAGGCGTGGGAGAAATGGCTGCCTCAGTTAAAATGGCTGCCGTTCCAGCCTTTTCTAACGTGCCCTGCAGCCTGTCCATCAAGTTTCTTCCATCCTGCATGTTGGAGAGCTGTTCTCAGCCCCCCCCCCCCCCTTTGCACGGTTAAAACTGCCGGAACCAGCAAGCTGCGGTTCCCCGCTGATTGCTCACTCATTGCTGACCCTGGACTTCCGCACTGCACTACTGCCTCAGCGACGGTCTGCCCCTGCAACGACGAGCTAACAACCACCACCGGCAGAAAGCAAACCACTACTTTAACTAACTGCTCCTACCTGCAGCACCGCACCGCACAGCACAGTACCGAATCCCCGCTGCTAGCGGCAGATGGAGATCTCGGCACTGGAGGTACCAGGGTGGATTCTGGGGCTCCCAGCTCCTTTCCCCCCTCCTTGAATGATGGAACCTGGCAAATTGAGGCAGGCTCTGCCCTTCCAGCCACTGTTACAACTTATGGCAGCTCAGGACTGTTTCCCACAATTTACATATGTCAATTTTTTATTTTTTAAATAAATTGTGTCATCTTTGAAGTGAAAAACCCAGCTATGGCAAACACCTCGTTTACAATCCTGCTTAATTATGCTATTCTTCTCCGTCTCTCCAGGGAGCCTATCAGCCACACTCCTGTTCAGCTGATGAGGACTGAAAGACTGAGTCTCTGACACCAGGGGCAGTGGGTTAGGCTGTCAGCAAGATTTTCAGAATTCAGTCCTCAGCTGCTGGAAAAGGTTGACAACCCTAAGGTTCCTGGACTGGCCTGGAGAGATGAAGAGGAAAAACAAGAAGCTTATAATGCTTCTGTATTGTTCCATGGTGTGACTACACCTTGAAAATCGTGTGCAATTCTGGTTGTCGTATCTTAAAAAGGATATAACAGAATAGAAAAGGTACAGAGAAAAGTGACAGAAGGATATCCCTAGGAGGAAAGGCTTAAAAGGTTAGGGCTCTTCAACTTAAAGAGACAGTTGAGGGGTGTTATAATAGAGGTCTATAAATTAATGAATGGAGTAGAATGGGTAAAGGTAGATTGGTGGTTTACGCCATCAAAAAGTAGAAAGACTAGGGGATACGCAATGAAGCTACAATGTAACCTATTTAGGACTACCAAGAGAAAATATTTTTTTCATTGGAGTAAGCAAACTCTGTAATTTGTTACTGAAGGATGTAGTAAAAGCTGTTAGCATAGCTGGGTTTAAAAAAAAATATTTGGACAAGTTCCTGGAAGAAAGATTCCTTAAAGAGGACCCAGGAAATCCATTGTGGAACCTGTCAGATACTTGTGATCTGGATTGGCCGCTGTTGAAAAGAGGATACAGGGCTTGATGGACCGTGGTCTGACCCAGTATGACATTTCTTATGTAACAATATTATTTAATGCAGGTGTTTTGCTGAGAATAATATTGGTGTTCTTGAATGTTCAGCTAGGTGGTTGCTGCATTTTTGACTAGATTATCGTGTAACTGGCAGTAGACGCTTTGCATAGATAATAGCGCCGCCTTGTGATAGTCCGATTGAGCAAGCAGAGACCGATGGAGTTTACTGCCCATCTCGGACGATGCTCCACCCCCCTCTGTGCTACAATTATGAACCAATGAGATAGCGAGAATTTTGCTATCTGGCCAATCGGTTGTCGAGAAAGATGATGGCACCGCTTTTAAAAAAAAATGTGTTCTTCCTCCGCCCAATGGCCTATCAGCCAATCCAAGCACGAGGTTTTTGCTGATTAGCTAGCAAACTGGAATCAGAAATATGTGGTCCCCTCCCGAGAGCAAGTAAGTAAACCAATAGTCACGTGAACGGCTGGAGGCAGGCGCAATCTTTCTCCAATTAGAGCTGTCGAAGAACTATCAAAAAGGTCTTGGAGGTGGAACAACGTGAGAAAAAGACAAAAGTTCAACAAATCACATCAAGGTGACATGAAACAAGCTCCGGCCAATCGGGTAGCCCCGAACGCTTATAGACCAGTAATACAATAATACACCACGGCCCTCTCAGCCGATAACCGACCAATAAGCAGAGAAAGAGTCTAATGGAATAGCCAATAGGCGACAGGCAGCCTCAAAGGCGAGGAAAGGAAACAGGCCGGTGGAGGCGCGTGTGCTTCCCCTTCTTTTTTGTTTTGTTTTGTCTTGTCTTGTATGGTACTACTGCTACCTTTACACACGCAAACAACTCTAACGGCTACACCCGCGTATGTGCGCGCGTGAGAAAGGAATTCCTAGCAAGCGAGTCAGGGACAATGGCGACCTCGGCGGCGGAGTATGAGAACGGCCTGTGCGCGGTGGCCGAAGAGGGCGCGACGGTCCTGCTGCAGCAGCAGCGAGGGCGGAGGCGCGAGGAGGAAGATGAAGAAGAGGAGGAGGAAGGCAGCGGCGACGGGGGTGGACGAGGAGGAGGAAGCAGTGGTAACCGGGGATCACGGGGCCGCAGGTCGGGCGGTGGGCGCGGAGCCGCGGGAGGACGAGGAGCGGCGGCCCTGGAGGAACTAGAGGACGAGGACATGGAGGAGGAGGAGCCTGGGGAGATCGGCGACCCTGCCATAGAAGACCCGGTAAGAGAGCTGTGGGCGCTATGGCCTGCGTTCCAAGCCTCGTTCTGGGTTCCAGCTGCAGTCCCATTGGATCTGGCGTCGCGTTCCCTTACGGTTGATTTGTTGTGCGGATTCGGGTTCCGCCTTCTTTAATCTTCAGGTTTTGTGGATCGGAGGGTTAGCGGGTGAGCACGTGATTGAGGCTGCGTTGGTGGCCATTTTGGAGATGGGCAATTCCTTTCCTTGGCCACCAGAATCAGCCAGCTCGTAATTGGGGCCATTTTCAGTAGGGGTAGTAAAGCCCCTTCCTGGACACAGGGGAGGGGCGTGAAATGTTCGAGGAGCTCTAACATAGCTATCAGTAGGCTGCAGCTGTGTGCGACTGCCCTGATCTCATAGGAGCCTCGTTTATCTTGTATAGCATGGGTGGTGTCGTCCTGGTAGGCCAGCAGGGTTCTTGGTGGCGACTTAGACGTGCTAAGTTGCTGCTTGCATGATATTGTTCATGTAGCCGGACGACTTAGATTTTCTGAAATATCACGAGGTTGCAATAATTGTGCAATGTTTTAATGTCGTGGGGGGAAGTGGTGCTGTTTACCTCTGTCCGTGGTCAGGGTGCTGGAACGCCTGGTTGATGCCATGCAATGTCAATACGTCTCAGGCTACCTTGATGGAAGTGTGGCAGTACAACGAGGCTAGTACTTGTAACATGGTGTCTCTGCCTCCTACTTTAAAAACACATGGGTGCTGAAATTTGTCTTCATGGGGGAAAATATATTGTCGAGGTGTAGTCCTTTTTAAAGTGTGGTATTCAACAATAGTCCCCATTTTTACCCACATCATTTAACTTTTATTTACTCCTTTTTTTATTATTGGAAAATATATTTTTTAAGGTCGAGTTCCATATTTTCTTTGACGTTCAGCTGGTGAATAATATCTTAGACCAAAGATAAGCTGTTGACGGTTTCAAATACATAGCTGCTGTAATTCTGGATTGGCTGCCATTTCATTGTTTAGCTTTTTATGATAAATTCCCTGTTTTCTAGTTCTCTGGGACCAGCTAGAAATGTTATGTTACTAGGAGTTCCTATGCGAATATACAAGTTGCTTATTAGCTTATCTGTAAACTTTGATAGGTAATGTTTGAAGGTGGGGCCATAGATAACTAAGGTGGTACAAGTCTATTTTTCCAGTTGCAGTTTTGCCACTAGAGCCTAGCTTGTGCCCCCAATTTAGTGGTGCACGGTTGGGATTGCTAGAAAGCTGGGGTCCTGTAACTGTTTATAGCAGGGATTATCGAAATCCATTGGAATGAAACTCCAGTTGATACAAAATACTGCCACACTCCTACTAACTGGTAAGAAACAGCACAGCCACATTAACCCTGTATGTCCAGATCTGCAGTGGCTCCTAGTTGGAAACCGGTTCATAATTTAAAAGCTCTGTGTATCCTTCCCTTTTAGGGCATTGTTGGTCCTTCATTTGTGGGATTATGAGCCTCTCAAAGGGGGCTGCTGTCTTTTGCTGACTCTGAAATTAAATTTCTCATTTATCTCTTTATTTTTTAATGGAACTCCCTACTTGAAGAATTGAACTTTTATTTGTAGTTTAAAAAAGGTTTTTCCATTATTTTGGATGGTATATGTGCTGTCTCGGTTATTTTTATTTTCCTGTGTTCTTATTCCATCTTTTTATGCAGAATGTTGCATTTTTGTTGTTGGTTGTTTTTTAGTTAATTTAACTAAACACAAAATAACATGCATATCTATTTGTGATGATTTTATTTTACTCCACTTTAGCGCTTATATAATGAGCAGTTCATCAAATGAATAAATGGAATAAAAGCTGTCAGTTACTATGTTTTATAACCAGAAGGTGTAGATGTTTCGTGATTCAGCTTCTTGATGTATCTCCATGTGCAGGGTATGAATAGCGCTTTTTGGGCATGAAGAAAAAGGCTGCTTATTTCTACATAGTGAAAATAGCTTGAGATTCTTTAGGCAAGGCAGTTGGCACACCGAGATGCCTGCTCAGATCTGAATGGTATCTGGTGACAGCTTTTGGCAGGATGTTATTATGTCATGGTTTGCAGATGTGTGTGTATTCACTGTCGTGCTCGCTCTTATTTCAGGAACTGGAAGCCATCAAGGCCCGTGTACGGGAGATGGAAGAGGAAGCAGAGAAGCTGAAGGAGCTGCAGAATGAGGTGGAGAAACAGATGAACATGAGCCCTCCTCCAGGGAACGGTAAGAGGCCTCTCCTCTTTTCTAGCCACCTTGCTCTTTGTTCTGCTGCATTCTCTTATCTGGAGAAGGGTCATGTGTGATTTTCCTAGTTTAATTATGTAGTACATTCATTGTGATGGATTCATATTTGCTCATCTATAATAACTTGTACATTTCTGTTCCTTACAGCTGGTCCTGTCATCATGTCCATTGAGGAGAAGATGGAGGCTGATGCCAGGTCCATATATGTTGGGAATGTAAGTGATACATAGGGGGTTTGGCCACCTTAACTTCTTGTGTTTAGTCCCTAGTATGGTCGCTTCTTTGGCAGCATCTTTCACCACTTGGTTGTTTTGATCTCGGTCCCATCTTTTGCCTCTTCTCTGATGGAGCTTCACTCCTTGTACTCTGCTCGCAGGTAGACTATGGCGCAACAGCGGAAGAGCTGGAAGCCCATTTTCATGGCTGTGGCTCAGTGAACAGAGTGACCATCTTATGTGACAAATTCAGTGGGCATCCCAAGGGGTGAGTGGGGCTGGACTTTTTATTCCCCATGTCTGATACTGGGGAGAGCTCTGCAGAAGATTTACATTGCATGCTAGGATTCAGTGGTGGGTGACATCTGTGGGCTCCTCAAAGCTTTAACTCCTCTTGTCCTCTTCTGTGGAAGGTTTGCCTACATTGAGTTCTCGGATAAGGAGTCGGTGAGGACCTCCATGGCACTGGACGATTCCCTCTTCAGAGGTCGACAGATAAAGGTCTGTGAACATGAATCATTTGTTGTGAGTAAATGGCATCTGTGCATAGTAGTCGCAGAGAGACCGTTCTGGTATTAGACAGCAATACTGCACAACCTACTCTTTGTACATCAGGTGCAGAGGTGATGGCTTGTATCTGTTCTGTTTTTTGTTCAGCTCTTGAGACCAGTAATTTCAAAGAGCAAACATGTTGAGCAACTTGCTGATGTCTCTCACTCATACAGTCTGGCCCATATGGGTTACAGTGTCATGTAACATTGCACACCCTGTTTGAGGTACTTAGATTTCGAAGTGGTGATCTGTACAAAATAATTTTGCAATATTGTTTAGTACAAGTTCGTAGGAGCTTGGTGAGGGTCTTACATGAGGCTTCTACCTCACTTTCTCTCTCCCTTTCTCTCCTTGTAGGTGGTCCCAAAACGCACCAACAGACCAGGCATCAGCAGCACAGACCGAGGCTTCCCACGAGCCCGTTACAGGGCCCGGAGCAGCAGCTACAGCTCACGGTCTCGCTTCTACAGTGGCTACTCTACAAGGCCTCGGGGACGAGTCTACAGGTCTGAGAGGCTGCTGTGGCCCAAGCAGTGGTGTTAGGGAGTTGACATTCATTCTCATAGTTTTTAGATAATTGGGTAGGCATGCAGGGTAGAGTGCTCTGCATCCCTCATGGCATGAAAGGAGGGGAGGCTTATGGCCTAGAGTGGAGCAGATTGTGCTGCCCTCATTGCGGGAGGGGCTCACATCTCACTGGGTGCAAACGGTTCCTTGAGTTTCTGTTTTCTGACATGTTGCTTCTCTCTCTTACAGGGGCCGGGCTAGAGCGACATCATGGTATTCCCCTTACTAAAATTAAGTTAGCAAGATGTGGGAAAAAAATTAAAAAAAAAAAAAGAAAAAAAGAAGATGGACGGAAAAATTTTATATATATATTAAAAAAAAAAAAAAAAAAGAAAAAAAAAACTGTATATGAAAAATAACGTTGCAGGGGTGTGTCCCCTCCCCTCTCTTTCCTCTCCCCTTCCCTCACTGGTCTGCAATGGAAATGTTAACATCCCAGCCAGTATTTCTTGGTAAGGTATTTGGGGACTATGTCCCCTTTGGATTCCTGCTTTATACGTTTTCCTCAGTGAATGTTTTTATTTCATTGAGTTGTCTTGTGATTTTGCTGGAAAATGGATGGGAAAGAAACCCCGTCTGGAAGTTGTGTGTTCTTCGCTTCTCTCCTCTTTCCTTCTCCTTAGTTCTTGTTTCATTCCTTCTTTGTTTTGTCCCCTTCATGCCTCATCTATCTTTCTTTCTTTTTTTTTTTTTTGCCTTTCTCCTCCTTCCTCCTCCCTTCCACAGTGACTTTGGCCTGTTTTCTCTTGACTCTCATGTCAAGGGAAGACCAAACATTGTGATGCTTTTTTTTCCTCTTGTGTGCTTGTGAGTATTTTTATCTTTGCAGGTTTCTTTTTACAGAAGAAGCTTGTTCTCTAGAAGTGAATTGCAGCTGTTCCCTACCCTCTAAGGAACACTTCCATTTTTATTTTTCTTTAATTTAAGGGGAGGGATGGAGGGGTAGAGGGGCTTTGTGCCTTGCTGGAAGATACTGCTTGGAACCTCTATTTGTTTGTTTGTTTTTGTTTTTTTGGGAGGGTTTTATATTTTTTTCTGTTTTGGGGGGAGGGGGTTGGGTGATTTTTTTTGGGGGGGGGGTTTAATTTTTTTTGTTTTGTTTTTTTGTTTTGATTTTGTTTTTTTTTAATGTGTACTTGGGAGAGATGGGGGAATAAAGATGTTTTGGAACTAAAAATGATGGGTCTGGTCTTTTTGCTTGTTTTGGTCTTGCGATTTATGGCATTAGAGGTCTGAAATGTATTCTAGGAATACAAAAGCCCAATGGTAGGTTAAAACATTCTCTTTCTCTAATCTGTGTTTTCTAACTCATCTTCACCCAGTGTGCTGTAATAGTTCTTCAAATTTTGGACTGTTTACCCTAGCAGGATATGAAGATAAAATTCCCTTTTCTAATGGCCGTTTTGTCTTTTGAGAGATTCTGTTGTCACTTATTGCCATCACCTGTTCTGGTGGAGCAGTGGTTCTCAACCCAGTCCTCTGAACACACCTAGTCAGTCAAGTTTGCATGGTAATCACAATAACTATGCATGGTAGATTTGCATACATTGTCACCATTTGTATGCAAGTTTCTCTCATGCATATTTGTTGTGGCTGGCTAGGCGTGTCCCGAGGACTGGGTTGAGAACTCCTGTTGTAGAGGATGAATACATTCCTTTAGTGAGTTGGCCCCATGCTGTGATGGTGGGTTGCAGTATTTGAACTTGTGAAGATCTGGTTGAGAACTCCAGAAACTCTTTGGAACATGGCTGAGGGCCACATGATAGTACCCGTTTAGCATATGGCTGCTTATTTATTATTTAACTTTTTTTTTTATACTGCTTTATCATTTCAGTCAAAGTGGTTTTATATTGTAACTTAAACTTGGTAGTGTAAATTGAACAGGGACATTGATGAATTTTCTGAGGCAGTGGTGGGTTTAGTGACTTGCCCAAGGCCACAAGGAGTGCTAGTGCGAATCAAACTCTGGTCTTTTGGTTCCCAAGCCAGTGCTCTAACCATTAGGCGGCTACTCCACTTAGCTGGAACTATGTAGTAACCTGGACGACTCAGCTAGAGATACTTGTATTAATATGAGACCTACTAAGTTTTTAAGGGACTTCACCTCAAGATTAAGGCCCTGAAATTATCTATTCCTGATTTTCCTCATACATTGCTGAAAGATGTCTTGTCTCTTATTTTCTGGACAAGGTAATGTCTGTTATTATCAGCATGGAGGTCTTTCTGGTTCCCTCGTTATTTGTATAACGCAATGTTGCATTGTGACATGGAAACTATTCAGAATGGATTGAGTCATTTTAGAGCATAATGAACTATCCTCATCTTGAAGAGACATTCATATAAAAGTCTTTTTCCATATCTTCATGCTGGACCAGTCCAGACTAGTGGGTTGTGTTCCTTATCGTCCCTCTAGTCCAGTCCCGCACCTCTGGGTAGTGTACCTCTTCCAGCTGCTTGGAGGCTGAGCCTGTCATCTTTTTGATGACACTAGTGTACATATGCAGCTGGAGGAGGTTGTGAGCCAGGGTGCTGGACTTAAAGAAAGGACAACTAAGGAGATATGTTTAGTTAGCGTTTGCTTTTATTTCCCCTGTTAAGGTGCAGGTTTCTTTGTTTTAAAGGCAGAAGTAAAAAAACGAACCAGAAGGAACAGAGAGACAACAGGGCTGAGGGGAGAATATTTCTTCTCCCCCCCCCCCCCCCAAGGATTTCGGGGGCCTTCCTCAGTCCGAGACTTCTGGCTGCTCCCAAACCCATTATCGGGTGAGGAGCCGCTGCAGTTGCTTGACAGGATTGAAAGCTGGAAGCCCTGAGTCACCCCCCCCCCCCCTACCCTCAGCACCGAAGCCAGGAACGAAGGTTGAGTGCCAGGGGTAGCAAGGCCATGTGGCAAAAAGGCTCCAAGGTATGAGTGGTGGGGGCAGGGGGGAAGACAGTAGAAACATCTAGCAACTGCCAGAACATGAGGAGATAGAGTGTCCTGCAGCAGTGTGGGAAACCCCCTGCTGCATTTAGGTGTGATTTCTTATTCAGGCCTGCATGTGTTTAAACCCCTGCTGTATTTTGGGTGCCTGGGAGAGGCAGCCTCTTCCTAGGGGGGCCATTTGCAGTTTCTTTTTCATTTTAGTTTGTTAATTAGATTTTATTTTAGTTCAAGTACTCTGGTGCTCTGTGCCTGAGCCTGTGGAGTTGCACTGTGCTGGGGATCCTGTTACATACCCGGGTGTTCCTGAGGGGTGCCCCCAGCCCTTCCCACCATGCTGGCCAGACCGCAGTGCCTGGTATAGGATGGTATCAAGGGGTGTGAACCCCACTTAATCCTTAAGCATTCATTGTGTTATACAGCTCGAAACTTATTCAGTGCACAATGACTTGATGCAGACGTGGGAAAGGCCTAATCAGATAGGCCATTGTTTGTTGCTGGGCAAATTTCAGAGTGCTGTGTGCCTGGTCAGGTGATCTAAAAGAAACAATGTATCAACCAACTGCCTTTCTCCTGAGAGGGGTCTGATAGAAAGTCAGGGAAAGGAATAAAGATGTGTTTAAAAAAAAATGTATGTAATTTTGAAAGTGGATAGGAAGTAAATAAAATCCTTCCATCTGTCTATGGTTAGTAAGTAACCTGACATGATCATCTCTTGTCTCTTAGCCCAGATTATGTACCTATTAAATCTGTAATATTGCTTGTAAGGGAAGCTGTACTCCCTTATAGCCATTAGTAGTAGTAGAATAAAAACGTAAACTTTACTCGGAGAGTGTCAGTTTTATTGAATCAGGGCAAGGTCCATTTCATATAAGATACAACACTGCAGTGCAATCTAAAAATCCTCAAGATGTGCAGTCCCCGATGTGGTGTGATCTCGGAGGCAGGTGTCTTCCTAAACTGCACGCAAGAGGAGGTCATGGGAGCAGGACCTGTAGGATGAGATGAGGCAGGAGAGTCACTCCCAGTTGCAAGAGACTCTGGGAGTGGGGGGGTGCCATGCTACCTTCAATGGATCCGGTCCCAGCACGATGCCCAGACCATCCACCCCTCAAGCCCAGGGAGCGATAGGGCTCCCAGGGGAGTTCTCACTGGAGTTTGTCTTACTTTTGCATAAGGCGTTTTGCCTACTAAGTGGCTCCTCAGCCCCGGAACACAAGGCTAAGAGGATGTCAGACACAAAAGAGCACGAGTCAGGAGCAGTGGCGTCTAAGCGGGCTAAAGGCTTAGAGGAGTGGCAGCAATCGCCGCTGTCGGGGGGAGGGGGGGCTGGATGGGGAAGACCTTGACATGGAGTTAGATCTTCAGGAGGAGTTGGAAGGAGAGAGCCCAGAACAGGAGGATTAGGGCTGAATTGTTTGGGTTTTCCACCAGGAGGAGCTACCAGCCCTCATCTTTATGCTTATGTTTATGCACTTTCTCAATATACCACCCAGGCCGAAGGCTATCAGGGCGGTTTACAATCACTACAAGCGGGTACTGATACAATTCCTCATTCCCAAATGGCTCACATTCTGTGTGTACCTTGGTGACCCTCAAGGCCCTGAATATGCCTGCTAGCCTCCCGGCAGAGGAAGAGACGCTGTAGGATCCGCTGTTCCAGGCGGTATGGAAATCGCAGAAATACTTACTTACCAGTACATGGAGTAGTAGGACAGATGATCCAGGATGTGTGGGATCTGCCAGAGGTTGGCCTTAATGGGGTGCAATCCATGACGCCCTATACCCACTGCCGGAGCAAGAATGAGCTCCTTTGATTGCCCAAAGTGGGCGCAGCAGTGTTGGCAGCAATAGAAGAGACCTTGACTTGTCTCCTGCAGCTGAGAGCTGTGGAACTGGTTCCGCGAGACCAAGTACGTCTGCGGTTGATGCTTCATGTATTTTGTTTTGTCCAAAAGGAAGGTTTTTCGCCCAATTCTCAACTTTGAGGGCATGAACTATTGTCTCCAGATACCGCATTTTCACAGTAGTAATGGCGGTAGGAAACAGATTTTTGGTGACTCTCGATCTCACAGAGGCGTATCAGCAGTTTCTCCGCTTTGTGTTGCCAAGGGGCCATTTCCAGTTTTGAGTGTTGCTCTTCGGTCTGGTGACCACCCCCGTACCTTCACCAAGGTCATGGTGATGGTGGCGGCAGCTCTCCACAAGGAAGGGGTTCTTGTCCACCCGTATCTAGATGATTGGCTGATCCAGGCGAAGTCCAGGAACCATAGCGAAAAGAGCAACAGTGCGGGTGGGAGAGTTCCTTCAAAGTCTCAGTTGAGGTCAACCTGGCCAAGAGCCAGTTATGGCCGACCCAGGAGATAGAGTATTTGAAAGCATACTTTGATACCTGTGTGGGTGGGAATTTCCTGCCAGTTTGCCGGGCACAGGAGCTACAGCAGGTCTTGAAGACCTTGTGGCCTTGGGCAAGCCACTTAACCCTCCATTGCCTCAGGTACACTAAGATTGTGAGCCCTTCGGGGACAAGGGAATGAAAAGTACCTGTTAGTATACATGTAAACTGCACTGATTCTAAAGAGCGCGGTATAAAAAAAGAAAGAAAGCAACTGTCCTTATTGGGGGCTCCTAGTTCTGTGTCTGAGGGATACAATTTGGTGTGGACAGCTAGCGACTGCTGGTGTGTGTGGGTGGGGGGGGGGGGGGTTACTGCACGTGTTAGTAACGTTTTTGCCTATTGTGCCCTTGGAGGTTGCGAGGTCCTCATTTGCGTTCTGCCCAAGTGGCTCCAACACATTCTCCTTCCTTAGCACCTTTAATGTGTGTTAACGTAAAAGCGTAGTTAATGCACACTTGTGGGCCAATGTGGCCTTGGCATGTGCTTTTGTGATACCCTAACTCTCTGTCTTCAGGAAATGTTTGACCTGTGGCAGGCACAGCCTCCTTGGATTCTGGAGTCTGCCTTTCCTGTATGGTAGCTTCTGAATTGCCCCTAGAGGGTATGCTTTCCCCCTCTCAGTCAGGGGATACAATTAGTCTGCCCTTACCTGCCTCAGGGTGGGAGGTGCAGGTTGGCGCTAAGGGTAAGGATGCTCAGCTGGCCGGTGACTGCTGTGAGCTGCTCTTAATCCTCTAGGAGGTTTGTGGCAGCTATGCCCTCTGATGTCAGGGAGCCTTTTCTGAGAGGCAAGCTTCTGGACTCTGGAATTCTTTTACTTTTTGCAATGGGCCTGGTACTTCTGGCGAAGAAATTCAGACTTTGTGTCCTCTAGGTGCCCCTGGATGCAATCTTGTGCTGGACAGGCTGAAAGTAGAAGCTCTTTTTAATTACCTTTGGCTAAGCGGAACACTCCCTGAAGATGAGGAACAGTTGGGGACTAGCTGAGATGACTGCATTGGGCTCTGATGTCTGAGGGACCTGCTCTGACCCTCAGAAGACTATGCAGAAGCTAGTGTGTTTTGCCTGTTCCTGAACTGGTGGCATTGATTTCTAGGGTCTCATCTTGAACTTGACAGATACTGTCTGGCATGGAGCAGGAGCTGAAAGTACACCACTACTGTCTTCCTGTTCCTGGAGGTGATCAGCGGTATGATCTGGTCTATGGGACTCTCCCAACTCCTTGCAAAGAGTTGAGGGTCTATAAAAAGATCTGCTTTTTCCCAGAGGAGGAGCAGCACAGCAAGTGGCTTGACATTTCCCAAGGTAGATGCCCAGATCACGGTGGTTACCAGACGGACCACCATTCCCGTGGAAGGCAGATCAGCCTTAAAGGATGTTCTGGATCAGAAGGTTGATTCCTTGCTGAAGAGCCAGTTTGCAGTGGCCGTGGCTATTCTACAATTAGGGGTATGTACCAGCTTGAGATCTTGAGCCCTTTTGCAGTGAATTGTCTCTTCCAGTGTTGATACAACTCTCTTGGAGTCTGCTATGCCCTTCCTTTCTGATACTATGCATAACCTGGTACACTTGGCAGCCAGGGGTGGTGCCCTGATAAGTGTCTCAGCATTTGGATTTGACTCCATCACAGGGTGGTGGACACATCCTCCAAAGCTTGTTTGGCTCAGCTGGCCTTCAAGGGGAAGCTCCTGTTTGGAACAGGTTTGGAGAGGCTGAAGAACCTAGGCAAGACAAAATCTTACTGTCTACCAGAAGACAGGTACAAGGGGACCTGTGAAGCAGGCTGGTGCCCTCCTCCTTGTCAGCCTCTGCCCATCCACCAAGGGTGTGCTGGCTGGATTTCTAAGGGAATTTCTTCCCCTCTACTTCAGGGCTTTTGACTCATTCTCGGCCCTTTCATGGAGCACATGGACCCAAAGACACTGCTGCAGAGGAGGACTCTCCTGGGTCGCACAATGAAGGTTTGGGGGCCTGTGTTCTGGTGCCTCCATCTTTCAGGAATGGGCCTGGGTTACCAAGGATCACTGGATGCTAGACACTATTCAATTCGGCTATATCCTGGAATGCAAGGAGCCAAATCCTGATGCCTTCATCTTTTTCTGTGGTGGATTTGCGATCAAAGGTGCCATGGTGCGGACCACCTTGGACAAGTTGCTTCACCTAATGGCGGTGGTGCCCATTTCTCAGACGAGCAGGGTAAGGGCAGATACTCTATCTACTTTGTGGTGCCAAAGAAGGATGGTTCCTTTCAGCCCATTCTGGATCTTAAGAGTTAACACATAGTTGTGTGTCTGGCGCTTTGGCTGGAAACCTTATGCTCTGTGATTCAAGCAGCATACTGAGGGGAAATCTTGGCTTCTCTGGATCTGGCCAAGGCATATTTTCATATCCTGATCTGGGCGGATCAGCAGATGTTTCTGTGTTTTGCCATGCTGGGCTTTCACTATTAGTTTGCTGCCCTTTTGGGTTGTCCACTACCCCAAGGACATTCTCAAAGGTCATTGTGGTGGCAGCTGCAGTGCCAAGTGATCTGTGTTCATCCCTGTCTAGACAACTGGCTCATCCAAGCTTGTTCCCTGTCAGAAGTGTCTTGGGTGATGTCCCAATTGATGTCCTTTTTGGAAAGCTTCGGGTGGGTGATCATTCATGGAGAAAGTCAGCTTTTACCTTCCTCGTCCTTGGAGTTTCTGGGAGCACATTTTGACACTCAAGTCAAGTGGGTAGAGTTTTTCAAGTGAGAGGAGAAAGTTGGAAGACTGTTGAATTGCTTGGCGATATTTTGTGCAGTAGGCCGCCAGAATCTGGGATTATATGCGGCTTTTCCAAGAGTCCTTGACTCTATGGTTCAGGAGTTCAAGTGCAGGCTCCCACTCACGATGATAGTGAAGGCCAGCTTGTGGTAGTAGCAGCAGCCCTGTCATCTGAGGAAGGGTGGGCTGATGGATGCCAGTCTCTCGGGCTGGGGAGCTCATTGTCAAGACCTTATGGCCTAAGACCATTGGAATTGCAGGCAAGTGGTGTGGTCCATCATCTGCCTCGAGGTGAGGGCTATCAGGTTGGCTCTTCGGCATTTCTGGTCCCTAGTCAAGAGCTGCATGGTTTGAGTGTTTTTGGACAGTACCATGGCGGTGGCTTATGTCAGATGATGAGGCAGCACGAGGCGTGCCGGAGTAGCTCTGGAGATGGATCTCTGCCTGGGTGGAGAAGAACCTCATAATGGTGTTGGCTTAGCACATTGATGGGGTGGACATTGTGGAAGTGGACTTCCTCAGCCATCACACACTCTGGATGCTGGAGAGTGGAAATTGTCTTGAGCTTTTTCAGTTGACTCTGTGCTGCTGGGATCTCCCCAAAATGGATCCAATGGTGACCCGCTCCAATGCCAAAACTTGCTGCTTCTTCAGTTGCCACACAGATGGGGCCCAAGGGCATTGATACCAAGGGGGAGGAGTGTTGCTCTTGCAGAACAAATGGGGAACAAACTGAGCAAGAGATGTAGGTTGGTAACAGACTGCTTTATTGATGATAGTCCCTATGCGTTTCGGCAAACGCCTTCCTCGGGGGACATACAGCAGTGCTGTGTCAGGTGAGGTGTCTCATTAAGACAGTTTGGTCGGACTATTATACAATAGATTATCGATGATTAGTCCTGTGCAGATCGTGTAGAAAATATGTCCAAAATCACAACAATGTGCTGAGTATAAGAACGGCGTGATGACAGTTCACTGTCATCACGCCGTTCTTATACTCAGCACATTGTGATTTTGGGCATCAATGAAGCAGTCTGTTACCAACCTATGTCTCTTGCTCTGTTTGTTCCCCAAGGGCATTGATGCCATGGCCCAGACTGGGCCAAGTCAACACTTGTATGTGTTTCCTCTATGGCCCCTGGTGGGTGTGTGATTTGGTTTATAGAACACTACTCAGGATTGTGCTGGTGGTGTGTGATTAGCTAAGAAGAACATAGTTCGGAAACCTGATGCGACTCCTGCAGGCACCACCTCTTTGGTTGCTTTCATCTCGGAGCGGGGGGGGGGGGGGGGGTGCTGTTGTGGCAGGGACCAACTGTCCTGGTGAACATGGTTCCCTTCTCTCATAGGGCTTGGCTCTTAAAAGATGGCTAGTGCATAAGGGCTACTCTCTGGTGGTGGTCTCCACTCAGCTCGGAGCCTGGAGGAAGTCTACCATGCTATCATACATGTGGGTTTGCTGCCTCTTTTAGCGATGGTCTTTTGTTGGCCTTTCTATAGGATGGCCTGGAGAAGGGCCTTGCCCTTAGCTCCCTAAAAGTTCAGGTGGCAGCTTTGGCCTGTGTCTAAGGTCTGCTGACTGGTAAGTCACTAGCCTTGCACCTGGATGTCTTGTGCTTTCTCCAGGGAGTTTGGGTCTGCGTCTTCCCCTCTGGTCTGTGATCCCTTCCTAGGATCTGTCTGGTGCTTGGGGCCCTGTTGGAGGTGCCTTTTTGAGCCATTAAACCATGCTATTTTGAAGGATTTGATACTCAAGACCAGTTTTCTTAGAAACAGGCCATGTGGTCTAGCTCTGCTGTCATGTTTCTATCTAATCTGCCCTTTCATATCAAATACTAAAGTCCCTTCTTTAGGGATCTTCTGTGTTTGTCCCATGCTTTTTTCCACTGAGAGACTATGGCAAGAGTGGTAGATATATGCAGAAATATGTCTTTATTTCATTTTACTCCTGAGTGTCTGAAAGAGGCTCTCCTCTTAGGCATTTATATGTCTCTATCATCGCCTCTCCTCTATCCTGCCTTTCCTCTAAGGTGTACATACTAAGATCTTTAAGTCTGTCCTCATATGTGCTATAATAAAGACTACTAACCATTTTAGTAGCCACCCTCTACACTGATTGCATCCTGTTTATATCCTTTGGAAGGTGTGGTCTCCAGAATTGCCCATAATACTCCAAATGAGGTCGCACCAGGGACCTATACAGAGGCACTATCGCCTCCTTTCTGCTAGCCATTTCTCTCCCTATGCATCCAAGCATCCTGGCTTTTGCCATTGCCTTTTCTATCTGTTTAGTTACTTTAAGATTATCAGAAACAATCATGCCCAGGTCCTGCTCTTCTTTCCTGGACAGAAGTATTTCACCCCCTACACTGCACCACTCCCTTGGATTTTTTTCAGCCCAAGTGCATGACCCTGCATTTTTTAGCTTTAAATCTCATCTGCTGAATTCTTGACCATTCCTCAAGCTGAGCTAGATCCCTTCTCATGTTATCTACTCCTTCCTGGGTGTCTATTGCAGATTTTGGTATCATTCGCAAAGAGGCAAACTTTACCCAACAGTCCTCCTGCAATATTACTAATAAAGATGTTAATAAGAATCTGCCAAGTCACAATTTGTTTTGCAAGGTGGATTTCTGAGTTGCAGGCTCTGTCTTGCTGAGATCCTTATCTGTCTTTTTCTAAGGAGGCTGTTTCCTTTTGGCCTTTGCCTTCCTGCTTACCTAAGGTGCATTTTTTCCTTTAATGTGATCTAGGGGGTCTGCCTGCCCCCCTTCTCTAAGGACCACTGGAGGGAGGTGGGTTACCAGACCTTGATTATCCACCCAAAAAAATGTTTTTGTTGAAAAGTTTTGAAGGGGGAGGGGATCAGTCCCAACAGTACAAACATTCCATTTTATTTGTAACTTTAGACAGTTTTGTATACCACCTTATCCTTCAATCAAAGTGGTCACAACACAACTGGGGGATACATTTAACATGAGGGGGATCTGAGACACATACACTAATACTTACAGGGAACATGGGCAATGGAGGGTTAAGTGGCTTGCTCAAGACCACAAGGAGCACCTGTGGGACTAGAAACCCCAGTCCTTCTGGCCCAAGGTAGTGGGATTTGAACTTCTGGCCTGAGGTAACTTGCCCCAACCACTAGGCCACTCCTCCCTCCTTTATAGCAAAAGCTTTAAAAAGACTTAACATAATTAGACAGGAGCAACTTACCTGAGCCATAATATAAAACCCAAAAGGTAAAATGGCTGTTCCAATTCCAGTGGATACGTCTGTGGCTTTAGGAGCAGTGGCGGAGAAAGGATAAGGATCTAGAGGGTGCTTCTCTGCTACTTAGAGGTTATGCGTTCCTTTTGTAAGTCCGTCCATATTTTTGTGCTGTTTGCTAGCCTGTGCACGGGTGTCGCGGTGGCTAAGTTGACTTTGGGGTGCTGGATTAAGGAGGCCATTGCCTCTGTGTATTGCATAACTAGCTGGTTCTGGAGGGTTTGGGTACCCATTCTACCTGATTGCAAGCGTAGCTCGGTAGCTCCTGCAGACATTTGTTGGACAGCAACGTGGTCATCACTTTTGTCAAGCATTACTGCTTGCATGTCCATGTTTGGGCAGACACAGCTTTTTGGATCAAGGGTTTTGTGAGGTGCTGTATTTTCTTCTTACCTAGTGGATTTGTAGCTTTGGTACATCCTATTTGTTTGGACTGGTATATCAGGACAATATAAAAGATAACATTTTGCTTACCAGTTCATGTCGTTTCCTTGAATCCTGGTAGACCGGCTCAGGACCTGGCACTGTTCTGCTTTGCTACTCTTGGGACCACTGTTATTTTTGTACTTGGCTCTACAGGTTCATGTTCTAATGCCAGCCTTCTGTTTATGCTTTCCTGTACATAATTCTCTACTGCTCTGGAAACATCCCGACAGCCAGGCAGGGCTCTACACTGCCTTTTATTCATGATGCAGACTTTCAGTGGAGCAGTTTGTTGTTGAGGATGGGTGATGCTAGTGCATGAGGCCAGGATGAGACTTTGGTGGATTGTTTGATAATCTCAAGGTAGCAAAATTATGTGACAAGGTAGTGGGCTATGGTAGATGGATGTTGGTGAAAGAGAACGTAATCCCTTTTTTCTTCTAGCCGCCTTAACTTCCTCTAGAAAGATACTTGAAAGTTTATGTCTAGGTCTGGAGGTTCTACAACCATCTAGCAAGGTTAGAGGCAGAATTGTGCACTTGTTCCCACCCAATCAGCTCTTTGGACTCTCCTCAATAAGTATGTAGGGGGAAGATTTGCATTTTTTGGGTCTAGTCCTGAATCACCTGAAAACCGGAGTTGTCTGAGATCCCTAGTACAGCTTGGTATACCACTACCCAGGAGGAGAGATTTGTTTTTTTTGGGTGGGAGGTATGGTATGGTATGGTATAGAGGCATTAAATATCTTACACTACTGGGCATTTTATGTTATGCCTGTGTTTCATACCTTGCTGTGCTCAAGGCAAGTGGTATATACTTAAACTGGATGTTAGTTGTTCCCATGAGCCAAACCTTTTTAACTTGAAAGGAGATGTGTGCAATGAGTTGTTGAAGTATGATGTGAGTGCTGCATCTTTTTGGTTGGAGCTCCATATCACCCATGTTTATGAAATATTCCTTTTCCATGGATGATGAAGACCAGGAAAGCAAATGGCATGCCTACTGTGCTGATGTTTGTGGAGTGGGAGAAAATGATTGGTTGTGTACACAGTTGTGCACAGATGTAAGTCTTTAGGAGCATGGATGTGTGTGTGTATACACACACGGTGGCCCAAAAAAAGTGAGAACATCTTGTAGTATATAAGTTATTTAAAAATTCAAAAAGGCAGATGTAAATGATTGACAAAAAAAAAAGATGGCAAACGGAAATTGTTGAAATAAAGACATTATATAGCTCAAAAAGGTAAATAAGTAAACTATTTAAGTGCTCAAAAATACTTTGGTAGTTCTCTGACTTCATGATTCCTTTAATACGTGCCAGGTCTCCAGTTCTTGAGGCAGCAAAACAGCCCCACAACAGTATGGAACCTCCATCATATTGAACTGTAGGAAGGTTGGTTTGTTTTTCCCTTATAAGCTTCATTTCTTCGCCTGTAAATGTATTGCTGGTCTGTATTGCCAAAAAACTCAAGTATGGTTTCCTCTGTCCACACAACATTTTCCCAGGATTGTGGTTTCGGGCAAAGATCAGGTGTGTTTTTTTTATGTCTGTCTTTTTGAGCAGTGGGGTGACAGAAAAAGACCACATGGCCTATCTAGTCTGTCCTTCCATATCAACAACTACAACAGTCCCCTTTTTTCCTTTAGAGATCCTCTGTGTTTGTCCCATGCTGTTTTGAATTCAGATACTGTCCTCATCTCTACCACCTCCACTGGGAGACTATTCCATGGATCCACTACTCTTTCCGTAAAGAAATATTTCCGCATATCACTCCTGAATCTATCTCCCTTCACCCTCATCCCATGTCCCCTCGTAGCAGAACTTGCTTTCAATTGAAAGAGGCTCTCTCCCTGAACATTTATGCCACAGAGGTATTTAAACATCTCAATCATATCACCTCTATCCCACCTTTCCTCTAAGGTGTACATATTAAGATCCTTCAGTCTGTCCTCATATGCTTTATAATGAAGACCACTAATCATTTTAGTAGCCACCTTCTGCACCGACTCCATCCTGCTCACATCCTTTTGAAGGTGCAGTCTCCAGAATTGCACACTATAATCCAAATGAGGTTGCACCAAAGACTTATACAGAGGCATTATCACCTCCTTTTTTCTGCTAGCCATTCCTCTCTGTATACACCCAAGCATCCTTCTAGCTTTTGCCGTCGCCTTTTCTACCTGTTTAGCTACTTTAAGATCATCAGTCTGTCCTCATATGCTTTATAATGAAGACCACTAACCATTTTAGTAGCCACCCTCTGAACTGACTCCATCCTGTTTATATTCTTTTGAAGGTGTGATCTCCAGAATTGCACACTATATTCCAAATGAGGTTGCACCAAAGACTTATACAGAGGCATTATTGCCTCCTTTTTTTCTGCTAGCCATTCCTCTCTGTATGCACCCAAGCATCTTCTAGCTTTTGCTGTTGCCTGTTTAGCCACTTTAAGATCATCAGACAAAACCACGCCTAGATCCCGCTTTTCTTTAGTGGACAAAAGTACTTCACCCCCTATACTATATTGCTCCCTTGGATTGCTGCATGACTACATTTTTTAACATTAAATCCCAGCTGCCAAATTCTAGACCATTCTTCAAGCTTAGCTAGATCCCTCCTCATGTTATCTACACCTTCCTGCGTGTCTACTCTATTGCAGATTTTGGTATCATCTGCAAAGAAGCAAACCTTACCCGACAGCCTTCCGTTATATCACTAACAAAGATGAAGTCCTTTGTTTAGTGCGGGGCATATGGTGAGGATTGAAACCATCATTCCAGATTGCTCCAGGTTAGCCTTAAGCTCTTTGGATGATATACGTAATGCTTTTCCAACAGTTCAAACTAACCTTTGAAGACTTCTTGGATTAATTTTCTCTTTCCCACCATGTCCTGGGAGGTTCTTGAAAATTCCATGAGCATAAAACGTCTTAATAACATTGTGAATTGAAGATGCAGGAATCCCAAGATCTTTGGAGATGGCCTTATACCCCTTTGAAGTTTGATGTTTATTGATAATGGCTTTTCGGACAGTCTAAGGCAGATCTTCACCATTTTGAAAATGGAGCAGGGAGTGAATGTGGCCATTTTAAACATTAGAGCTATCATTCATTAGTTGATTTAAGTCATGTGAGTACTGACAATTGATCACAGGCGTGTCTAATTTTACTGCAATGGGCATCCTTATTCATGCACTTGATTATACTGCCAAGGTGTGGGCATCAGAATGGTGTACAAAAATATCAATACAAGCTGCAGGTGAAAACAAAAGAGAAAAAAGAATGCCAGTATATGACAGGAAAGAAATAGGCTCCAGGTGTACGAGGGGGCTCAGGCCAAGGGAGGAGGGGGCAGGGGAGTCAGGGAGGAGAAGGTCAAAAGCCTGGTGAAAAAGATGTGTTTTGAGCATACTTTTGAACTGGGGGAAAGACAGTCCCGTACAGAGGGAGTTCCAAAAAGAGTGGGGCTTAGAAAGAAGAAAGCGGAGTGGCAGGTAAGTTCAAGGTGAGTGTGTGTGTAAAGGAGGGAAGGAATAGATGATTGCCATGGGCTGAGCGGGGGAGGGTTGGACGCGAATGAGGATGGCAAGATACTGGGGGTTGGCAGTATGAAGGACTTTGTGAGCGAATATAAGCAACTTGTAGACGAACCTGAACCTGATCAGGAGCCAGTGGAGGTGGATGAGCAGAGGAGTGACATAGATGGTTGAGGAGGAGAGGGTGAGAAGACGGGCTACTGTCTTTTGGATAAGCTGCAGGTGGTAGAGCTGGTACTGAGGGAGGCCAGCGAAGATAACATTGCAATAGTCAAGCCTGGAGATGACCAGGGTAACGGAGGGAGGAGAGAGAAAATGGCAAACAGTGCGAATCTGTCGTAACGAGGAAAAGGAGCGACGGACAACCAAGGAACTAAGGTGATGGAAAGAAAGGGAGGAGTCCAGCGTGACACCAAGATAAAGTGTAGAGACGAGAGGGACCTGGGTAGCGGAGAGGGTGGGGGAAAGGGAGGGAGGACAACAAAAGAGAACCATAGGGCCATGGACTTAGAGGGATTAATGTGAAGAAAGTTGTCCTGAAACCAGGAGGCAACACGGGAAAGGTAGGTGTTGAGGGAAGTGAGGTCAGGGTGCAGAGAATCCATGTGATGCAAAAGGAGGATATCGTCAGCGTAATAGTATCCTGAAATCCAAGACCGCTGAATGAGGGCAAGGGGTGCGAGGAAGATGTTAAAGAGAAGGGGAGCAAGCACAGAGCCCTGGGGAATGCCACAGTGAAGGGGGTGCGGTGGAGGTGGTGAGAGCAGACTGAACGGAGAAGGTGTGAGACAAGAGGAAAGAATGAGACCAGTGGAGAACGGCACCACGAATCCTGAAGTCGGAAAGACGAGTAAGGAGGGTGCGGTGGTCGACGAGATCAAAAGCCGAAGACAGATCCAAGGAGACAGCGAGGGAGAGATCATCACGATCGTGAGACTGGTGGACCTCATTCAGAACTGCTAGAAGAATGGATTCTGTGCTGTGTGGTTCTTCTGTTCAAACTGATTTGAATTGTTTATAAGGGTGCCAATAATCATGTCCTGGTAATGTCCCAGTTTTTATACTATTTCCTTTTTTAATTTGTCTTGTTTTATTTGATTATATGCATACACATTTGACACATACAAGATAGTCCAAAGGCATTTCACTGGCCACTATTTTTTTTGTTGTTGAGATAATGGACATTAAGGGGTTGAACTGCAAGGGTACCAATAATGTTGACCATAGCTGTAAATTTATAGTGGGACAGGGCTGCGGATATTTTATTTTGTGACTGCAGGATCGCTAATTGGCAGAGATAGGGGCTCCTGGATTCTGTCATGACTCGAGGGGAAAAGACGTATCTTAGGTGGGACTGGCTTACGTGATCACCTAGGGTGACAGCAAAGAGCAGCTGCAGTGGAAGGAAAGCAATAAGTCTGAAACAATAGGTTGATGCAAAGACCCTGCATCAGATCCCTGTGTTAAAGCTCAGTGCGGGGGTTTTCCTAACGCAAGTCTAATGCAGAAGTTTTGCTCTGCTATGCTCTATGCAAATAAGCTGTGTACAAAAAGTCTGCTCTAAACAAGCCAGACACTTGAGCAGAGGGGTCTGTGGTAGGAGCACAAAACAAGCTGTTAGTATTCTGGCACATGCACACAATTGGCAATCTGGTGCATTAACAACAATATTATTCTGGTCAGAATAATGGTGCTAATGAACAGTGATATTCTGTGCAGGATAATATTGATGTTTATGCCCCAGACGGCATTCCAGTACCTGCACATAATAACATTGTTCCAGCTCACTTTCCTTTTTTTAGCACTTGCATTAGCAAAGCCAGAAAAAAAAAAAGTTGTAGGTGCTGAACCCTCAGGAGAGAAAGAAAAAGGCATAAATTCCTCACCAACACTGAGAACAGAACTTTGAGGTACACTGTTATGTCTCTTCAGACCTTGCATTAAAATATCAGCGTTGTGCTCAGACTGCTGTACACTTCTCCGTATATGTGCTGAATAACTACTTCCTTTATTATCATGGATTTATATGTGCTATGCACTGATGTCTGCTCATGGCTTTGCACTCAGGTTACTTACCTGTAATGGGGGGGTTCTCTGTGGACAGCAAGATAAGTCAGTGACGACATCCAATGGCACCATAGACGGAAGTGCCCTCGAGCTCAGAAAAGCAAGCCTTTCTGAGGATGTGCGAAGGTAGCCCTAGCTCCTGGCCTAGCCCACTATGTACCAAATAGTAGCCTTGCTGTAGGTAGGCAGGTGCCAGAATCATTGAGACCAATCTCATCCGGGGGGTATGTGTTGTTGACTTATCCTGCTGTCCATGGAGAACCCCCATTATAGGTAATTAACCTTGCTTTCTCCATGGACAAGCAGGATGTGTCAGCCACACCTGGTGCCTCGCTAGCTGCGCCATGATGGGTGAGAGGGAGGTGGATGAGTAGGTATGTGGAGGTGCAGAGGCTTAGGCCAGTCCCTAGAATGACATCACGTGGTGTCTCTTTATTAACTCAGATCAACAGTGGCTGCCCCACAGGGTAGCAGAATGAACACAACAATAATGCACTCTAAACCAAACTTGTAAAAGTATCAGCATGACTGGGCGGTGTGGTTACTCAGACAATGGTAATAACAGCAACCCCCAGCGCAACTGGGTATTGTGCTAAACAGTAACCATTAAAGTGAGAATCCCAGTGCAACTGGGTGGTGCAAGCATTTAATTATTGCAACAGTGGCTCACGGTCTTGTGGATAAAATCTCAGTAATGTAAAGTGTCACGATAGTTTCACATGGTGGGATGCCTCTAAGTGTGCCGGCCCAGAGTTCAGTTCTTGTGGAGCGAGGAAGGTGCCACTGAAACCAACACCGCTTGGCTGAAGGAACTGTCTGCACGCATCTCGAGGTTGGGGCAATAGTACCTCTGAAAGATGTGTACAGAGGATCAGTTGACAGCTTCGCAGATGACGGTCAATGGCATGGAGTGCAGGTTCATGGGGGTGATGGCCAGTGCTCGAAGCTGGTGGGCCTTGACTCTCACTGAAACTTTGGTGCCTGCTTGGTCATTGTGTCCTGCAATTCACACTAATTTTCACAGCTAGCTGCGTTCTTCATCAACACATGAGCCAAGTGATCCACCAACCCTCAGACAGGCGTAGCCCCGGGAGGAACCCGGGGCTGGAAGCTGCGTTTGAAGCGTCGATGATCAATGTGTCCTGCAATTCAAACTAATTCTCGCAGCTAGCTGCGTTCTTCATCGACACACAAGCCGAGTGATCCACCGACCCTCAGACAGGTGTAGCTTGGTCATGACAAAGTCATACATTACCTGTAGGTGCCAGTCTCGTTTTTCCCACATCACTCCTCATGTCACTTCATTGGCTCCCCATTCGTTTCCTTATCCAATTCAAGCTTCTACTGATCTATAAATGTATTCACTCTTCTGCCCCCCAGTACCTTTTGTCTCTTATCTCTCTTTACACTCCCTCTCGGTTACTTCGCTCTTCTAATAGTCTTCGTTTATCTATGCCTTTCACTCATATTGCTAATTCTAGACTTCGCTCCTTTCACCTTGCTGCACCCTTCCCCTGGAACAGCCTTCCTGTCTGTGTGCCAGGCGTCCTCCCTGGCCATCTTCAAGTCCAGGTTGAAATCCCACCTCTTCACTATTGCTTTTCATTCTTGACTCTTGTGTTGTGATATGACTATTTTATATATGCTGTGTTTGCTCTCTCTAACATTAGATGTATACTTTGTCCTGTTGATCTGTAATTTGAATTATGTATTTTTTTTTTGTCGACTAGATTGTGAGCTCTGATGAGCAGGGACTGTCTCTTATTTGTGTGTAAAGCGCTTCGTATGTTTGCAGTGCTTTATAAATGCTTAATAATAATAATACATTCTGAGATACACTGTGACAGGGTCCTCTTCGTGATCAGGCACCCTGGCCTGTTTGGGGTCAAAGGAAATGAGCTGTGCTCTCTCCCACAGGGGCTCCATCCTGTGGAGATAAGTGCACAAGGCTCTGACACAGTCTAGGGTGTGGAGCTTCTGCTCTTCTGGGGAGGCATGTGACTCTGGGTAGGAGATGGGCAGCTCTATTGCTTGGTTGATGTGGAATACTGAGGCTACCTTTGGAACAAATCTCGGATGGGTGTGGAGGCTAGCATGGTCGTGGTAGAGCTGCGGGTATTGCAGGTGTGCCATGAGAGCTTGCAGCTCACTGACCCATCTGGCGGATGTAATAGCTATCAAGAAGAGAGTCTGCCGTGAAGCATATTTCAATGCTGCCTATTGTAGTGGCTCAAATGGCTCCTGCGTCAGTTGGTAGAGGACAATATTCAGATCACAGGGCAGGACTGGGGGCCAAACTGGACCACAGTTTGGCTAGTCTTTTCATGAGTCAGGCAACTATGGGAAGTGCGGCGATGGAGCCGTCGGTGTGGTCAAGGAAGGCTGCGATGACTGAAAGGTGGACATGGATTGACTGTGTCTTGAGGCTGTGGTCAAAGAGGGAGGTGAGATACTGGAGGACTTGTGGGACTGAGCAAGAAACCAAGTCCAGATCTCACGAAGAACACCAGATGCTGAAGCGCTTCCACTTCAGGCCATAGGATTTCCTTATGGATGGGCGTCGGGCTGCGATGATGACTTATTGCACCTTGGCAGACAGGCTGAGGGAAGACAGGGTCAGCCTCTCAATCTCCAAGCCATAAAAGTGGCAGGTTGGGATGCAGAGTGGTCCTGCCATCCTGAATATGAACTCTGGCTTAAGGAGAAGGCATATAGGTGGCTCCAGGGCCAGGCGGCAGAGATAGTGGAACCACTTCAGCCTCAGCCAGTGGTGAGCGATGAGGATGGCCTCTGCTTTGTCCCGGACAATCCTCTGTAGAGCCTTGGATATGAGTGGAGTGGGAGGAAAGGTGTATACTAGTGACCACTTCCCCTAGGACATGTTGAAGGCATCTGTGATGGGGCACTTTCTGTTGGCCTCGGTGGCAAATAGGTCCATGTGTGTGTGTCCCCAGTGTGGAAAGAGGGACTCTGTCATCCAAGAGTCGAGGGTCCATTCATGGGGGTCCAAATGGCAGCTCAGACGGTCCGCCAAGTCATTCTGTGCACCCGGTAGGTAGGAGGCTTACAGCAGTCAGGGCCTGGAGAAGGTGAAGGACCAGAATCAGAGGATTTCCCTGCAGAGAGTGCGTGAAGCTTTCCCCCCTTGCTTATTGACAAAGCATGGCAATCTGGTTGTCTGTTTGGATCAGGACACTCTTGTTGAGGATGTGTAGGTGCAAGGCTCTCAGCGTATATTGAATCACCTGGAGATCCAGCAGGTGAATATGGTATGTCCGTTCTTTTGCTGTCCAGGCACCTTGGGTGCAGGGCTGTAGCAAGTGGGCTTTCCAGCCTGCTGTGGAAGCATCAGTGGTGATGACTGTGTGGTGGTGCAGTTGTTGGAGGGGCCTGCCCTCCATGAGATTCTCCAGGAGGGTACACACCGGAGGGACCCCTTGACCCCCACATCCAGTGAAATGCTTATGGACAGGGGTTGTGAGTGTTGGTTCCAGTGGGTGCACAGGTGTCACTGCAGGTGGTGCATGTGTAGGTTCGCAAGGGGCAGGAATGTCATCACTGTCGCATGGCCCAATAGGCGCAGCAGGGTCCGAATGGTGGTCTGGGTGGCCGAGGAGATGCTCCGCACCAGGGAAGTGACGGCATCTACATGTTGTGTACGGAGGAACGCTTTGGACAGTGTGGTGTCAATGTCCAACCCAATGAACTTCAGGCATTGAGAGAGCTGGAGGCAGGACTTCTGTCCTCTCTCAGATTCCTTATGAATTATCAGAAGGGCGACAGTCTGCCTGACTGCTGTCTGAGCCTCCAGTGGTAAAGGTACCAAAAGAAGCCAATCATCGAGGTAAGGGAAGATACAGATGCCATGCTTGCGGAGGTGGACTGCTGCCATAGCGACATACTTGGTAAGCACCCTCGGGGCTGGCGAAGAGCCAAAGGGGAAGACTCTGTACTCTTAGTAGTTGCCCAAGACCTGGAAGCATAGGTATTTTTCTGTGAGCCCCAGGTATGGGGATGTGGATGTAGGTATCCTGTAAGTCCAAGGAAACCAACCAGTCCCCTGCTTGGATGAGAGGCAGGATGGATCCCAAAGAGAACATCTGAAATGTTTCCTTGAGGATGAATTTGTTTAACTTCCTGAGGTCAAGGATGCAGCGGAACCCCCCACCCCTCCAGATTTCTTGGTATCAGAAAGTACTTGGAGTAGAAGGCGGAACAGGTTCTATTGCTCAGGATGCCAGGAGGGACAGTACCTCAACAGTCATGGATGGGAGCAAATGAGGTGGAGTCTCACTGTTGGGTTGGGAACATTGGCAGGGGGTGAAGAGAACCATATGTGGTACCCCTCCACTATGATTTGGAGGGCCCATTTGTCTGTTGTGATGTTTGCAGGCACTGAGAAAGGCCAAGAGTTGCCCCCACCCCCCACTGGGGGTTCGGCCAGGTATGCATTGTCAAAAGGAAGGGGTACTTTTTCCTGAACAAGGCATGGCCTGCTTCTATTGTTTTGCTCCCTCTGGCAGTGCTTCTGTTGGTAGGGTGCCTGATACAATTGCTGCTTATACTGTGGGGTCTGCCACTTGTGGTAAGAGCTGTTCCGCCTGAACGAAGGGTAGGACTTGGCGGTGGTAGCTCCCTTTGCAGTTGCTGCGATTGTCTCAGGGTGGAACAGTGCTCCTTCATGTCATTCATGCTATCCTTGACCTTGTCTTCGAATAATGAATCACCCATGCAGGGGGCGTCAGCTATGCGATCATGCATGTCTTCTTGCAGGCTTGTTGTCTGAAGCCAGGCCAAGAGTCGGGCAGAGATAGCCATCCCGGCCGTGCAGACAGCTGTGTCGAAGATCGCACAGATCAAGTGTTTGCTGCATTCTGTTTTACCGCCAGGGCTGCAGTGGCAGCCGTCTGGGATTCCAGGGGCAGTGCTGCCATGGCACTCTTTAGGTTCTCCAGCAGGACGTTCTAAAATAGTATGTGTTGGAACTGGTGTGCTGCTATTTTCGTGTTCAGCATGGCTCCTTGGAACACTTTGCCCATGTCATCCAGGATTTTCAGGTTCTGTCTGGGTGGTGCATTGGCATGGTTGTGGAATGACCTGACCCGTTTCAGTGTGGACTTCACCATGATGGACTGGTTTTGGAGCTGAGTTTTTGTAAAGCCCAGGATGGACTGCACTTGCTACTTCATTTTGAGCTTGTGGGAGCAGGCAGGACCTGATGCTGGGTTTGCCAGAGTATTGTCAAGTTGTCTTAGTAATTGGTGGATAGGCAGGGTGACCAGCATTCTTGGTGAATCCAGATATTTGAGGATCTCTAAGACTCCCTGGTCCAAGGTGTTGGTGGGCATGAGGGCGAGCAGGCTTGCCACCTTCCTTAGGAATTTGGGATAGGTGAGGTCCTCTGGTGGGGAGAGTGGTTGAGAGGGAGGCGGTGAGGGCTGCAACAGTATTCCCGGTGATGTGAGCATATCCCCCATGCTTGACGAGCCCAGTGCAACCACCTTCTCTTCCCTGCTGGCTGTTGCCAGGAGGTTTGTGGCTCGATAGGGCAATGGAGATGAGGAGGAATGCTCCGGTGTGGCTGGGCTTGGAGCCATGGCCAGTAGTCCATAGGCCGCTGGTAATGCCGTCATTGTTGGTAATGCCATCGCTGTGGGAGGTTGTAGGAGTGCACACATGTTGCAGGAGGTGCATGAGTAGCTCTAGGACTGTGGAGGTAGACCCTGCCTGGTGTTTTGGCTGGTCCTTGAGCTGCGTCGGTGGTGGAGCTTTCTTGGGGGTGATCTCAAGGTGGAGGAGCTGCAAGAATGAGGGGAGGAGTGTCGGCGCTTATGCTTCTGTCTGTGCTTCCTTTGTGGGCTGCTCAGGCTGCTGTGTTCTTGAAGACTATGGGTCTTCTCTGATGATCCTCACAGCTTTTACTGCTCCTATTGAGCTGTTGCGGTTCTGGGGACTGCCTCCTCCACGCCGATGGGGATCTGTACCTGGTGCTGCTATGTGATTGGGGGGTCCCTCTTTCGGCATTATGATGCCATTAGGGGTTTCCTGTGTTACCATGGTGCCGACCAATAGAGTTGCGGGAGTGTAGCCAACAGCATCGATGGCATTCTCAGCGCCATGATGCCAATCAGGAGGACCAGAGCAAGCAGGTGCGCTGGGGGTTGAGGCCACATGGTCCAGGCTGGCTTCAGACAGTGAAATGTGGCCCACAGATGGTGAGGGGGTCCCAGGTGGCATGTGACTGGGAATGGAGGACCTATAAGGTGCAATCTGAGCTGTGGAGGAGTCCTGCAGGGTGCAGCCTACCACATGTTCAGCAGTTTAGGTCTAATTGTGGTTTGTCACACGGTGTCGCGGACACAAAGAAGGTGCGCCACTAGGTAGCACTATGAATGAATGAAAAGTCCGAGTGCAGGGTAATAAAGGCTTTTATTCCCGTTTAAAGCAAGGTTCAAAATAAGAGACAGTTTGATAATAGAAACAGTCCTTTGTTTCAAAAGGTACCAAAGTTCATTGGCTAATCAACTGTTACTTCACAGTTCAAAGCAGGCTTGTTCAAAGTAATATTCAGAATAGTTAAACAATCAAAATATATTGCATTTATTCTTCTTTGTAACATGCACAGTTTTGAGCACAGGCAGTGCACCAATTACACTCCATGTCTTCAGGTAAAGGTAAGGGAATAGTGCTTGGAAAATCCACTTCCATTAAATCATCTGCCCCATACAGATCCAATGTGCTTTCACTATCCCTATCTATTCCAGTATGGCAATCTTCAGCTTGGGAGTTTTGCTCCACATAAGCAGAGGCTCTCAAAGCTGGCGGTAAACTGGTGAACCAGTCTTTACTCTTGCTTCTTTTAAAAGGAACGTTTCTTTTAGGATGGCTTCTAGCAGTGCAATCATTACAGTTAAACTTTACTGTCTCATACCTTGGCTCCCTGGGTAAAAACTTCAGTTGTTTGTACAACTGCTTCTCCCTCCGAGTAGGTAAAACTGGGTAGTGATCTTCTAGAGATACGCCTCTCTCAGAACCTCCCTCTCTGGTTCTTTGCTTTCTTCTCTCTATATCACAAACAGGTAGAGTATAGGAACTAGGCGTGGCAGGGCCTCTTACCTTGGAGTAACTTCCACCAAACTCCCCTTGCACAACAGGTTTAGTTTGGGTTTTATGGCTTCCCACCTTGTAAGGTCTATTTCTGTTCCAGCTTCCAGCTTGGCTCCTTCTACAGCAATCAGGTTTGTGTCCTTGATAGCTTCCAGGCTTTACTGCTGTTTCACCCCTAACTCCAGTTCCTTCTTCCTCTTTCTCTTCCTTCCTCAGCTCCTGCTGTTGTTTCCACTGCTTATTCCTCCATTGCTCTCCTTGCAACTGCTGCCATCTCCTCTTCTCCTGCCGTTTCTCTTTCTGTCCAGAAGCATTCTGCTCTGGTTTATAAAGAGATCCGTGGCTGCTGACTTCCTGGATCTCTGTCAGCTGCAGGTCATCAGTGAGATTAGGTTCTTTAGGATCAGTGTGTCTGTTCCTGCTCCCTCTAGCTGTGCCAGGAGGTAACTGCACATCTAAAACAGGATTTATTTTCCTAAAACCAACTTTATTAGTGACCGCATCATGACAGGTTGTAACCATGAATTCTCTTAAAGCGTGGCTTTTAGATTTTCTAGCATGGGGGGGAGGGGCATCAGGGCACAGTGCGGACAATACTTGACTCTGTGGCTGGCTCCCAGGCACTTAATGCACTGGTGCTGTTCATCTTTTTGTCACATTTGGGGCATTTTTTAAACCCTGGCTTGGTCATACTTGGTACCTCTGTGCAAATTAATCTCAGCTGTTTCTTGTGAGGAATCTTTCCTTTGTTCCTTACTGTCAGAATCTATTTTCTTCCTTTTTTTTTTTGGAGATCTGTCTTGCTGGCAAGGCAGAAGAAGTTAAACTGGGCTAAGTAGGGGCAGACCAAGAGTTGGAGCTACCTTGGCACTTGCCTTTCTGAGTGCTCGAGAGCACTTCTGACTATGGTGCTATCAGATGATGTCACTAGGTGTGGCTGACATATCCTTCTTGTCCATGGAGGAATGGAAACTCCTTCTTAGACTGCTTCCTCTTATTGGCTTAAAAAAAGATGATGCTGTACAGGAGCCCACGGTGTTCCCTTCTGAATCCATTAGACAGAAATCTGATCATCCTCTGTTGCTAAGAGCAGAAGGCTCTAAACCAAAGAGCCTCTGCTATAGGGTTAAAATAATTAGTGTACAGATCTGATAAAATGTGTTAATTGTGGGAACATTTCATACTACAACATATGAAAGTTAATATGTTTGTATATGAGTAAAATATGGGATTTGAACCTCTAGCTACAAATGCAGCAGGCCCAAGGTAATGAATGTTATCTCTGAGCCACCAGCAGCTCCTAGCATCAGAGCTTTCCAGAAGCTTTTTTCTCTTCTACAGCGCACTACATCCAGACATAGAGAAAGAGATGCTCTGAGGGGGAGTTTTCATAAAAAGCCCATTGGCCTAGGAGTTGAGTATTGGGTTAGTACTACCAAAACTCTGGTTCAATTCCCACTATCTCCAATTGCAGTTAAAGTGGGATAGTTTTTCCCACAGGGAAAAGCAGCATAACCCTGGCTGCTGGTGGCCCCTCCACAGTTATTGAGTTTTTAACAAATATACTCAGAATGCAGGTCTGTCTAATCCCCTCCTCCCCAAGCTAGACTAGAACCCACAACCTCCTATATTTGATCAAAGTTCTCTAGCCGCCGGGCCACCAGTTACAGGTGTTCTACTTTTTCTTCCCTTTATACCTCTTTGCTCTGAGTTCAGCTGTAAAATGGGTAGGGACAACCAAGGAAGTGGGGGATTTGAACCCACAGACTCAACAGTATAATGCAGGTCTAAGTTCCACTAAGCCACTCATTAAGTGACAATATCCAAGCTTTTTTTTGTCTCCCCCTTATACCTCTCTCCTGGGATTGGCACTATAATAGAGATGGCCTAGACATTGAGGGAGTTGAATTCAAAGCTTTCTTTTTCTCCCCTGTGCACCTCTTCTTGTATTTAGCTGTAAAACAAACAGAGACAGCCCAGCAACTAAAGGAATTGAATCTACAAACTTGCTAATAAATCATAGGGTATCTTTCACTGAACCACTTTTCAAACAGCTAGACCAAGTTTGCTTTTGCTTCTACTTAAGAACATAAGATATGTCATACTGGGTCGAACTAAAGGTCAATTGAACCCAGTATCCCGTTTCCAACAGTGGCCCATCCAGGTCATATGTACTTGTCAGGTTCCCAGAAGGTAGACAGATTCCATGTTGCTTATCCCCAGGGCCGGCCCATTCATTAGGAAAACTAGGTAGCCGCTGAGGGCAGCAACGAGCAGGGCGGGTAAAGATTAAGGTTTGCCTAGGGTGCCAACACCTTGACTCAACTCTGGGGCTGGCCTTGTTTATCCCAGAGGTAAACAGTGTATTGCCCCAGTCCACTAATAATGGTTTATGAACTTTTCCTCCAGGAGCATCCAAATCTCTTAAACCCAGCTTTTACTATTATACAATTCTTCCCTGAATAACACTTAAAGGATTCAATCATACAGATGCTGAACTACAGAGCAGGAGCCTTTCTAAGAAGCCAGCAGCCAGCCAGAAAAGGATTTGAACCAAGAGACTCCCCATCATCACGCAGGACCACGAGCCAGTTTATATCATCTAGACTTCTATTTCTTGCTCTCTGATTCCAGTTTTATGGAACTCACAGGACTCAACCCACCACCACCACCAAAAAAAAAAGATACGAGAAGCAGAACAGTCTCTATTAGTGAGCCACAGACACAAACATCACTGATGCTTTTATTCCCTCTTAGTGCAGAACTTTCCCCCTCTAAATAAAAACTGAATTTCACTTTGGGTTTGAATATTAGATTCTTTCCATCTCTTTTCCAGTTCCTGTTTGGAGAGGAAAAGAATTACTAGTAAGGTACCAAGTACAGGGACTTATCACAGTTCCAGAAAAGAGGCCAGGGCTACCCTCATGCCAGTCCCACCTCAGCTTCCCAATCATGTGTGTTAAATGTTCAAATGCTGGTTTGTATGTCGGTGAAATAAGACAGATGATCCTACACCAGAAGCAGAGACACAGACTGACTGCAAGAAACATAGAGAGTGTAACCCCCTAGACCCCCTGGTCTTATATTACACCCCTTGGTTCTGTACACATTCTCCTGGCAGAAGCGGGTTTAATGGAAATGTCTCTTGCTGATATCTCTGGTGAAAGATATAAAATATGCCTTATCACAGCCGTACCTAGGGCTGTGTGAGCGGTGCGGCTGCACATAGTGCAAGCACAGAAAGGGCACAATATCACTGGGTTTCCAGGAAGCTCCCAAAAAGTGCATTACAACACATGGCTAAGGCGGAGGAGGGGCACCACATTAGTTAGTCGCACATGGTGTATTTCTAGCTTGGGACGGTTCTGTCCCCCGTATCCTGATTTTAGTATTAGCCCCGTTCCACTCAGAATAGAAATGAGAGGAAACACATTTCCTAGTTATTAACATAGGAAAGAATAAGAGAAAGCACTCAGGAGCAGAGTCCGTTTCCCTCTCACTTTTGCAGCCAAGGATGGTTTTAACCATTGGGCAGACTAGACATCCACCAGTGGGGTCGGCAAAGAGCAGCTGCCACACAAGCAAAGCACTAGGGGGCTTGTTTACAAAGCCACGGTAGCGGTTTCCGATCATTATCAGAGCCGTCGATCGGAAACCGCTACCGCGGCTTTGTAAACAAAGCCCTAGGTCTTAGTAATAACCCAAAGAACCATCAGTACCTACTTTCACCCCCAGGGGTAGGGGGCAGTTTTCAAATAGCTTTTTCACCCAGATAAATGGCTTTTGGAAAGTGTCCTCATGAATAGCTATGAAAACAAAACAAAGTGTAATATTTAAGAGCATGATCCAGTTAGTCAGTGCGCCAGGCTACATCTCTGGTCACTCAAATCCAGGCTAAAACCCCACCTCTTCAAGGCTGCTTTTGGATCCTGACCCCTTTATTTTTCCTGTTTATCACCCACGTGTGTCAAGACCATCTCCGGTGCCCTCTTTGTTATAGACTGTAAGCTCTGTCAAACAAGGACTGTCTCTGATGAGCATATTCCAGCACTGCATAAGCCTTGTAGCATTATACAGACCATGAGAGGTAGTAGATGTTTTACAGGATTGTTTTAGGAGTGGTGTTGGGTACTTATGATTGTTGAATGTAATTATTGAAATCTCAGGGGGAGGCCCAGAGGTCTGAAAGTTAATTGAGGTGAGGTGGGGAGGGGAAGGCTTGAAGTTCACCTAAATGGCCTAATGCCCTTGTGCCATCTCTAACTACACAGAAATGAAATTACGACATAGAGCACTTGCTGGGACACTTTATTCTTGAAGACCGGCAGAACGCCTGACCAGGAGAGAAAAAAATTCTGCACCATTTTATTCTGTTTATACAAATTGTAACGGAGGCAAAACTGAACTCTCGTCTCCCCCCTCCCAGCACTGTAGCTTTAGTGCAGTCTTCTCTCTTCAAGAAGCCCTGGGATTTTATGTTCAAAGTCCAAGGGCAGAAGTTGGCTATGTTTATGTACTGAACAGTCTCGATATCTTATCCCTCTTATCTGATCAGACCCAATAAGAGAAGTTTCCCAGGCTAAGCTACCCCACCCCCATTAGCATGTGATACAGCCCTGTTCCAGAGCCGGGGAGGAAAAGCTTTGCTTAGTGTCCTTGTGGCTTTTACTCTGACACCCCTTTGGGTGGGAGGGGGCTCACACCCATGAAGCTAGTGCTTCTTCTTTCTATTTTATTTGCCTTTTTGTGAGGGGGGGGGGCTCCAATCTCTCCTATAAGCAAAGTGCAGCAGCTTGATATCCCTCTTAACAAGCCGCAAGCAACTTGTGCTGCAGGAGTTGGATCTCAGCCTTCTATACCACAAAGAACATCCAGGGCTCCCTTCAGGCTAGGGCTATCCAGAAATGTCCCCTCTGGCAGTGGTTAGAAAGAAAGGGTCAGATGGAAGGGTTAGGGGTGGCCAGCAGTGGCATGTGGTCACGCCGTGGGTAGCGGTGCGGAAGCAGCGAAGGACGACAGTAAAGCTCTGCATCTCCCAGCGTCTCTGGCAGCGGTTTGCACTTGCTCTCAGGCAGCAGCAGAATACTCAGGATGCAGAAGATAGCCATTGAGGCTAGCACCACGTGCTGCAGGAAGTAGCCATGCTGGTCCTGCAGGTCCATGAGTGGAGCGCTAAGCTTGCCTAAGGAAGCCAGGGCCAGGATCATCCCCACACCCTCACCCCTAGGAAATAGGAGAGAGACACTATTATTTGCAGCTGTGATAGTTGAAGATCACATGGGACTTTCTTTTGGGTGTGACTGCTAAGCAAAAAACGTTGCGGAGGTGGGAATGCGCACAGGGCAGAGAGGCTGTAAGGTGATTCAAGGTCAGCACCAAGGATAGTCCAAAACATAAAGGCAGAGTTGCCAAGTTCCCCAGTTCCAGGAGTGAGATGTTTTGGCAGTTCTGGTTTTAGATTTGCATTAAAACGCAGTATGGTGTCTGTAGTCTGTTATTTTACACCCCTTGTTCAATGTAAAACAAATCGCCAGAGAGTAGGTGCTGTTGTACATTGTAAACCACTTTGGTACAAAGGAGGTATATATAAAAAAGAATTGTTAAATAAATTTTACCCATTGAAATCAGTGTTGCAGGTCCTATAATGCATCAAAATGAGTGTCAGAAATCCAGAACCGGCTTAACTATCTCTTCAGGAGTGAGATTTTAAGTTCATTTTGATTTTATCCTGTTGCCATAAAGGGATCCCACTGTGCCTGTCCCATGCCATTTTGAATTCTGTCACCATGTTTGCCCCCACCACTTCCATCGGGAGGGCATTCCAAGCACCCACCACCCTTTCGGTGAAAAAGTATTTCCTGACATTGCCTTTCAGTATAACCCCTTGCAGCTTCAGGTTATGCCCTCTAGTTTTACAGCTTAATAATATGAGGGGTTTTACTTTGTCCAAATCCTTACAATTTCAAAAAGGGGCCCCAGGTGATGTAAAAGAGGTTTGAGGTGCTGAAATTGTTCTACCCCCAACTATCAAATATTTGATGGGGAGGGGGTGCCCTATAAAAAGGAGTAAGTAGGACCCTTAGTTGTCACCTAATACACATTACTTGTTAATAACAAAACTTTGACTGTAAATGGTTAGGTTATAGCTTGCAGTGATCTCTTTCACAGCCCTAGCAAACACTATACAAGTTTCACACAGATTTTTGGCTATGAGTATGAAGCAGTTCTTGATTTAAGCGGCAAATTTCCATTATTACATTTCTGAAAATATCAAATTCAGATCATGGGTAAGCAGCCTGGGGGGATATTCAGCAGCAGTTAGCCCTCACTACTGAAGCTAAAACCCAAATATTCAATGGTGGGGCTGGATCTGGGTTGATTAGATAGCAAAAAAGCCAACTGCCCAGTTAGTTTTGATGGTGAAAGTTAGGCCACCCTTTCAGGTGCCTAACTTTCACTGCTTTGCAATAACCGGGCAGCAACTCAATATTGGCGCTGTCTGGCTATCACTTGGGTAGCGATAGCCAGTCGCGGCACCCGCAGATATTCAGGTGAATATCCCAGTCAGCACAAATAACGCGGATAGCAAGTCTCTTTGAATATCTTCCCCCTATATTTATTATCACCTAGATCTGTTTAAGGAACCTCTGGCTAGTAGGATTTTCTCAGATTCAGATTGGATGAACCCTTAGCAAAATCTGATGGAGAACAATTACATTTAGAAGTGGGTAGGCTCTAGAATCTTATATTGGTTCAGTGTCTACGAATTTGTTAACATTAAGTTTTTCATTCGCAATCTGGTAGATGACAAATTAATAATCTCCCCTCTCCTTCCTCATTTACCTGATAAAGGAATCCATATGTTTGTAGGATAACCCTCTCTGCTCCTCACCTGATGACCGTGGGAGTCAACTCGGCTGTGAAAATGACGCTAAGCAAAGCAGCAGCATGGGAGGACAACAGACCCAGAACACAGAAGGTCAGAATTGCAGCCTCGTTCAAATCTGGGAGAGACAGAATTCAGAACTCATATATCACCTGCGAGTACATTACGGAGGTCACTTTCAAAGCATCCATACGCACAAACCACGGCTATTTATACAAAGACATTGACAGCACACACAGATTTTCAGGGGTACAGTTAGGGCATGACAAACATTTCCATATGTATTCCCCCTCTTGCATACGGAATATATGCAGTTCAGAAAATTTCCTCACTGAACGTGCACAAGCTCACACAGATTTAAAAAATGTGCTTGTTTCAGCCTGAGATTTACACGCGGGATTAATGGAATAATTGTCCTTAATCTCCCACTGTTTTATTTTCCCTCTCCAAAAAAAAAAATGGCACCTTCACTAGTTACTAGATGGCATTTATAGGTCTAAGTGTTTAAAAAGGCCCCACTTTAGGTATGAGGCCCGATACTTGATGCTGTGTTGGTTCCTCCCGCTGTAAGAGTCAGACTGTGTGCGTGCACTCACCCGAGTGTCCTTAGACGTATCCTACAACAGGCTCCACATTCAGCAGAGCCATTTGCAAAATACCAGGGGAACTGATCTTGTTTCTCAAGTCTGATGTTCATGACCTATCTAAATGAGACTTGATATGCGTGTGGGTAGGTCTCAGGGTATTTCTGTGTACACTGTAGCGAGGGCTTCTCATTTTCAATTTTAACAAATAAATATCGATAAAATACCCCTAGAATAAATAAAATAGGTGTTTATTGGATGAACAGAGGAAAAGCTCCACTACTCCTAGTCCTCTCTCATCCCACCCCTGGCTTATCTTGTGCCCTCCACTGAGCTTTTATGCCTTTTCCGTGCTGACAATCCTCAGGTGTGCATGTTTGATGCCACCAGAAAAGGTACCCAGCAGTCACACCTGTGTTGCAAAAAAACCTCTGCTAAACAATGATTTTATATACCCTCAAAGACCCCCTACTTAGTTGAAAAGTAAACACCTATATTTTTAGTTGATAAGCAGCTATAATGGAAGTTGCAGTCATAGCACGTTATAATGGGCAGACTATCTGGCTCTCATCTGCTGCCACCTTGTATAGTTCCATGTGTCTAAGCAGGGCACATCTAACTGTCTGTATTCTCGTGTCCTTACACTCAATCAGTCCCAGCAGAATGAGAGAGGAGATCCCGGTCAGGGTCATAGACAGGAGCAAGACACCCCTGCGACCGAAACGATCCACCATCATGCAGAGGAAGAGACATGCCAGCACACCTGTGCCCGCGGACAAAAGGTAGGACATGTACAGCCCAGACCTGGCACCCTGGATGTTCTTCCGGAAGGTTCCATAGCAGTGATGGATCCCATTAGAAATCAAGCTGCAGGAAACAAATACAGGAAGTGGACAGTGACCTTTAGCCAGGCTAGGATATCGGTGGTATGCATGTGTGATGTAATTTGAAGGGTCACCTGATAACTCCAGATTAGGTAGACCAGCTAACTCCAGTATTTTAGGGACAGGCAAGTTTCACACTAAGTACTTGCCTGGACTTGTAGTTTCTACTTGGAGAAATTGGAACTAAAAGTCCATAAAGGCAATGCATGAAAAGCAAAATTACAGCTCCCACTATGCAATGAGGCAAAAATGCAAGACTTCAACTCCCAGCATGCAATGGGCCAAATAAGAAGAACTACAAATCCACAGAAACAGCTTGGTGAAAGCAAAATTGTCCCAGCTGCTGTTGGTGGCCTAAGACTAGCTGGTGGTTTGCGTCATTTCATATCTCTCACCCACATACTGCACAGAAAGTGGTATTTCAGGTTTGGATCAAGCTACACTATCCCCAGCACAGTCACGCACTGCGTCCTCCCCACACACCATGCTGGTGGATACTCACGTGGTGAATCCCAGGATCACCAGGTTCTTCCAGATATTTCGGCAACTAAAGAGTTTAACTGTGGAAAGGTAGGTAGAGTGGGGAGAGCGAAAGGTATTCTCCATCTCTAAGCAGATGGAGGGAAAAGGCAGGGAAAAAAAAAACAAAATTGAAAAGTGTGACATGATGGCACGCTTCCCCCATTTGCAGAATCAGGCATGTGGCGGGTACATGTGTGTTCGTCATGGGAGCATCGGGGCTGCATGTGTGCATCATGGTGAGTGTCAGGGGTGCACATGTGTGTGTGTCATGGAGAGCATCAGGTGGTGCGTGTGTGTGTGTGTATAGGGGTGTGTATGTGTGAGGGTGCACGTATGTGTATATATGAGTCATGGGGAGTGTCGGGGGTGTGTGTGTGTCATGGGGCACATCAGGGTGCCTGTGTCTGTCATGGGGAGCGTCAGAAGGTGTGTGTATGGGTGTGTGTGTGTGAGGGTGCATGTATGTGTATATATATGAGTCATAGGGAGTGTCAGGGGTGCACATGTGTGTGTCATGGAGAGCATCAGGTGGTGTGTGTGTGTGTTTCATGGAGAGCATCAGGGTGCATGTGTCTATGTCATGGGGAGCGTTAGAAGGTGTGTGTGTGTGTGAGGGTGCACTATGTGTATATGAGTCATGGGGAGCATGTGTGAGGGTGCACGTATGTGTGTATGAGTCATGGGGAGCGTGTGTGAGGGTGCACATATGTGTGTATGAGTCATGGGGAGCGTGTGTGAGGGTGCACGTATGTGTATATGAGTCATGGGGAGCGTGTGTGAGGGTGCACATATGTGTGTATGAGTCATGGGGAGCGTGTGTGAGGGTGCACGTATGTGTATATGAGTCATGGGGAGCATGTGTGTGCACATATGTGTATATGAGTCATGGGGAGCATGTGCGTCATGGGGAGCATGTGTGAGGGTGCAAGTATGTGTGTATGAGTCATGGGGAGCGTGTGTGAGAGTGCACGTATGTGTGTATGAGTCATGGACATGGGGAGCGTATGTGAGGGGTATGTGTGTATGAGTCATGGGGAGCGTGTGTGAGAGGGTGCACGTATGTGTGTATGCGTCATGGGGAGCATGTGTGAGGGTGCACGTATGTGTGTATGAGTCATGGGGAGCGTGTGTGAGGGTGCACGTATGTGTGTATGAGTCATGGGGAGCGTGTGTGAGGGTGCACGTATGTGTGTATGCGTCATGGGGAGCATGTGTGAGGGTGCACATATGTGTATATGAGTCATGGGGGAGCATGTGTGAGAGGGTGCACGTATGTGTGTATGAGTCATGGGGAGCGTGTGTGAGGGTGCACGTATGTGTATATGAGTCATGGGGAGCGTGTGTGAGGGTGCACGTATGTGTGTATGAGTCATGGGGAGCATGTGTGAGGGTGCACGTATGTGTGTATGAGTCATGGGGAGCGTGTGTGAGGGTGCACGTATGTGTGTATGCGTCATGGGGAGCATGTGTGAGGGTGCACATATGTGTATATGAGTCATGGGGAGCGTGTGTGAGGGTGCACGTATGTGTGTATGAGTCATGGGGAGCGTGTGTGAGGGTGCACATATGTGTATATGAGTCATGGGGAGCGTGTGTGAGGGAGCACTTATGTGTGTATGAGAGCATGTGTGAGGGTGCACGTATGTGTGTATGAGTCATGGGGAGCGTGTGTGAGGGTGCACATATGTGTGTATGCGTCATGGGGAGCATGTGTGAGGGTGCACATATGTGTATATGAGTCATGGGGAGCGTGTGTGAGGGTGCACGTATGTGTGTATGAGTCATGGGGAGCGTGTGTGAGGGTGCACATATGTGTATATGAGTCATGGGGAGCGTGTGTGAGGGTGCACGTATGTGTATATGAGTCATGGAGAGCGTCGGGAGTGCGTTTGTGTGTGCGCATCATGGGGAGTGATGGGGTGCGCATGTGTGTGTCTGTGTGCATATCATGGGGAGGGTCAGGGGTGTATATGTGTGTGTATATAAGTGTCATGGGAAGAATCGGGGGTGAAGCAATGCATGTGTGTGTGTGTGTGTGTTGGAGTGGTGTATGTCAGGGGGTGGCAGAATGTCATAAGAACATAAGATGTACCATACTGGGTCAGATCTTACTGGGTCCATCAAGCGCAGTATCCTGTTTCCAACAGTGGGCAGTCCGGGTTATAAGCACCCGTCAAGTTCCCAAAAGGTACACAGATTCCATGCTGCTTGTCCTATGCGTAAGTTGTGGATTTCCCCGGTCCTCTTTAATAATAGTTAATGGACTTTTCCTCCAGGAACTTGTCTAAACCTCTTTTAAATCCAACTACACCAACAGCTTTTACTACATCCTCTGGTAACAAATTCCAGAGTTTGATTATGTGTTGTGTGAAAAAATATTGTCTCCAATTAGTCTTAAATAAGCTTCATTGCATGTCTCCTAGTCTTTCTACTTTTTGAAGGAGTAAACTGCCGATCTGCATTTACCCTTTTCACTCCATTCATTATTTTATAGACCTCTATCAGATCTCTCCTCAGCCGTCTCTTTTCCAAGCTGAAGAGCCCTAACCTTTTAAGCCTTTCCTTGTAGGGATATCCTTCCATCTTCCTTTTGTCATTCTTCTCTGTACCTTTTCTAATTCCGATCTATCCTTTTTAAGATATGGTGACCACAATAGCACACAGCATTGAAGGTGCGGTCGCACCATAGAGTGATACAGCGGCATTATAATGTTCATGTGCGCTGGAGTATTGCCTGCATGTCTCCACTTTCCCCTATCCTCCTGCACCTACTCTTTGTCCCTCCCACCATCTTGCGCTATTCCCCATTGCTATCCTTCAGCACTCTCCCTCACCCATTCACTCGCCCTCCCCTGCTGCCTAGCCTTGAACTCTCTCAGACCTTTCACTCCCTCCCTTCACTGTTTCTTCTCCTTCACCTGCCCTTATGCTCCATCCCAGCTCATCCTCTTCCCATATGCCCCGTTGCTTTCTTCTAGCCCTGCCCCTTTTCTTAGGTTCCACCCCTTCTTTTGGTACTTTTCTTTTGACTACAGCCCTGCTCTTCTGGCCTGCTTAGGTGACAACTCCACTCTTCTGGATGACGAACCTGGGGCCTCCCACTAGCCTTTTTATGGAGCAGCCGTCCTCTTCTGGCCTGTAGGACCTGGGGCCTTCTGCAGACCCAGCTTTTCATGCTAGCCAGCAGGACCAGGAGTCCCATTGGGTCTTCAGGCTGCTGCTTTTGCCGTGTGGAGGGGGAGCACAGACATGCATGTACAAAAAACCAAATGCACAGACACACAAAAATCTTATTGGCTTGATCCTCAACAATAAGCACTCCTCTTAAGCAAAACATGCCTAAAGATGTATTAATCCCACAGACACAATAGTGGATACGGTGCTACAACAGACAAAACACAGTCTTAAGAGTGAGCTCAAGATAGGTTTAAGGTTTTGGAGTCAGTTGATGGGAGAGATGTTATTGGAGGGTGAGTCTCGGATGGTCTGCTGGCAGCAGTGAGATTGGAAGTTGGATTTCTGAATATCAGAATGGTCTTGTGACAATGATGGGGTTGGAAGCTGCGTCTTGGAGTGTCAAAATGATGTTGTGGCAGCGGTGGGATTGGAGGCTGGGTTTGAGTATCAAAGTGGTCTTGTGGCAGTGGTGGGATTGGAAACTGGGTCTTTACATGTCACAGTGACTTGGTGCCTGTAAATACAAGTGGAGTAGCATTGTTTATATACACAAGAACACTGACTTTGTTGACCCTGCTTCCCACTGTTGAGTGTACCCCTCCCCGATGCCTATACCTGTAAAAATCTCTTCCACGTCATCTCTGCCCCTTGTATTCTCAAACCTGTGGTGACCCTTTTTCTCTGTAAGGATCTTCATCACCTCCTTGGCTTCAGCAACTTGCAGGGTGGACAGAAGCCAGCGGGGAGACTCCAGGAATCGGTTGGGGCAGCTGTACAGGGGCGGGGAACCCAGGAAAGAGAAGACACATGCAGACAGGAAGCATTAAGTTGGTGCATTTGCAAGCAGGCGTGCGACATAATTCAGGTGCTATGGACAGAGAGCTTCCAGGCTCGGACCACTGATTCATCCAGTCAGAAGCTAGCAATTTGAGAGAGGAATGACTGATAGCTGCATCCCATTTGTGAGGGGGGCACACACTGAGAGAAAAATGTCTTTAGGACAAGGACATCTCTCAGCTGTGTCAAAGGAGCGGTGATGTAACCAGGGGCTGGCGAACAGTGCGCTGCTCCTGGCTCACGGAGGATAGTGCGATAATACTGAAGCTCCTCTTTGGACTGCTCTTCTTGAGCTGTCCTCGACTGAGATACAATTCTTAAAGTTTGAATAGAGAGATTCTCCTGACCTGTAGAGCAGGAAGAGGGCAAGGGGGGCTGTGATCACTCCCTGCATCACCCGCCAATCTTTACACCCCACAGCGATGCCCAGCAGCAGGAACTGACCCCCCAGTATAAAGAAATACCCCAGCATGGTCACAGTTAGACGCTGGGAGGGGTCACAGAGCTCCAGCCCTGGGGAGACAAAGTGGGAAGAGACAGAGAGGCAGATGTCAGGAGTGAGAACTGCATTTTGATGCTATGATGAGAATTAGTGACATCACAACCGCACCTCATTCTGAGGCCATAATGATATTTGGTGACATCACAGCATGCAGCCTTGTAATGACCGTCCGTGACCAGAAACAGCTAGAAAGGAGGGAGACTTACGGAGGATATAGAGTGAGAGGAAGACTCCTGCAAGCACAGATCCTAGCAAGAATCGTAGCAAGATGAAGACAGCTGGCGAAGTAGCAACAGCTCCCAGAATCCCGCAAGGTACCGCTAACAGCAGAGACAGCAAGAAGGTCTTACGCCTGCCCATCCTGCAAGAGAGAGAGAGAAAGAATCACAGGGAGAGCTGCAATGCAAAGTTTCCACAGGTAACCGGAAAAAGATAAAAATAGAGATTTTATAGGGGAAAAAATCCTCACCTAGTGAATATTCAAGTTTTATGTATATAACAAGGAAAGTACACCTTAAACCGTGCATAACCTGGGCCTGTTTACTAAGCCCTGATAAGTTTTTGGCATTAGCCTGCATTCATGACAAAATTTAATTCATATTAGTGGCAGAAACCTCTGTGGCCAGCATGGGAGGGGTGGGGGGGAGGAAGCGGCAAAATATTACACCAACCCACAGAATACCAATACACCTCCTAGTGGGAAAAGAGAACCAGCTGGACTCGGACAACTCCCTACCAAGAAACTAAGCACTAACAGAATCCCACACTTCGGTCAAACACGCAGAACATGGACAGACCCTCAGCTGATACAGGATGTACCACAAATTAAAATTAGAACTGTGCAGACAAAAAGTGAATTAGAAACCACAAGCAGCCAGACTCTGCATTCAGTGCAACACCAGAGAACTGGAAACAGGAACATTTTCCTCCTGTATTAAGCACAATCCAAAGACAGAAGATGTGCTCATTTCCTAAAGAGCAGGGGAGAGAACATCAAAGACGTCCCACAAAAGAATGAGCAGGAAAACCTGTCTAGAGAAGAGGCACAGTGGCTGCAGAGGCAGAATCTGTGGCTTACTGTCACTAGGCCAGAAACATTAAGATGAACAGATACTGCTGGTTTCTTTGCTCTTATTTGTAATTTTTCCCTTCGGTTACTTCTAGGGTTGCCAACTGGCCGGTTTTTCCATGGCCAGGCCAGCTGCCGGCGCAGAGGTAAAACCGGCCCTTGAAAAGCCGTTTTTTTGCTCTGGCCGCAAGATCGGGAGCGGCCAGAGCAAAAAACCGGCTTTTCTCCCAACCCGAAGTGAAAAAAAACCTTCCCCGGGGCGGGCCACACACCGGAGGGCTTCAGAGGGAGCCGGGGAAGCCGGCGCGAGGCCCCGGTTCCCTCTGTACAGCCGCCAGCGTGAAGAGCCTTTTCCTTCACGCTGGCGGCTGTTTCTGTAAAGCCGCGATTGCTGGGAAAGGTTAAAGGCAATACCCTTTAACCTTTCCCAGCATTCGCAGCTTCACAGAAACAGCTGCCAGCGTGAAGGAAAAGGCTCTTCACGCTGGCGGCTGTACAGAGGGAGCAGGGGCCTCGTGCCGGCTTCCCCGGCTCCCTCTAAAGCCTCAGACAGCTGCGGTTGTGGTGGGGGGGGGGGGAGGCCAAGGACTGCATGGGCTGTGATGGGGGGCGGGGACCTGGGCTGGAAAAGGGCTGGGGGGGGGGGGGGACTTGGACTGCAAATGGGTTGTCATGGGGGGGGGGGGGGACTTGGACTGGAAAGAAATGGGTTGTGATGGGGAGGGGGACCTGGACTGGAAATGGGCTATGGTGGAGGGAGGGGGAACTTGGACTGGAAATAGGCTGTGATTAGGGGGACATGGACTGGAAATGGGTTGTGATGGGGAGGGGGACCTGGACTAGAAAAGGGCTATGGGGGGGGACTTGGACTGGAAAGAAATGGGCTGTGATGGGGGGGGACCTGGACTGTAAAAGGGCTATGGTGGGGGGGAGGGGACATGGATTGTAAATGGGTTGTGATGGGGAGGGGGTCCTGGACTGGAAAAGGGGCTATGGGGGGGGGGGGCATGGACTGGAAATGGGCTATGGTGGAGGGAGGGGGAACTTGGACTGGAAATAGGCTGTGATTAGGGGGACATGGACTGGAAATGGGTTGTGATGGGGAGGGGGACCTGGACTAGAAAAGGGCTATGGGGGGGACGGACTGGAAAGAAATGGGCTGTGATGGGGGGGACCTGGACTGTAAAAGGGCTATGGGGGGGGGGAGGGGACATGGATTGGAAATGGGTTGTGATGGGGAGGGGGACATGGACTGGAAATGGGTTGTGATGGGGAGGAGGACCTGGACTGGAAAAGGGCTATGGGGGGGGGGGGAACTTGGACTGGAAATGGGCTATGGTGGAGGGAGGGGGAACTTGCACTGGAAATAGGCTGTGATTAGGGGGGCTAGGACAGCAAATGGACTGTGATGGTGGGGGGGTAGGACTGCAAATGGGCTGTGATGGTGCTGGGGGACTCGGACTGCAAATGGGATGTGATGGTGGGGGGGGGGCCTAGGACTGGAAATAGACTGTGATGGGGGACTTGGACTGGAAATGGGCTGTGATTGGGGGGGGGCTAGGACTGGAAATGGTCTGTGATGTGAGGGCTAGCACTGGAAATGGGCTTATGAAGAGCTGGAATAGGACTGGAAATGGGCTGATGTGGGGCATGGGAGAATGGGACTAGAAGGGAGTGGATGCTGGGTGGGTTTAGAACTATAAGGGAACTGATTTTGGGGGAGGACTAGAATGGATGGGGAATGAGAATGGAGAGGGGAAAATATATTTTGTGTGGAAGAAAAGTCTACGATGGGCCGGGTATTGGGAGAGTAAGAGGGGCTTGAGAATGGAAGGGTGAAATTTAAATGGATGATAAAGGAATAAGGAAAGAATTGGGGGAAAGAGCAAAAGGGAAACAATCAGTATGTTAAAGCAGAAATAGAAAGAGAATGGAAAACATCTAAAAGAGAAGAAAGGACAAATGGATAGCTCGCAGAAGTCACGAAGAAACCAGAAGAAAGTGACTGGAGCAATTGCAACTGAAAAATAAAATGCCCAAACAGAAGGTAGAAAAATACTTTTTATTTTGAATTTATTAACTGGAATATGTCTGGTCTGGGAAGTGTGTATTGCTAACATCTTTGCGTTTTTCTTTAGTGCAAGAGGAAATTATTTTATAGTTTTATTTCTCCAGTGTTGTACATTTCATGTTTGGCTTTTGGGGTTCCCAGTTTAATTATTATCTGACCAAGGAAGTTAGCCTACACGTATCCTCGGTAATTTTTGTGGGTGGGGCTGGGGGCGGGGCAGGGGTGGGACTAGGGGCGGAGAATGGGTGGAGCATGGCAAGCCACAGGTGTCGGGTTTTTCTCGGTGAAAACGTTGGTAACCCTAGTTACTTCTGCTACCTTTGGCAATGTGCATATAAGCTGCTGGGCCCAGAAAAGGAAGTGTGAGAGATAGAAAGCAAAGGACGTAGAGAGGGCACAAGACAGAGGCCTAGGGCAGGGGTGGGCAATTCCAGTCCTGGAGGGCAGCAGACCAGTCAGGTTTTCATGATGTCCCTAATGAATATTCATGGACCTATTTTCATACAATGGAAGGCAGTGGATGCAAATGAATCTCATGAATATTCATTAGGGACATTATGAAAACCTGACTGGTCTGCTGCTCTCCAGGACTGGAATTGCCCACCCCTGGCCTAGGGGGATGCATAGATGTAGTTTGGGCCGTGTATGGGGGGTGGCATGCTGAATCAGTCCTCCTCTTTCCCCACCACCCATATGACTCCGTTAGCCTTTGTCCCTCACAGTAAGCAGGCAAACTACACCCATGGGGAGATGCACATCTCTACATACAGAATGTGATGAAAGATAGCAAGCTCGTACCTGTCGGCAACATAGCCCAGCAGGAGGTATCCTGTGAGAAACCCAAGAATGAAGCAAACTTCCTCCACGGGGACTTCCCAGTACTGGCTGCAAACCAGGTCCCACTGCAGAGACAAGTCCAGAGTATGAATGCACATTCCTTCCAGAGGGAGGCGCAGTGGAGCATGAAGCACCGGCTGGGGGAGGGTGTAGGGCAGAGGTTCCCCTTCTCAACCTCCAGAATATTCAGGGACTCCCAATGTATCGCTCCCATTCTTCCCAGATCCCCTATCCTCCGCTCCAAGCCTGTCCCCACCAGCCCTCCAACTCCTCTCCCCTTGCTATCTCCAGCAGTCTCACGCTCTCCCTCCAACCAGTCCCCACTGGTTTCAATCTTTCTCTGGCCCTCCCCCCCCAAAGAGTTCCCTTCGGAACCAATACCCACCAGCCCCTCTCTATTTTTTCTCTTGTTTCTTCTGTCCTCTATAATAGTCTCATGGACCCCCAGGAGTCCACAAACCACATGTTTGGGAACCACTGGTGTAGGGAATGGCTGACGAGTGCTGGCTGGGGCACAGGGTGGGGGTGGGGGGGGGTGGAGGTCTAAGGAATGGTGAAGGGGTGCTGGCTATTGGGGGAGGAGCTGTAGGACATACTGGAAGCGTGCCAGACATTGGGAAGTCTGCCAGGTGGATGATGGCGGCATGGTGGCTGTGTTTGAGGGACGGGATTGGGGGGGGGCAACATGCTGGAGCTAGAAGATGCCTTCTTGTACCTCTGTGACCATGTTCTTCTTCAGTGCCTGGTGCTCGCTGTAGTCCCAGCCTCCCCTGCAAGGTTCTCTCTCTCTTCGGGATTCGTTCCCATGGTAGTAATAGTGCTGGCACTGACTGCGAACCATCTTGCCTACAGCATTTCTTTCCAGTGGGATGCTGACATTGAACAGTCCTTCCGCCGAGACATTCCGCAGAGCCGAGGGAAGGTCCTTAGGGTCCACGTGGCAGTGATGGGCCGGAGTCAGCGTGATGAAAACATCTGAGAAGAGTGCAAAGGCCACAAAGATGTTTGGGAGCCAGCTGAGGGTCAGCTGCAGGCGTTGGCAGGGCCCCAAGCCCCCCATCCTGGAGACCAGGCTCTCGAAGGAGACAGTCTCCCTGCTCAGCTCCAGACTGGAGAAGTCTCTCTGCAGGGACCCCAGCTCTGGTTCCCTCTCACCCACCTCCATGGCTGTGGCGCAGGTGGTACCAGGAGGTGTGAAGACCTGGAGTCTCTGAAAGAGAACCCAAGAACACAGGTAAAAAGCACGACAGACCCATCGGACATCTACTCCTTTCCAAAAGGGAGAATCCGAGCACCCCACCCGCTATTTAGAAGGGAGCCGTGGGCTTTCCGTTTCACTGCGGGGAGCCCTGCACAGGCGCTCAGCTCTGGAAACAAATTCCTCTGTGTGTGTGGGCCCCTTTAACACATCCAAAACATTTCCTGACTGCCAACACTCCCGGTGCTCGCTCTGCTTCATTCTGCCTTTGTGTTGCTTTCCAATTATCTATCTATCGATCGTTCCTGTTTCTGTTTCTATTTATCTTCCTTTGTCACTTTGTCTCATTCTGTACCTCTCTCTTCATGTCACTTTCTTTCTTTATGCATCATCCTTTGCCCGGCTTTCTGTCTTTCATTCCCTCCATGTCTCTGTGCCTTTTGTTACCTGTCTCTTCATCTCTGCCAGTCCCATGTATTTGTATATGACCAGCAGGTTCATCCTTCAGACACTTGCTAGCATAAAGAAAGCTGGGCGAGTTAGATGCAAGTAAATATTGCAACCAAATCCAAGCAGTTGATTAAGGAAGTGAGATATCTATACGTATGTTCACGCACACAGAAGCAGAGAGATTCTGCTCCAGGCTCTGGGCCACATTGTTTCTCAAAAAAATAACCCAACAAGGAGTCTCAGAAGCCTACTCCAGCCTGGCACTGAACATCTCATATTCAGAGGGGGTGGGGGGACGGACAGACAGCCAGACAGCACTGCAGCCTCCTCTCTACAGTCTCTCCACACTTACCTGCCCTTCTCAGCCTTGGGGCAGCGCAGGAGGCCCTGGTGAGGAGAGGGCGGCTGTGGCCCTGGGCCCTTCCATCAGAGGAATGTAGCTGGAGAGGCAGAGAAAGCAGGGACCCAGGCTTCGGAGGTCCAGCACGAGCTGGGGGCAGATCTCTGCTGGCCCCCCATCAAAAAGAGAGAAAGATAGCCATAGCCAGAGAGATGCCCAGAGAAAAAGGGAGCGTGCCGGTCCAAGGATTATTGTCTGACCTGCAGAGAAATGACTAGGAGGAGGGAGGAGACAGAGGTGGGAGGAGACACTTATGTCCACAGAAACTGCCTCAGCAACTGGTGCAGAGCAGAGCTAGGACTTGCCGTATAAAAAAAAAAAAAAATCATATTCTGGTTTGTGATGCAACACAACCCCCCCCCAAAAAACACACTCGGCACCTAAGTAGCAAACCTGCCGTAGCATACACAGCAACACCACAACAGGAAAAGGCAACACTGCAAACACTACACAGGGCTCCAGAACCCACCAATACGCCTCCTACTTGGCAGAGAGAGAGAGAGAGGAGTGCTACAAGTCCCTGCATGGAAATGACCTGCTAACAGAATCCCTCACCTCCATCGCACCCTCACTGAATACAGGCTAAGGGGTCACCAAGTTGAGATAGAAATATGCAGTTTGGCCTGCAACAGAAATGCATTTTCTCCTCTACTGTGCAGAATCCAGAGAAGAGATGCACATGTCCCAAAGCTAGGAGAGAACATCAAAGACCCGAGTGTGTTTGTGGCAGGGTTTTGTGCTACTTCGGCTGTGTGCGAGTCCGTTGTGCGATGGCAGGTTTGCTACTTAGGTGACACCAGACGAGAACGTGCCGATGGATCGTCGAGCCTGCGGAGCTCTCAGGATCTATTGTGTTGCTTCGACTGCTGCTGCTGCTCTTTGCTGCCCCTCCCCAGAAGCTGGCGCTCTAGGCAATTGCCTAGCTTTGCCTAATGCTTGGCCCCAGATCTCACTTCCCAGTAAGAGAATTGGTTGAATGATGCTATTAAATAATCCAAATAGTAGTTTTCCTGAGGTGTTGAAAAGACCAGGGGTTTATTTTTGTCTTTTTCCAGGTTTACACTGAGAAACATGATTTGTGATTTAAGTTCTCATGCAGGCTTTCTGGGGTGGGGGACACAGTGAGCAGATCAGCTACATCCAGCAGGTGTCCATCCTCTGAATCATTCACTTTCTGGCCTGGAGCAGGGGATCTCTCTGGTCTAGGAAGGGGGTAGTAAGATGGCAGACAGCTTCAGGCAGAAAGCAGAGATGCCAGCAGGGCAGCCCCTCCTCCATGCCTTCCTTCCCTATCTTTGCTCAGACCACCTTCCCTGTTTCATTCCTGCCTTCCTAATTCCACATCTTTTCTCATCTCTCCGTTCCGCCTTCGTCTTTCATTCCTGTTCCATGTCTTCTCATCCCTCCCTCCCTCCCTCCCACCCTCTTCTGTTTCTTCCTATTCCGTGTCTTTCTGTTCCATGTTGTAAGAACGTAAGATTTACCATACTGGGGCAGACCGAGGGCCCATCAAACCCAGAATCCTGTTTCCAACAATAGCCAATCCAGGTCAGAAATACCCAGCAGCATCCCAAAAAGTAGAAAGGTTTCCATGCCACTTACACTCAATGGCTTTCTCCAGGCCTACCTTAACAGTTTATGGACTTTTCCTCCAGGAATTTGTCCAAATCCTTTTTGAACCCAGCTACACTACCTGCTTTTTAAAACACATCATCTGGTTAACTATGCATTGAGAGAACAAAATATTTTCTACAGTTTGTTTTAAATGCACTACTCAGTAGCTTCATGGATCATTTCCTAGTTTTGTACTTTTTGAAATGTAAGCAATTGATTTGAATTTATCTGTACTATTCCATGCAGGATTTTACAGACCTCTGTCATATCTTCCCTCAGCCATCTCTTCTCCAAGCTGACGAGCCCTAATTTCTTTAGCCTTTCCTCATAGGAGAGTCGTTCCTTCATTTTTATCATTTTAGTAACCCTTCTCAAAAAAAAAAAAGAAAAAAAAGAAAAGTACAGCGATGTGGCAGCCAGAATTTTCTCTTTCCTCCCTCCCTGCTCCATTTGTTCTTTCCTTTCCATTTATGCTTTTTCTCATCCCTCTTTAGGTATTCTCTCCTGTTCCATGCCTTTTCTCACCCCAATATCACTAGCAGAAGCAGCCAGTCACAAAGTTCTATATCACAGTAATTTCCCTATGCTATGGCTTTGTTACCAGCAGCTTCTGTTATTAATGCCTGGAGTTATTTCCCTATGTTATGGGATTCTGCAGTTGGGTGGTTCCATTCCTGATGTCCAGTAGGGCTTGAGCATTAAAAAACTGGGAGGAACTTTTCCCATGAGATGGGACATGGCCATTGTATATTTTTGGCTTCCACTTTTTTACTGCAGTTTGCATATTATTCTTATAGACTGGATTGGATTGCATCCCAGGTCTGCCAAGTTGGCTTTGCATGGTTGCTTGCTATGAAGATAATACGGTCAGCTGGATTTGTCAGCGAATATCCGATTCCATTCCTATGATATGGGATATAGCCATTGTGGACATTAGTATTATAATTGTTCTATGGAAGAATTTTTGACTAGGGCTCCAGCACTACAATTTTTTTGCACTGACAAAACTTCCTGAAGTTTGTGAATATATATTTCAGACACTTGCTATAATGCCACCGTACCTTGAGATTTTGCAAGTTGTTTTTGGTTTTTAATGTATAAATAATTGGTATAATTCTATTATGTGTTTATGCCTTGTGTATTTTATGGATATTATATTAAAGTTGTTAAATGTGGATTAAAGATATTTGTTGTGATTTAAATAGAGAGTTAATTTACCTTACCAATAATTATTTTGCATGGCTTTGAGTTGTCAGCAGGGGAGTGGGGGGGGGTGGTGTCAGTCCACTTTGTTTACTTCCTTGTGATCCAAGGACGAAGTGAGAGAGACACAGACAAAGAGAAGCCGTGAAGGACGGAAACAGCAGAGCAGCATTGATAATAGACGTTTCAGTTCCAAGCGACTATTCTGTGAAAGGGGTGAAGAGGAAGAAGACCTTCAAGTACCAAGAAACACAGTCAGAGACTAAGAAAATGTGGCAAAAAGATACAGGAAGATTTTCCATTGTATCGGGAGCCAGAGGCCTGATGAAGAGGAATTTTCAGTCACAACTTGATAGGATATAACATATATAGGCAACTCCAGAAGGAGGCGCTCTTTGGCACGATGCAAGTTCTATGGCGAGCAGTGGCAGTAAATCTGAGAGATTGAGATTATACTCCACATTAGGAGTGGGTGGTTGTGGTGGCACCTCTGGGCGGGCGGGTGGCCTTTCTGGTTGTGGTAGTATCTTTCTTTTTTCCCCTTCTCTTCTGGAACCCAGGGTAGAGGCAGGAGGAAAGAAACCGCCGCCTCATGTGAACTCATTGGCGGTGGCGGAGCGTGGCTCCAACAGAGCCTTTTATAAGGGCTGCCTCTGAAAAAAACGGACAGCCTGAAAGGCAGATCCCGTTCAGTGATATGCGGTTGCCCCCCCTCCGATTACAGCAAGGAGATCACTGAAGGTGATGAGGCGGAGGTTTATTCTGGAGCCAATGAGCACGAACCATGCGGCTGGCAAGGATGTGGATGATGAAAGGGGATTTTTACGTAATAGAGTATGCTTCCAGTAATGCCACTTACAATGAAACCATCACACTGGAAAGACTGCAGCCAGTCAACCCCAGCAAGCTAGCTATAAACTCCTTTTTCTACAAATTCACCAATCGCTGTACATGAGGATCTTAAGGAAGCCTGCTCAAATGATGATGTACATAAAGAATTCAAGAACGTCACTGGAGACAGTTGCATTAACTTCAACAGCACCACTAGTGAACTCATCCTTTTGTCTGTGGGTGAATCCACAACAACGTGAGCCTCTTTGCTGAGTGACACGCACTTCTGCAGCACCCAGACCAAGCTGATGTTGACGTCCTGCAATGAGGAGGCCAAACACCTACAGACAAGCAAGCAGTTGGCCTCAGCCTTCCAGGAAGAGTTTACAGTGAGAGAAGATCTGATGAGTCTGGCCATCGGTACCCATGGTGCCAACATCCAACAAACTCACAAGGTGCCCAGAATGAGTGCCACTGCCTGGATGAGGAGAGCTGTACCTTCCGCATCTATGGACAAAATGGTCAGTGGTCTCCGTTATAAACCATATGGGGACAGACTTAAAAGATCTCAGTATGTATACTTTAGAGGAAAGGTGGGATAGAGGGGATATGATAGAGCAGTGGTTCCCAAACTTGGGGTTGGGACCCCATCATCAGTGGATGGGGGTCACAGAAACATGACCATTTCCCCTTCTCTCTGGACTTTCACTGTGACCTATACCAAGTCACCAGTTAGCATGTGGCCTGCAAGCCAGTGAGTTTTCATAGGCTGTTGCCCTTCCTGGGTAAGCTTCTTGTTAGACTGGCAACCCAAGTCGAGTGCCGGGGTCTGTAAGCACATGTCGCACACTGACACAAGGGTCCTGTGCAGACTGCTGCTGTGATATTACTGTTGCTGCTGAGGGAGGGGAAGGAGGCTGGAGATCAGCCAGTCTGATTTCATCGTCATGCTGGGTCACGTGGGATAAAAGTTTGAAAAACTGTGAGAGAGACATTTAAATACCTCTGAGGCATAAATGCATGGGAAAGTCTCCTTCAATTAAAAACAAGCTCTGCTATGAGGGGACATAGGATGAGGGTGAAAAGGGATAGACTCAGGAGTGATATGCGGAAAGATTTCTTTACGGAAGGAGTGGAATAGTCTCCCAGTGGAGGTGGTAGAGATGAAGACAGTATTTCAGTTCAAGAAAGCATGGGACCAATATAGAATCAAGTGTACATTTAGTAATCCAGCTGCTGTGATGTGTGTGTATCCCCTTAATCAAAACGTATATCATGTTGATTTTACTGTATTGAACCTTATATGTATAGTAAACCGCTGCTGATCGCTGGAAGTAGCAGTATACAAATGTACTCTAAATAAATAAAAATAAAGGGAAAAAAAGGGGACTATAGTAGTTGATATGGAAGGGCGGACTAGATAAAAACGTGACGGCAGAAAGACCACATGGCCTATGTTTCTACATACCCTGGGCTTAGGAGAGAGATTAATGACTGTCATGCTATGCACCAAACTAACCCATTTAGAGACATTGACCCCACAACGAGAGATACAAGACAGAGCAGGGACACACGTACCAAGTACAGGCTAAAAGCCCACCTTTGAGGCTGCTTTTGGACGCTGATCGCCTTATTCTCCTATTTGTCGTGTTGTCTGCCTTGATTAGATTGTAAGCTCTGATGAGCCGGGACTGTATCTTACATCAAGGGCCGTACTGAGCATGAATCGCACCCTGTGTGACTTGCACATCAGGCACGCACCACCCCCCCCTCCCATACCTCCATCCAGCCACTTTCTGGACGGCGGCAGGAGAGAAGAGGCGCACCCGATGTGCAAGTTGCCGGCACGCTAAGTCGATCTGTCCCTCCCTGCTCTGATGCTGTGTGAGAGGAGAGAGGGATCAGACCTGCTTAGCGTGCCGTGAGAAGGCTTAAGGGGCGCATTTCAGCTGTCTGCCGCCGCTGAGAGAAGAGTGGCGGCAGCAGGCAACGGCAGACAGCTGAAATGCGCCCTTTAAGCCTCTGCACCCTGTGTGGCCGCACAGGTACGGTCCTGCTTACATCTATATATAAAATGCTGTGTCCACCTTGTAGCGCTATACAAATGATAAGCAGTTATATTAATTAGAGAAAGAGAGAGACACACAAATATGCACACAAGACACAGAGAGAACAAATGAGAGAATAAGAAAAAGAGAATGGAAAAACCTGAATAAAAGTTTATTTTGTAAAATGTAACATTTTGTTACAACAACTTGAGTACATTTTAAATAATGGAACTTTGGAATAACTGTGGTTTTGCATTTTAAAAAAATGCAGAAAAACACAAACCCCTGAGCCTGGAATAGACATACATGACGCCCTCAGACATCCCTATAAAACCATTTCCTACAGGCCAGGCTCTGCCGCATGGGGCCCCCTGTCCCAAGGGGCACCAAAGGGGGAGGCACGGTAAAAGAAGGTGAGGGAGTCCCAGCCCCCAACAAGTCCAGGTTGGAGGTGGTGGGTCACTGTGGTATTAATGCATAGCTGTAAAGTCCCCAGAAAGAGACGAGGGGGTGGGGTGCCCCTCCGTCTGAAAGTCCACTGGAAGGAGAGGTCTTTTTCTCATCCTGTCCTTTATTATGGCTTCACCATGGCCAAGGCCGCAACTTCAGGGAAAAAGCCCCAAAATGTTCAAAGTATCATTGAAAAAAAAATCAAATAAATAAATTTAGAAACCATTATACAACAGGGACAGTAGGGGGGGGTTCTCATGCCGACAGCTGCCGTAGGAGTGCAGTAAAATCCAGGGCACAGTGAGAGAGTTCCGTCACTCGCTCCGTCACCTCCTGTGCGGCAGATGAGGAAGGGTAGTGCAGTGCTGCGGCTTTGGCCGCTAGGACTACACCCTTCAGTGCCTCGCAGAGTGCATTGCCAGCAGCAGTAACTCTGGTGCGTGTGCCCGGAGCAGCAGCCAGGCGCGAGAGAGTGTCCCCAACAAAAACCAGCTTGTGGGCAGCCACAATTACACTCTTCCCCTGAGGAACAAAGGCACGGGGCGGCTGGTTGGCACGGATGGAGGAGAGGAAGGCTTCAATGGTGGCCAGTAGAGCTTCATAATGGCTCTGGCACTGACCGGCGTAGAAATGGAGCAGCTGGGAGTCCTCCGCATCTGGAGATGCATTGTTAGTATCCGTCGCATTCCAAGAGACCTGCAGGGGATTGGTGGGGGGGGGGGAGAAAAAGGGAGCAGAGGGTTAGATAGATGAATACCAATAGGAAGAATGCTGGAGTGAAAGAGACACACAAATGGGCTACGCCTGGTGGCTGGAGATTTTGGGTAGTCCTTATTTCTGAAGTTGCTAAGTTACCCAGCTCCAGGAAGGAGACATTAGGCCAGCCCTGGGTTTCTAACAGCCCCATCCAGATGCATTATGAGATCCACAACGCTGATTTCATTGGGTAGAACCAAGGACTACAAGTATCACATCGCTTTGGGATGCAAGTTTAAAATCAGGATTGTCCGAAATCTCCCTCCTGGAACTAGGTAACCTGGCAGATCTGAATTTGATGGATGCCGCATCACCTTCTATTATGTACTAACCTCCTGTTCACCCCCATGTCAGCTAATCTTTATCGGTACCACCCTTTCTCTAAAGCCCAGCTTTCTTAAGACATACACTTACATCTCACATTGTTTTGGGAACTCTGGCATGCTAAGGGTACCCTCCTTCTTCTGCTCTGAGTTTCTGGAAGAACGAATTTCACTTGAATAAGATAAAGCAGGGAACAGGTCCCCTCATTAAAGGAACAGAGGTGGGTCCCCCAAATCAGGGGATAAACAGCTGGGAGCAGAGAAAAGAAAAGAGGGCCTTCAAGGTTGACCTAAATCTGCAGGTATGCTAGCTTCCATATCTGTCTTATGTCCAGGATGAAAGATAACATCCGTCCTCCAGTAACCAGATGGCGCCCTTGCTGTGCACTAACCCAGGAAAGTGAAGCCCCTGCAGTTATACGCTATGCAAGATCACCACGTTCTCCACGTCTGGTACCCGATTCCTTCTCTTCTTCCCCCTCCCCCCACTGTGCCAGTGATTCTCAATCTAGTCCTTTGGACACATCAGGCTGGCTAGTGTTCAGGATTCCCACCATCAATATGCATGAAAGCGATTTACATACAAATGAGGCAGCACACGTTAATTTCTCTCATGCATACCGACTGTGGGAATCCTGAAAACCTGATTGGCTAGGTGTGCCCCCAGGACTGGGTTGAGAAACATTACATAAGATATGCCATCCTGGGTCAGACCAAAGGTCCATCAAGACCTGTGTCTTGTTTCCAACAGTGATCAATCCAGATCACAAGTATCTGTCAGGTTCCCAAAAAGTAGAAAGATTCCATGTTGCTTATCCCAGGGGATTTCCACAGTCCACTTTAAGAACCGTTTACAGACTTTTCTCTAGGAACTTAATCAAACCTCTTAACCACTAACAGTTTTTACTACATTCTCCGGTAACGAATTCCAGAGTTTGAGGACATTGCACTATGCAAGTACCTGGTTCTCCTCGGGCCCCATAAGACCCCATGTAGCACCATTCTCCGGAGCTCTGGTCGCTACTGCTGACTGACCGTCATTCTGTTCCTGGGAAGGAGAGTTAGGGCCTGGCAGTGGGCAAAGCCTTTCTGACCCCTAAAATACACAGAACACAGAGGGGGAGGAGTTTCAATAAAATATTTTACTTTCAAAGCCAAAGAGACACACACACACTCACAGAGGAAGATGAGGTGCCTGAATTTAAGTACAACAGCAAACAAATAAAAATCCACATTCATATTTATCTACTCACACATACACTGAGATAGTCTCACCTTCAGGTGTACATATTCATACTCCTCAGCAGACCTTATTCCCTCATACTCATTTTGGGGTCTCTCTCCTTTGTTGGGGGTGCCGTAAACGGAGGGTGGAGGAGGTGGCAAGGGCCGGTCCTGGATGCTTCCTTTCCTTATAAAGACAGATGGAGATGAGACAGCGGTGGCAGGCTCACCAACACTACGGTCAGTGCTGAGCTGTGTCGGGAGCGCAGGCAGCGGCCTGCGAGAAAGGCTTTCACTGGAGGGTAACCGGGGCCTCTGAACCTGCACAGGGGGTCTGGAGATGGAGAGGCGGCGGAAGCCTGCAGAGCACAGCGCTTCAGGTTCCTCCTCTTGGGCGAGGGCCGGCACGTCGTAGATGGAGCTCTCACCACCAGCACCCGCGTCCTCTGTCACAGCGTTCAGAATATCTTCAGGGGCCTCGTAGAGGTTGTGAATGGCTGGGGCCCTCCTCAGGTTGGAGGGGGTGGCGTAGACCTCTGGGTCATCCTCAGAAGGCAGATTCTGGAAGGCCAGCGGCACATCATACATGTCTTCCATGATTTCGTCCGCTGGAGGTGGGGATGGAACAGTCTGTGGGGTCACACGGACTACCTTCTTAGCAAAGCTCGCTGGGATGTCATAAGTATTGCCAGTGAATGAGGGTTCTGCCAGTAGGGATGAAGGGGTGTCATAGACCTGGTTGGGGGGTGGGAGGGGGGAAGACATGGAGTTAGTGAAAATGCCAGCAGTGGGAGGGTGGGTTCAGGTTAAAAGTCCACAGAGGTTTCCAGAACATAACATGGAACCACAACATAGAACACGCATCCCCTTCCCCCCACCATCACCATCACATGCATCCCACAGAATAAAGACAGAAATACAGCAGCAGCGTTCCCTCGTGCTAATGGTATATTCCAGGACCACAGCTATGGTGTGCCACTGTTCTCACAGGGTCACGACAGACCACACGGTCCCCATGGGGCACGATACAAAGAGACCTGTTCTCTAAAACTCATACTAAAAAAGTTATTATTTAACAACGCAGTAAAACACCTCTTAACATAGCATGCCTTTGATTTTTTTCTGTACCCCTGCTACAGAGCAGCCTTGAAGCGTGGCACACTGTATACTGAATCCACTGCAGTTAACTCGTTATTACAGCCTCTGTCACACACAAGATCAAGACCTCTGGGGCAAGAGAGCATAGGTAGTCAACCAGCCCTAATCTTTGTTCATGGTCGTCACTCCAGGGCTTAATTTCTGGGGAAACGGCCCGGAACACAGTTCCGGCCCTTCTTTTCAGACTCCAGAGCTTCAGCCCCTCCCTTCCAGTAAGCCCACAGGGAAAAGGAGGGGAGGAGGTAAACCTACAGCTGAGCAAATAGTCATCCTGAGTCCTCATCCAGCCCCCTTTTCTCCTTCTGCCCATTTGCCCCTGGCTCATTTGTGTTCTCTCCTCCAGTTCTCCACTTTCTTTTTGTCTACAAATTAAGCCCCTGCCCTGCTCTAAAGGGGAACAATGGAGTGGACCTGCGGTCAGTGGGGGTGGGAAGAACAAAGAGGCCCTTTACATAAGAACTGCCATACTGGGTCAGACCAAGGTGCATCAAGCCCAGTATCCTGTTTCTAATAGCAACCAATCCAGAACACAAGTACTGTCAGGTTCCCAAAAGGTACACAGATTCCAAGATGCTTGTCCCAGGGGTAAGCCGTGGATTTCCCTGGTCCTAATGGTTTATGGACTTTTCCTCCAGGAACTTGCCCAAATCACTTTTAAACTCTGCTACACTAACAGCTTTTACAACATCCTCTGGTAAAGAATTCCAGAGTTTGATTATGCATTGAGTAAAAAAAAAAATATTTTCTCTGATTAGTCTTAAATATGCTATATTGTAGCTTCATTGCATGTCCCCTAGTCTTTCTGGTTTTTGATGGCGTAAACAACCAATCTACATTTACCCATTCTACTCCAGTCATTATTTTATAGACCTATCATATCTCCCCTCAGCCGTCTCTTTTCCAAGTTGAAGAGCCCTAACCTTTTAAGCCTTTCCTCATAGGTGTATCCTTCCACCCCCTTTCTGTCGCTCTGCTCTGTATCTTTTCTAATTCTGCTATATTCTTTTTAAGATATAGCGACCAGAATTGCATACAATAGTCAAGGTGCGATCTCACTATGGAATGATACAGAGGCATTATGATGTCATCCTTTGTTTTATTCTCCATTCCTTTCCTTATGATTCCGAGCATTCTATTTGCTTTCCGGCCACCGCTGCAAACTGGGTGGAGGGTTTCAACCTATTATCCACTTTAATTTTGGATGCAGAGGGTTGGCCAGTAGGGGGTCCTCAGAGACCAGGTTCCCTCTCTCACTGTTCAATGTCAGTGTGCCAACCCTGGAGGGTATGTTAACATATAGCCACCACTCTGAGGTAGGCTGTAGCTTTTAGCCCTTAGCAAGCAAATGGCACCTCACTTTATTATCACAAATAGCTAAAGGCTAATTTGCATTCAAAGTTCCCTCATTCACATGCAATGATGCACCAATTTTAGCATGTATGCACTGTTTCCTGACCCCAGTTCAGCATGTACGCTGGGCCTTCCTGCAATGTGCCTGCCATTGTTTAGGGTCACTACATGGTCTTAGCATGTTCTTGACTCTGTAGTGCAATGGCCTCATAATCACAGCGCTGTGGCACATCATAGTCCCATGGGGTCCTGAAATATTATATTATAATTAGGGTCCGCTTTTCATCTAGGCAGGATATGTGCTGCTTCGGCACATAGTCTGCCCGCCAACCCCCTTAATCCAGATTTTCACTTCCGTGGCAACAGAAGTGAAAATCCGGGTTTAGCTGGACGCGCCGGAGCCGCTGAGGCTAAACAGGTAGCAGCAATTTTCGATGCGACCCGCTTAGCCCCTGCGCCTTAAAGATAGGCGAGGAAAAAAACTTTGCTTATCTTTAAGGTGCAGAGGGTTAAGCGGGTCGCATCGAAAATCACTGCTACCTGTTTAACCCTTTCCTCCATTCCTGCTCCACCCTGGAACGCCCCCATGCTAACCGCATAGCATCTGGGCACGTTAGGGACTTATCCGGGATTTTCCATAGGCACTTACCCATGTAGATGCCTTTGGAAAATCCCAGATAAGGCATTTACACATGTATGGCACTTACCCATGTAAATGCCTTTGAAAATGCCGTCCATAAAAAGAAGGTGCTATACTAACCACAATGCAACCCCACCTCTCACCTCCTGGTGCCTTTGTCTGCAGGACTCAGGCTCTCCACCACTGCCCCGGGGTACCCTGTAGGTGTCATCCTGCATAGCAGAGTCTATGGTCACTGCAGGACTGGGGGGGCAGGTCCTTGCAGTTGGTGGGACAGTGTGTACCTGGCAAAGGAAACAGAACAGGGGTTTGAAAGCCTGTTGGAAGCACTTGCTCCTCATTGCAGGAACCTAGTTGGTTGTTGATTGATTCTGGTGATTTCATGTCATCATCTCAATGTCTGCTTTCAATCAAATCCATTAAAACAGCATTCATATTCCTGTATCATCTCCACTCCTGCCAGATCCTGGACAAGCTACCCCCCCCCCCAATCGTCCCACACAATAAAATGGGATTTGGATTAGCATATATATAGACTGGGTTGAGTGAGGATTTGGAGTGGGTTTTGGAATGGGGTGGCAACATGGTTTGGTCATGGCTTTGCTATTTGGGTGGATGAAAGCAGGATTAAGAATGAGGGGCTGTGGTAGAGGTTTGAACTGGTGGTTGGAGGGTGGGGTAGGATAGGAAAGATGTGACCTTCCAGCCAGGGTTGGCCCAACCATTAAGCAAACTAGCAGGTCAACTGGGGGGGGGGGGAGGAGCAGCAAAGAGCAGGACCTTCAAAGCCAAACAATAGATTTTGACGGCCAGGGAGTGTGTGGGGCTTAAAGTTTGCCCAGGGTACCAACACTGTACCAACTCTGGGGCTGGCCCTGCTTCCAGCTCCTCCCACTGCAAGGCCTCACCTTCTGTCTTCCTTCCTGGGATCGACTCTCCCCTGTTAGCTCAGTCTCTGCATCTGGAAACAGATACACATTCTCCTTGGTACTGCTGCCTCTGCTGCTTCCATGCTCCCTGCTGGAGATACTCTGCCCATGGGCTGGTGGCACCTGGTACACTCCTATCGTCTCGCCAGCTGCTTGTGTACCTGGTTCCCAGTAAGGCCCCGGCATGTCCGATCGTGCAGGCACTTGGTACACGGTCTGTGTGTCCATCAAAGCCATGTTTCCTTCTAGGAACGGGCGAGGTGGAGGGGAGCAGTGCCCACTCCCTGGGTCCCTTCGTGCACAGTGAAAGCCACCTGCCCCAGTTCCCTCCAGCAGTTTGACCCGGTTTCCGGGGACAATGCCCTGTCGACCATGGAGCGAGCAAAGCCACCAGCCCCTCAGCCCCGCTGTGTCACGCTCCACCACCATCATAATGTCACCTTTCCGAAAAGAGAGCTCCTCAGCCGTCTCAGCTGCATTGTCATAGAGGGCCTTTGCCAGCTGTGTCTGCATGACATAAGAAAGAGACACACAGTCTATGATACTCTCCATATCCATCTGTGGGGGAAACCCCATGTGCACAGCCTCCCCCCTGAAAACACATAACCAGCTCTATATTAACAGCTATTTATGCACAGACGTCTATAACTAGCACTGTATGCAGAGCCATCCTATATTCAAATCTATAAAATACAGACTCCCAAAACCAACTTTACATAGCAATACCTCCTCCCTCATCACAGCTCTATAGGCACAAACCCCATTAACTACATAACTTCATACTTGCTCTGTATATAGATACCCACAAAACAGCTCTATGTATAGACAAGGCAGATCCCATCCCCAAAACTACATCTGCAAAGAACCCCTGCCCCCCCCCCCCCCCTCCATAAGCAGTGACCCCCTTCTCTGGAATCAATCTGCATGCAGTCTAGATGCCCTCCCCCCACAGAAGCTTCATGCAGAGATCTGTAGTGCCATCTCTAAATGTAACCTCTCATCCCTATAACCACCTCCACAAGCACAATCCCTCCCCCTCTTAAATCCAAATCTATATGCACAGTTCTCCCTTCCCCAGGATTTATTACGAAGACACCTTCGCCCCCCCACACACCATCTCTGAGAACGTTACCATCTCCGTCTTTGTCCTGAATGGGACCCTGTCCCTTTAAGCCAGGAGGCTATGTGGCTCTATGACGTCACACTCTCCCATTCTTCCCTTGAAGATCCAGTTTAAAGGGACAGGAGCGCCCCGTGTCAGCCAGCCAAACCTGCACCAATCACCCTGCCTGCCCAATAGATCAAGGGTCAGGGGGAGGGAGGGAGAGAGAGAGATTTTACCCTTGACTGAAGAAACAGCCCATACAAGGCCCCCCCCCCCCCCCCCAATACTTACTGTCATGCCTCTGGTCCCAGTACCCAGGAGGGTCACCCGGTTCCTTGTCCGAAGAGATACTGGATAGTAGCAACAGGACGTGAGCCTTGGGAGCCCTGCATAAAGGGGACCCAGGGTTACTAGAGAGGGGGGTGGGTGAGTGAGTGTTAACCCACAGTTTCTCCTAGTTCAACCATAGGAAAACTCCACACAATCTTTAGTCCCAGAACTCCTTCCTTACCCCTAGAAAACCAATTAGGCTGATTTATCAGAGAACAGACACTGAATGCGAGGGTGAAAAAGACCCACGCAAGAAGCAAGTAGAAGGGGAAAACACACACAAACATACAGATCACAATTCAGAGTACCTGAAAAATGCTGCAAGTCACCTTGAGCTAAAATTGGAAAGGTGGCATATAATTCAAAATACATTAAAAATATATATGCGAGGACGCATACAGATCGCAAGTGTGTAAAGACACGCAGATCTTACGTAAGGAAAAGAAAAGACCAGAAACGCGCAGATCACGTGTGAAAAACTTAAGTAGAGAATCCCATCAATAACATATCGTAGACGTCCAGAAAATAAAATCATGGGAGACAAAGTAAAACGTAACTACATGTCCCTTCCCTGAAACCAGTTATCCAGAAAACTGAAATTTAAAAATGTAGACATGCTTAAGAATAGTTCTCTGGGGGCCCATAGAGAAAACCAAGTAAAAAATGCGGTATTTAAGAAAAGAAATTGAATAACAATTCAAAATCCAGCCAAAAACAGTTACACCCTCATAGCTTCTCAGAGATCTCCCTCCTCCAAAACAGAATCTTTTGTGGCAAAAATACAATTATAAATCGAGGCAAAACAACTTTGCAACCCGCAACACCAAAATAAATTACATATCCACCTACTACCAGCAAGAAACTTGAAAAAATAAATCCCAGGAAAATATCACATGGAAATACAAAGAAAAAAAACAACAATAATATTTCTGTCCAGGAAAGTAAAGACTCCTGCAGAGCAGAGCTGTCTGTCTATGTGGTGTCTGCACAGATTGGGGTGGGGACCCCCTGAATCTCTGGAAAGAGAGGGGCAAAGCACCCTGTATCTCTCCCCTGTTTGTTGCTGGTGCTGCTGGGAGAGGGGGTGGTGCAACAGAACAGGGAGTTGCAGGGCGGGGGAGGGCAGGCGGATAGAGAGGCAGGAGGAGGTCAGGGAAATGCAGAGAGAGTGGGAGGGAAGAAGAGGGCAGTGAAGGAGGGACAGGGTATCACAATGCAGGGTTTCAGCTGAAAAACTAGTATTCCATGACATTCAGGCAGGTTTTGGCCCACAAGCTCAGCCTTCCCCTCCCTCCTCTGGGTCCTAAAGGCCTGTCTCTGCATGTCCTGACTGCAGACTCTGCTTTGTTATTATCCTACCTGCTTCTGTTTATTTCACATTCCCTTGAATCTGGGAGAACATGTGAACAATGTACAAGATAATAAAGCACCCTCTCCCCAAACTGTCCCCTATACCTGAGTTATATCCTATAACTTTATATTAAGGATAAAATGCCCCCCCTCCAAATTGTCTCCCATATATGAATTATACCCTATACAGTAACTTGATATTAAGGATAAAGCATCACCTCCTCTCCAAACTGTCCCCTGTATCTGAGTTATATTCTATAACTAGGGTTGCCAACTGGCTCCAGATGCGCCCAACATGCATGATCCAGTCCTGGGTTTACTCCATTGCATGCAGGGAGTTGTAGTTTTCCATTTCCTATGGCGTGCAATGGAGAAAGTAGAACTAAATGTCCCTACATGCAATGGGGTAAACCCAGAACTGGATTGAGCCTGTCGGGCACATCTGGAGCCAGTTGGCAACCCTATCTTTAACTTTATATGAAGGATAAAATGTCCCTTCCTCTTACTGTCCCTAGGCCCGGATTTAAGATTTTGGGGCCAATAGGCAAGACCAGACAGCAGATGTCAGAGAGCCAGGGTTAGTGGGATCAGAGATCCCAGTTGAAGAGCAGAGGGGGGGGGGGGGGCACAGGGCCGCAATACTGCCCCTCTGAAGCAGCCACCTGCACCTGGGCCTGGGCCTAAAACTGTAGCACTATATATATATGGGGGCGAGAGGTTGGTGTGCACGGATCAGGAGAAAGACCTTGGTGTGATTATTTCTGTACATCTGAAGGTGGCAAAACAGTGTGGCAAGGCGGTGGCAAAAGCCAGGAGGATGTTGGGCTGCATACGAAGAGGAATTACCAGCAGAAAGAAAGAGGTTCTAATACCACTGTATAAGTCACTGTTGAGGCCTCACTTGGAATACTGTGTTCAGTTTTGGAGACCGTATCTTGCAAAGGATGTAAAAAGAATGGAATCTGTTCAGAGGAAGGCGACCAAAATGATTTGGAGCCTGTGTCAGAAGCCTTATGAGAAGAGACTTGAAGACCTAAATATTTACACTCTGGAGGAGAGGAGGGATAGGGGAGGTATGATTCAGACCTTTAAATACTTAAAGAGAAATAATGAACAAACAAACCTCTTCCAAAGATGGGAAAGCTGTAAAACTAGAGGGCATAACATGAAGCTGCAAGGGGGTAAACTGAAAGGCAATGTCAGGAAATGCTTTTTCACTGAGAGGGTGGTGGATGCTTGGAAAGCCCTCCCGATGGAAGTGGTGGGGTCAAACACAGTGACAGAATTCAAGATTGCATGGGACAGACACAGTGGATCCCTCTATAGCAGCAGCCGGATAAAATAAAAATATTATCTGCCGTCATTTACTATGTGACTATGTATAATCATAAGTAGTAGTGGTAGTGGTAGCACTTTGGCACCTTCAGACTTTGATACCCTGCCTAGGCAGTTGCCTTTGTTGCCAGAAAAGAGCTGATAGATGGGAACTATGAGGCATTGCTAGGGACTTGAGATGGTTCATAATTAAGAAGAAAAAAAATAAGGTGATACCTTTTTATTGGACTAAGTTAGAAGCTCAAATGGAAAGACTTCAGCTTTCATACTTTGGACACATCATGCGAAGAGAAATATTGTTAGAGAAAAGCATCATGCTTGGCAAGGTTGAAGGTCATCGCAAAAGAGGCGGCCAGCAATGCGATGGACTGATACAATAACAACAGCTATGGATGTTGTTCTGTCAACCGTTAGCTGCCTATCTGAAGACTGAACACAGTTTAGGACAATTACCAAGGGAAACATAGAAACATGATGGCAGACAGACCACACAGCCTCTCCAGTCTGCCCTTCCATACCATTCACTAAACTCTATAGTACCTAGTTTCCTTTAGAGATCTTCTGGGTTTGTCCCATGCTTTCTTGAATTAGATATAGCTTTTGTCTCTACTACCTCCACTGGGAGACTATTCCATGCATCTACCACTCTTTTCATAAAGAACTACAGTATTTCTGCAAATTACTCCTGAGTCTATCCCCTTTCACCCTTCATCCTATGCCCCCTCGTTGCAGAGCTTTCTTTCAATTGAAAGAGGCTCTCCTCCTGTGCATTTAAGCCATGGAGGTATTTAAACGTCTCTATCATATTTCTCCTATCCTTTCTTTCTTCCAAAGTATACATATTGAGATCTTTAAATCTGTCCCCATATGCCTTATGGCGAAGTCCACTGACCATTTTGGTAGCCACCCTTTGCACCAACTCCATTCTGTTTATATCCTTTTGAAGGCGTGGTCTCCAAAATTGCACATAATACTCTAGATCAGGTCGCACCAAAGACTTATACAGAGGCACTAACACCTCCTTCTTTCTGCTGGTCATTCCTCTCTCTATGGTCTCAAGCATCCTTCTGGCTTTCGCTGTCATCTTTTTTACCTCTTTAGCCACCTTAGGTTCACCATGAGGAGTCGCCATGAGTGATATCGACTTGACGGCACTTAACAACAATATATTTAAGGACTGACATGCATTTGGGCTGCAACACCCCAAAGGTGTTTTGCAACTGCTGGTGCCCCCAAGGGGTACAGTATAGGGGGTGAATACTTCAAAGCACAAAAGAAGAGTGGGGCTGGGGGTTATCATATCGGATTATCTTAAAGTGGCTAAACAGGTAGAAAAAGAAATGGCAAACGCCAGAAAGATGCTTGGGTGCATAGGGAGAGGAATGGAGTATTGTGTGCAAAAGTCTTTCCCCTATGCCTTATGACAAAAACCAATGATCCTTTTAGTAGCCGCCCTCTGGAGCGACTCTAGCCTGTTTATATCCTTTTGAAGGTGTGGTCTCCAGAATTATCTGCCATCATTTTCTATGTTCCTATGACTTTCAAAGGTTAAAACCTTCTTCAGGTTAGGACAGTAGCAAAATATATAAACAAATCACCTAGGTACTGAGTCAGGCAGCGGTACAGCAGGTCCTAGAACGCCAAAATACAGGACTGTACAGTATCAGGATAAATAAAACTGGTTAACTAGACTGAAGATGCTCTTGGATCCTGAGGAGGGAGGAGTGGCCTAGTGGTTGGAGTAAGGTACCAAAGGTCAGGGGTTCAAATCCCACTAGAGGACAGCAACCTTGGGCCGGAAGGACTGGGGTTTCTCGTCCCACAGGTGCTCCTTGTGGTCTTGGGCAAGCCACTTAACCCTCCATAGCCCATGTTCCCTGTAAAATAGTTATCTTCAAGTTATAATGCCCTGTTCAAAGTAATTTCAGTTTGTTCAATGTAAACCACCTTGATATCACAAAAGGCAGTATATAAGAAATGTTAAATAAATAAAATAAATCCCTTGTGTCTCCTTACCTTCCCTCTTCTACCCTTATTCTTTTCTGTTGTCTTGTCTCTCTTGCTTAGGTTGTAAGCTCTGACGAGCAGGGACCTTTGTTACATGTGTCTTTGAGTGCTGTGTGTGCCTTGTAGGGCCATATAAATGATTAATAGTAATAGTAGTAGTAGTAAGTGGAACTGTCTCAGATGCAGGGTGATTTTTAAAAGTCTGTTGTCTGATTGCTTGTGAGGTTCACAGCTTTTTCTTTTGCAAAGACATCAAAGATACACATTTCCCAAAGCTGACATATTCCAGATTACCAAATTCAAAATAAAATTACGTTTTTCTAGTTTCATTGTCTGGACATTTTATTAATTTCTTTGTGTTGGTTCCTGTCTCTGGTTTCTGCTTTCCTCTGTTTGTTTTCTCTTGTCTTTTCAGGGTTCCCTGTTCATTTTCCATTTCTCCTCCATTCTTTTTCCATTCCTTCCCTACATATGTCTCTGCCCATGATCTTTCTGTTTCATCTCTTTCTTCCTATAAAATTCAAATTTCACTTCTGCTTCTTACCCTCCATTCTTCAGTTTCCCTCTTCTAACCTTTCACCTACCTACCATCTTTCAAACTAAATTCTCTCACGTCCTTTCTAGATCATCTCCGTATTTACTCTCTCTTTAGCTCCCTTCTCCCAGCCCCAGCATCAGATCCTTCTCTCATTATCAGCCCCCTTTTCCCATCCCCAGCATCGGACCCATCTTCAAGCCTCCAGTCCCTTTCTCCTCTCCCCCCCCCATTTCCCACTCCCCCCCTTGCTCAGCACCGTCCTTGTGTCTTCATATCCCTCTCCTCCCCAGTGTCCAGAATCTCCCCTACCTCTTTCCTATTCCCTACTACCCTATGGTCCGCAGCTCCCTTTTCCTCTCACTCCCTCCATACACAAGTTACAACATTTAGGATAAAATGCCTTTGCCGTATGCTAAATAGAAGGAGTTCCCTGAATTTGGTGTGGGAGAGAGGGGTTTTCCTTGCAGATTTCTTGCCACAAGCCCAGTCTGTTTCTGCTTTAAGCTATTGTTAGATTATTGTGTACATAGCAACTGCCTCAACACTCAGGACAGAGAATCCGTGGAAGGGGGCCAAGGGGAAAGGTATCAGTCAATGGGATCCAGGACAAAATTACCTTTCTCAGTTTAAAACCCTCCCTCCCTCCCTCCTCTTTCCTTTACAGCTGTGATCCTAGAAACCTCTCCTTCACCCCCTCTCCCTCCTTGCTCATCCTGTTACTGCTGTGCCCCCAGATGTGTCCCCTCACCCCTTCCCTTTCTGCTCACCCCGTGACCACAGGTGCACCCCTCACCCCCCCGTCCTGCTCACCCTGTTACAGATGTGTCCCCAGGTATGTCACACCCTCCCACACTGCTTCCTTTTCCACAGACAGACCTCTAATTCAACTTTTAAACAAATTAGCTGGGAGAGATTTGGCTGCAGGGTTACCAGTGTGTATATTTGTTTATGTGTGTATATCTCTGTGTGTTCCTTTACTTGTGAGTGTGTGTTGGGGGGGGGGGGTGCTTTTTCCCATAGGTTGGGCTCTCCTTTTGGGCAGGGAGAACTAAGAGCATTATAGGTTGGTACCAAGAAGGGGAATCCCTGTAAAAGGACTATCCTGATACCCCTCCAGTAGTCTGCACTAAATTCTTAACCAAATTGGTATCTGCGGTTAATAAGGAGCTTCCCTCATTTGCCCACCCACCTACCAAGGGTAATGTACAAAAGCAGCAGGTCTGGGAATACCTAGGCATCATTGCAAGCTGTCCGATTCAGCAGGACCACAGGCGCACAGGAAGCTGAGCACTATGAGAACTGTGAGTGTGGGAAGGCAAAGGGCAATGGAGGGGTGGGATGGAGGGCGAGAGCTACTGGAGACTGTGCCCATTACTGCAGTGTGCAGGTGGATTACGAGGCTCAGGATGTGTTCTGAGCAGATGCTAGCTGGAAATCAGTGCAAGTACCATGCCCAGGATGTGTCTACATTGCATAATGTGTATTGACTACTAAATGGGAGGGGGGCTGAAAGGAGCTTAGAACAGCACAGGGAAAACTAAGAAGGGCTTAGTCTTATATGAGGGGGGCATTGAGACAGCCTCATTATTCACAGCAGGTACAAGGGAATCTCAAAGGGACTCTGTGAGGAGCCTCCTCTCCTCTCTCCTCTCCCCTTCCCCTCCCCTCCTCTCCTCTCCTCTCCACTCCTCTCCTCTCAGAGGAGGCTTGAATCTGAGCAGGGATCGGTATTACATGGAGGGGGGACTTGAGAGGGGCTTAGTCTTACTTTGGGGGAGGGGGGAGTGCTGAGAAGGGTCTCTGAGTTACATGGGGTAGGGAATCTGAAAGGGACTCACTCACATTAAGGGGTGCACAGAAGGGGATCCATATTACACAAGGTAGGGGTGAATCTGAGGGGTGCTTGGTCTTACATGAGGTTGCTGAGCTCAATATTGAGAGTGGAGGAGTGGCCTAGTGGTTGGGGCAAGGTACTTCAGGCTGGAAGGTCAGGGGTTCAAATCCCACTAGAGGACAGCAACCTTGGGCTGGAAGGACTGGGGTTTCTAGTCCCACAGGTGCTCCTTGTGGTCTTGGGCAAGCCACTTAACCCTTCATAGCCCATGTTCCCTGTAAAATAGTTATCTCCAAGTTATAATGCCCTGTTCAATGTAATTTCAGTTTGTTCAATGTAACCTGCACTGATGCAGAATAGCTTGGTATATAAGAGAAAGTAAATAAATAAAATAAATATTACATTGTAGGATGCTGAGAAGGAACTCAGGATTGCTCGATGGGGAAGGGGAGAATTTGACAGGGGCTCAATCATACATTAGGGGGGTGGTGCATGGGAAGGGTCTCAGTGCTGCTAGGGAGAGGGGAATCTGGAGGGGTTCAGTATTGCTGTGCTGTATGTCTGGCATACACTGCCTGAGTCAGTACGCCAGGCTCCATGTCTCACCCTAGTCCAATCTAGGCTGAAAACCCACCTCGTCAACGCTCTGTTTGGATCCTGACTCCCTTATTCTAGCGTTCAACACCCATGTGTGGTATAATTATTTCCCTTAAAGAATTGTCTGTTCTCTTTCTCAGTCTTGAACAGCTTGTATGGACTGTCTCTTATGTGCACGTGTACAGCACTATATACCTAGTAGCGCTATACAAATGATAAGTAGTAATACTACATGGGGGAAATCTGAAACAGGCTCATTATTACACTGGGGGGTGCTGAGAAGGGACTTGGTATTGTATGGGGGGGGTCTCAGAGGGGCTCGGCCTTACATGGGACCACTGAGAGGGGCTCAATATTACACTGGGAGTTGCTGAAAAGGGACTCAGTATTACACAGGGTGGGGTGAATCTGAGAGGGGCTCACTTTTTATTTATTTATTTCTATTTAACAGTTTTCTATACCGCTATACTGTATCTCCAGTTCTAAGCGGCTTACATAAAACAATGGGGTCAACGGGGCTTTATAATGGAACAATGTTAATATGACGTCATAAAAGAACAGGAATTAACAGTGTAACGTTATGAACATGTAACTATATTACACTGAGCCGTGGAACATTAGGGGGGGAGGGGGGGGGTTGCACAGGTTGATTAGCCAGGCTGGGTGTGTAAGATGTGCACGCAGTGTCCAATAGAAGGTCCTTTAACACTTTAACATGGGGCTGCTGAGAGGGGCTCAGTATTACATAGAGAGGGATGAGGAAAGAGGTATGTTCAGCTCCGTTCTCACAGTTCTTTCTGTCCCCCTTTAGGTCTCCTCGATCCTCTTGGCCTCTTGGGCTCTGTACTTGATGGGAAAGTCTGGCGTGGCAGCAAGCTGTGAGCAGCACCGTAAGGGCTCACTCAATCAGAGGTCCCTGTCTCCATGGACTTATTAGTAAGTGCACACGTCTTTCAGATTCACATTCAGGAAACTTTATTGGCAAAGGAACTCTTCTCTCACCCACTCTGTGTGTGACTCTCTCAGATCTTATTAAGTAACATCTCTCTCCCTCTCTTTCTCCATATTTCCCCCTCCTTGCGTTTCTCATTTTTAGATAATTTCTTAGTCTTGTGCTGTCCTCGGTAGATAAGGTCCCTGGTCTTTAGCTAACAGGCCTCTTTCTTCCTCTCTGCTTGCTTTTTTCAGCACAGACTCGGACGACAGAAGAATCCCCAAGGACATAGACATGGCAAAATGCAGCTGCACTGGGTGTCTGATGCCATCGAAGCAAGCAAAGGCCAATATGCTCTGGACAGAGAATCATAGTCTGAAATCAGTGGAAGTGAACCAGACCATACGGGTCCTCTACAGGCACCCCTGCGTCAAAGGCTCCCTTCCTTACTGTGAAGTCGAGGGGACACTCACTGTGCCTGTGGCATGTACCTGCGTCATTCCCACCTCCTACCAGCAGAAGCAGCGATGAGCAAAGGTCAAACACTGAGCCAGCAGTTTAACTCTTGCGGACTGATTCTTATTGCCCTTTACTGTTTCAATTTACTGGAACATACAAAGATGTTATTATATGTATTAAACATCATTTTGGATGAGAAATATGTTTTCTTAAAGTGTTATCTTACTGCATTCCAGCACCTCACCAGCTGGCATTCCACTATTCTCTAGAACTCACACCAGAACCAGCTCTCACCTATCATTCCCTATGGCTCCCTTCCACACAGCCAGCCAGCACTCCTCCTCCATCCCCTACGGCTCCCCCTTCCCCACAGCTCTTCTCACAGTTCCTTGCAGCTCCCCCAGCACTCCTCCATCTTTCCCATATCTCCTCACCAACAACCAGAACTCCTCTCCCATTTCCCCCAGCTCTCTCCACAACCAGCTCTGCTCCACAGTCAGACCCCTTCCCCTTCCCCTTGAAGCCAGTGCCACTCTTCCATGCCCTATGGCTCCCTCTACTGGTAGAATAGGGGGACGGCAGTCATGTATTTCAGTATAATATAAGACTTTGTCTTTCTCCTGCAACATTGTACATTGATTACATTTCTGGTGACTCCAAGGTCTCTGTGAATGAATTCAGTGGCCATGAGCCAGATGTTTCCAGCCTTGAGAGCTGAACAGTTTGCCTCTTGTCTCTGGGGCACAGGATTCGCCCTGCACTCCCTTTACCCAGTACCAAGCACCTCCCCTCCTTTTGGGCTGCAGAACAATCTGCCATTGTCCCCTATGCCCTGTCCTCTGCCTCCTCCATTCTCTGACATCCTGTCTTCCAGGCTCGCCTCCCTCTCCTTCTCCTTTTCCTCAGCACCCATGAAGATCCTGAGTGACCTGAGTTTGTAGGACCTCAGTCCAGGGTTTTCCAGTGTCACACCTTCACTGTGCCCAGGGCTGGTCCCAGAGTTGGTTCAAGGTGTTGGTGCCATAGGCAAACCTTAAGGCTTATGCCCCCTCCCCCCGGTCATCTATTGTTTAGCTTGGAATGCCCTGTTTTTTGCCACCAACCCCCAGAAACTGCCACTCTAAGCGATTGCCTAATTTGCCTAATGGTTTATCCGGCCCTCCCTACGTGTATTTTGGTATGGCTTTGAATACACACACACAGTGAAGAGTGCTCCTCAGCATGCTTTCGCACATCAAGAATGCAGCCAACACAGCACACCTGAAACTTAGGATCCTCAAACATCTATGTCGTCTACAAGACAACAATTTCAGATCAGTTTTCCAGGCCATCATCATGCCCCATCTCGACTATGGCAACATTCTGTATCAGGGACTGCCAAAACGGGCATTATACCCACTCCAACTAGTGCAGAACGTTCCTGCTAGAATCCTAACAGGCGTTTTAGGTCGTCAACATATAACCCCAACCCTTATGGGTCTACACTGGCTCCCAATTGCCCAAAGGATTAAGCACAAGACCATAACCATCATCTATAAAATCTTTCATAATCTATCAGCTCCCTGTCTTGAAGATCAAATCTCAAGAGCAACTACAGTAAGACCCAGAAGATCAGCAAATCAGAATCTTCTGGCCATCTTTGGTCCTAACGACATTTCCTAAATGTATATACCATAACCACCTACTCACCATTGATTCATTTATAACCCCCATATTTAATCCCAAGTTCACTTGCCCTTGTTCTATGTAAAACTGATACCGAATAGTGCGGTATATAAGAAATTGTAATAAATAATAAATAAAACAAACTCTAGAGATTGTATATTGTTGTTCAATGTAAATCACCTTGGATCAAAGGCGGTATATAAAAAACTGTTAAATAAATACAGACAAGCAAAATATGCTTCTGCCTGGGGTACCAAGACAAGGGGTCACTGGAAAATGGAGGAAGGAGACGTAAATTGCACACTGCTTGGACCCGTCTGTATTTTCCCCACTGGCCACACTGGTGAATAGTGGCCCAATTTGCCCCAACATGGGATGCAGCCAGATGGAAAGGTGGCAGGGGGTGCTGAAAGCAGCCCTTGACCAGGGCGCAGTATTCCCTAGAAATGCCCTCTCCAGGCGCACACACATTGTACATTTGTATGTCTTCTAGTGTGCAAACATACTGGACGTGTACATGTTTCCTGATGCATACACACTGTACATGGGCTGTGCATTTTTACATCTATGTGTCTCCTGGTGTAAATACACTGTACACTGACGTGATGTTGGTGGATACAGACAGCCCTTTGTGCAGCTTGCAAACTCTTTAAGGAGGGCCTGTGACAACTGAGGGTTAGCGCTCTCCTGCATCCGTTCACTGTCTTTCCTTCTCTCGCTAGAGGGTTTCAGTTCCCTTTCCTGTGGAAAACTCTTGGATAGGTGGTGAGGAGGGGAGGGGAGGTCTCCCACTTCCAGGACTGAGGAACTCCTATCTTCGAATCTCTGCCGCCCAAGCTCCCATCTCCCCTCGCCACTAAAGGGATGTACCGGGGCGAGGAACCGGACCAGCAGGATTCCGGGGAAGCCTCAGGCTTCGCGCTGGACAAAAGTTTCTTCAGGTCCAAGAAAGGCATCCTACTGGGAGCAGAGCTGGTAAAGAACAAGCCACAATCTGTCCTCCGTCTCCATCTGTCTGTCTCTGTCCCCTCTCAGTTACTTGATTTCAGTCTTCCAGATGTTGTCTGAATCCAGTTGTGCTCTAGTTCTGCTTCGCTTTTGTTTAGCATGCCAGGGTTTCAGGGTGGGTGAGGGAGTTTCTCTGGCAGAGTGATGAGGTAGTGTGTGTGCATGAGAGAGGGTGTCTCTGGGATCCCAATGCTCGGGCACAGTGTGTGTGAAGAGGGTCTCTGCCAGTGTGTGTGGGTGTATGTAGGGGGATGTCTCAGAGAGGAGGTTATGTGTTTGTGTGTGTACGTATGAGAGGGTCTCTCAGAAACAGACTGGGTTCCCATTGCTGGAACAGTGCATGTGTGAAGACGTCTGTGTTGGTTACCCAGCTGTATGTGTTTATGTCTGGGGCAGGATTTGGTCTCATGTTTGATGTGGGGGGGAGGGGGGAGGAGGGTCTTTCTGCAGTAGGGCAGGGTCTCATTTCCAGAGGGAGAGTTTCTCTCTGTTGTTAGGTGCAAGTCTCATCTTCGGAGTGGGATGTGGGCACGTGCCTAGCATTTGGGGCAGGATAGGCTTTCATTACCCAAGACCTGTGTGTCTGTCTGTGCCCAGGAGTTTGTGCTCACTTGCCTTTCCATCTTCTCCTCCTCCTCCTCACTGACCATTCTTGCCCCCAGGATTTCATGCCCTCCACTCACAGCCCTGTACCCTTAAGGTATCAATTCCCGCTCCTCACTGTCTGGCCCTCCCTCAAGGTCTTCGCCTCTTCACTTTCCCCCTGTCCTCGTGCTCTTGTGTTCCCACACCTCACTGCCCCCAGGGTCTCCTGTCTCTCCACTTCTCTGCCCCCCCCCCCGTCCTCCTCTCCTCACTGCCCCCAGGGTCTCCTGTCTCTCCTCTTCCATGCCCCCCCGTTCTCCCCTCCTCACTGCCCCCAGGGTCTCCACTCTCTCCTCTTCCCTGCCCCCCCCCCATCATCCCCTCCTCACTGCCCCCAGGGTCTCCTGTCTCTCCTCTTCCCTGCCCCCCCCTTAACGCCTCTGCTCACTGCCCCCAGGATCTCCTGTCTCTCCTCTTCCCTGCCCCCCCCCCCGTCCTCCTCTCCTCACTGCCCCAGGGTCTCCTGTCTCCTCGTCCCTGCCCCCCCGTCCTCTCCTCCTCACAGCCCCCAGGGTCTCCTCTCTGTCCTCTTCCCTGCCCCCCTCCCGTCCTCCCGTCCTCCCCTCCCCACTGCCCCAGGATCTCCTCTTCCCCTCCCCCCCATCCTCCCCTCCTCATGCCCCCAGGATCTCCTGTCTCTCCTCTTCCCTGCCCACCCGTCCTCCCCTCCTCACTGCCCCCAGGGCCTCCTGTCTCTCCTCTTCCCTGCCCCCCGTCCTCCTCTCCTCACTGCCCCCAGGGTCTCCTGTCTCTCCTCTTCCCTGCCCCCCACGTCCTCCCCTCCTCACTCCCCCCAGGGGCTCCTGTCTCTCCTCTTCCCTTCCCCCCCATCCTCCTCTCCTCACTGCCCCAGGGTCTCCTGTCTGTCTTCTTCCCTGCCCCCCCATCCTCCCCTCCTCACTGCCCCCAGGATCTCCTGTCTCCTCTTCCCTGCCCCCCTGTCCTCTCCTCCTCAGTGCCCCCAGGGTCTCCTCTCTCCTTTTCCCTGCCCCACCACGTCCTCCTCTCCTCATTGCCCCAGGGTCTCCTGTCTCTCCTCTTCCCTGCCCCCCCCCCCCCCGTCCTCCTCTCCTCACGGCCCCCAGGGTCTGCTATCTCTCCTCTTACCTGCCCCCTCCCATCCCCCTTTCCTCACTGCCCCCTGGTTCTCCTCTTCCCTGCCCCCCCCCCGTCCTCCCCTCCTCACTGCCCCCAGGGTCTCCTGTCTGTCTTCTTCCCTGCCCCCCCGTCCTCCCGTCCTCACTGCCCCCAGGGTCTCTTGTCTCTCCTCTTCTCTGCCCCTCCCCCGTCCTCTCCTCCTCACTGCTCCCAGTGTCTCCTCTCTCCCCTCTTCCCTGCCCCCATCCTCCTCTCCTCACTACTCCCAGTGTCTCCTCTCTCTCCTCTTCCCTGCCCCCCATCCTCCACGCCTCACTGCCCCCAGGGTCTCCTGTCTCCTCTTCCCTGCCCCCCATCTTCCTCTCCTCACTGCCCCCAGGGTCTCCTGTGTCTCCTCTTCCCTGCCCCCCCCCGTCCCCCCTCCTCACTGTCTCCATGGTATCCTGTCTCTCGTCTTACCTGCCCCCCGTCCTCCTCTCCTCACTGCCCCCAGGGTCTCCTCTCTCTCCTCTTCCCTGCCCCCCCGTCCTCCCCTTCTCACTGCTCCCAGGATCTGCTCTCTCTCCTCTTCCCTGCCCCCCGTCCTCCCCTCCTCACTGCCCCCAGGGTCTCCTCTCTCTCCTCTTCCCTGCCCCCCGTCCTCCCCTCCTCATTACCCCCAGGGTCTCCTGTCTCTCCTCTTCCCGGCTTCCCCCCTGAACTGCTCTCCTCACTGCCCCCAGGGCCTCCTCTCTCTCCTCTTCCCTGCCCCCCGTCCTCCCCTCCTCACTGCCCCCAGGGTCTCCTGTCTCTCCTCTTCTCTGCCCCCCCCATCCTCTCCTCCTCACTGCCTCCAGGGTCTCCTCTCCCTCCTCTTCCTTGCCCCCCCGTCCTCCCCTCCACACTGCCCCCAGGGTCTTGTGTCTCTCCTCTTCCCTGCCCCCCCCCCGTCCTTGCCTCCTCCCTGCCCCCAGGGCCTCCTCTCTCTCCTCTTCCCTGCCCCCCGGCCTCCCCGACTCACTGCCCCCCGGGTCTGCTGTCTCTCCTCTTCTCTGCCCCCCCCCATCCTCTCCTCCTCACTGCCCCCAGGGCCTCCTCTCTCTCCTCTTCCCTGCCCCCCCATCCTCTTCTCCTCACTGCCCCCAGGGTCTCCTCTCTCCTCTTCCTTGCCCCCCCGTCCTCCCCTCCTCACTGCCCCCAGGGTCTTCTGTCTCTCCTCTTCCCTGCCCCCCCCGTCCTCCGCTCCTCACTGCCCCCCGGGTCTCCTCTCTCTCTCCTCTTCCCTGCCCCCCCGTCCCCCCCGCCTCACTGCCCCCAGTGTCTCCCCTCCGTCCTCTCCTCCGCCCCCCACTCCTCTGCTCCTCACTGCCCCCAGGGTCTCCTGTCTCTCCTCTTCCCTGCCTCCCCCCCCAACTCCACTCCTCACTGCCCCCCGGGTCTCCTGTCTCTACTCTTCCCAGCCCCCCCATCCTCCCCTCCTCACTGCCCCCAGGATCTCCTGTCTCTCCTCTTCCCTGCCCCCCCGTCCTCCCCTCCTCACTGCTCGCTGGATCTCGTGTGTTTTATCGTCCCTGCCCCCCCCGTCCTCCTCTCCTCACTGCCCCCGGGGTCTCCTGTCTCTACTCTTCCCCGCCCCCCCATCCTCTCCTCCTCACTGCCCCCAGGGTCTCCTCTCTCCTTTTCCCTGCCCCCCCACGTCCTCCCTTCTCACTGCCCCCAGGGTCTTCTGTCTCTCCTCTTCCCTGCCCCCCCCGTCCTCCTCTCCTCACTGCCCCCAGGGTCTGCTATCTCTCCTCTTCCCTGCCCCCTCCCATCCCCCCCCTCCTCACTGCCCCCAGGGGTCTCCTGTCTCTCCTCTTCCCTGCCCCCCGTCCTCCCCTCCTCACTGCCCGCAGGGTCTCCTGTCTGTCTTCTTCCCTGCCCCCCCGTCCTCCTCTCCTCACTGCCCCCAGGGTCTCGTGTCTCTCCTCTTCTCTGCCCATCCCCCCGTCCTCCCTTCCTCACTGCCCCCAGGGTCTCCTGTCTCTCCTCTTCCCTGCCCCCCCCATCCTCCTCTCCTCACTGCCCCCAGGGTCCCCTGTCTCTCGTCTTCCCTGCCCCCCGTCCTCCTCTCCTCACTGCCCCCAGGGTCTCCTGTCTCTCCTCTTCCCTGCCCCCCGTCCTCCCCGCCTCACTGCCCCCAGAGTCTTCTGTCTCTCCTCTTCCCTTCCCCCCCGTCCGCCCCTACTCACTGCCCCCAGGGTCTCCTCTCTCTCCTCTTCCCTGCCCCCCCCTCCTCCCCTACTCACTGTCCCCAGGGTCTCCTGTCTCTCGTCTTCCCTGCCCCCCATCCTCCTTTCCTCACTGCCCCCAGGGTCTCCTCTCTCTCCTCTTTCCCTTCCCCCCGTCCTCCCCTCCTCACTGCCCCCAGGTTCTCCTCTCTCCCCTCTTCCCTGCCCCCCGTCCTCCCCTACTCACTGCCCCCAGGGTCTCCTGTCTCTCCTCTTCCCTGCCCCCCCCTGAACTGCTCTCCTTACTGCCCCCAGGGCCTCCTCTCTCCCCTCTTCCCTGCCCCCGTCCTCCCCTACTCACTGCCCCCAGGGTCTCCTGTCTCTCCTCTTCTCTGCCCGCCCCCCCCGTCCTCTCCTCCTCCTCACTGCCCCCAGGGTCTCCTCTCTGTCCTCTTCCCTGCCCCCCGTCCTCCTCTCCCTCACTGCCCCCAGGGTCTCCTGTCTCTCCTCTTCTTCCCTGCCCCCCGTCCTCCCCTCCTCACTCCCCCCAGAGTCTCCTGTCTCTCCTCTTCCCTGCCCCCCGTCCTCCCCTCCTCACTCCCCCCAGAGTCTTCTGTCTCTCCTCTTCCCTTCCCCCCCGTCCTCCTCTCCTCACTGCCCCCAGGGTCTCCTCTCTCTCCTCTTCCCTGCCCCCCCATCCTCCCCTCCTCACTGTCCCCAGTGTGTCGTGTGTATCTTCTTCCTGGGCCCCAATCCTCCTCTCCTCACTGCCCCCAGGGTCTCCTCTCTCCCCTCTTCCCTGCCCCCCGTCCTCCCCTACTCACTGCCCCCAGGGTCTCCTGTCCCTCCTCTTCCCTGCCCCCCCCCCTGAACTGCTCTCCTTACTGCCCCCAGGCGTCCTCTCTCCCCCTCTTCCCTTCCCCCCGTCCTCCCCTACTCACTGCCCCCAGGGTCTCCTGTCTCTCCTCTTCTCTGCCCCCCCCATCCTCTCCTCCTCACTGCCCCCAGGGTCTCCTCTCTCTCCTCTTCCCTGCCCCCCTGTCCTACTCTCCTCACTGCCCCCAGGGTCTCCTCTCTCTCCTCTTCCTTGCCCCCCCCCCCGTCCTCCCCTCCTCACTGCCCCCAGGGTCTTCTGTCTCTCCTCTTCCCTGCCCCCCCATCCTCCCCTACTCACAGCCCCATCTCTCCTCTTCTCTGCCCCACCCCCGTCCTCTCCTCCTCACTGCCCCCAGTGTCTCCTCTCTGTCCTCTTCCCTGCCCCCCGTCCTCGCCTCCTCACTGCCCCCAGGGTCTCCTGTCTCTCCTCTTCCCTGCCCCGCCCGAACTCCTCTCCTCACTGCCCCCAGGGTCTCCTGTCTCTCCTCTTCCCTGCCCCCGCCAGTCCTCCTCTCCTCACTGCTCCCAGGGTCTCCTCTCTCTCCTCTTCCCTGCCCCCCCCGTCCTCCCCTACTCACTGCCCCCAGGGTCTCCTCTCTCTCCTCTTCCCTTCCCCCCGTCCTCCCCTCCTCACTCCCCCCAGAGTCTCCTCTCTCTCCTCTCTTCCCTGCCCCCATCCTCCCCTCCTCACTGCCCCCAGGGTCTCCCTTCTTTCTTCTTCCCTACCCCCCCGTCCTCCCCTCCTCACTGCCCCCAGGGTCTCCTGTCTCTTCTCTTCCCTGCCCCCCGCCCTCCCCTCTTCACTGCCCCCAGGGTCTCCTGTCTCTCCTCTTCCCTGCTCCCCCCAGTCCTCCCCTGCTCACTGCCCCCAGGGTCTCCTGTCTCTCCTCTTCCCTGCCCCACCCCGTCCTCCTCTCCTCCTTGCCCCCAAAGTCTCCTGTCTCTTCTCTTCCCTGCCCCCCCCCCCCGTCCTCCTCTCCTCACTGCCCCCAGGGTCTCCTCTTCTCCTCTTCCCTGCCCCCTGCCCTCCCCTCTTCACTGCCCCCAGGGTCTCCTGTCTCTCCTCTTCCCTGCCCCGCCCCCGTCCTCCCCTGCTCACTGCCCCCAGCGTCTCCTGTCTATCCTCTTCCCTGTCCCCCCGCCATCCTCAGAGTCTTGTGTTCCCACAGCTCACTGCCTCCCAGAGCCTGTCCTCCTTCCTTTTCATCTTTCTTCTCTTTCCCCTTCTCCCCCTCAAGATCTTCTTCTCTTTACCTGGGGTCGTAGGTCGTCCTTCCTCACTACCCCTCTATTCCACCCTCGAGATCTCGGTACTCCCTCCTGAAGTCTCAGGTCTTTCTCTCACTTCATCTTCTCCTCTTTAATGTCTTGGTTCCCTCTTTCCCCTCACAGTCCCCAGTGTGTTAGGTGCTCCTTCCTCACCATCCCCCTACTTTGCCCTCGATGTCTAGTTCCCCCTTCTCACCAACCTCTTTTTTTTTTCCTTTCCTCTCCTCAGGTTCTCTGCATGATTGTGTTTGTGTGCTTCGTGGCCTCACTCTCGTCATACCTGGCTGCCGCACTGTTGGAGTTCTTCATCACCTTGGCGTTCCTCTTCCTCCATGGCACACGGTCCTACCAACGCTTCTCTGGTCTGAATTGGCCATGTATGGTGAGTAACCAAGCAGTCCAGCCCACTGTCCTGCTCCCAGTATCTGGCAGACTGGGACAGAGAGGCTGGTGGCAGCCTTTAGGGAAGCCCTTGGCATTCATGGGATTTGTAGTCTTGCTTTTATTTAGGATGATAGTGCCCTGAATGCACCAAGGTGAAGCCAGAACTACATTTCCTTAAATGCACTGCCATGGCTGTAACTCCCTTCATGCTGTGTGGCTAAGCCAGGGTTAGCCCAACTTATCTTTGACAACCTGGGGCCTTCTTCTAGGCCCTGATATCTAATATTGGATCACCAGATGTTATGTGCCCATCCTAATATTACCCTCATCCCTACCTCTGAATCTCTGGAGCAGACCTGACTTAAACTGTCCAAACATAATAACCAACCATGTACAAGTCCAAAACAGTTACCCCTCCCCCTGCCCCCCTTTCCTCCCCCACCCCATCTCATGCCACCTTCCACAAAGAGCACCTATGGGTTTCTAGTCTCACAGATGCTCCTTATAGCCTTGAGCAAGCCACTTAACCCTCCATTGCCTCAGGTACAAAAACAGATTGTGAGCCTTTCAGGGACAAGGGAAATATATACCGTACCTGAATGTACACTGCTTTGACTGGTAGAAAAAGCGGTATATAAGCTAGTTAAATAAATAAATAAATAAATATTCAATCCAACCACCCTCTCATCGCTATCCCCCCTACTGACTCCTTATCCTAGTTCTTTTCCCCCCCCTTCATCTCAACTAGGCGCAAACACCTACCCACTGAGCTGCCATTGCCTCCACATGGCCTTTCTTCAGAGCCGTTAGTCTATGTATCAAATATAGATAGGTTACCCTTCTCACTCAACATGTGGGGCTGATTCCAGTGTGCTGTGATCTCACAGCGTCCTGCTACTGTACAGTGTTGCACAACCTCCTGTAGCTTTCCAGGTGCTGCCTCTACTCACTGACGGAGCAAGAAGACTGCCGGACACCTAGATAGAGAAACTCCCACCATGTCTTCCATAAGAGCTATTACCTTACTCCAATACTGCTGCACCTCTCGGCATTCCCAGCACATGTGAAAGATGTCCCTCGTTCCCCACATTGCTGCCAGCAAGCCCCGGACAGCAACACGCTGGCTTCATATAGCCTCTCTGGGGTCAGGCACCAGCGATAGAGCACCTTATACCTGCTTTTTTTTTAAATCAGATTTGCGGCCACAGAGACCTCCTCTGAATCAGCCTCTCCCATTCCTCCTCCATCCCTCTCTCAGTAGAGCAGATACTTTCATTTTTGTGGTCCCTCCCAGTGGAGCCCCCTATGCAACTGGGATAACACCCATTTCTTCCCCATGGCCCCTGTGCGGAGAACCTCAAACCATGTTCTCTCCTTCACTAGATCAGTCCGAACTGCTCTCTGCATCAATAGATGACTTCCCTGCAGAAAGTGAAAGTGATCCTGCCCAACTTATAGATGCCCCGGAGACCCTCAAAAGACCACAACTTCCATTTATTGAACAGTTGATAGACCTAGCTCAGTCCCTGACTCACCCATCTCTTCCAGACTTATGGGTAGGAACCCTCACCTTTCCGAAAGCAGGTTGAGATTGCCATCACTAGTGAGACTCTCTTCCCCGCCATAAGATCCCTTTGATATCTACGCCATACCTCCAATATATGGTGAACATAAAGGTTCCCCTTCCCACCCCCTTTCCTCGCCAGAGTAATTTCTCCAGCGAGCCCCCAGATGTAGCTGCTCACTCTATTCCAACCTATTGCTTCTGGGTCTCCTGGATCCAAGAGTAGACCCCTTTAAACTGCGCTGCTACACTGTAATGCTGAAGATCGGGGATTCCCATGTCTCCCTAGTCCTTTGAAAGACTCTCCTGGCTACCTGGGGAGCCTGGCCGTTCCAGACAAACCTGTCCATCTTTTTTTGCACCACTTTCAAAACACTAACTGGTACCTCCTCTGGCAGTGTCTGGAATAGGTACAAAAGTCTCGGAGCCAGCATCATTTTCACCACCGCTATGCGGCCGAGCCATGATAGCCAACTTTGCCCCCATCTCTGCAAAAAGCTATCCACTTCCTTAAGGGCTAACTGTATCTCATCTACCCCAATCTCCCTCTCTCGCCCCTCCCTCAGCTCCTGCTCCAGCTTAGCCAGGGGAATCGAGTCCAGGAAACTGTCTACTTCTGCCATCGAGGGCGAGGGTGAGGGTGAGGCCGTATACAGCTGCCGATAGAAATCCCAAAAGGTACTTCTTAACCCCTCATCCTTTGTAAACAAGCTATCCTGGGGTCCTTTAAGTGCCGCGGTCTGGGAACACAGTTTCCACTATCCAATCTGTTCAATGAGGTACTTTCCCACCTTGTTGCCCCCCTCAAAAAACTTGTCAGGCTAGCTGCAGTTGGTAGCAGATCTCATACATGTCCATTGCATTGAGTTGGGCACGTACCACCAGCATATGCCCCTTGAACTGCCCCCTCTCGTCCTTCGCATCTGCCTCCGTCAAATGCAGCAGCTGATTATATAGCTCCAGCCAGTGTGCCCCCTGCTCTCTCTTCATCCATGCCCCCCCATTTCACAGAGTCCCCACAAGGTATCCCAGAAGCCATCCCAGACTACCTTTCAGACTACCTTCCTATTGTCATTCAAGGAGTGGAGGAGTGGCCTAGTGGTTGGGGCAAGGTACTTCAGGCTGGAAGGTCGGGGGTTCAAATCCCACTAGAGGACAGCAACCTTGGGCCGGAAGGACTGGGGTTTCTAGTCCCACAGGGGCTCCTTGTGGTCTTGGGCAAGCCACTTAACCCTCCATAGCCCATGTTCCCTGTAAAATAGTTATCTCCAAGTTATAATGCCCTGTTCAATGTAATTTCAGTTTGTTCAATGTAAACCACACTGATGCAGAATAGCGTGGTATATAAGAGAATGTAAATAAATATAAAATATTCCCCAATAAGGGCCTCTACCTCTCTCACTCGTCCTCCAACAATGATTTGTTGAGGTGCTAAAACCAACTCCCTCCTTTCTCCCCCCTTATCTTCAGAGTCGCTTCTATGGGTGCATGGTCTGACCAGATGATAGTGTCTATCTCTGCCATTCTGATCTGTCCTGTCCCTTCCTTCCTGACCCATAGCATATTGATGCAAGAATAGGAACCTTGGACATGGGAATAGAATGAGAACCACCTTGTGCCTGGATGCAGAAACCACCAGGCATTTGTCACCCCTTGGTTTCTAATAAAATGCTTAAATTTAATCCCATCGCCCTTCCTCCCCTCCTACCTCCCCGTACTATCCCTCCCGAGATCCCAAGTTATGTTGAAATCCCCGTCTATCAATAGTAATCCATCTCCCAACCTATCCAATTTTCTCTTCACTTCAGCAAAAAAATACCCCTGAGTACTGCTCGGGGCATAAATACTAACCAGCTTGAACCAATCAGTTCCCAACCACATTCCGGCCAACAAGTATTGTCCAGCCCTATCTCAGACCACCTCCCCCAATTCTACCCTGAGGCCTGTTGCAACAAATATCACAACTCCCCCCTTCTTTCATTCTACCATATTCATTGCTTAGACCTGCTACACACAATGCTTGGGTTGTACCAGCTTTTCATGAGCTTTCAACAGATGAGTCTTCTGCACAAGAAATATCAAGACCCGTTGCTTCGGCATGTCTTTATACAATTTTTGTCTCTTGAAAGGTGAATTGAGACCTCGCACAATCAGTGAAACTACCTTAAGTGTCGCTGCCATTACTCTGAAAATTCCCACCACTTGTACCTGCTGTCTCTTGCAATCCCTCCCCCCCTATTCCAACCCCCTACCCCACACCACTCTCCTCAGACACCAGGTGCATTGAGGCTACCACCATCAGCACCAAACAGCCCGGCCTTCCTAGTTAGCGATGTCCAGTTAGGCTACTCCTACCTCCTCCCGCCCCCAACCTTTCCACATACCCCCATATCCCCTTCCACCCTGTTACATTTAACGTTCCAATGTCTCCCACCTAGGGTTACCAACTGGCTCCAGATGCGCCCGACAGGCTTGATCCAGTCCTGGGTTTACCCCATTGCATGCAGGGACATGTAGTTCTGATTTCTCCATTGCACTCCATAAGAAAACCAAGACTACATGTCCCTGCATGCAATGGGGTAGACCCAGGACTGGATCAAGCCTGTCGGGCGCATCTGGAGCCAGTTGGCAACCCTACTCCCACCCTGAACAGTAACCTCAACATAACCCACACAAATGTTTCCCAACAACATACACTTCCATGGGGGTTTTAAGAGCAAGTTAGACCAATTTCTCTCTAGGACGGTTAGATAGAGTGAATTCTGCCTATAAGCAGAGGCAAGATGGAATAGAGGGGGACTATTCTAGATGATCTCTTGAATTCATTCTGGGCCCATCTTTTCATAACTCTAGATTACGTCCAGAGGTCCCTTCCAGCTCTAACCTTCTGTGGGTCTAGATTTGTGAGGTCTGCCAGAGACCTACTTTCCTATCTCTGTAGAAAGCTTCCTGAAGACCCTTTCAGCTCTTTCTTTCTCTGACTCTCTGTGACCCGAGATTCCTTCTAGCCCTAATTTTCTATGATTCTAGATGACCTCTTGAGATCAAGTGCAGCCTTGTCTTTTTATGGCCTCCTGCAGTTCCTTCTAGTCCTAATTTTCTATGGTTCTAGATGACCTCCTGAGATTCAGACTGGTCCTGTCTCTCTATGACCTCCTAAGGTTCTTTCTGGCCCAATGATTTTAAATGGCCTTCCAAAGTGCTTTTCAGGCCTCTCTTGATGTGATTTTGGATGACCTCCTGTTCCCTCCAGGCCTTTTCTATTATTCTAGATGACTTCCTGCCTTTGTGTGATCCTGTAAGACATCTGTTTTGCAAGTGCTACAGATTTGGGATTCCGCTGCTCCGGTTTATTTTCTGTACTTGTCTTCCCTCAGGATTTTCTACGCTGTGCCAGTGCGGTGATCATTTTCCTAGTGGTGTCGATTGCCGCTGCGGCCAGGAGTGGAGGAGATGGTGGGGCTGTGGCTGCTGCTGTGAGTGAATGTTCTTCACCTCTCCTGCGCCCTCCGATGCAATGGAGCTTCAGTGCATGGCGAGGCTGTGCTATGACATTACTCAGCACCGTTAGAGCCTCAGAGAGAGGCGTGGCTATGCCATGATGTCATCGAGCATTGTCACAGCTTGGCTCTGCAGTCATATTACTGAGTGTCTATGCTGTCTTGTAATCTGTCTTTTTCCTCTCTCTCTCCAGCTTTTTGGCTTTGTGCTCACTGTGGTCTTCTCCTACGATGCTTATGAGATCTACCATGCAGGGATAGTACAGCAGGACCTTGCCGGCCAGCACAGAGCATCCGAACCTCGAAGCGACAGCTGTACTCTTAATTAGTTGTGGGGTCCTTTGGACTCCTGTCCATTTGTGCAGAACAAATAATTAATGAGGTTATTTTAAATATTCTTATTATTGCTGCCTCTTTTCTGTTTGCTTTCATGCTCTAGTGCCAACCTAGAAGAGAGATACAGGGATTACCCCATCTCCATGAAGAGTATATTGCTTGGGCCTGAGGGTGGCAGAGTTGGACCCCCAACTCTAGTCCCCTAGGTAAAAGAGTCCAGAAGCAAACCTTTTTTCCTTGTATGTCTGTCCAATGTGAAGACCAGCCTTTCGCCTGTCATTCACCTCTGCAACCCAGAGAGGGTAACGGTTATCCTTTGTATTGTCACCTAGACTCAGTAAGGTAGAAAGCTTATGACATAAAACCCAGTAATCTTGTGTCACTGAAAATCTGAAAGCAGAGTCCCAGCCAATTAGTGTCATTGAGGGAAATGAAGACTGTTTTCTCCTTGTAATAACTGTGATGAAATTAAAAAGGATTGAGTGTAAGTCTTGTGTATTTGTGTGGTCCCTGCTCATCAGAGCTTACAATCTAATCAAGATGAAAAAACATCACAAAACTGGGTACTAGAGTATGGCAAGATACACAGAAGTAGTGAACAAGAGAGCGAGGGGCCTCAGGATCTAAAAGCAGCCTCAAAGAGTTGGATTTTTAGCCTGGAATTGAATAGGGCCAGAGAGGAGCCCGACGCACTACCTCAGGCAGTTTGTTCCAGGCATATGGAGCAGAACGGTGGAATGAATGAAGTCTAGACCTGGCAGCGGCAGAGAATGTGATAGAAGAGGATCCATCTCCTTGGCAGTGCTGCCGTGCCACGAGAACACCAGAAGCAGCCCCTCCATAACTGGGGGAGGGAGGGAGGAATTGGTTTACCAAAACAGTGGTGCCCAGAGAGACATTTAGATCATACACCCGCCAGCCATCCCAGAGTGTCTGCTAGAAAATTCATCTCTCTGCCTTGTGATAGAACTCGACTTCCGGTGTGACAGACGGTTCACTTTCCTGTCTGCACTGCTATGGCTTGTGATGGATTCATCTCTCTGTCTCTCCTGCTATGAGGTATGATAGAGGATTTTCTCCCAAACTGTGCCGCTGTGATAGTCAAAGAAAAATCATCTTAAGAACATAAGATATGCCATACTGGGTCAGACCCAAGGTCCATAAAGTCCAGTATCCTGTTTCCAGCAGTGGCCAATCTAGATCACAAGTATTTTCTTGTCTGTGTTGCCTCCTTGTGTGATGGAGGATTCATCTCTCTGCCAGCATCGCTGTGGGGTGTGATATGATACCCATCTCTCTGTCTGCTCTGCTGTGGGGTGTGATATGATATTCATCTCTCTGTCTGTGCTGCTGTGGGGTGCGATATGATACCCATCTCTCTTTCTGTGCTGCTGTGGAGTGAGATATGATACCCATCTCTGTTTCTGCCCTGCTGTGGGGTATGATATGATACCCATCTCTGTCTGCACTGCAATGGGGTGTGATATGATACTCATCTCTCTGCGCTGCTGTGAGGTGTGATATGATACCCATCTCTCTGTCTGCGCTATTGTGAGGTGTGATATGATACTCATCTCACTGTCTGCACTGCTGAGAGGTGTGATATGATACCCATCTCTCTGTCTGCGCTGCTGTGTGGAGAGATATGATACCCATCTCTCTTTCTGTGCTGCTGTGGAGTGAGATATGATACCCATCTCTCTTTCTGCCCTGCTGTGGGGTGTGATATGATACCCATCTCTCTTTCTGCCCTGCTGTGGGGTGTGATATGATACCCATCTCTCTGTCTGCACTGCAATGGGGTGTGATATGATACTCATCTCTCTGCGCTGCTGTGAGGTGTGATATGACACCCATCTCTCTGTCTGTGCTATTGTGAGGTGTGATATGAAACCTATCTCTCTGTCTGCACTGCTGAGGGGTGTGATATGATACCCATCTCTCTGTCTGCGCTGCGGTGGGGTGTGATATGATACCCATCTCTCTGTCTGCAGCTGATGTGGGGTGTGATATGATACACTTATATCTGTATGCAGCTGCTGTGGGGTGTGATATGATACCCATCTCTCTTTCTGCGCTGCTGTGGGGTGAGATATGTTATTCACCTCTCTGACTGCGCTGCAGTGGGGTGTGATATGATACCCATCTCTCTGTCTGCACTGCAATGGGCTGTGATATGATGTACATCACTCTGTCTGCGCTGCTGTGGGGTGAGATATGATACCCATCTCTCTGTCTCCGCTGTTGTGTGGTGTGATATGATGCCCATCTATCTGTCTGAGCTGCTGTGGGGTGTGATGGAAGGAAACGCCTATGAAGAAAGGCTAAAAAGGTTAGGGCTCTTTAACCTGGAAGAGAGACGGCTGAGGGGAGATATAGAAGTCTATAAATTAATGAACGGAGTGGAACAGGTAAACGTAGATCGACTGTTTGCGTTATCAGAATATAGAAAGACTAGGGGACATGCAATGAAGCTACAGGGTAAACTATTTAAGACTAATAAAAGAAAATATTTTTTCACTCAACGTGTAATCAAACTCTGGAATTTGTTACCAGAGGATGTAGTAAAGGCTGTTAGTGTAGCTGGGTTTAAAAAAGGTTTGGACAAGTTCCTGGAGGAAAGGTCCATAAACCATTCTTAAGAAGGGACCCAGGATATCAATGCTTGACCCAATACAAGCATTGTGGAACCTGTGTCTTTTGGGGAAAATGCTAGGTACGTATGACCTAGATTGGCCACTGTTGGAAACAGGATACTGGGCTTGATGGACCTTGGTCTGACCCAGTATGGCATATCTTATGTTTTTATGTTTGCAGCTGCTGTGGGGTGTGATATGATACCCATCTCTCTGTCTGCGCCACTGTTGGGTGTGATATGTTATCTCTCTGTCTGTGCTGCTGTGGGATGTGATATGAGGCCCATCTATCTGTCTGCAGCTGCTGTGGGATGTGATATGAACCCCATCTATCTGTCTGCAGCTGCTGTGGGGTGTGATATGATACTCATCTCTCTGTCTGCACCGCTCTTGGGTGTAATATGATACTCATATCTCTGTCTGCGCTGCAATGGGGTGTGATATGATACCCATATCTCTATCTGTCCTCCTGTGGGGTGTGATATGATACTCACCTCTGTCTGCGCTGCTGTGGGGTGTGATATAGACATAGAAACATAGAAACCTGATGGCAGAAAAAGACCACATGGCCTATCTAGTCTGTCCTTCCATATCAACAACTACAACAGTCCACTTTTTACCTTTAGAGATCCTCTGTGTTGGTCCCATGCTTTTTTGAATTCAGTTACTCTCATCTCTACCACCTCCACTGGGAGACTATTCCACGGATCCACTACTCTTTCCGTAAAGAAATATTTCTGCATATCACTCCTGAATCTATCTCCCTTCACCCTCATCCCATGTCCCCTCATAGCAGAACTTGCTTTCAATTGAAAGAGGCTCTCTCCCTGAACATTTATGCCATGGAGGTATTTAAACATCTCAATCATATCACCTCTATCCCGCCTTTCCTCTAAGGTGTACATATTAAGATCCTTAAGTCTGTCCTCATATGCTTTATAATGAAGCCCACTAATCATTTTATCACCTCCTTTTTTCTGCTAGCCATTCCTCTCCGTATGCACCCAAGCATCCTTCTAGCTTTTGCCGTCGCCTTTTCTACCTGTTTAGCTACTTTAAGATCATCAGACACAACCACGCCTAGGTCCTGCTCTTCTTTAGTGGACAAAAGTACTTCACCTCCTATACTGTATTGCTCCCTTGGATTGCTGCAGCCCAAATGCATGACCTTACATTTTTTAACATTAAATCCCAGCTGCCAAATTCTAGACCATTCTTCAAGCTTAGCTAGATCCCTCCTCATGTTATCTACACCTTCCTGGGTATCTACTCTATTGCAGATTTTGGTATCATCCGCAAAGAGGCAAACCTTACCCAACAGCCCTTCCGCTATATCACTAACAAAGATGTTAAAAAGAATCGGACCAAGGACAGATCCCTGGGGCACAACACTGGTAACATCCTTCTCCTCAGAGTGAGCTCCATTTACTTGTACTCTTTGTCGCCTCCCACCCAACCAATTTCTAACCCAAGCAGTAACTTTAGGGTCCATCCCTAGGGTGCTCAGTTTGTTTATAAGTCGCCTGTGAGGAACAGTGTCAAAGGCTTTACTGAAATCTAAATACACCACATCTAGAGCTCTCCCTTGGTCCAACTCCCTGGTCACCCAGTCAAAGAAATCAATCAGATTTGTCTGACAAGACCTGCCTCTGGTGAATCCATGCTGCCTCGGATCCTGTAATCCGCTGGACTCCAGAAACCTCACTATTTTCTCTTTCAGCAGCGTTTCCAATAATTTACTCACCACCGAAGTTAAACTAACCGGCCTTACTTCCGCCGAAGTTAAACTAACCACATCCTTACTTCCGCTTTTGTGTAAAGGCACCACATGAGCCTCTCTCCAGTCATTTGGCACCACTCCCAACTCCAACGAGGCATTGAAAAGGTCAGTCAGTGGAGTTGCTAGAACGTCCCCAAGTTCCCTCAGTATTCTAGGGTGTATCCCATCCGGTCCCATCGCTTTATCTACTTTAAGTTAAGCTAGTTTCTCACGAACACAGTCTTCTGAAAATTGTTCAAGATGTCTCTCGCTTCTGTTCCTATTTGTGGGTGTTTTCTGAGGTCCTGCTCCTGGTTCTTCATCTGTGAACACAGAACAAAAATATTTGTTAAGCAATTACGCTTTATCCTTATCAGCTTCTACATATTCCCCCCCTACACCCTTGAGTCTGACAATACCACTTTTGCCCTTCCTCTTCTCACTAATATATCTGAAAAATGTCTTATCCCCCCATTTTATTGCATTGGCTATTTCCTCCTCCTTTTGAATCTTTGCCTTCTTGACTACTTTGCTAGCTTCTCTAAGTTTTTCCAAATACAGATGCCTGTCTTCCTCTCTCTGTGATCTCTTGTATTTCATGAAGGCCTCCCTCTTTTTCTTCACTTTTTCAGCTACTTCCTTAGAAAACCATAGCGGTCTCCTTTTCCTTTTGCCTTTATTTACCATTTTAACGAAAAGGTTGGTTGCCCTTAAAATATCCCCTTTCAGTTTTGCCCACTGTTTTTCTACATCCCCCAGCTGTTCCCATCCCACTAACGACTCCCTGAGGTATTGGCCCATCTTCGCAAAGTTAGTCTTCCTAAAGTCTAAGATCCTCACCTTGGAATGGATTCTAACAGTCCTAGTCCTAATACTGAAACACACCATCTGGTGATCACTGGATGCAAAATGATCTCCCACTACAACATCAGAAACACTTTCACCATTGGTAAGCACCAAGTCCAGTATGGTCCCTTCACGTGTGGGGTCTGTTACCAATTGCCTGAATAGTTCTCCCTGTAGAGAATCCAGGATCTCCTTACTTCTAGATGATACTGCAGCAGGAATGTGCCAATCAACATCTGGCATATTGAAATCTCCTATCAGTAGCACTTCCCCTTTCCTAGCAATGCTGCATATGTCTTCAATTAACTCTCTGTCCACCTCTTCCTCTTGTGAGGGAGGTCTGTATATCACACCAATGCAAATAGATTTCTCTTTCCCTCTTTCTAGTTTAACCCACAATGCCTCCTCTCTCCCTTTTAAGCTCTGTAATTCCAAAGCTTTAATAGTAGTTTTTACATATAGTGCCACTCCTCCTCCCCTTTTTCCTACCCTGTCCTTTCTGAATAAAGTATAGCCAGGTATAGTTACATCCCAGTCATGGTTTTCTGTGAACCATGTTTCTGTAACTGCCACTAAATCCAAGTCAGCCACTCCCACCAAAGCTTCAACATCGGGGATCTTATGATACCCATCTCTCTTTTTGCGCTGCTATGGGGTGAGATATGATACTCATCTCTCTGTCTGCACTGCTGTGAGGTGTGATATGATATTCACCTTTCTGTCTGTGCTGCTCTGAGATGTGATATGATACCCATCTCTCTGTCTGCGCTGCTGTGGTGTGTGATATGATATCCATCTCTCTGTCTGTGCTTCTGTGGGATGTGATATGATAGACATCTCTATCTGCCCTGCTGTGGGGTATGATATGATGCCCATCTCTCTGTCTGCAGCTGCTGTGGGGTGTGATATGATACTCAACTCTCTTTCTGCGCTGCTCTAGGGTGAGATATGTTATTCACCTCTCTGACTGAGCTGCAGTGAGGTGTGAGATGATACCCATCTCTCTGTCTGCGCTGCTGTTGAGTGTGATATGATACCCATCTCTCTGTCTGCGCTGCAATGGGGTGTGATATGATGTCCATCTCTGTCTGCGCTGCTGTGAGGTGTGATATGATACTCATCTCTCTGTCTGCGCTGCTGTGGGGTGAGATATGATGCCCATCTTTCTGTCTGTGCAGCTGTGAGGTGTGATGTGATGCCCATCTCTCTGTTTGCACCGCTGTGGGGTGTGATATGATACCCATCTCTCTGTTTGCACCGCTGTGGGGTGTGATGTGATGCCCATCTCTCTATCTGCCCTGCTGTGGGGCATGATATGATACCCATCTCTCTGTTTGCGCCGCTGTTGGGTGTGATATGATACTCATCTCTCTGTCTGTACTGCTGTGGGGTGTGATATGATACCCATCTCTCTGTTTGCGCCGCTGTTGGGTGTGATATGATACTCATCTCTCTGTCTGCACTGCTGTGGGGTGTGATATGATACCCATCTCTCTGTTTGCGCCACTGTTGGGTGTGATATGATACTCATCTCTCTGTCTGTACTGCAGTGAGGTGTGATATGATACCCATCTCTCTGTCTGCACTGCTGTGGGGTGTGATATGATACCCATCTCTCTGTCTGCACTGCTGTGGGGTGTGATATGATACCCATCTCTCTGTTTGCGCCGCTGTTGGGTGTGATATGATACTCATCTCTCTGTCTGTACTGCAGTGAGGTGTGATATGATACCCATCTCTCTGTCTGCACTGCTGTGGGGTGTGATATGATACCCATCTCTCTATCTGCCCTGCTGTGGGTGTGATATGATACCCATCTCTCTGTCTCCGCCGCTGTTGGGTGTGATATGATACTCATCTTTCTGTCTGCGCTGCTGGAAGTGTGATAAGATGCCCATCTCTCTGTCTGCGCTGCTGTGGGGTGAGATATGATGCCCATCTATGTGTCTGCAGCTGCTGTGGAGTGTTATATGATACCCATCTCTCTGTCTGCGCTGCTGTTGGGTGTGATATGATACTCATCTTTCTGTCTGCCCTGCTGTGGGTGTGATATGATACCCATCTCTCTATCTTTGCTGCTATGGGGCAGGATCGGCCCAAGGGTTTCTGCCACCCCAGGAAGAAGCCCTGGTTGTGCTGCTCCCCACCCCTACTAAGCCGTGCTGCCCCCTCCTGGTTGTGCTGCCAAGCCCCTCTTCTCCTGGTTATCTTTCCACCGATTCTGTCTTCGAAGGTGGAGAGATGGCTCATCTTTGCTCAGTGGCAGCCGCAGCAATTTAAAAAAGGTGGCTTTGTGCCGCTGCCAATTCCATCTTTGGAGGCAGGAGGGGGAGCAGCTAGGCTCATCTCAGTGGCAGTGGCAGTTTAATAGAGGTGGCTTTGTGCTGCCTCTTTGGTGCCCGCAGCAGGCTAAGTGCTTCGGCACACATGACCTGCCACTTCTGACCCTCACCCCCTTCAGACAGGAAGTTGCATCGAAGGGGGGGGGGGTCAGAAGTGGCAGGTCATGTGTGCCAAAGCACTTGGCCTGCTGCGGGAACCGTGCCATGCCACTCACCGAGGTCTGCTGCCCAAGGCGGTCACCTAGCCCGCCTAGTGGATCAACTGGTTCTGCTGTGGGGTGTGATATAATACTCATGGTCTCTGTCAGTACTGCATTGAGATGTGATATGATACTCATATCTCTGTTGCTGTAGGGTAGGGTATGGGCAGGGCCGGCTTAACCATAAGGCAAATTAGATAGCTGCCGAGGGTGGCAGCTTCTGGGGAGTCCCAAAGAGCAGTTGCAGTCAGTGGAAAATAATAGATCTCCTTATCTGTGGTACAGGACTGATCTCCCTGTCTTTGCTGGAGAGGGTTGGGATACTGCAAATCTGGGATAGGTATCCGCAGGGTGGGGTGGAGGAGGAGGGAGGACAGAAAGGGACATCTTAGTTCCAAGTTTGAGCAACAAGGCTCAAAGGAGGGAAAAGGAGTCATTACCCTGTCCCCCCTCCCCATCCATACCATGATGGCAACAATGTCACTTCCAAGACAATTCAGTACAGACCTAGAAACGGTGATGCATTTCCCCTGTACTGTGCAAAATATAAAGATAATGGATGTAAATTCTAAAATATCACATCTTCAAATAACTAAATTGAAAATACATTTTTTTCAACCCCCCTCTTTCCCCACTGCTGGAATCGAGGGGCAGATACTGGCCTGATCTCCCTATCTGTGCTGGAGGGGTGTGGGATACATGTCTGATCTCCCCGTCTGTGCTGGAGGGGTGCGGGATACAGGTCTGATCTCCTCGTCTGTGCTGGAGGGGTGTGGGATACAGGCTTCATCTCCATGTCTGTGCTGGAGGGGTGTGGGTTACAGGCGTCATCTCCCTGTCTGTGCTGGAGGGGTGTGGGATACAGGCTTCATCTCCATGTCTGTGCTGGAGGGGTGTGGGTTACAGGCTTCATCTCCCTGTCTATGCTTGAGGGGTGTGGGATACAGGCGTCATCTCCCCGTCTGTGCTGGAGGGGTGTGGGATACAGGCTTCATCTCCATGTCTGTGCTGGAGGGGTGTGGGTTACAGACTTCATCTCCATGTCTGTGCTGGAGGGGTGTGGGATACAGGCGTCATCTCCCCGTCTGTGCTGGAGGGGTGAGGGATACAGGCTTCATCTCCCTGTCTGTGCTGGAGGGGTGTGGGATACAGACTTCATCTCCTTGTCTGTGCTGGAGGGGTGTGGGATACAGGCTTCATCTCCCCGTCTGTGCTGGAGGGGTGTGGGATACAGGCTTCATCTCCTCGTCTTTGCTGGAGGGCTGAGGGATACAGGCTTCATCTCCTCGTCTTTGCTGGAGGGGTGAGGGATACAGGCTTCATCTCCCCGTCTGTGCTGGAGGGGTGTGGGATACAGGCTTCATCTCCCCGTCTGTGCTGGAGGGGTGTGGGATACAGGCGTCATCTCCCTGTCTGTGCTGGAGGGGTGTGGGATACAGGCGTCATCTCCCTGTCTGTGCTGGAGGGGTGTGGGATACAGGCTTCATCTCCCTGTCTGTGCTTGAGGGGTGTGGGATACAGGCTTCATCTCCATGTCTGTGCTGGAGGGGTGTGCGATACAGGCATCATCTCCCTGTCCGTGCTGGAGGGGTGTGGGATACAGGCGTCATCTCCCCGTCTGTGCTGGAGGGGTGTGGGATACAGGCTTCATCTCCCTGTCTGTGCTTGAGGGGTGTGGGATACAGGCTTCATCTCCTCGTCTTTGCTGGAGGGGTGTGGGATACAGGCTTCATCTCCCCGTCTGTGCTGGAGGGGTGAGGGATACAGGCTTCATCTCCCTGTCTGTGCTTGAGGGGTGTGGGATACAGGCTTCATCTCCATGTCTGTGCTGGAGGGGTGAGGGATACAGGCTTCATCTCCCCGTCTGTGCTGGAGGGGTAAGGGATACAGGCTTCATCTCCCTGTCTGTGCTTGAGGGGTGTGGGATACAGGCTTCATCTCCCCGTCTGTGCTGGAGGGGTAAGGGATACAGGCTTCATCTCCATGTCTGTGCTGGAGGGGTGTGGGATACAGGCTTCATCTCCCCGTCTGTGCTGGAGGGGTGTGGGATACAGGCTTCATCTCCCTGTCTATGCTGGAGGCGTGAGGGATACAAGCTTCATCTCCCTGTCTGTGCTTGAGGGGTGTGGGATACAGGCTTCATCTCCTCATCTTTGCTGGAGGGGTGAGGGATAGAGGCTTCATCTCCCTGTCTGTGCTGGAGGGGTGTGGGATACAGGCTTCATCTCCATGTCTGTGCTGGAGGGGTGTGGGATACAGGCTTCATCTCCCTGTCTGTGCTGGAGGGGTGAGGGATAGAGGCTTCATCTCCCTGTCTGTGCTGGAGGGGTGTGGGTTACAGGCTTCATCTCCATGTCTGTGCTGGAGGGGTGTGGGATACAGGCTTCATCTCCCTGTCTGTGCTGGAGGGGTGTGGGATACAGGCTTTATCTCCTCGTCTACGCTGGAGGGTTGTGGGATACAGGCCTCATCTCCCTGTCTGTGCTGGAGGGGTGTGGGATACAGGCTTCATCTCCCCGTCTGTGCTGGAGGGGTGTGGGATACAGGCTTCATCTCCCCGTCTGTGCTGGAGGGGTGTGGGATACAGGCTTCATCTCCTCGTCTGTGCTGGAGGTGTGAGGGATACAGGCTTCATCTCCCCGTCTGTGCTGGAGGGGTGTGGGATACAGGCTTCATCTCCCCATCTGTGCTGGAGGGTGTGGGATACAGGCTTCATCTCCCCATCTGTGCTGGAGGGGTGTGGGATACAGGCTTCATCTCCCCGTCTGTGCTGGAGGGGTGTGGGATACAGGCTTCATCTCCCCGTCTGTGCTGGAGGGGTGTGGGATACAGGCTTCATCTCCCCGTCTGTGCTGGAGGGGTGTGGGATACAGGCTTCATCTCCCCGTCTGTGCTGGAGGGGTGTGGGATACAGGCTTCATCTCCCCGTCTGTGCTGGAGGGGTGTGGGATACAGGCTTCATCTCCCCATCTGTGCTGGAGGGGTGAGGGATACAGGCTTCATCTCCCCATCTGTGCTGGAGGGGTGTGGGATACAGGCTTCATCTCCTCATCTATGCTGGAGGGGTGAGGGATACAGGCTTCATCTCCCCATCTGTGCTGGATGGGTGTGGGATACAGGCTTCATCTCCATGTCTGTGCTGGAGGGGTGTGGGTTACAGGCTTCATCTCCATGTCTGTGCTGGAGGGGTGTGGGATACAGGCTTCATCTCCCCGTCTGTGCTGGAGGGGTGTGGGATACAGGCTTCATCTCCCCGTCTGTGTTGGAGGGGTGTGGGATACAGGCTTCATCTCCCTGTCTGTGCTTGAGGGGTGTGGGATACAGGCTTCATCTCCCCGTCTGTGCTGGAGGGGTGTGGGATACAGGCTTCATCTCCCCGTCTATGCTGGAGGTGTGAGGGATACAGGCTTCATCTCCCTGTCTGTGCTGGAGGGGTGTGGGATACAGGCTTCATCTCCCCGTCTGTGCTGGAGGGGTGTGGGATACAGGCTTCATCTCCTCATCTATGCTGGAGGGGTGAGGGATACAGGCTTCATCTCCCCGTCTGTGCTGGAGGAGTGTGGGATACAGGCTTCATCTCCCCGTCTGTGCTGGAGGGGGGTGGGATACAGGCTTCATCTCCCCGTCTGTGCTGGAGGGGTGTGGGATACAGGCTTCATCTCCTCGTCTTTGCTGGAGGGGTGTGGGATACAGGCTTCATCTCCCTGTCGGTGCTGGAGGGGTGTGGGATACAGGCCTGATCTCCCTGTTTGTGTTGCTATGGCCTCTGATACAGGGCTTTTCTTAGTCTGCTTACTGGATGTAAAGCTCTCTGCAGGAGAGAAGGCCAGTGCTTGCCAGCAGCTCCCCGGGAGGGGGAGGGGAGGGGGAGTGGCTGCTCTCTTCAGCGCCTGCGCACTGCCTGTCTGCCATCCACAGGCTAAGCAGAGGCCTCCCTGCTTCTGCCTGTCTGCAGCTCTGTGACCATGCACAAGAACCAGGTGAGCGCTCTCTTACACTGTCTGTCTGTCATTCCATCTGTATGCTTGAAATCCTGTCACCATACGCAAGAGCCAGGTGAGCACTGTCTGTCTGTCATTTCATCTGTCTGTCTGTAGCTCTGTTACCATGCACAAGAAGCAGATAGCGCTCTCTGACAGCCTCGGTCACTCCCTCTGTCTGTCTGCAGCTCTGTCATCATGCACAAGAGTCAAGTGAGCGCTCTCTTACACTATCTGTCTGTCTTCCATCTGTCTGTCTGCAGCTCTGCTACCATGCACAAGAACCAGGTGAGCGCTCTCTTACAATGTCTGTCTGTCCCTATGTCTGTCTGCATCCCTATAACAGTGCACAAGTCAGGTGAGCACTCTCTTACCCTATCTACCGCTCTGTCACCATGCACAAGAGCCAGGTAAGCGCTCTCTTACACAGTCTGTCGCTCCATCTGTCTGTCTGAAGCTCTGTCACCATACAGAAGAGCCAGGTGAGCGCTCTCTTACACTGTCTGTCTGTCACTTCATCTGTCTGTCTGCAGCTCTATGACCATGCACAAGAACCAGGTGAGCGCTCTCTTACGCTGTCTGTCTGTCACTCCCTCTGTCTGTCTGTAGTCCTGTGATCATGCACAACAGCCAGGTGAGCACTCTCTTCCACTATCTGTCTGTCACCTTCTATATCTGTCTACATCTCTATGACTGTGCACAAGAGTCAGGTGAGCACTCTCTTACACTGTCTGTCCGTCACTTCCTCTGTCTGTCTGCAGCTTGTGACCATGCACAAGAGCCAAATAAGAATTCTCTCATACTGTCTATCTCTCACTCTTCCTCCATTAACAGCCTTGCCATCATTGCACAAGAACCAGGTATGTGCTCTCTCCCCCTCTGTCATCCATGATTCACTGGGGAGCCACTACACAGAGCTATCCTCCTTTGCCTCTCATCTCGGGCCTCTATCGGGTACCATTGCAGAGGATTTCCAATATTTTTTTATCTATCTTGCAGGTGCTGTCGAGGAGTTGGTGATTGCCTGCCCACCCCCTGTGCAATGGAGGAGGTGACCGAGTCTGCGCCAACTTTGCAGCTTGCTGAGGAGGCCGCCGCAGTCTTTCCCTGCAAGCGCTGTGGTGCTGAGTTTCCTCGGCTGTGGGACCTGCGCTACCACATGCGCTCCCACCCGGAGGGCCGTGCCTATGCCTGCAAGCTGTGTGGCAAGGCCTTCTTCCGCTCCTCGGCACTGCTTCGCCATGAGATGACACACAGCGGCGAGAAACCCTTCAAGTGTCCTGAATGTGGCAAGAGCTTTGCTCAGTCAGTACAGCTGGAAAACCACTCTCGTTCACACACAGGGGAGCGTCCCTTCACCTGCCCGCAGTGCACTAAAGCCTTCATGTCTTCATCCCACTTGGCCCAGCACCGCCGCATCCACTGGGCTGAGCGGAAACATGCCTGCCCGCTCTGTGGCAAGAGCTTCCTGCGACCCTGGGATGTCGTGCAACACCAGCGTTTCCACACCGGTGAGCGCAACTTCCGCTGCGAGGAGTGTGGTAAGAACTTCTTTCGCTCCTCTGATCTGCTACGTCACCAGCGTATCCACACCGGTGAACGGCCTTTCCGCTGCGAGCAGTGTGGTAAGAACTTCTCCCGCTCATCTGTCCTGGCCAAGCATGCTCGCACCCATACTGGCGAGCGGCCATACAGGTGTGAGGCCTGCGGCAAGGCTTACATTACCTCCTCTCAGTTGACAGAGCACCGGCGCGTGCACACTGGTGAGAAGCCCTACCTATGCTCCGAGTGTGGCAAAGCCTTCACTTACTCATTCCTGCTCCGTCGCCACCTGAAAATACACAGCGGTGAGAGGCCCTACGCCTGCCCCGACTGCAGTAAGGCCTTCAAGACCTCTGGCCATCTCCACAAGCACCGACTTGTTCACTCCAAGAAAGGGCAGGTCAAGGCCAAGTCAAAGGTCAAGGTTGCATCGTGCCTCTCGTCCACTCCTCGTAGCAGGCCATATTGTAAGCCAACCATAGCCGAGGAGGGAGAGATGAGGGGGAGGCTGGATGGAGCCGGGGAGGGAGAGGAGGAGGAGGAGGAGGAGGAGGAGGAGGAGGAAGAAGAGGACGATGACTGTTGATGGACGAGGTGAGATTCTTGGAAAAGATGGACTCATGTGGTTACACTGCGCTGGAAATGGGATAAAAGCATAGCCTCGATAGAATCAGACTCTATGTATGTACCAGTATCCCTGCCTCTTATCCACTGGCTTTGTACATGGACCAGTGCTGCTGACACACAGGCTCTGTATATAGACCAATGTCTCTGCTGCTCATACACACATTCTGTATATATGGCTCCTCTGCTTCTGTCTGCAGTACTGACTTGGCGTATGGTCACTTTGCTCTTTATATGTCCCTGTCTCAGTTGCACAAATCTTGGATATGGTCTGCTAATATACTGTTGCTATACAGTACACACCACAGTCACTTCCTCTGACAGCTGACCCCCTTATATGTGTCTGCCAGGTGACCTTTGACTCCCATGGACCACTGTCTCTATTCAAGTGACTGTCATGTAGGCTCAGTAATAGGACTTCATATATGGATTGGTGTGTGTATGTGATGCACAGAGATTGTGTACAGACCTCTGTCTCTGCCTCTATTCCACCTGCTATGTATATGGGCGACTGGCCACGGTTCTCTGTAAGGTTTGTTCTTTCCTTCACTGGCGCCCTATATAGATTGTATAAATCACTGTCCTGCTGGAATCTTCCATCGTCTTAGAACTAGAAACATTGGGACTCATCCAGCAGGGAAAGGATCAGAGCCCTATGGAAGCTGGCTGCGCAGTGAGGCAGGTTTGGTTGCCCTCTGCACAGGATGATTGCATTGAGTTAGCTACAGCCAGTAAGGGAGCCAAACTGTGACCATGGCTGATATGTAATAAAGGCTAGGACTTTGTCCTCTCCCCTGAATCTGTGTCTTTGCCCTTTCCTGCAGGGGGCGGTGTGTGTGTGTGTGTGTGTGTGTGTGTGTGTGTGTATGTGTGCGTGCCAGGGCTTCCTTAGTGCCTCTCTCTGCCCTCTTCTGCAGGGGGTCCTGTGACGAGGCAGAGGACGTCTCTGTGGGTCCCTACCCCCTCCAGCTGTTCCTGTCAGATGTATCACAATGGCTGTACCAGACCTCTTATGAGGAAAGGAGGTGTGCATGCAGAAACCTGTATCAATATAGATTTGTATAGGTCTCAATATGTGCACATGTCTGTATAAGCACATGTGTGTAAGAAATTCCTTTCTCCTGCTAGTCAAAAAAAAAAAACAGAAGACAAAAGACATTGCCAAGACTCTAGATTTATTGAAATCAATTTTTCTGGATATGGCTCCTTAATGATTCCCATTTACTTAATGTACATTTGACATTGCACTGTAAACCCATTCAGGAAGTCTCCCAGGGACACCAGTGCAAGGCCCCTGCAGGTGCTGAGGTGGGGGAATCACTACTCATCTGGAAGTTTCTGCAGGCAAGAGAGAAAGGGTCAGAGGAAGAAAACTTCTAAAACAAAAGACAGAAACTTAGAGTATGTACAGATACACACAAGATTCTAGGATAGTGCACACCCCCTAGTGGGATACAGAGAGGACTCTGGGATACAACAAACTCCCAATGTGGGACAGAAAGGACTCGGAGATAGAGCACACTCCCAGTGTGGGACAGAGGGGGCTCTGGGATACAGCACACTCCCAATGTGGGACAGAGAGGACGGGGATAGTGCACATGCCCAGTGTGGGACAGAGGGGGCTCTGGGATAGTGCACACTCCCAGTTTGGGACAGAGGGGGCTCTGGGATAGTCCACACTCCCAGTTTGGGACAGAGAGGACTCTGGGATAGTGCACACCCCCAATGAGGGACAGAGAGGGCAGGGATTGTGCACACCCCCAGTGTGGGACAGAGAGGACGGGGATAGTTCACATGCCCAGTGTGGGACAGAGAGGACTCTGGGATAGTGCACACTCCCAGTTTGGGACAGAGAGGACTCTGGGATAGTGCACACTCCCAGTTTGGGACAGAGAGGACTCTGGGATAGTGCACGCCCCCAATGAGGGAGAGAGGGCAGGGATTGTGCACACCCCCAGTGTGGGACAGAGAGGACGGGGATAGTGCACATGCCCAGTGTGGGACAGAGAGGACTCTGGGATAGTGCACACTCCCAGTTTGGGACAGAGGGGACTCTGGGATAGTGCACATGCCCAGTGTGGGACAGAGGGGGCTCTGGGATAGTGCACATGCCCAGTGTGGGACAGAGGGGGCTCTGGGATAGTGCACACTCCCAGTTTGGGACAGAGGGGGCTCTGGGATGGTGCACAATCCCAGTTTGGGACAGAGGGGGCTCTGGGATAGTCCACACTCCCAGTTTGGGACAGAGAGGACTCTGGGATAGTCCACACTCCCAGTTTGGGACAGAGGGGGCTCTGGGATAGTCCACACTCCCAGTTTGGGACAGAGGGGGCTCTGGGATAGTGCACACTCCCAGTTTGGGACAGAGGGGGCTCTGGGATAGTCCACACTCCCAGTTTGGGACAGAGAGGACTCTGGGATAGTGCACACCCCCAATGAGGGACAGAGAGGGCAGGGATTGTGCACACCCCCAGTGTGGGACAGAGAGGACGGGGATAGTTCACATGCCCAGTGTGGGACAGAGAGGACTCTGGGATAGTGCACACTCCCAGTTTGGGACAGAGAGGACTCTGGGATAGTGCACACTCCCAGTTTGGGACAGAGAGGACTCTGGGATAGTGCACGCCCCCAATGAGGGAGAGAGGGCAGGGATTGTGCACACCCCCAGTGTGGGACAGAGAGGACGGGGATAGTGCACATGCCCAGTGTGGGACAGAGAGGACTCTGGGATAGTGCACACTCCCAGTTTGGGACAGAGGGGACTCTGGGATAGTGCACATGCCCAGTGTGGGACAGAGGGGGCTCTGGGATAGTGCACATGCCCAGTGTGGGACAGAGGGGGCTCTGGGATAGTGCACACTCCCAGTTTGGGACAGAGGGGGCTCTGGGATGGTGCACAATCCCAGTTTGGGACAGAGGGGGCTCTGGGATAGTCCACACTCCCAGTTTGGGACAGAGAGGACTCTGGGATAGTCCACACTCCCAGTTTGGGACAGAGGGGGCTCTGGGATAGTCCACACTCCCAGTTTGGGACAGAGGGGGCTCTGGGATAGTCCACACTCCCAGTTTGGGACAGAGAGGACTCTGGGATAGTGCACGCTCCCAGTTTGGGACAGAGAGGACTCTGGGATAGTGCACACTCCCAGTTTGGGACAGAGAGGACTCTGGGATAGTGCACATGCTCAGTGTGGGACAGAGGGGGCTCTGGGATAGTGCACATGCCCAGTGTGGGACAGAGGGGGCTCTGGGATAGTGCACATGCCCAGTGTGGGACAGAGGGGGCTCTGGGATAGTGCACACTCCCAGTTTGGGACAGAGGGGACTCTGGGATAGTGCACATGCCCAGTGTGGGACAGAGGGGGCTCTGGGATAGTGCACATGCCCAGTGTGGGACAGAGGGGGCTCTGGGATAGTGCACACTCCCAGTTTGGGACAGAGGGGGCTCTGGGATAGTCCACACTCCCAGTTTGGGACAGAGAGGACTCTGGGATAGTCCACACTCCCAGTTTGGGACAGAGGGGGCTCTGGGATAGTCCACACTCCCAGTTTGGGACAGAGGGGGCTCTGGGATAGTCCACACTCCCAGTTTGGGACAGAGAGGACTCTGGGATAGTGCACGCTCCCAGTTTGGGACAGAGAGGACTCTGGGATAGTGCACACTCCCAGTTTGGGACAGAGAGGACGGGGATAGTGCACATGCCCAGTTTGGGACAGAGAGGACTCTGGGATAGTGCACACTCCCAGTTTGGGACAGAGAGGACGGGGATAGTGCACACTCCCAGTTTGGGACAGAGAGGACTCTGGGATAGTGCACACTCCCAGTTTGGGACAGAGAGGGCGGGGATAGTGCACACTCCCAGTTTGGGACAGAGAGGACGGGGATAGTGCACACTCCCAGTTTGGGACAGAGAGGACTCTGGGATAGTGCACACTCCCAGTTTGGGACACAGGGGACTCTGGGATAGTGCACACTCCCAGTTTGGGATAGAGAGGACTCTGGGATAGTGCACACTCCCAGTTTGGGACAGAGAGGACTCTGGGATAGTGCACATGCCCAGTGTGGGACAGAGGGGGCTCTGGGATAGTGCACATGCCCAGTGTGGGACAGAGGGGGCTCTGGGATAGTGCACATGCCCAGTGTGGGACAGAGGGGGCTCTGGGATAGTCCACACTCCCAGTTTGGGACAGAGAGGACTCTGGGATAGTCCACACTCCCAGTTTGGGACAGAGGGGGCTCTGGGATAGTCCACACTCCCAGTTTGGGACAGAGGGGGCTCTGGGATAGTGCACACTCCCAGTTTGGGACAGAGGGGGCTCTGGGATAGTCCACACTCCCAGTTTGGGACAGAGAGGACTCTGGGATAGTGCACACCCCCAATGAGGGACAGAGAGGGCAGGGATTGTGCACACCCCCAGTGTGGGACAGAGAGGACGGGGATAGTTCACATGCCCAGTGTGGGACAGAGAGGACTCTGGGATAGTGCACACTCCCAGTTTGGGACAGAGAGGACTCTGGGATAGTGCACACTCCCAGTTTGGGACAGAGAGGACTCTGGGATAGTGCACGCCCCCAATGAGGGAGAGAGGGCAGGGATTGTGCACACCCCCAGTGTGGGACAGAGAGGACGGGGATAGTGCACATGCCCAGTGTGGGACAGAGAGGACTCTGGGATAGTGCACACTCCCAGTTTGGGACAGAGGGGACTCTGGGATAGTGCACATGCCCAGTGTGGGACAGAGGGGGCTCTGGGATAGTGCACATGCCCAGTGTGGGACAGAGGGGGCTCTGGGATAGTGCACACTCCCAGTTTGGGACAGAGGGGGCTCTGGGATGGTGCACAATCCCAGTTTGGGACAGAGGGGGCTCTGGGATAGTCCACACTCCCAGTTTGGGACAGAGAGGACTCTGGGATAGTCCACACTCCCAGTTTGGGACAGAGGGGGCTCTGGGATAGTCCACACTCCCAGTTTGGGACAGAGGGGGCTCTGGGATAGTGCACACTCCCAGTTTGGGACAGAGGGGGCTCTGGGATAGTCCACACTCCCAGTTTGGGACAGAGAGGACTCTGGGATAGTGCACACCCCCAATGAGGGACAGAGAGGGCAGGGATTGTGCACACCCCCAGTGTGGGACAGAGAGGACGGGGATAGTTCACATGCCCAGTGTGGGACAGAGAGGACTCTGGGATAGTGCACACTCCCAGTTTGGGACAGAGAGGACTCTGGGATAGTGCACACTCCCAGTTTGGGACAGAGAGGACTCTGGGATAGTGCACGCCCCCAATGAGGGAGAGAGGGCAGGGATTGTGCACACCCCCAGGGTGGGACGGAGAGGACGGGCTGAGTGAACTTGCCCAGTGTGGGACAGAGAGGACTCTGGGATAGTGCACACTCCCAGTTTGGGACAGAGGGGACTCTGGGATAGTGCACATGCCCAGTGTGGGACAGAGGGGGCTCTGGGATAGTGCACATGCCCAGTGTGGGACAGAGGGGGCTCTGGGATAGTGCACACTCCCAGTTTGGGACAGAGGGGGCTCTGGGATGGTGCACAATCCCAGTTTGGGACAGAGGGGGCTCTGGGATAGTCCACACTCCCAGTTTGGGACAGAGAGGACTCTGGGATAGTCCACACTCCCAGTTTGGGACAGAGGGGGCTCTGGGATAGTCCACACTCCCAGTTTGGGACAGAGGGGGCTCTGGGATAGTCCACACTCCCAGTTTGGGACAGAGAGGACTCTGGGATAGTGCACGCTCCCAGTTTGGGACAGAGAGGACTCTGGGATAGTGCACACTCCCAGTTTGGGACAGAGAGGACTCTGGGATAGTGCACATGCTCAGTGTGGGACAGAGGGGGCTCTGGGATAGTGCACATGCCCAGTGTGGGACAGAGGGGGCTCTGGGATAGTGCACATGCCCAGTGTGGGACAGAGGGGGCTCTGGGATAGTGCACACTCCCAGTTTGGGACAGAGGGGACTCTGGGATAGTGCACATGCCCAGTGTGGGACAGAGGGGGCTCTGGGATAGTGCACATGCCCAGTGTGGGACAGAGGGGGCTCTGGGATAGTGCACACTCCCAGTTTGGGACAGAGGGGGCTCTGGGATAGTCCACACTCCCAGTTTGGGACAGAGAGGACTCTGGGATAGTCCACACTCCCAGTTTGGGACAGAGGGGGCTCTGGGATAGTCCACACTCCCAGTTTGGGACAGAGGGGGCTCTGGGATAGTCCACACTCCCAGTTTGGGACAGAGAGGACTCTGGGATAGTGCACGCTCCCAGTTTGGGACAGAGAGGACTCTGGGATAGTGCACACTCCCAGTTTGGGACAGAGAGGACGGGGATAGTGCACATGCCCAGTTTGGGACAGAGAGGACTCTGGGATAGTGCACACTCCCAGTTTGGGACAGAGAGGACGGGGATAGTGCACACTCCCAGTTTGGGACAGAGAGGACTCTGGGATAGTGCACACTCCCAGTTTGGGACAGAGAGGGCGGGGATAGTGCACACTCCCAGTTTGGGACAGAGAGGACGGGGATAGTGCACACTCCCAGTTTGGGACAGAGAGGACTCTGGGATAGTGCACACTCCCAGTTTGGGACAGAGGGGACTCTGGGATAGTGCACACTCCCAGTTTGGGATAGAGAGGACTCTGGGATAGTGCACACTCCCAGTTTGGGACAGAGAGGACTCTGGGATAGTGCACATGCCCAGTGTGGGACAGAGGGGGCTCTGGGATAGTGCACATGCCCAGTGTGGGACAGAGGGGGCTCTGGGATAGTGCACATGCCCAGTGTGGGACAGAGGGGGCTCTGGGATAGTGCACATGCCCAGTGTGGGACAGAGGGGGCTCTGGGATAGTGCACACTCCCAGTTTGGGACAGAGGGGACTCTGGGATAGTGCACATGCCCAGTGTGGGACAGAGGGGGCTCTGGGATAGTGAACATGCCCAGTGTGGGACAGAGGGGGCTCTGGGATAGTGCACACTCCCAGTTTGGGACAGAGGGGGCTCTGGGATAGTGCACACTCCCAGTTTGGGACAGAGGGGGCTCTGGGATAGTGCACACTCCCAGTTTGGGACAGAGGGGGCTCTGGGATAGTCCACACTCCCAGTTTGGGACAGAGAGGACTCTGGGATAGTCCACACTCCCAGTTTGGGACAGAGGGGGCTCTGGGATAGTCCACACTCCCAGTTTGGGACAGAGGGGGCTCTGGGATAGTCCACACTCCCAGTTTGGGACAGAGAGGACTCTGGGATAGTGCACGCTCCCAGTTTGGGACAGAGAGGACTCTGGGATAGTGCACACTCCCAGTTTGGGACAGAGAGGACTCTGGGATAGTGCACATGCTCAGTGTGGGACAGAGGGGGCTCTGGGATAGTGCACATGCCCAGTGTGGGACAGAGGGGGCTCTGGGATAGTGCACACTCCCAGTTTGGGACAGAGGGGACTCTGGGATAGTGCACATGCCCAGTGTGGGACAGAGGGGGCTCTGGGATAGTGCACATGCCCAGTGTGGGACAGAGGGGGCTCTGGGATAGTGCACACTCCCAGTTTGGGACAGAGGGGGCTCTGGGATAGTGCACACTCCCAGTTTGGGACAGAGGGGGCTCTGGGATAGTCCACACTCCCAGTTTGGGACAGAGAGGACTCTGGGATAGTCCACACTCCCAGTTTGGGACAGAGGGGGCTCTGGGATAGTCCACACTCCCAGTTTGGGACAGAGGGGGCTCTGGGATAGTCCACACTCCCAGTTTGGGACAGAGAGGACTCTGGGATAGTGCACGCTCCTAGTTTGGGACAGAGAGGACTCTGGGATAGTGCACATGCTCAGTGTGGGACAGAGGGGGCTCTGGGATAGTGCACATGCCCAGTGTGGGACAGAGGGGGCTCTGGGATAGTGCACATGCCCAGTGTGGGACAGAGGGGGCTCTGGGATAGTGCACATGCCCAGTGTGGGACAGAGGGGGCTCTGGGATAGTGCACACTCCCAGTTTGGGACAGAGGGGACTCTGGGATAGTGCACATGCCCAGTGTGGGACAGAGGGGGCTCTGGGATAGTGCACATGCCCAGTGTGGGACAGAGGGGGCTCTGGGATAGTGCACACTCCCAGTTTGGGACAGAGGGGGCTCTGGGATAGTGCACACTCCCAGTTTGGGACAGAGGGGGCTCTGGGATAGTCCACACTCCCAGTTTGGGACAGAGAGGACTCTGGGATAGTCCACACTCCCAGTTTGGGACAGAGGGGGCTCTGGGATAGTCCACACTCCCAGTTTGGGACAGAGGGGGCTCTGGGATAGTCCACACTCCCAGTTTGGGACACAGAGGACTCTGGGATAGTGCACGCTCCCAGTTTGGGACAGAGAGGACTCTGGGATAGTGCACACTCCCAGTTTGGGACAGAGAGGACGGGGATAGTGCACATGCCCAGTTTGGGACAGAGAGGACTCTGGGATAGTGCACACTCCCAGTTTGGGACAGAGAGGACGGGGATAGTGCACACTCCCAGTTTGGGACAGAGAGGACTCTGGGATAGTGCACACTCCCAGTTTGGGACAGAGAGGGCGGGGATAGTGCACACTCCCAGTTTGGGACAGAGAGGATGGGGATAGTGCACACTCCCAGTTTGGGACAGAGAGGACTCTGGGATAGTGCACACTCCCATTTTGGGACAGAGGGGACTCTGGGATAGTGCACACTCCCAGTTTGGGATAGAGAGGACTCTGGGATAGTGCACACTCCCAGTTTGGGACAGAGAGGACTCTGGGATAGTGCACATGCCCAGTGTGGGACAGAGGGGGCTCTGGGATAGTGCACATGCCCAGTGTGGGACAGAGGGGGCTCTGGGATAGTGCACATGCCCAGTGTGGGACAGAGGGGGCTCTGGGATAGTGCACATGCCCAGTGTGGGACAGAGGGGGCTCTGGGATAGTGCACACTCCCAGTTTGGGACAGAGGGGACTCTGGGATAGTGCACATGCCCAGTGTGGGACAGAGGGGGCTCTGGGATAGTGAACATGCCCAGTGTGGGACAGAGGGGGCTCTGGGATAGTGCACACTCCCAGTTTGGGACAGAGGGGGCTCTGGGATAGTGCACACTCCCAGTTTGGGACAGAGGGGGCTCTGGGATAGTGCACACTCCCAGTTTGGGACAGAGGGGGCTCTGGGATAGTGCACACTCCCAGTTTGGGACAGAGGGGGCTCTGGGATAGTGCACACTACCAGTGTGGGACAGTGGGGGCTCTGGGATAGTGCACACCCCCAGTGTGGGACAGAGAGGACTCTGGGATAGTGCACGCTCTCTCCGGGTTTATGTTCTCACCTTCCCTCCAATATCACGGCTCTTGGTGCGCAGCTTGTTGACCTGGGATTCCGCGATGTCGGCCCTCTCCTCTGCCTCATCCAGCTCGTGCTGAACCTTCCGGTACTTTCCTAGGTTGCTGTTGGCCTGTTCCTCCTGGAGAATGGAAAAAGAGAGAAGGATGGATAGGAGATGAAGGCAACAGGGATCATCAGTGAGAAAGAGGAAGAGAGAGAGTCCAAGAGATGGAGTGTGACTCAGAGGAACTCACCGCCTCCTCCGACTGTCTCTTGTAGGCCTTCACTTTCAACTGCAGCTTGTCCACCAGATCCTGCAGCCGAGCCAGATTCTTCCTGTCCTCTTCTGTCTGTGGGGAAAGAGAAGGGGGGTGAACAAGTAATATCCCAGTAAGTACATTAAGGGGTAAATTCTCCAAAAAAGGCCAAGTAGGAATTCTGCGCAGATACCAATGACATATTGTCCATCACATTTGGTGAATACTGCATTTGGAGTTGTCAACTGGCTCCAGATGTGCCCAACAAGCTTGATCCAGTCCTGGGTTTACCCCATTGCATGCAGGGATATGTAGTTGCCATTTCTCAATTGCACTCCATAAGAAAAGCAAGACTACAATTCCTTGCATGCACACCTCGTGGGTGTGTCTGGAGCTAGTTGACACCCCTAATTGTATTGCACACTAAAAATGAGTGCTTGGTAAGGTGTTTACGTTTCTGGGCCATTGCAATATGGGTAGTTTGGATTTCTGATGCCGAAAACTGGAAAAGTGCATCTAGTAGGAAGGTGGCAGGTACTCCTGGTATGCATTTCTTATTTATCTGTCAATCTTTTAAATACCAAACCACCTGCTCTGGACATTTCTTTGATGACTCACTGGTCTCTGGGCACACTATTGTTAAAGGCTGATGTCTACTGCCATGCAAACCTGGGGGATTTAATCCATACAGTCAGTAACTTCCTCCTATTACAGAGGGGGCTTAACTGGGAGTGAACAAGACTATAATGCTATGGCTCGTAATGTTCTAGACTAGAGTTACACCAAGGTGATCAGGAACATTCTGTGTGTGTTCTAGGCTTCGATGTGATAGAGGCATACAGCTCTTCTAAACTTTGAACCCAGTGTGATAAGGGATAACCTATGATTTTTTTTCTTCTGGACTCTACTTCTAGAGTGAACTGGAATAACCTGTGATTTCTAGATTCAGGGTTTTAGAGTGAAAGGGAATATGACTCCATAGTGGTGACGAATAACCTTTTAGGGGGTAATTTTATAACAGGAAGCCTATGTCAATGTTTCAAAAAGTTATATATACCACAACTTGCCCCATTTATGGACCCATCGTTTTGTCCATATAACGATTTATAATTTTAATATTATTGGTCCAAGTGGCCCAAATTTAAAACCAAGCAAAACACTTATGTGGTTGGTGCTGCCATTGTCTGAATAAATGATTTTAACGCTGGGCTGCTCATGTTCTAGACTGTTTCCAAGGGATATTCTACATTGTTACTTTAGGAGATAAAGAATACTTTGACACATTCTACATTCTATCTGAGAATATTTGAGAATATAAATGGAAAGGTTATGAATAAAGGAATATTCTAGATTCAATTTCTTCTGTCTCCAAAACATAAGAAAAGACAGGAAATGTTCTAAACTTTGATTCTTGAGCTGTGGAGTAATTGAGGAATGTTCTAACACACACAGCGATGTTCTTGATCTCCAACTTCAGTAGAGTCATAATGTCCTGGAAAGAGGACTACATGTCCTACAGGAACACTACCTGGTAGGTGAGTTCCTTGATGCGCCGCTCATACTTGCGTTGGCCCTTCACTGATTCGGCATTACGCTTCTGCTCTGCTTCCAGCTCGTTCTCCAGCTCGCGCACTCGGGTCTCCAGCTTCTGCAGTTGCTTCTTGCCACCCTTCAGAGCGATCTGCTCAGCCTCGTCCAGCCGTAGCTGCAGGTCCTTGATGGTCTGCTCCATGTTCTTCTTCATCCGCTCCAGGTGTGTGCTGGTGTCCTGCTCCTTCTTTAGCTCCTCTGCCATCATGGCCGCCTGACAGCCCAACAAAAAAAGAGATAGAGAGGCAGAAGGGGAAGAAGGAAGATATGGAGAGGAAGAGATAAAAAGGAGAAAGAGAGGGCGAGAGAATGAAACTGCATTATAAAAAGAAATAGCAAGACTCCCAGATACTAACTGTCCCACTAGGTGTGGTTCTGTGAAGTTGCCACAACCTTCTTTTGTCCACATCTTACGTGCTGCCACCTCATGGCACATCCTATGCCTGGTTATTGCAGATGGTTGGCAGGACACTTATCGTCACAGCAGTGGAGCATCTTAGAAGGTATGGCGTAATCAGTGGGACAGAGCAGCACACTGAGTACCAGAGAAGCCAGAGTTCCAATGCTGTTTCTCTTACTGATGCACCTGGTGATCTTGGTCAAGTCACTTCACTCTCCATTGCTTCAGGTACAAAATTTAGACTGTAAACCTTACTGGGCCCTTTCTACTCGATGTGTACATAGCTTGCCTTGAGCGCGGAGTTGGAAAGGTGAGAAATCAGATTCAAAACTAATGATTCGCTATTCATTGCATCCTTTGAAAGGCCAACTTCAGGGTAAAGTCAACTGAACCCATGAACTAATATAGCACCTTAGGTAATTTGATATACACCTTAACTGTTAAGACATTGACAAATGGTCAGGCAGCATCACTGAATAAGCAAATACCTGCAACCCTAGTCAAGAGGTCAAAATTCCCCTTCAAGGCACAGGCCCAAAAAAATGGAAATTAAGAGGCCTGAGTTACCCCTTATGCATTGCTAGCTATGACAAGCACACCCTATGTGACTGCTACCAACCAATCAACCAGTTGAGTTGCCTTCTTAGAATACTGTTAGCTTTGCTGTAGATTTTTTTTGAGAGGAATGTCTTAGCCACTTACATCAGTGATGGCTTTCTTGGCCTTCTCCTCCGCATTGCGGCACTCTTGCAGAGACTCCTCCACCTCTGACTGCAGCTGAGAGAGATCTGCTTCGGCTTTCTTCTTCTGGTTGATCAAGCTGGTATTCTGGGCAGACACAACAGACAGAGAAAATAACACAACCACTGAAAGGACAGCTGCTATTAGGACAGAAGGCAATGGAAACAGAAATATTTTAATGCATAGATTTTATTTATTTATTTGACATTATTTATATACCGCCTTTCATGTTTATCAAGGCGGTTTACAATGAACTCAACAGTTTGACAGGGAACAGATTCATCAGAACTCATTTACAATAAACAGTAACAAACTTTAGACATGAAACTGGTTAACTGTCAATTTGTAGAACTATTTATAAAGTAGCGATATGTTCTAGGCATTGTGCGGTATTGGGGTGGTGTCGTTATGAGTCATTTGTTATCTTTAGTGCTGTGTATGTGTTATCAAACCATAGGAATCTATGAATAAGTGGGTCTTCAATTGCTTTCAGAAGTCGGCTATATCGGTGGTATAACAAAATGGCATGAACTGGTATGATAGGAAGAGAAGGAGACTTGATCTGAAACGTGAGTGTATGGGGCTGGATCTGGAATGGATCAGTAAAGGAATGGGATGGACCAGGAAGGAACCATCAATAGAAGCAAACAAGGGAGTTTCTTTACCTGGGTGTGGAGCAGCTGTACCCGCTCGCTGGTTTCAATCAGTTCCTGCTCTGCCAGTTTGCGGGCTCGTTCTGTCTGCTCCACCAGGCCCCTGAGCTCCTCTAGCTCAGCCTGCAATAGGTTGTTCCGTCTCTCTGCAATAGCAATGTTTTCCTTCAGATCCTCATTACTTCTGATGACATCATCCAGATGCAACTGGTTGTCCTGAAGAGATCAAGAGAAGTTGGGGGAGGGGATAAGAATATCCATGAGGTGAAAAGATACCATGTTCTGCAACGAGTCTTCAACAATCAGTTATTCACATTGGTAAATAGTGGCGTATTCAGAAAAAGCCTGAATGGTACATCATTAAAGAGCCAAAGAGCATTCAACCAAGCCTTTGATAAGCTTCTACCCCCATCAAAATGGCACTCCATGCCAGGTAACACATAGAGGTCCTCCCATAGATCAGGACACTCTACTGTCAGATATGGTTTCACTTACCTTCAAATTAGACTGCGCTAGCTTTAGATGTTTCTGAGTCTCATTCGCAATCCTGTTGGCCTGGCTGAGCTGGATCTCCATCTCATTTAGGTCCCCTTCCATCTTCTTCTTGATCCTCAGAGCCTCATTCCTGCTCCTGGTTTCTGCCTCCAGTGAGGTCTGCAGGGAATCCATCACTCGTTGATGGTTCCTCTTGGCTTGCTCCATCTCCTCGTCCTTCTCTGCCAGCTTCCGCTCGAAGTCTGCCTTGCTTTGATTAAATTCTAGCTGGGCTCGGAGGATTTTTCCTTCCTCATGCTCCAGGGAAGCCTGGGGAGATTTGAGGATTTTCAAGTAAGGATGGGGAACCACCATCAGAACCAAGGATATGTTAAATGCACAACAGTTTTCAAACCACCTGTAGTTGATGAAGCTACTTTTAACTCTAAGTGACCACCTGAAGCAGTGAAAATCTATTGATGACTCCAGAAAATAATTTGTGGGTTTTCAGAATCACTTCTGATTTGAAAAAGAAAGCTGGGGCTCTGAGTACAGCTTTGTATATGCTGTTTTCAGGAATGTTGCCCAGTATTCTCTTAATTATTCAGTTTTGTACCATGAGGGACCTTATTACACAGCCTCAAGACTAGTCTCAGAGACACATGGAAATCTTACTGAATATGGGCAAGCAAGACAATTCTCAACACAACCATTGAAGACCAAGGATCTGTTCACCTCAGCCTCTTCCAGAGCAGCCTGCAGCTCCATCTTCTCCTGATCCAGCTGCTTCCGAACCTTCTCCAGCTCATGGATACTTTTCCCATGCTCTCCAAGTTGTCCAGTGAGGTCTGTGATCTCCTCTATTGACAAGTAATATGTGCAAAGAAGAAAAGATTTGGGAGTCCTGATTAGGAACATGCAAGAAGGATAATACGGTGAAGGCAAGGCCATTCCTGGCCATTCTATCTTCAGTTTCTTGACTGCATGTTGAACCCATGGAAAATGCTCATACTTAAACACAAACTTTCCTCCTTCCACCATTGAATCCACTCCTGAATCAACAACTCTCCCTCTACGTTCCACCCACATTCACATCCTCACCTTGCAGGTTCTTGTTCTCTCTCTTGAAGGTCTCCAGATGTTCCAGAGACTCCTCGTATGCATTCTTCAGCTTGAAGAGCTCAGTGCTAAGAGATCGGGCTTCTTTCTGGGAGGCTTCCAGCTCCGCCTGGGACTCCTCAAACTTCTGCTTCCACTCAGCTAGTATCTAGGGAGTTGTGAAGCAAAGTTAAAGAATTTGTTGAGTCAATATTAGTATGAAAATTCCTCAGACAAGAGGAAGCTTCAGCTTCAGTTTCTAACTCTTTGCACTTCATTTCTTCTCCTCATTTGCTCTTCTACTTTCATCCTTTCATTGTTCTTACACAGTTCTCACTCCATCTTCTTCCATTTCTATCTGCTTGTTTTTATGACCCACCTGCTTCTTTGAACTTCTAGCTGAATCCGAACTAGGGCTTGGATGTGGTGCCATGATCTTTCATTTGCACCTACCCAGAGATTCCTTTTACTTGTTTGATATCTCCCCCTAAACATACCTAGTCTAATGCAGTTAAGGTCCTGAGCCAGACACCATGTACCAGGACTCCTTCGGAACTCTGCAATCACAGGTGTCGTTCTTAAGCAACAACCTTCTCCTTCCTCCATGTAGGCTATGGATGCTGCCTCTGCAGGATCTCCAGCCTCATCTTACCCAAAAATAGAAAATCCAACTCAGGATCTTTCTTTCTAAACTTAGTGTGCTTTCCTGCCCCACACCTTATCAAAGTTCCTCTGCTTTTTGTCCAGTGCTGCAGCGGCTGCATTGGACCTCTCCAGATCCACCATCAGGTCTTCAATTTCACTCTGCAGTCGGTGCTTGGTCTTCTCTAGGGAGGAGCACTTGGCATTCACAGCCTCTACGGCCTCCTCTGCATCCTGCAGCCTCTGGGCCAACTTCTTCCTGCCAAAGAACCACAGGAGGGGGAACAATTCATGATAGAGGTCAACAGAGAAATCCATAGGGGCCAACAACACTTTGAAAAACCATTACTGAAGAGTCTGCGGAGGCATGCTTTCCCCATCAACGAAACATGGACAAATCATTACTGAGTGGCCTGAGGGAGCGTTACCAGTGCCAAGGAACAAAGAGAGAATCATTGTTAAGTGATCTGTAGACAGGGAGTTCTCAATATCAAAGAATCATGAGGAAATCAATACTGAAGGGTTTCAAGGAAGAGTCTCTTAAAACTAAAACCCACCGGTGAATCTTTACAGAGAGGGAAGTCCACCTACCTGGGTATTGTCATGCGACAGTCTTCTAACCAACAAGCTTTCTGCTCGTCTTATACATAAGTATGAAACATAAATCAAGCACAAAGCTTATCTGTTAAAAGAAGTTCCATCCTGGGAGAAGAGACGGTTGAAAGCGCCACATACTCAGCTCGTGAAATCTACAAAGCAAATTATTTTTTCACTCTTCTTCCTTCTTGAAGGACATAAATGGTGTTGGGGGCTATCCACCCCTCTCTCCTTGAAGAAGCAAGAGTACACTCACTTGGCCTCCTCTAGCTCTTCGGTTCTCTGGATGGCATCTGTTTCATACTTGGTCCGCCACTGCGCAACCTCAGAGTTGGCCTTGGACAGGATGCGCTGGAGCTCTGCTTTGGCTTCCTGTTCCTCCTCATACTGCTCCCGCAGCAGGTCGCAATCGTGCCGGGCAGACTGAAGACCATGCGCCAGAGCATTCTTGGCCTGGGGAAAAATGAAAGGCAGAAAGGGGTGGTATGGAGAACTGAAAAAAATATAACATCCTCATATACAAAGATAAGATAAGGTAGCAAGTAGAGTGAATGTTTCTTCAGGCTCAGAGATATAGGCAAGCGCTAACATACAAAAATATATTAATAGAGCTAAGGGGGGGGGGGGCCTCTTTATTATGCCATCACCGCTCTCACATGCTTCTGTTGAAGGCAAGAACCATGAATTGAAGTCGGACACTCGGTGTTGGCAGGAATGTCTGGAGTTCTGGATTTTGGCCCAGGATTTTCAAAGAAGTCTTTAGGCTTTGAACTTTCCAGAGTTGGACTCCTTTGGGGAACAAATTAAGCCATAGAGATGATGACTCAAAAAGTTAGATGATTTTGGGGAAAAAAAACCAACTTTCTGGGTAGGAAGGGAGGTGAGGTCCCTACAATGGAGTGTTGGGAAATACCAGATGGTGATCTATTTGTAGAATGATAAAATAATGGTGCTTTCTTGAAAGAATAATTCAAAAGCCAAGGTAAGTGTACTGTGGGACTCTCCCTAGGCAGTCGCAAGCATCCATATGTTCCTTTTTCTTGAAATACGTGACTAAGATCACATACAAAGGGTATCTAATCTCTTCTTTGTTAAGGCTGTTGAGTAGATGAGATGTGTCGGTATGACAGTAGAATTTAGGATGGTATCAGTGGTATAAATTCCATCCAAGCAGTCCCTGTGGTGCAGGGGGACCCAAGGAGGTAGGGGGCTCACATATAGCTGCTTCTGTATCTTCTGAGATGGATTTCCCTTTCATTGTGGGTCCTTTTCAATATTTTTCTTGGGGGCCTTAACTTGAATGTTTGCCATTGGATGGGGGGAGGGATATTCAGTAAAATGTGAAAAAGGAGTGCTGTGTAATAGCAATGTTCCACTCCTATTATCTCTGAACATGTATATTCACATTACTCATGTTGACGACATTGCTGTAACATGTTATTTTGTTGAAAATAAAGTTCAAAAAAACAAGAAGTTATATGGTTAACCTTAACTTCCTCTTCCAGTTGCCTCTTGAGGTCCTCCAGTTGTTGGGTGTAGGTCTGTTTGCCACGAGTTAACTGGGAGATCAGGGACTCCTTCTCTTCCAGACGCCGAGACAGCTCACCATTGTCTGTCTGCAGTTTTGCCTTCTGGATGGTGCAGTCATTGAGGGTCCTTTGTGTCTCCTCCAGCTTTGACCTATATTCATTCATCTGGTCCTCAAGTGTGCGGCACATTTTCTCCAGGTTCACCTAGAATAGTAGAAAGTTACCAATGTGTTTACGCAGGAAGAGACAGAAATAGAGGAAGTGAGACAGGGCACTCGGGCCTGGGAGACAGGAACAGATACCTTGGCTTTGACCAGTTGCTCCATGTTGGAGGCCACATCATCTAACTCCAGTTTGAAATCACTCTTCTCCTTCTCTAGCTTCTGTTTCACTCTCTGTAAGTTGTCAATCTGTTCGCTTAGCTCGGCTACAGAGTCTGCATGCTTTTTCCTTAGGGTGGCAGCCGTGGCCTCGTGGTGCAGAGTGGACTCTTCCAGGTCCCTCCTCAGCTTCTGGAACTCTGCCTCCCGCTTCTTGTTCATCTCAATTTGGAGAGATGTGGCACCGCCCGCCTCCTCCAGCCGCTCGCTGATCTCCTCCAGCTCTCGTGAAAGGTCAGATCGCAGCTTCTCCACCTTGGCCCGTGCTGCTCTCTCAGCTTCCAGCTCCTCCTCAAGCTCCTCAATGCGAGCCTGGAGCAAAGAAACAAGGTAGAAGATCTGAGCTTGAGGTGGGATGGAGTACAGAAAGAAAGGGGATTCTGCTCAGAGAACTCCAAGCTCTAGACCTGGAGACAAAGGAAATGGAGGCATCAAGTACTATCAGAGAACACACTAGAGAAATAAACATTCTAGACAAGAGTTGTTGGAGACTAAAGCAGATGCTAAGCTGTGTGTGATATTCAAAACATCTTTGAAGTCAATAGTTAGCGGTGGCGATCAGCATTTTTAAAGCACCTGGCTGCTTTCAGATATTCAGTACCAGAGTCAATGATTGCTCTGATTTATCCAGTTCATGCCATCCAAGTTAACTATCCAGTCAGTGGCTGAATATAGCCGCTGACCAGATAGTTGCCGGGTCCACCTCTGCTCTGTCCACAGACTTGTCTGGTTTTAACCGGGTATCTTTTCTGTGATCCATGGGGATATTGCCACTGAATATTGGGATCACTATGGTCTAGCCAGTTAGCAGGATCTGCTAACCAGCTAGACTCTTCTGAATATGCCCCCCCCCCTAGTATTCTAGATCCGAGTGACATATAGCAGTAATGCAATGTACTGAGCTGGGAAGATTGTCAGATGATATCATGTTCTAGAGCAACGTACTATATGGCAGTAACGCCCTGGGAATATTCTTTGTCATTGAGGCCTCATGTTTTAGAGTGCACTGTTATATGGAAATAACGTCATTTGCTAAACTGGTCATGTGCGCTGGTGAGATACTTTGGGGTCAATATTCAGTAGAGATGGCCACCGCTGCTGAGATTTAAACCAGATATTCAGCATCAGACTCTCTAGTATCCAGCACTGAATATTCCGGTTTTCTGGCAATCATGTTAGCAATCAGTACCAGTATTGAATAAAGTTGGGACAACCATTGACCTGTCCTAACTTTATGCAGTTTAGCAATGCGGTTAGTGGCTGAATACTGCCAATAACCATGCTGACTGCCCCTGTTCCACCCACAGACCACTCCAGATTTAACCAAGTACCTTTCCTGAGGTATGTGGGGATATTCAAAGGCACTGTCTGGATAAAGTCACTGAATCAGGATCGTCAGGGTTTAGCCAGTGATGTGCTACCCTGGGAAGGCTCTCCATTAGAGACATCATGTTCTAGATCACATTACTATGCTACAGTCATATGATGTACTACCTTGGGGAAGGTTCTATGTCAGAGCCATCATGTTCTAGATCACATTACTATGCCACAGTCATGTGATGTGCTACCCTGGGAAGGATCTCCATTAGAGACATCATGTTCTAGATCACATTACTATGCTACAGTCATGTGATGTGCTACCCTGGGAAGGGTCTCTGTCAGAGCCATCATGTTCTAGATCACATTACTATGCTACAGTCATGTGATGTGCTACCCTGGGAAGGGGCTCTGTTAGAGACATCATGTTCTAGAGTACAGTGATATAGGACAGGGGTGCCATGTATTCTACCTGATTTTCCTTTAGCTTCTTCTGAAGCTGCATGCCCATCAGCTGCTCATCCTCAATCTTGCTGTTCAGCTGGTTTATGTCAAAATCCTTCCTGCAAAGACAGTCACAGATGTTAGCTAGTGTGCGTTTTCCTTCAGTAACTGATCTCCTGAAACTCCTTCTGCCTTTCCACTTCTGACTGGGCTCAGGGCCGCTTTTATCTATAGGCAAAAAGGGCAGCTGCCCCAGGTCCCTGTATAATGGGGGCCCAGCTGTCTAAAGTACTGCTACTATTTAACATTTGTATAACAATATAAGACATACGCAGTGCTGTATATGAACATGTAACAGACAGTCCCTGCTCAAAGGTGCTCACAATCTTTCCAAGACAGACGCATAAAACTAAGAGGGGACTGGGGTAGAACTAAAGGTAAATGGTTAGAGCACACAGGGCTGTACCGAGGGAAGATTGCGCCCTGTGCGACTTCAACATCAGGTGCGCGCCCCCCCCCCCTCCCGCGGCAGGAGAGAAGAGGCACGCCCGATGTGCAAGTCGCCGACATGCTAAGCAGATCTTTCCCTCCCTGCAAGAGAAGGTTTAAGGGGTGCATTTTAGCTGTCTGCCATTGCCTGCCGCCCCTGAGAGAAGAAAAAGCGGTGGCGGCAGGCAACAGAAGACAGCTAAAATGCGCCCCTTAAACCTTTGCACCCTGTGCGGCCGCACCGCTTGCACAAGGCTAGGTACGGCCTGAGAGCACACATGCTGATAAACAGGAGAATAAGGGTTTTTAGGCTGGATTTGAACAGAGCCAGGGATGGAGCCTGCCGTGCAGACTCTAGTCTGTAACAAGCATAGGAAGCGAAGTCTGGAGTCGGCAGAGGAAAAAAGAAGGGCGTAGGTAAAAGGGATTTGCCTGATAAGTGGAGTTCCCGAGGAGGGGTATAGGGAGAGATAAAAGAGGAGAGGCAATGAGAAGCTGCAGAATGAATGCACTTATAGGTTAGAAGGAAACGTTTGAACTGGATACGGAAGCAGAAGGATAGATAATGAAGTGATTTGAGAAGAGGGGTTATGTGAGCAGAGTGACGCTAGAAGATTAGCCACATGGCTGACTCTTGAATAGATTGAAGGGGAGAGAGTTGATTGGGGGGAAGATCAGCAAGGAACAGGTTGAAATAGGAGGTGACTAGAGAGTGGATATGAGTCTTGGTAGTGTGTTCCTCTCAGAAGGGATGAATTTTGCTTATGTTACAGAGAAAGAAGCAATAGGTTTTAGCTATTTGTTGGATGTATGCAGAGAAAGAGGGTGATGAGTCAAAGATTGCTCCAAGGTTGCAGACTGAGGACACCAGAAGAATGGTAAGATAAAGGAGGAAGGGGGAGGTGGATTTAGGGGGAAGGATAAAGACCTCTGTCTTGGCCATGTTCAATTTTAGACAACAGTGGGACATCCAGGAACCAATGTTAGACAAGCAGGGTGAGATATGGACCTGGATTCCTGTAGGGATTTCAGGTGCAAAGAGGTAAATCTGAGAGTCCTCAGCATAAAGATGCTACTGAAATCCATGAGAGGAGATCAGGGCACCAAGGGTGTTAGTACAGGCTACCAAAATTACTGGTGCGTTTAGCTGCAATGCAGGTCAGTCTATCTTCCTCCTCTTTCTCTGCGACATGGTGGGATTGTGCTAGGATCACGGAGCAGCTGCTATGCCCGTCTCACATTCAGTGTTGGCACTCATTGCCACTGCAATGGTACACAGTGCCACTTAGGCTCAACCAAAACAGACGTCAGCAGTCCGATACAGGCTGCTTGCCACTCAATAGCTCCGCCTTCAGTTGCATGTTGATGCAATGTCTGAGAGCTTCAGTGGACCAAAGAGGTGCACTGCACAGGTGTCTGCCCGGGGCTGGGAAAGCATGTGGGGTGAGGAGGGTGTAGAGCATGTATGTACAGTGGGCACTGGGCGTGCTGCAGCTGTTGGCACTGGGTGTGCAAAAGAGGGTCCGATTGGGCTGTCAGGGCTGATGAGAATGGCACAGTTGGCATCGCTACACAGCACAGCCATCACCATGTAATAGCACACACTGTCTGTACACGCAGTGTGCAGCATCCGGCAGTAGCCAGCAGCAGTGTGCGGACACTGTGTTGCCTCTGTGGCCTGGCCTGCAGAAAGAGTTAAGCCAGCAGTCAGATGCAGATCAGGTATATTATTAAGTCCTTCATCTGTCAAATTGCCAAAGGACATTTAACAAAATCTCCTGGTGATGTTGTAGAGGTTTCAGGTCTTGGGCAGGCAGGAGACCTTAGGGCTGAGGTTAATTTGGGAAAAATTAGGGGGCCCATCCTCAGATGTTTGCCCAGAGCCACAGACATGGTTAAAGCAACCATGACCGGTCTGGTCCTTTGCCTCGCAATGACCTGCCCCTTCCCTTGTTTTAAATTATAATGATAGAAAAAAATCCTGAGCAACCGTTGACTTTCCCCCAGGTTGTCGTTTAAAAGCTCTTCTATTTCCTTTTTGAACATTAGTTCTATCAAGCTACTGGCAATAATGCTCAAAAAGGAGATAGAAGAGCTTTAAACCACTTAAGGTGGCTAAACAGGTAGAAAAGGCGATGGCAAAAGGCCGAAGGATGCTTGGGTGAAGAGGGAGAGGTATGGCCAGCAGAAAAAAGGAGGTGATAGTGCCTCTATATAAGTCTCTGGTGCAATCTCATTTGCAGTTCTAGAGACTGTACCTTCAAAAGGATATAAACATTATGGGGTCGGTGCAGAGGGTGGCTACGAAAATGGTTTGTAGTCTTTGGCATAAGGTATATGAGGACAGACTTAAAGATCTCAATATGTATACTTTGGAGGAAAGGCGGGATAGAGAAGATATGATTGAGACATTTAAATACCTCCGTGGCATAAATGCACAGGAGGAGAGCCTTTTTCGATTGAAAGCAAGCTCTGCTATGAGAGGACGTAGGATGAGGGTGAAAGGGGAAAGACTCAGCAGTAGTATGCAGAAATATTTCTTTATGGAAAGAGTAGAAGATGCGTGGAAGAGACGAGGACAGTATCTGAATTCAAGAAAGCATGGGACAAACATAGAAGATCTCTAAAGGAAAAAAAGGGACTATAGTAGATAGGCCATGTGGTCTTTTTCTACTGTCATGTTTTTAACCTGGGGAAAAAGCCAACAGTCATCCAAGAGTACATAGTTCAGAATATTTATTTTTAACAGATTATTTATTATTATTTCAATCAAAGTGGCTTACATTTTAACTTGGTAATGCACATTAAACAGGGACTGATAACTTTGATTTTTCTGAGGCAATGGAGGGTTAAGTGATTTGCCCAAGGCCACAAGGAGTGCCAGTGGGAATCAAACCCTGGTCTTGTGGTTCCTAAGCCAGGGCTCTAACCATTAGGCTACTCCTCCATCTATGAAGGACTCCATCATAACAGGGCATCCTAATAGAGAGGTTGCAATAGAGGTTGCCTTTAAATGAAGAGCAGAAAGTGATGAAAGATTGCAAATTATCCCTGAACTGCTAGGAAGGATGTAAATCCAAGCAAACAGACCTTGAAATATCTTTATGTGACTGCTAGAAGCCTAAAAAATAAAATAGGAGAATTAAATTATATAGCACTAAATGAAGAGATAGATATAACAGGTATATTCAGGACCTGGTGGAAGGGGGATATCAATGGGACACTGTGATACCAGGGTACAAAGTATCTCATAGTGATAGGATGGATCTAATTGGTGGAGCAGTGGTGCTACTTGTTAAAGAGCAGGAGAGCATGAATCAAATAAAATAGGGAGGAGTAGCCTAGTGGTTGGGGCAAGGTACTTCAGGCTGGAAGGTCGGGGGTTCAAATCCCACTAGAGGACAGCAACCTTGGGCCGGAAGGACTGGGGTTTCTAGTCCCACAGATGCTCCTTGTGGTCTTGGGCAAGCCACTTAACCCTCCATAGCCCATGTTCCCTGTAAGTATTAGTGTATGTGTCTCATATCCCTGCTTGTTAAATGTATCCCCCAATTGTGTTGTGACCGCTTTGATTGAAGGATAAGGCGGTATACAAAAACTGTCTAAATAAATAAAATAAATAAATAAATGTTCTGCAGGAAACAAAATGCACTACTGCCATTGCTGAACATTTGTTTAGCACTACAAGACGTACGCAGGGAGGGTGTCGGGAGAGATAAGAGAGGAAAGGCAGTGAGGAGCTGCAGAGTGAACGCACTTATAGGTCAGCAGGAGAAGTTTGAACTGGATGCGGAAATGGACAGGGAGCCAGTGAAGTGACTTGAGAAGAGGAGTAATGTGTGTATGACGAGGCTGGTGGAAGATTAGCCTGCAGCAGACGTTTGAACAGATTGACGGGGAGAGAGATGATTCAGAGGGAGACCAGCAAGGAGCAGGTTACAATAGTGTAAACGGGAGGTGATTAAGGAGTGGATAAGTGTCTTAATAGTATGTTCAGAAAGGAATGGGCAAATTTTGTTGATGTTATCGAGAAAGAAACTGCAGGTTTTAGCTATCAGATGGATGTGTGTGGAGAAGGGGGAGAGGAGTCAAAGACGACTCCAAGGGAGCTGAAGAGAAGGGAGAAGAGTAGAAATTCAATGCGCGAAAAGGAATAAAATAGTGCTTGTGGTTTACTACCGTCCATCTGGACAGAATGAGCAGACAGACGATGAAATGTTATCAGACATTAGGGAAGCTAACAAAATTGGCAACACAATAACAATGGGTGATTTCAATTACCATAGTGTTACTTGGATAAATGTCACATCATGGCACGCTAGAGAGGTAAAGTTCTAAATGACTATTTCATGGAGCAGCTGGCTCAGGAATCAACTATAAAAGGAGCTATTTTAGACTTATTCCTTCGTGGAACACTGGATTTGGTACAAGAGCTGATCATTTTGGGACCACTTGGCACTAGTGATCATAATATGATTACAGTTGACTTAATATCTGGAGTGAGTACATGAAGGAAATCTACTGTGTCAGCATTTAATTTTCAAAAGGGAGAATATGATAAAATGAGGAAAATGGTTTGAAAAGAACTAAAAGGAGCAGCCACACAGGTCAAGCGTTTACATCAGATACTGACGTTATTTGAAAAAAGCAGTCTTGGAAGCCCAGACAAGATGTATCCCACACGTTAAGAAAGGCAGAGGGAAGGACAAATGATAGCCAACATGGTTAAAAGGTGAGGTGAAAGAGGCTCATAGATAAAAAAATAAATCTTAAAAAAAATGGAAAATTGAACCAAAAGAAGGAAATAGGAAACAGCATAAGCACTGGCAAATTAAATGCGAGGCATTGATGAGGAAGGCAAAAAGGGAATTTGAAAAGAAGCTTGACATAGAGATAGAAACTCACAATAAAAATATTTTCAGGTACATTCAAAGCAGGAAGTCAAGAAAACAATCAGTAGAACCTTCAGATGATCAAGTGGTTAAAGGGGCACTCAGGGAGGACAAAGCCATAGCCGAGAGAATAAATGAATTCTACTGAGAATAAATGAATTCTACTGAGAAAGATGACAGGAAGCTACTCATGCCAGAAAAGGTATTTAATAGTGATGAGTCTGAAGAGTTGAATTAAATCTCAGTGAACATGGAAGATGTAGTAGAACAAATTGATAAACTAAAGAGCAGCAAATCATCTAGACTAGATGGTATAACACTCAATCAAGAATGCTGAGGGAACTCAAAGATGAAATTGCAGGAGACTGGACATCCAAATGGCAGATGAAATGTAATATGGATGAGTGCAAAGTGATGCACATAGGGAACAATCACCCAAACTATAGATATATCATGCTGGATTCCATGTTAGGAGTTACCACCCAAGAAAAAGAAATCTTCTATTCAGTGAATAACGGCAGCCAAAGAGCAAGCAGAATGCTAGGAAGAATTAGAAAAGAAATAGAGAATAAAATAAAAGCTATGATAATGCCTCTGTATTGCTCCTTTGGGCAACTGTACCTTGAATATTGCGTGCAATTCTGGTCTCTGCATCTCAAAAATGATATAGTGACATTACATCAAGTACAGAGAAGGTGACCAAAGTGATAAAGGGGATGGGACGACTCTCCTATGAGGAAAGGCAAAAGAGGTTAGTGCTTGCAGAAGAGATGGGCGATATGATAGAGATCCTGAGTAGAGCGGAACAGGTAGACACCAATCAATTGTTTACTCTTTAAAAAGAATACAAGTAATAGGGGACACACCTTAAGGATACACAGATATTTAAAATAGAGAGGAGAGGCTATTTTTTTTCTCAATGTATAATTAGTCTTTGGAACTCATTGCTGGTGGATGTGGTAAATGAAGGTAGTGTAGCTGGGTTTACAAAAGGTTTGGACAAATTCCTGGAGGAAATGCCCATAAACCGTTATTAAGGCAGCCCGAGAGAAAACCATTACTTACCGCAGAGGATTCGTAGCATGGAACGGGCTACTTTTGGATTATGTTGGGTACTTGTGACCTGGATTGGCCACTGTTGGAAACAGGACACTAGACATGATGAACCTTGGGTCTGACCCAGTCTGGCACTTATGTTATTGTCACTTCAGACCCATTGTGTGTGTGTGTGTGTGTATGTGTTTTTTAAGGAAGACTATTTCTTTTGCACATGCTGAAGTTGAGGAAGGACATCACTCACTTTTTAAGTTTCTCTTCCAGCTGGATCTTGTCATTTTCTAGGTCCATGACATTCTCTTGGGTCAGTTTCAAGTCCCCTTCCAGCTTCCTCTTGGCTCGTTCCAGGTCTATTCTGACCTTTTTCTCTTGCTCCAAAGAACCTTCCAGCTAAAAGACAGCAAAAGAGAGATCCAGAGATCATTAGTAACTCTTCTTCAGTGACCCACCCAACGAATGGATCCAAAAAGCCACTCTATTAAACTCTATGAAGAAATATCCCACATCATCCTTTTTACTGCAGAGAGTTTTCTGGTTGCCTGAATTTCCTTTAAGAACAGTAATAGTCATGTTGAATTGTTATGAATACCAACACTAGAGTCAGCTGTCAAATGATTTAGGTTCTGAAATATGCGATTTGAAAGTGGACTTAGTTTGAGTTCCTAAATGAGGTGCCTAATAAATGGGCGCTTATGGGATGAAGTTAAAGTGGTGGTGGTGGGGGGGGGGGATTGAAATATTAGATGGTTGGCATATATTTTCTGCATTAGGCACCTTACTGAGGGTCCTAAATCTAGGAGAATGAATAGCAGGCATAAGCTTAGGTCCCTAAACTTTAATAACATAAATTTAGGAGAATGAGTTGAAAACTTACGTGCCTAAATTTGGTTGAAAATCCTTCTAAAGTTGAGCATCTAAGCAAAACACTGAGCACTGTTTGAAATTTTATTCTATTACTACAGAATAGTTATCATTAACAATTCTTTCCTTCACACCATTCTTTTGTATTACCAAATTACATTACAATCAATCTCTCACTATAACTTATCTTTCCTCACATCATCCACTTGCTGTTCCAGCTTGGCCTTGGCTTTGGTCAATGTGTTGACCTTGTCTTCTTCAGCTTGAAGGTCATCCAGTGTCTGCTGGTGAGCCTCCTGGAGAGCTTTCTTCTCTTTGGTCAGTTTAGCTATGATTTCATCCAGACCAGCCATCTCCTCGGTGAGGTTCTTGACCTGTTAGGTGAAAGAGAGGTCACGCAGTCAGGGACATGGCAAAGGTATCTCATGGTCTTAGCCTCGGAAAAATGAATGTGCGCTCCTCACCTTGTTTTCTGTGGCATGCTTCTCCTTTTCTACCTTGGCCAGGGTTAGCTCAAGGTCATCAATGTCCTTCTTGAGCTCGGCACACTCATCCTCTAGCTTCCTCTTCTTGGCGGTCAGTTCAGCATTCATCTCCTCCTCATCCTCCAACCGCTCTGTCTGTTCCTTCAGCTTGGCTTCCAGTTGGATCTTGTTCTTGATGAGCTGGTCACAGCGCTCCTCTGCATCATTTAAGTTGTCTTGTTCCTATAAGGTTAGAGAGGCAACATTTGTCATAAATATTAACCATAGATGCAAAGAGATTTTCTCACTTTCCTCTGGATTCTATCACTAAGAAACCTAGGATACGACGGAACATAAGGACTACAAAAGATCATCTAGTCAACCCTAATCTATTTCTGGTCCTGTAGATCCCAGTTGATTTCTGACTTTCCTTTCTGACATTTCACAACCTGCGATTCTCTGTGACTGTCCTAGGCTTTCTTGAAATCCTTTTGTTTTCTGTCTCTGCCATTTCTACCATACCTTCTGTGAAGAAATATTTCCAAACGTTACTCCTGAGTTTTCCCCTTGGAACCTTGTATTTTATTTTATTTATTGTGTCTTGTTTTAATTTCTTTGGGTTTTGTTTGTTGGATTCCATATTGTTTGTAAACCTCATTGAACTGTGGATCCAGGAAGCCATAATATACATTTTTGAAAATAAATAAGTAAATATTGTGCTCTCTTGTTCTTAGAGCATTCTTTCTTTTAAAAACAGTTTTTTCTTGTGCATTATTTATACCTTTTAAGAACCTGAATATCTCTGTCACATCCTCCCCGTCTCATCTCTCCTCTAGGGTAAACATGTTATTACTCTTTCATACTTAAAGAATATCTGGGCTCAAAAGGCCACTGCTTTACCTTTAGTGCAACTAGCTATGCCATTATGGGGCATGTTTGCTAAAGGATAGTGCGGTTTCAGTGTGCTGCTAAAAAAGCAGGTGTCAGGCTGGTGAATGTGCAGGACAGGGTGTTCCCGGTGCATTTGTGACCCGCATTACCTGCACGCGATGTAAGTTGCATGAATGCAACTAATGTCAACTCAATGGGTGGCGTTAGTTGCGCCCGAAGTTGGTTTGCCATGTTAAAATGTGGTAACTTCAGGGGTATTGATGTACTCACCCCCCTGCAGTTAGCACAAAGCCCTGCACTGGTAATGTGGCTCACACCATGCATTACTGGGGTGGGGCTTAATAAACGTGCCCTTATGTGACTAGAAGTATATCATATATATAAGCGGGTGTTGGTGAAGAATACTATATGTACACTGAATTTTTATGTGTTCTTTTTTAGATTGTAATTCAGCTATTATCATTCCTATTTATCTACCTAGGCAGATGTAGAGATGGCACTGAATTAGCATATATTACGGCGCCGTCTCTGCATCTGCCGAGCTAGATAAATAGAAATGGATAAATATATTTGTGTGTCACTCACAGCCTGGACTTGAAGCTGCAGGTCATTCTTCTCCTGGAGGAGGGACACCATCTTCTCCTCCAGTTCCTTCCGACGGGCCTCAGACTTCTCCAGGGCTTCTTTCAGCTTCTGGAACTCCTCCTTCATATTCTGCATCTCCTTCTCTGTCTCCGCGCTCTTCAGCAAGGGTTTGATCTTGAAGTAGAGCTTCATCCAGGGCCAGTTCTTCACCCCCATGAAGGCGCGGATGTTCCACTGGATGACCAATAGGGCGTCCCTGTGTAGGAAGAAGAGCCGTAAAGAGACATGAGGCATTAAGAGGAAAGAACAAATGATGTCGCTCTGCATTCTTCAATCCTGATTTTAGAATTGTTCACCAATGCCAAACTTATTTAGCATAATAGAACATTACGTCATTTCCAATTTTGGTAGCCCTTCAATCCATCAAGTGCACCGGTTACAATGAGCCTCCATCCAGTGCCCTCCCTTCTAATTCATTTCTATCCAATATTTTCTAGAAGAAGGCTAGACAGATTAGCAGAGAGATGGAAAAGAACAGATAGAATGAAGAGATAGATGACTGAATGAAGGAATACAAGCATGACAGATGTTTGATGGATGAAATGAAAGGTTGGAAAGATGAACAGATGGATGAATGGCTAGCTTGAAAACAGGATGGCCGGAGGCATCAGATGCTCTTATTACTAAAAGACAAGAGGAGTTGTCAACCCTTACTTTCCAATTTCAGTGTCTTCTGGAAACCATGGCCCCAAATTATCCACCAAGGCAGGTAAAAAAAAAATTGTGGCCTGTCTTGGTAGATAATTTGGGGCCATGGTTTCCAATGTCTTCTGTAAACCATGGCCCCAAATTATCCACCAAGACAGGTCACACTATCGACCCTCAAAATCCCTGCAATAAGATGCTCCTTTGTAAGAAATGAGGATGTCTCAGAATATATTTTGGGGAGGGAGGTGTTAGTTTTTCAGCAGGATGGTGACTGTCAAAATGGATTTGGAAAGAGAATATTAGCAGGTAGTGCACGTAAATGTTCTATGATATTATCTCATTTATTATTTCATATATTTTATTGTTCACGATGGATCTGAGGTCTAAAGTCAAAGTTACTTGTGCTCTTTCAAGCACGTCCAAGACAATGGAAGTTTCAAAAACAAGGTGACTTCTCCCATAAATTGCTTGTGAGCGTTGGGTTGTGGTATGGCTAAATATTCAGACGTAACTACCCATTTCAAAACGATGGTGCATGTTAAATGGTTGACCGGCATTCTAGATGTGCGCATGTTTTATTTAAGGGGCAGTTTTCAAGACCTTGTACCTAATTATCAAAGCAAAAAGGCACGTCTATTTTCCCTTTGAGAATTGCCAACAGACACAATGGATCCATGTTCTGTGCGTCTGCTTCTTCTGTGAACAATTTCCTTCTGCAAAACAATACATAGGAAAATCTAATCGATGCATGCCGTTTTCCAACCCCATATACTGATGGGCACACCTTCTCTTTATAGGGGTCATTTTCAAAATAATTTCTACAAATACAACATTATTTTATGCACGGAAATAGCCTTTTATAAGATGGCAAGCATATATGTGCATAAACGTATGCTCGTGCACGCTGTATGCACTTAAGTTTATTTGGTATGAGAGGAGATGTCCGGGTTAATATGCCCTCCTCTTAAAGATATACACATATGAATGTAAAATAAACTAAAAAAGTGATGCAAATCTAAGAGCACATATAAGCGGGAGCAAGTACTTTCCCGAGATAATTTTCAAAGGGAATATATGCAGAGATTCTTCTCTAGAAAACGGATGTAACTTATGTACACCTCTTCAACACATGCTAAACGTCTTGTTATAAAATTTCCCTCAGTATGACTAAAGGTGCACAGGCCATTAGCCAGGTTGAGTAAGAGTAATTTGCATACATCCAATTTATCTAAGTCAAGTAGCCCAATGGTTAAAGCAGAGGCGTAGGAACCAGGGAACCCAGAATTCAAGTCCCACTGATACCCCTTAGGTAAGTCACGTAACCCTTTATTGCCTTGGGTTCAAACTTAGATTGTATGCTCCCCACCCAGAGACAGGGAAATACCTAATGTATCTGAATGAAGCTCACCTTGAACTGTTACTGGAAAGGATTCAGCGAAATTAAAAAACAAAAAGCATGCATGTAGGTTTATAACATTTCTGCAACCCTGGAATGTCCCTCTTTTGTGGCACTGAAAATTCACATAAGCACATTCTGCCAATCTATGTGCGTGTTGACCCCAACCAAGCTTTCAAAAATGTATCCATTAGTGGGACAACAAGATTAACAAATCGAGGAAGCCCTGAGATGTAATTTAAGATCTAATGGAGACCACAGGTTGCAGAGTGTACTGGAACTGGATTACATGGCCTTCACCTAAGAGACGATGGAGGCTTGTGAAACTCTGCATCCCCCAAGGTTGCATGGATGCATTTGGCTGGAATACCCTCCTCCTTCTTACCGACGTTCCACGATCTTCTTGAACTCTATCCGCATTAACATTCCACGGGATTGTGCTTGGATCCTTGTGATGATCCGGGACAAGCGTTCGTCCCTCATCTCCTCCAGCAGCCCCAGCAGACCAGCCTTGAAGAACACCTGTAGGGTACAGACAATTCAAGGAGCAAAAGAGTGTCAATACAGGGAGATAATGATGGGGTGGCACGGTGCTCACTAACCTCAGGCTAGAATCCTTGGAAATGGAGGTTGCCCTGGGTTTGAAGGATAATTTTACTACTACTGCTTATCCCCCCATTCTGGGGGGATAAGTAATATCCAAGACAGTGTCTCCAGCACTATAGTGCCTGCTAGCATCATACTAGAACTTGGAATGAATATTGGTCATGATGCATCATTCTTCAGGCAGCAAGTCCCATAATGTCATGTTGGAAAACATGATATGTGATGATTCTACAAAGACAATGGTTCCAGCAGCACACTACCCCTCTAAGACCATGCTAGGGTGCTGGGAGATGAAGCATATCCTAGTTTGGAAGGGCAGTGTCTCCTAACATCATACTGGAATGGTGGAAATGAGGTACACATGCATTCAAGTTCTGCCTATGCCCACCTTGGTGTGTCCAAATTTGTACTGATTGTGATCGATATCCAGAGACCCCAGGAGCTTTTCTGCCCCCTTCTTACTGTCAATAAATTGCCCCTCTGGGATAGCTGCAGGATTCAGAATTCGGTACCTGGGGAAAAGAACACCAGTAATAGGTATGTAAAGCCTTGACATTTTGGCTGATCATCTGCAACTGCCCGAAGCCCACAATCCCTGCAGGGACGTGTGGAACAGCCATTATAGGTCATCTGTAACCAACCTTTGGCGGAAATCGCCATAGAGGATACGGTTGGGGAATCCCTTCCTACAGATCCGGATTCCCTCCAGGACACCATTACAGCGTAACTGGTGCATCACCAGGGCGTTATCCATCTCACCTGTCAAAGACACAGAGGGAATCAGTGGGGGAAAACACCTTGGAATCAGTCTCTCAGTAAGAGGTGTCAACCATACACTCACCTGGTGCCTTCTGCTCATTCGGGATGATGCAGCGCACAAAATGAGGGTGAGTTGTCTTCAGGTTGGCCATCAGTTTGTTAAGATTCTCCTAAAGTGTGAAGATACAGGCAGCGATGTTACGTTTTGTGTGGCAAAAGCTTAGGTTTCTTCTAATAGGGGGTGATGAGCAATCTTACCACAAAGCAATAATCGAACCCCAAACAAGTTCCAACATATTTGTTAAAAAAATTATTTTGTTGTGTAGGGTCAATTCCTCATACCGTGTGCCAAACCAATAGCCACAGTCACCCAAGTGGTCCAATTTAATGAAAATAAATGTGTCAAAACAACTCTTCCTCTCCCATATACACACTTTTAAAAAATATTTAGCTGAAGATCAGCAAAGAAAGAGTTCCAGCGCCATTCCCATTATAATCCATTGTAATCCAATCCAAATCCGACACAGCACTCGGTTTCGAACAGAAGCCAATATACCAAGTTCTGTTTTGGGGAAATCCACATTATCAGGAGCGGTTGAGTTCCCGCACCACTTTCAAAGAACTTTGGGTTGATATTGAAGAGATTTTTGGTAGAACTGGGCTGTGGGATGAAGTACTGAGAGCCTTCTGGTAGAACCGTAATATAGGATGAGATATGGAGAGATTTTTGGTAGAATTGGGCTTTGGGATGGAATACTGTGAGCCTTCTGGTAGAACCGTAATATAGGATGAGATATGGAGAGATTTTTGGTAGAATTGGGCTTTGGGATGGAATACTGTGAGCCTTCTGGTAGAACCATAATATAGAATGAGCTACGGAGAGATTTTTGGTAGAACTGGGCTGTGGGATGGAATACTGAGAGCCTTCTGGTAGAACTGGGCAGTGGGATGAGTTTGCTGCATGAAGAATACATACCCGATGGAGAGCTGACACCGTCTGGAATGAGGAGCCCTTCTTCTTGCTTCCTTTTCCTTTGCTAGTGTCTTCATTTACATGTGAGAAAGGCAGAGGTATGTGAGAAACAGAGACCAAGAGAGGGTTTGTGCATTCAACTGTTGTATCAGGAGCAGATACAATGACACTTAACCCCTACTTTACCTGTTTCTGATCCAGCATAGTTGGAGAATAATGTGGCCAGGAGCTTGAGGGAGCTTTTTTGGTAAAGCCCTACCACAGTCTCGTTGAGGGGATCCTTGTTCTTCTGCAGCCATCCTAAGATGTTGTAGTCTACGGTACCCGCATAGTGCACCAGCGCAAAGTGTGCCTCGGGCTTGCCCTTGATGTTGCGTGGCTTCTGGAAGTTGTTGGACTTTCCAAGGTGGTTGTCATACAGCTTGGCTTTGAAGGTCATGTCTGTGGCCTTGGGGAACATACACTCCTCCTCCAGGATGGACATGATTCCCAGTGGCTAGTAGGATGAGAGGATAAGAGAGAGAAAATCGAAGACACAAGGTTAGATGTTTTTGTATATTACCAAATTCCAAATCAGCATTATCATACTTCCATCACATACACTCTGCTGCAGTAATAATTCCATACCCTACCCACAGACCCCCCCCCCATAAAAACACACACTGCCCCAACAGCGTAAGAACATAAGAACATAAGATATGCCATACTGGGTCAGACCAAGGTCAATCAAACCCAGTATCCTGTTTCCAACAGTGTCCAATCTAGGTCATGCGTACCTAGCAGTTTCCCCAAAAGACACAGGTTCCACAATGCTTGTACTGGGTCAAGCACTGATATCCTGAGTCCCTTCTTAATAATGGTTTATGGACCCTTCCTCCAGGAACTTGTCCAAACCTTTTTTAAACCCAGCTACACTAACAGCCTTTACTACATCCTCCGGTAACAAATTCCAGAGTTTGAATACACGTTGAGTGAAAAAATATTTTCTTTTATTAGTCTTAAATAATTTACCCTGTAGCTTCATTGCATGTCCCCTAGTCTTTCTATATTCTGATAACGTAAACAATCGATCTACGTTTACCCGTTCCACTCCGTTCATTAATTTATAGACTTCTATCATATCTCCCCTAAGCCGTCTCTTTTCCAGGTTAAAGAGCCCTAACCTTTTTAGCCTTTCTTCATAGGAGTATCCTTCCATCCTCTTTACCATTTTGGTGGCTCTTCTCTGAACCTTTTCTAATAACGCTATATCCTTTTTAAGATACGGCGACCAGAATTGCACACAATATTCAAGGTGCGGTCTCACCATGGAACGATATAGAGGCATTATAATATCTTTTGTTTTATTTTCCATTCCTTTCCTTATGATACCTAGCATTCTATTTGCTCTCTTGGCCGCCGCTGCACACTGGGCCGAGGGTTTTAACATGGTATCCACAATGACACCTAAATCTTTTTCCTGGGTGGTGGTTCCTAATGTGGAACCTTGCATCGTGTAACCATAGTTTGGGTTGTTCTTCCCTAGGTGCATAACTTTGCACTTGTCCACATTAAATTTCATCTGCCATTTTGATGCCCAGTCTTCCAATTTATCAAGATCCTCTTGCAATTTTCCACAGTCCTCTTGGGTTTTAACAACTTTAAATAGTTTTGTGTCATCTGCAAATTTGATAACCTCACTCGTTATTCCACTTTCCAGGTCATTTATGAATATGTCAAAAAGCAGCGGACCCAGCACAGATCCCTGGGGCACACCACTATTCACCTTTCTCCATTGGGAAAACAGGCCATTTAGCCCTACCCTCTGCTTTCTATCTTTTAACCAGTTCCTGATCCACAATAGTACACTGCCTCCTATCCCATGACTCTTTAGTTTTGCCAAAAGTCTCTGATGAGGGACCTTGTCAAAGGCTTTCTGAAAGTCCAAATACACTATATCAACCGACTCACCTTTGTCCACCTGTTTATTCACACCTTCAAAAAAACATAACAGATTAGTAAGACAAGATCTTCCTTGTCTAAAGCCATGTTGGCTGTCTCCCATTAGGCCATGACTATCTACATGCTGAGTAATTTTGTTATTTATGATGGTTTCTACCATTTTTCCCGGTACTGACGTCAGGCTCACCGCTCTGTAGTTTCCCGGATCACCCCTGGAACTCTTTTTAAAAATTAGCGTTACATTGGCGATCCTCCAATCTTCAGGTATTACAGATAATTTTAATAAAAATTCACAGATTACTAATAGCCGGTCTGCAGTCTCATATTTCAGTTCTTTCAACACCCTTGGATGTATACCATCCAGCCCAGGTGATTTGCTACTCTTCAGTTTATCTAATAGTTGTAATACATCTTCCTGATGTATCGATATTTCCTTCAATTCTTCCGTACCTTTAAATACCACTTCAGTCATGGGTAACATCCTTACATCTTCCTCAGTAAAGACCGACGCAATGAATTTATTCAGTCTCTCCGCTATCGCCTTGTCGCCTCTTAGTGCCCCTTTAACCCCTCTATCATCTAATGGACCAACTGACTCTCTCACAGGTTTTTTGCTACGAATGTACTTGAAAAAGTCTTTACTTCGCGTTTTTGCTTCCACGGCAAGATTCTTCTCAAATTCTCCCTTTTCCTGCCTTATCAATGCCTTGCATTTGACTTGCCAGTGCTTGTGCTGTTTCCAGGTTTCGTCGTTTGGCTCTTTTTTCCATTTCCTGAAAGATGCTTTTTTGGCGAAACCTAACCCTGCTCCAAAAAGACCTCTCTCCATCACACGCACACTGTTCTGGAAAACAGACCACTTTAAGACACACCTTCTCTATGAGGTCGATGCAGGCCTGCAGGTCCATGCCGAAGTCGATGAATTCCCATTCAATGCCCTCCTTCTTATACTCCTCCTGCTCCAGCACGAACATGTGATGATTGAAGAACTGTTGCAGCTTCTCGTTGGTGAAATTAATGCAGAGCTGCTCGAAGCTGTTAAACTGTGGGAGGGAAGTTGGGGGGGGGGCGTCAGAGGAAATGGGAACAGGATAGAAAGAGGTTAGCTCAGAGGTATTGCTCTACCATTCACTGCCACTCCCTTTAGCTAGTGTAAAGGTAGCATCTCCTACGGCGCTCCTCCACTATCCCCTACGGTTCTCCCCTCTCTCAGTGAACTCCTCCACCATTCTCTTTAGCTATGCCTTCTCCACAGAGCAAGAGTTCCTTCACCAGTCCCTTCAGTTCCCTCCCCCCCCTTCCCTAGAGCTGAGAAGAGAGTGCATCTTACATCAAAGATTTCGAAGCCTGCAATGTCCAGCACCCCAATGAAATACTGCCGTGGTTGTTTGGTTTCCAGCGTGACATTAATCCGCACCACCATCCACAGGAACATTTTCTCATACACAGATTTGGCGAGAGCTCCAATGGAGTAGTACACCTGAGGGTTTGAAGTAGAAAACAAAATGAAAATAGGAAGTCAGAGAAAGAAAGACAGATGGAGGAGGGGGGGGGGGGGAGAGATAGACCTATGTGCACCACAGGGACCACAACCAGAGTGATTTGTTCTGGTGCATGAGAGGGACACTCACTACATCCCATGTCAGGCTTACCTGCTGGACATTCTGCCCCTTGGTGACCCACTCGTTGCCCACCTTGACCCTGGGATGGCACAGGCCCTTCAGGAGGTCAGCTGAATTCAGACCCATCAGGTAGGCTGATTTATCAGCATCTGAAATCAGGAAGAGTTTTGGTGAGTCCCTGAGGCTGTAGGCTTCTCTTCTACAGTCCCGTCACAGTAAGACAGAGAGCAGGATGCACCTTCAGTCCCATCAGGTTCTGCTTGCTCTTCTCTTTGTTTCTGCTTAAACTTCATGTTCCCATAATGCATAATAGCACCTGTCAGCTTGTACACTCCGACCTTCTCTTCAGCCGTAAAACCCAAGATATCAAAGGCACTCTGAGGTCAGAGAACACACAAAGAGCAGTGAGGGCTTAATACAGCTAATGCAGAATGGACATTATTATATTGTTACAAAGTAACATAGTAACATAGCTACATCATAAATGAGAGCAGATAAAGACATGCATGCTACGTTGTGTAAAATAAATAGAAGGCACCCTATAGATGTAGGGAGGAGAGGGTACAGAGATAGCATTTATATTTAGTACAGTACTGGGTACACAGGGCTTTCAGGCATGGATTTCCCGCTAGGGGCAGTTCTCCACAGACAGGTGACCCTCTCCTTAAAACCACTCAGCATTAATAACAGAGACATTCCCTCTAAAGGACACCATTGAGCAAGCCTAAATTTATCACCACTAAATGGTTAAGTGCTGACTCCACCTCCTCTCCTCTCCAAACCTTTAGAACCAGAAGAAGATCGGGCTGCTCAATGATTTACAAAGCCTGATTTTCAATGGATAGTGTTTAAACATATCCAGCTAGCCTTTCTCTCTCCATATATATACGTACGTACATATAATGAGATAGAGAGAGACGATATTCAGCAGCGCTGGTCATAAGAACACGAGAACACAAGATATGCAATACTGGGTCAGACCAAGGTCCATCAAAGCCCAGTATCCTGTTTCCAACAGCAGACAATTGAGGTCACAAGTATCTCTCAGGTTTCCAAGATAGACAGATTCCATATTGATCATCCCAGGGTTAAGCAGTGGATTTATCCAGTCCAATTTAATAATGGTTTATGGGCTTTTCCTCCAAGAACTTGTCCAAATCTCTGTTAAACCTAACTGCTCTAAAAACGTTTATGACATTCTCTGGCAATGAATTACAGAGTTTATTTACACAATGAGTGAAAAAATACATAAGAACGTAAGAGATGCCATACTGGGTCAGACCAAGGGTCCATCTAGCCCAGTATCTGGTTTCCAACAGCAGCCAATTCAGGTCACAAGTACCTCTCAGGTTCTCAGAAAGTTACACAGTTTCCAAGCTTCTTATCCTGGGGTAAGCAGTGGATTTCCCTGGTCCATTTTAATAATGGTTTATGGACTTTTCTTCCAGGAACTTGCCCAAACCTCTTTTAAACCCAGCTACACTAACAGTTTTTACTACATCCTCTGGAAATGAATTCCAGAGTTTGATTACGCGTTAAGTGAAAAAATATTTTCTCTGATTAATCTTAAATGGGCTACATTGTAGCTTCAAAGCATGTCCCCTTATCGTTGGACATTTTGAAAGAATAAACGACTGATCTACATTTACCCATTCCTCTCCACTCATTTTATAGACCTCGATTATATCTTCCCTCAGCCAACTTTTTTCCAAGTTGAGGGGCTCTAATCTTTTAAGCTATTCCTTATAGGGGTATCCTTCCATCCCCTTTAACATCTTGGTGGCTCTTCTCTGTACCTTTTCTGATTCTGCTATATCATTTTAAAGATATGGCAACCAGAATTGTGGTTGCACCATGGAATGATACAGAGGCATTATGATGTCATCCTTTGTTCTATTTTCCATTCCTTTCCTTATGATACCTAACATTCTATTTGCTTTCTTGGCCACCGCTGCACACTAGGCGGACAGTTTCAAAATATTATCCATGAAGACGCCTAAATCCTTTTCCTGGGTGGTGATTCCTAATATGGAACCTTGCATCATGTAACCATAGTTTGGGTTGTTCTTCACTAAGTGCAGAATTTTGCACTTGTCCACATTAAATTTCATCTGCCATTTGGATGCCCAGTTTCCCAATTTATCAAGGTCTTCTTGTGTCTCTTGGGGAAACTGCTAGGTACGTATGACCTAGATTGGCCACTGTTGGAAACAGAATACTGGGCTTGATGGACCTTGGTCTGACCCAGTATGGCATATCTTATGTTCTTATGTATGCAGTTTTTCATAATCCTCTTGTGTTTTAACAACTTTCAATAATTTTGTGCCCTCTGCAAATTTGATCACCTCACTTTGTTATTTCCATTTCCAGGTCATTTATGAATTTTCATATTGAAAAGCAGCGGACCCAGCACAAATCCCTGGGGTACTCCACTATTCACCTTTCTTTATTGGAAAAATTGGCCATTTAGCCCTACCCTCTGCTTTCTTTTAACCAGATCCTAATCCACAATAGTACACTGCCTTCTATCCCATGACTTTTTAGTTTTTATCAAAAATCTCTCATGAGGGACCTTTGTCAAAGGCTTTCTGAAAATCCAGATACACTATATCAACTGGCTCACCTTTATCTACCTGTTTATTCACACCTTCAAAAAAATATAACAAATTAACAAGACCTTCCTTGGTTAAATTTATGGTGGCTTTCTCTCAATAAACCATGACTATCTCTACATGTTCGATAATTGTATTCTTTATAATGGTTTGCACCATTTTGCCCAGTACTAATATCAGCCTTACTGGGCTGTAGTTTCCCAAATAACCCTGGAACCCTTTTTAAAAACCAGTGTTACATTGGCCATTCTCCCATCTTCAGGAACTACAGATGATTTTAAGGATAGTTCAAAGATTAGTAATAAGAGGTCTGCAATCTCAAATTTCATTTCTTTCAACACCCTGGGATGTATACCATCTGGTCCAGGTGATTTGCTACTCTTTAGTTTATCAACTAGTTGTAATACATCTTCCTGGTTTATCAAGATTTATTTCATTTCTTCAGATACATCACCTTTAAATACCATTTCAGGCATGGGTAACTTCCCTACATCTTCTTCACTAAAGACCGAAGCAAAAATAGTGTCACTGAATATTGGAATTGCCACAGTTTAGCTGGCTAGCAGGTCCTGCTAAATCCTTTTTAATATGCCCCTAATATATTAATATTAGGGACACACACACTCTCTAGACAGTTTTTATGAATTATTCAGATAAAGTCAGGCTATTTAAATGGCTAAACAGCTAGATTTTATCTAATAGTAAGGGGCCAGGTTTGGGAAGGAGCTGAAGTGGAGCCAGCATCTATCCATTTAGTGGTGATAAATTTAGACCTACTTTTTCCGGGCCTAAATCTAACGTAATAATGCCTGCAGGTCACCGCTGAATACTTATATTCAGCGCCATAGGTGTATGCACAGCAGTGCTGAATAAACTTATTACTTTAAACACCAGTGCTGATACTTAACTTCATATGGGGACCACACTGGCTGAAAAATTGTCCCCATAAATGCTAGCTTTTAAATATTGTCCCCATATATGTGTGTGTGTGTGTGTCTATATCTATTTACCTGTCTATATAAACTACAATGTGTGATCACATTGTTTTAAGAATTTATCTAGTCTTTTAAATAAAGGATGTCTTAGAATATTTTGATCACAGACACAGGAGGCATAACAAATGACAGAACATATTATATGTTTGCATGATATAGTATATATGGCATGCAAACACATGGTACACGGTATTATTTGTGCACAATGTAGTCTGTATTTATTAATGAGCACAAGAGACATGGTGGTATATGGTGTGTGATAGATGGATGCTGGGAGTCTGATACACATTAAAAGTGCAGGGTATTTCCTTACATCAGTAGCTATGAGCTCTTCTGAATCATCGATGGAAGCAACAGTCACCTCTCCTTGCGAGATGTAGGCATAGTCATATGGATTATTGGTTACCAGCATCATTTCTTCATGGAGTGTGGGGGGGTCAAAGTAAAAGGAGAGAGCAGCAATATGAGAGAGAGAGAGAGAGAGAGAGATTAAAGTTGTAAGTAAATGGCTGTACAAACACACAGTACGTCCTTGATAAATACGGCTGTCATCAGATTCCAGGTCCATTAAATGCTGGGGGGTGAATGGTGCGTCCAATGGAAATGAAGGGTACGTTTCTTCCCTTCTGCTCATGAAACATGATTTGTTTTAGGCTCCTGTTCCATTAAAGGATATTCTTTGGATGGCACATGGACTGAGCCCAAATGTCTAGCTCCCCCCCCTCTCCCTGCAGAAATAATCAACTCTCTTGATATCTGTTGTTTTATGGTGCTGAAAGGCATGCTTACCCAGTAGCTCTGGCTTCTTATTAGACAGGATCTGGTAAAAGATGTGATAATTCCTTTCTGATTTCAGCTGAAAAATTACACGTGATTTCTCCAGGAGATCTATGAGAGGAGAAGAGAAAACACTAAGGGGGGTATTTTAAAGGTGAGGGTTGCTATTTATATTTCTGGCCTTAGCAACAGTAAGTGTTGCCAGGCGCCATCCAATGGTTCCATTGGAACACTGACATTGTTGAACATAACCTTATTCATAACATTTTATCATTTGAGCGCGATTTGTTGTTTACAGTAACTTGAAAAATTCATCTCGGGCGAAAAATGGAATTAACTCGTGAACATTTTCGTGCGATTATTTTTCATAACTTTCGACGTGGATTATCAAGACAAGAGTGCATCGATGAACTTAATTTTTTATACGGCGATAAAGCACCATCCTACAGCACTGTAAAAAACTGGTATAACGAATTCAATCGTGGCCGACGTTCGCTCCAGGACGAATTCCGTCAGGGTCGTCCAAAATCGGTTGTTGTGCCAGAAAATATCGATGCTGTGTGTGAACTGATAAAGCAAGATCGTCATGTGACATACCGTGAGATTGAGGCATCTTTGGGCATTAGTATGACAAGCATCAATAAGATATTGCATGATCATTTGGCCGTAAAAAAGATTTGTTCGTGTTGGATCCCGCATAATCTGACAAACGCTCAAAGAAGGCTCGTGTCGATTGGTGCAAGGAAATGTTGAAAAAATACGTTCAAGGTGCATCAAAGACTGTGTATAACATCTACACAGGTGACGAATCATGGATCTATGCATATGAGCCCGAAACAAAACAGCAATCGACTGTATGGGTCTTCCAAGATGAGCCAAATCCAACAAAAGTTGTTCGCCGAAGAAGCACATTGAAGCAAATGGTTGCCTGTTTCTCTTCGGCATTACCGGTCACGTGGTGACAGTGCCATTAGAGCAACGTAGGACGGTCAATTCTGAATGGTACACGACCATTTGTTTACCAGAAGTCTTCGGAGAAATTCGGAAAAAGTCGAAGAAGAGGCGAATAATTCTTCATCATGACAATGCGAGCTCTCACACATCGGCTCAAACAAAGGAATTTTTGACCGGCCAAAACATCGAATTGATGGGTCATCCATCGTACAGCCCTGATTTGGCACCCAATGACTTCTTTTTATTCCCGCACATCAAAAACAAATTACGTGGTCAACGATTTTCAACACCCGAAGATGCGGTTGATGCATTCAAAACGCATGTTTTGGAGTTACCTCAATCGGAGTGGAAAAAGTGCTTTGAAAATTGGTTCAAACGCATGCAAAAGTGTATTGATCTTCATGGAGAATATTTTGAAAAACAATAAAACCAATTTCGATCATAAATATTTGTTTTTTCATTATTAGGCCAGAAATATAAATAGCAACCCTCGTATCTCCACATGTAAGTGGTAGCTTTTAAACAGTGCACATAGTGAGTTTAGAAAGCTCGGACTTCCACTCCCCACGCTGGCAATTCTCAGCCATTATATAACAGTGACACTTTATGGCTGCATTTGGAACTTCTGATCTTATGGTCCTCAGCATACTGGTATGTGCCCCTTGACTGAGGCAGTTCCTGCAACAACTGAGCTATGTGAACTGGGAGAGGAAGCAACAGGGGAAAAATAGGGGAAATTCTCAAGCCGTTGTCAATGAAGGCACATGGTGATCTTTTGACTGAGCTGAGATCTCATAGAAGTATGAAGAAACTTCCAAGCCCCCAGAAAAAGAGTTGCTGTAAGGGGGCACACATTCATGTGCTCTGTAAAAGGAGGTTGAGAAAAGACATTAAGGACTTCATAGGGTCTATTCTGAAGAAAAATGATATCATATCACTCACAGGTCTCAATGTCGGCAGATGCCAACTTTCCGGAGGCTCCAAAATGGATTCGGATAAATTTACCCTGTACAAAAGAGAAATACAAAGAGACAAAAAGTGAGGATGGGGGACATAAGGGACACCATTGCTTCTCCCTCTACTCCCCACAAATGAGCAAGATTTTACAGGAACTCACAAATCGAGAAGAGTTGTCATTTCGAAGTGTCTTGGCGTTCCCAAAAGCCTCCAGGGCGGGGTTGGCTTGAATGATTTGATCTTCCAGTGTTCCCTGAGGGATAAATTGAGGGGGGATGGAAACTACTGTGAACTACAGAACTATGAAAAGGGTGATCTATATCCTCTCCTTCCTTTCATACTACTCTCCCTCCTATCTTCTCCTTCCACGATCATTTCCCTTCCATCATCCTTAACTCTCCCAGTTCTCCTAAAACTCGACTCTCATAGATCTCTTCCCATCTCATCCTGCTGTTTCTCCTTGCCCTGCTCCTCACTCCCTCTTTCCCTTCATCTCTCTCTAACCTTGTTTTGGTTGACGTTTTCCTTTTTACGGTCCCCAATGGCGGCAATGCTGGCAAAATACTGGATGACACGTTTCGTGTTTACAGTCTTCCCAGCTCCGGATTCTCCACTAGGGATGAAGGAGAGGTGTGAAAGGAAGGGGGAGAAGATAGAGCGTGAAAGAGACAGAGCTTAGGAAAAGAACGGTGAACAAGAGGGAAGAAGCAATAGGTTGTTTTAATTCATTTCCCCTCCGCCTTTCCCTTACTGGATTGGATTTTTGATTTGAATGTAGCTCACACTTTTCCAGTAGTAATTCAAGGTGGGTTACCAAATGTATATAGCAAACTCAAGATCCAGTCCAACAGGAAAGGGTAAAGCGCCATGCTGAGCTCTTACTGTGTCCTGAGAGAACTTCACTGAATACAGTAGAGGCCTGGAATAAACAGACCCAGCTGTACTTCCTCTTGTGTGTGTGGGTGTGGGTGTGTTGGAAGGGGGGGTACATTTGTTACATTATATTATTTCTGATACTTACGTGATGAGAATAGATTGATTCTCTCGATCTATAAAAAAAAATGTATAAATTAATATAATACTTAGCCCCCTGCCTCCCCCCCGTACCCCTGCTATCTTAATTTCGATCATACAACCATGTAGTATCTTTTATCCTGTATATACCATGTACATAGTTATTCTGTGTAAATAGTTTCATGTTTTTTAATCCCTGTTCATCGTTCTATGTAAACAGTTGAAACATACTGCTATAAAATGTTCTATGTAAACCGTCCTGAATTGTAGAAAGACGATATATAAAAAATGTTAAATAAATAAATAAATAAAATTACTTATAAAAAAAAAACAACAGTCCAGTCCCTTATCTCTGAGCATGTACTGTCAGGCAGTGTGTGAAAGAAAGTGTGAGATGGTCCCTTACTTCTAAGCATGAACTGGCAATATGTGTTAGAGGCAGCAGAAGTGTGAGACGGTTCCTTACTTGTAAGCATGAACTGGCAATATGTGTTAGAGGCAGCAGAAGTGTGAGACGGTTCCTTACTTGTTAGCATGTTCTGACAGAGTGCATTGGAGGGAGAGAGAATGAGAGATGGTCACACCACCACCACGACCACCTTGGCCAATGGGCTGGAGTGTATGGGAGGATAGGTAGCATCTGTGACAGAGCGTAGCGACTGAAGCAGAGTCTTCAGGTAGAAGCCAAGAGATGTCGTGTATACCGTATTCTAGTCCCTACTTTCGTGATGATGTTCGTCTTGATTAGCTTGTAAGCTCTGATGAGCAGGGACGGTGTCTTACATCTGTTTGCACAGTGCTGTGTACGCCTTGTAGCGCTAAACAGATGATTAGTAGTAATAGTAGTAGTACCTGTTAGCATGTACTGGTAGGCGTTGTCAGAAATGGAGAAGATGTGGGGAGGGGCTTCGCTCCTCTTCTTGCCTCGGTAAGCAGCGACCACCTCTGCATTGTACACAGGCAGCCACTTGTAGGGGTTCACGGTTACGCAGAAGAGCCCTGAGTAAGTCTGCGGGAGGGAAGGGGAGACATGGACAGAGTTCAGCTTTGCGCATGGGTCGTGATGCTGAAATGCTGGTCACAGACAGTGTGGCTATGGGAGCTGTGGGTGGGGAAGTGGCAGTGGGATTTGGGTTACAGATCAGACACAGAGTACTCGTAGGGTCTGGTATAACACTTACATAGATCATCCAGGCTGCGTAACGCTCTTTGAGGTTATACAGCACAGCAGGCTCATTCAGGAAGGTCAGCATGGCCATATCCTCGATCTTGTCAAACTTTGGGGGGTTCTGCTGATGAATGTCAGTATCTTTCACAGTCACTGTCTGTGAGAGAAGGAAGTAGAGGGACAGAAAAAGAGAATTAAAAAACAAGACTTGCAAACACGAACACACACACATATATTACATCACACATGCCCTGTGACATCATAGATAATACCCTGACATCACATGTAATGCTGTGACATCATATGCACCCTGACATCACACACAGTGCAATATCATCACGTGCTGTCCTATGACATCAGCACAGGATGCAGGGAGCAGGATGGGATGCAAGAGTGAAGGATGGGTCAGAGGATGAGCTCGGACTAGTGGAATTTAATAGTATTCAAACAGTGGTACGCCGAGGGCTGGTGCAAGATTAGTAGACACCTTAGGCAAATCTTCACTCTTGTGCCATCCTAAGAGGAGGAGGAAGAGCGGTGGGGAGTTGGCTGGCTTACCCTGGGGGTCCCACCAGTCATACTACTCTGCCTGGATCTTTTCCTGCCCTCCCTCCCCCACATTTTGCTGTTCATGGAGACTGTATAATCTGCTTAGTGGTAGGGCTGACCCTGGTTTATGGTTTATTGGTATCTGATATAAGGCCCTTGGTACCGGCAGAGCGGTGTACAATAAAACAAAATTACTTTAAAACACAATTTAGAAAAGAAAAGGAGGAAGGTGGGGTGAGAGGGAGGAGACCATGGTAAGGAGGGAAGCAGAATCCAGTGCGGTCTAGGAGGGAAGATCGTAGGCAAGCTAGAAGAGAGAGGTCTTCAGGGCAGACTTGAGGGCTCAAGATGGAGATGGGTGGGGAGGGAGTTCCAGAGACTGGGGCCCAAACAGTAAAACGCGGAGTGATGTGTGCAATCAAGAAGGACCTGCGATGGTGAGGGAAGATGAAGATGGTTTCTATGAGTCGACCAAAGGGCACGGGAAAGAGGCACGAGAGTAGATAAGCTGAGGTACCAGAGTGCATGATCTGGTGAATGAGGGTAAGAAGTTTGAAGTGTGTGCGATGGGTGAAGGGAGCCAGTGTGACTTAATAAGTAGAGGAGATACATGATCGAATTTGGTAGCATGGTGAAGTAGGCAGATAGCGATGTTTTGGGCTGATTGCAGACACTTAAGTTGGTAGGGGAGTAAGCCAGAATACTGCCTTTTCCACTTCCCCCAATGCCACATTCTCACCTTCCCATTCTCGGTATCCACAGTAGCCTTACTGCCCTCTCGGCTGGTGATTTTCCCTTTCACAAATTCCTCCTTTTCATCGGGGATGAAGCATTCTGTCTTAATGTCGAAGAACCGGGTCTGTGCCTCTAACCGTTCCAAATCGGACTTCCGTAGAAAAGGGGCGGCTGCGCCAAATTCTGCCATTGCCGCATCTCCCATGGTGAGGACTGCAGGAAAAAAACAGAGAAGTGAGGTAGACGCCTCTCCCCTTGTGCTGACACCGTCTCCTGCTGGTAATAGAGGGACATGTTCATTCTCAGCACTCTCGGTCATGGAGATTCTCTACACTGCAGTTCTAGGGACACCCTCTCCCTGACTTACCGGTGCTGTCCCCCCCAGACTGATGAGAGCGCCTCCTGCTGGTATCATATAGACACTCTCAGTCATGGAAATTCCTTTCCCTCTGCGCTGACAGTGCTGCGGCCAGCCTGCTGAAAACTTCTTCTGCTGGTACCAGGGAGACATTGTCACACTTTGCCCTTCCAGTCCTAGGGACTCCTCTCCCCTTCCTCCCTGTCCATAGCCATTTCAAATTATACCATTAAACAATATGTATTTACCTGATTCTCTGTCTGTACACGATAGAAAATCTCCAGGAGTTCTGTAGTTCAACAGCGAGTGGGAATAAAGAACAGGAATGAGTGAGACAGAGATGGCTATTATATCTAAAGCTAGTCAATGAGATGGGGAAATGGCTTAATGTAAGGGATAGCACTGCTACAGGTCTCCTCCACACCTCAAGCTGTGTGACAGGTATCTGATATCAGTCATGACATGTGCTAAACCCTAGATGCAGGCTGCGGTCTTTCCTTGTGGAAGTAGTCCGAAGCCCTTCACATCCCTTGCGACGTGCAGTTTTTCTATTTGTGCTTTAAGTCTGTTATTATAGACTGCTGTAATGCTTGGCAATAGAAAGTACATAACGTTTAATAAGCCAGCCAGTCGTTATGCACATGTGACTGCGGACAGTCCGTATCGGCACTGAGTGTATCGTCTGTATAAATAAATCCAAAATGTAACATGTGTGG